>CM062815.1:784717416-785917416 GCA_031772625.1 Pinus tabuliformis
TTTATCCGTAGATACCAAATTCTCCAAAACAAATTGGCGACCATACTGGGGAACGATTATCATTCCAAGTAGCTTATCCACATCCTAGGACACTCTGGTAGACCTTAATTCCATTCTTTGATTGTATTTCAGCCTTGTTGGAGTGTTATTTGGTCAAAAATTGAGGTAAGATGACTCTTGAGTGGCCTCTCAGGAATCAGCGCAGGCTTGGTCAGGGGATCGTGCTCTGCAAAGAACCATTGAGTGAGAGACAGTGCTCTACAGCACAGTTAGCCCCTCTTTGACCTGCATTGATCCACCTTAGGGAAAATTTTTTTATGATTGGGTTTTTCTCCAAATTTCCTTCTGTTTATGCTTGCTGAAAGATCAATGATTGTAGTATGTCTCTGAAATCAACTTGTATTTCCTCTTTCCAACCCTACTTTGACTTGATTGATTAATGTTTCTTAAATGATTTCTTTGTCATTATTGATTCATCATCAAAGTTAGATTATAGTCAATTAATATTTGTTCGAAAGAAAATGTCATAAAAGTCTTATGTTCCTTCGAAACTGAACTATCGTAAAGTCTTCGTTCTTATAAAAAAGATTGATTGATTGTATGTGCATTAGTTTCATTTTTTGTTCATCATAACATTAAGGGATTCGAAAAGAAAAACTTGCATCGTTCATATTGTAGTTTGTGAATGCTTGAAAGGAATAGCTAGGGAAATTGCATTAGATGTGCTCTTTGCTCTTTGTCAAAGATCTGATTGCTCTATCCCTACTAGCTAAGGTTTTCATTTGTTCAATTGAATAAGAAGAATGGTTAGAATATTAGTTGCATTTTAGGAATTGCAAACATACATCACGTGGTGAACCTTGAAAGGAGAATTCTAAAGAAGATCAACTTAAAATTTATCTGAATTTACCTAATGGAGCATTGTCACCTAACGAAAAACATTTAGAGGTCTAGGCTAGAGACGTGTTCCAGCGTTGTAAAACATAGTAGCTATCGCTAACTTGTCTGCAATACATCTAAGAGTGATACCTCATTCCACATACGTGAGTATATTGTAGCTCGTCCATGTACCTTCAGGTATATAGGGCAGTGTTACAGTACGTAAAGTATATGGGAATGCTCTCACTGTGTGGTTTTGCATTCGACAGTGCTAATATGGATTGGGTCTCCATGTACTTTCGGATATATATGGGAGGACAACACTAGGTAGATATCCATCCTTAGGTAACCGTGTCGGCCGCCTTGTACACTGTGATACATTGAACACAACATTCGGGGAGATTGCCTGCCTGTACTTCTTGGTTCACCAGGAGGTATTTTGTAGTTCACAGTTGCTTGGTAAACCTTTTGCCTAGATTATCCCTCTTTTGTTTTGTTATGTTACTTTGATTAAAATAAAATTAATTAACTGTGGATAACATCCTCCATGCTTGCTCCTTAGTTGATCTTAGGTTGAGACATATGGTGATAAATCTGGAGTCCACTGATCAAGGAATTCCTTTTGATGGGAATCCTATTCCTTTTCCTCCTTCTGGAAATATGGTGCTCCTTATATGGCTACATTGTCCCTTTCGGATTTACCATTGGCTTGCCAGTATGGTTGTTTTTCAACCTCCTTGGTTAAAAATGTCGTGATTTCTTTGCAATCGAGTACACCTCCAACTGGACAAAATCAACCTCCAGTTGATCCTTTGCCTTCTTCCTCAGTTGTTTCTTCCTCCCCTTCTTCCTCTTCACCTGGTGAAATTATTGGTACTAGTAACCAGGTGGCTAAGAGAAGAAGAAAGGAAGAAGAAGAAGAAGAAGCAAATTCAACAAAGGGGCAACCAAGCAACCATTGCTTTGAATGCAACATCTGATGAGAAACCATCCGTCAAGCCTCACAAAGTTCGATATCCATGCAAACTTTGTGCGGGAGACCATCTTCTTCGAAATTGTTCTGGTATTCCTCAGATCTTAGAAGAATGGTCTTCTCGTTCACATCATCCTGTGTCATCAACTTCTAGAGATCATGCTGGTGACACACCATCAACTAGTGGTAGTAAAGTTCATGGAAAGAAGGGTAAAGTTAAGTTTCCCTATAGGTTATGTGAAGGGAATCACCCCATTCACCTTTGTCCCTATCTGGATGAAGCAAAAAAATGTTGGATAACCATCCTGCTTCACCGCAGTGACTTCCATCTGGTTACAAGAGACTATCCCTTAATCCTTCACTAGTTGATAAATTGACTGACCCAAATCAACCATCGGTCAAATCCACTCTCTCTGAAAGTGAATAATATGAGTCTATACTCGACCCAAATCAACAGGTCGAGGAAATATTTGACCCAATTTCACCTTCAATTAATCGTACCTTTCCCGAAGAGAGTGAATACGATACCACTCAGGTTCTTTTCGTTTCTTCAAATTTGAATGAGCTTGGAGGCAACCCTCCTGTTCCATCAAGACAGGAGGAAAATCCTCCCATTCTAGTAACTCAAGGGGATAATTCTCCCATTCTTACAGTACCCCCTCCAAGTAGTGTGGTCACTTCCTTCGATTGGAATCGACTGGTAGGATTCTGTCTTCCTTCTTATGTGCCTTTCCAGATCATAGTACAAGTTTGTAATATGATTATATCTGGCACTATTATAGATGAAGGTGCATCTGTGAGTATCCTTTCCTCCACTGCTTGGCAAGCGCTCGGTTCACTGCCACTTGTGCCTGTTACCTAGAATCTGTTGGCTTTTAATAGAGGAACCAGTCAACCATTAGGGATCCTTCCTCAGTTGCCTATTACTTTGGGAAGAAAAATTGTTTATCTGAATGTGATGGTAGTCCCAGGCCCTTTAGATTACAATTTACTTCTTGGGCGCAACTATGTTTATGACATGGGAGCTATTGTTTCAACACTATTTCGAGTGATTTGTTTCCCGCATGAAGGAAAATTTGTCACTGTTGACCAACTTTCATTTCCCGGTCCAAATATGGCTTCCAGTCAACCATCTTCCCTAAATGGTCATTTTGTACCAATGGTATCATCCCCGCCATGGGTTAATTATGTGGCAACCCGTTCCATGCCTACATCAACAGACGATCAATTCTGTGATGTTGTACATTATGTACTAGGGGCATTGGAACCAGATCTCTCCTTCTAAAGCATTGTTCTCCCATCTAATGAGAACCTCTCGGAATTCATGACCTGTTATGGGTCATTAACAAAGGAATAGCGAGGAGAGTTCCTTATCTTGTGTCAACCTCGTTAAAAAATGAAGCAAGGAATATGAGGATAGTTCTTTTAGTGTGTCAACCTCATTAAAAACTGAAACGGGTTCATGAGGATAGTTCCTGGTCTTGTGTCAACCATGCTAAAAAATGAAACACTGAATATGAGCATAGTTCCTTGTCTTGTATCAAGCTCATTAAAAAATGAAACAAGGAATCTAAGCAGAGTTCCTTGTCTTGTGTCAAGCTCATTAAAAAATGAAACAAGGTCCCCTAGAGCAAAGTTCCAAGTTGATTCTTTGATTAGAGCTCGTAAAATCCCAGTCGAGTCTTTCACTTGATCTCGTAAATGAACCTTCATTCCTTCCACCTGATAGCCATGAGTAGTATACTTAGGTGAATGTAATGAAGGTTGGGGGGCATGCACCTAGTGGTAAAGTTAAGTTTCCATATAGGTTATGTGAAGGGAATCACCCCATTCACCTTTGTCCCTATCTGCACGAAGCGAGGAAGGTGTTGGATAACCGTCCTGCTTCACCGCATCGACTTCCATCTGGTTATAGGAGACTCTCCCTTTTATCATGCTGGGGGCATGTAAACCAATCTAAAGCATAGTTCTTCGTTTCAATCTTGTGTAAAAAATGAAACTAAATTCAAGCATAGTTCTTCGTTTCAAGCTTGTGTAAAAAATAAACTGAATTCAAGCATAGTTCTTCGTTTCAAGCTTGTGTAAAAATGAAACTGAATCCAGGCATAGTTTTTTTTTGTTTCAAGCTTGTGTAAACATGAAACTGAATCCAAGCATAGTTCCCTATGGTTCAAGTTTGTCTAAAAATGAACCCATTTCCATTTTTAACCCTCGTGATTTCCATTCTCTCAGCCTTTTCCATCAAATGAGCCTTCGTTTTTTATCCTTCCATCATCACTATCTGCTTGGCCAATCATACAATTTCACTTGGTTGTTTTACCCTTTTTGAGGAATAATTGCAATGAGTGGTCTTATTAGCCAACCTCTTCACATAAATCAAGATATTTTGAGAAGTTCCAACATCACCGAAACTAGTTGCTATCCTAGACACCACTCGTTCCTCAAAGTGGAGTCCTCTTTAAGCTCTTTTCAGACTCTCAAAATATGAAAATATTGTCGAGCGCTTGTCCTTTTCAGCTCATTAACAGATTGGAAATGACATCTACTTAGTATAAGTTTAACCCTCTTTCAGGTTGAGATAGATTATTTACAAAAAAGGAATACGTTGATCGAACATGGTCAATAGGTTCTCTCTCGTATTGTTTTATGCTTTTTCGAGCTTGAGAGACAAATCAATGAAAAAGAACTTGTGGAGTTTTTTTTTTGTTCCTTTTCAAACTCTCTAAACATGAAAAGGAACAAGTTATCTTTGTTGTTAAACTCGTAAAACATAAAATAGCGACAAACTTGTCCATCTAGACAAGATTGAGTTTCACCTTCGCTAGACTTGTTAAAACATCACATAGCGATGCATTCACTCGAAGGGTGGAATTATACAACAAGCATATGTTATCCTCCTCAAGCTTGATAAAAAATAAAGAGGAACTGGTCAGCAATGACTGGGAAAATGGAAAAATGGGTAAGCCACTTTATGGTCGCAGGTCGCTCTTGAACATGCACTTTCACTTCATCTCCGTGACTATTTGGGTTGGGTTATCTGCTTGACGGTTATCATACTTATGGTCTATCACACCATCCATCACTTTTGTTTTGGGTCAATGCTGCCAATTCATTTAGACTATTTGGTTGGGTTATCTGCTTGATGGTTATCATACCTATGGTCTATCACACCATCCATTACTTTGGTTTTGGGTCAATGCTGCCAATTCATTAGTTGTCACCGATATGTTCAAGAGAAGTCATTCAGTTAAAATTCATCCTTTGCAATACTCATAAACCTTCATTTTCATGACCACCATTCCTGAACCTTGTGTCATCAGTCAAATTTCGTCTCCAAAATCATTACACTCATTTCATGTTGTTGATGTGGGATACATCAAGGCCCTCCTGCGATGAGTCACTTCTTGTCAACATCAACTCATTATCCAAGAAGTTGACTTAGAAACACCCTTCCAATACCTTGAGGCTTGCATACATCAATGGTAGGTTTCTCGCTTCCACTGATAGGTTGACATCAATGGCCTTCAATCGAAAGACTTTGTATGGTGTTCAACATCAAATCATCCATTCACACCATGCAGAATGTACTACAGTACCTTGAGGATCATTATCATTATCGATGATTTCTCTCACGTTTGTTAACGACTTACATCATTAGCTAGTAATCAGATGGTGTCTTCCCATGTTCGACTTCAAATCACATATTCACATGGTTAGACTCGTACTTAAGCGAATGATTGAACGAGATAGAAGACCCCAGATCTAGTTTCATCCATCCGAGCTGCGATTTCAGGAAATGTACCAAATCATCCGTACAATGGCTTTACATTGATAGTCATCCTATCATGTGTCTATATCTGTAGACGACTATCTATGTACTTGTAATGGAAGTTCATATGTTGAGAATTGGTATGCCTTCCCTTAGTGATTCATGAGAAAAACTCAAAATATCATGATATTATGTATTGTAATTGATGGAGGTCACCATCCGCTTCGAAACCTCCTCATCACATCGTAAATAATATCACTCGACATTAACATTTTCGACTTCATGCTTTAGGGGCCAGCTATTAAAGATCCATTTGGGCACATCACTCCCATCATCCAGATTAGTGTTTTAGGGCTCATCAAACTCTAATTTCAGTCGCTACATGCCTTAAACAAGTCACCCTTTTGAATGCCTCCTTCCCAACAGTTTCATGGCCTTGAGGCATCCTGAAATGACCTCTAGAGGGACCAGCGCAGGTAGGCCCATGTAAGGGTGCGCTGTAGAGCAGTTGAGTCAATTAGGCCTTCATTCACCTGCGTTGGGCAAGATTGAGCGAAATTCACATAGGGTTTGGGGAATATTCTTATCTTTTGGAGTCATCTAGAAGGTTCCCTCACTTATCAACTCCTATGAGCTCGAAAATGGATGAGGAATGAGTTAAGATGCATCCTATCCTCTCATTCCTTCCTCCATGGAACTAATTCTAAGTATGGAAGGCCATTCAATACCACCATTTATGACATAACCTCCTTCATCCCCTATAAATTGACCACTCATCTAAGTGATCAGGGGCTGGACTATGTTGAATTGCAAGGAGAAATGTTGCTATGAGAATTGGCTTTGAAGCAAGTATTGTAATGCTACAAGTTTGTCATGCTTTTGATGTGATGTGGATGGGATCCAAGCTGGAGGAATGACTTTGAATCAGACACGATGGTTGTAATTCCTTCTTCTATTCAATAAAGTATTTGAACCTTTTTCCCATATGTTTGTATTGTCATATGATGCTTATATGTGTGAAATGTATCTGATTCCATTCACTTGTATTCAATAGATCTTTTTCTTTGATCGGTTCTTTGTCTTCTATTGGTGTTTACAAGTACTTCTCAAGCGTGTTAAGTATGGGAAGGAGTGACAGGATCGATACAAAGGAGACAAGAGGAAAGAGGAACTACAAGTAGGTCTTCTCATCTTCTTTGTCTTATCTATTGCTTATAGGAAAAGGCTAAAGTGCTTTAAATTGTTGTTCTAGATATGGCTACTTATCTAGGGAATTAGTATTTATCCGTAGATACCAAATTCTCCAAAACAGGCACTAGTCAAGATAGATCATAACATAGGTATCCTATCCAAACTGCTATAACTAATTCAATCATGTCATGTTAGAATATTACCAATGCCAACTTAAATGTAGGAGAAGAATTCACTTACATCCAAAATACTATGGAATCTCTCTATTTGGGATTCCAGTGACATGTTAAAAGTGCTTGAGTACACCCACTCCTCCAAACTTGAGCCCCCTACATCTAGAACATACTGTACTAATGCATTCAATGCATAGGAAGTCATTATTAGTTGTTTTCTTGATTAGAAAAAGGTTAAGATCTCATGGTGTGACATGCATGCAGAACCTAAAGGAAAATTGGGTGAATGACATAGCAATTGTTTTAAAACATAAAGCTTGATGACTTTTTTTCTTGTGCTAGGGAAACTCAAAAGCAATGAAATACAATCAACAGATAGAAAATGACCTATAATTTATAGGCCTCACCAGAGAAATACCAGATATCATGCAAAAGAAATAAATAATTGAACATGATCATTACAAACAACCTGTCAAGATAAATAGAAATATATGAAATAACTTTATCCTTTGAAAATGTAACTTAAATTGCATAGTCTAAAATGTATAAGATGTCTTGAAGAGAGAGTTCCACTTGTATAACTATCATTGGTATAGTTTTTTTGGGCAAGAGATTCAATTGCAATCCTGGGTAGTGTATGGTTTCATGTATAGAACTAAAGCTCGATGTTATGAGAAAGAACATAACTCCACTAGAGGTAGCTACAACAATGAACACAAGGGACATTGGCTTTCTTTCAGATACTATATAGATTGAGACCACCTTGTGGCCCAAGAGTAAGACCTAAAACTTTTTCTAATTGGCTAAGAATTTGGCTTCCTCAGACATAAGGAAACAGGTCAATGGCCCAAGACTCAGAGGCATCTAGCAAGAGTGAATCTCTGACCCCTTATGGACCACCAGTGGGTTATTTTAGCTGGTGTGATTTTCCTCGAATAACTATGATGAGTCAACTCCAGGGGAGTCCCATTCACCAAGTTCTAATACTAATGGGCATTCATACTAAATAAAATAAAATACAATAAAATGTTAACCATATAGAACACACATCTCATTGATGTCTTGTACAAAATAGGGTGTTTCATAGTGATAGAATCATTGTATATATATAATGTATACATTATAATTTTGTCAAGTATCTAGCCAATCCCTCTCCCCAATCTAGATCTCTTCCTAGAGAAACTCCATTAATGTAAAAAAAAGAAGAAGAATAACTATTTCTACAAAAAGGCCACTTTCTTCCATTGAATGAAGAAAATCCACCTCCCATTACATTTACAAAAAAAAATTCCATGCTTGATTGAAATGTCCTAAAGCCCAAACACATTAAATCTAAAGCTAAGGAGAATAGCAAATATCTATCTAGTTGAAGGAATTGCAAGGAACCATGGCGGAATCAATTGGAGTAGATTTGTCATGTGCGCACCCTTCAATGCTTAGATCAATTTTCCCCTCTCCCTACAAATGCAACCTAGCAACAGTCAGACATTCATTATGTCAATTTCTTTGCAGAGAGAACTATGTCTACTAATGTAATGTTGTTGAGCTCTAACCTAACCTTTGCAATATTTCTCAAGAAAGTTGTGGTGTAATTTGGTTGAGGATGCAAATCCTAAATGAAATACCCAAGTGCTAGTTGAAGTTGTGCCACACCACCATCCCACCAATCTGCATGCAAGACATGCCAATTAGTCCAGCTATCATTGTCAAGACTACATAAACTAGAAGTCATAACTGCAATATAACTGTTTTTTTCTAAAATAAAAATGAAATCTTACCAATCACACAAGAGCACTAAATTTTCTTATTATATAGCCATACATTCCCAGTAGCTATGAATGGGAAGGGGATTGGAGTTGGAAAGGTATCATATTCAGTAATGTGAGCGTTCTGAGTGAATGTTTGCATTGTGTTGTTGGATGGTTTGGTTCCATAATAACTCTCATCTATCACTATATCCACTCTCTGAATCAAATCAACACCATGAAAGCATCCAACTTTAGATTTATTACATGCCAGTTCTTTCAAAGGTAAGGCATGAGTCAGTCGGCACTAGTCAAGATAGATCATAACATAGGTATCCTAACCAAACTGCTATAACTAATTCAATCATGTCATTTCAAAAGATTACCAACGACAACTTAAATGTAGGAGAGGAACTCACTACGAAAATACTATGGAATCTCTCTATTTGGGATTCCAGTGACATGTTAAAAGTTCTTGAGTACATTGACTCCTCCAAACTTTAGCCCCTTGCATCTAGAACATATTGTACTAATGCATTCAATGCATAGGCATTCATTATTAGTTATTTTCTTGATTAGAAAAATGTTAAGATCTCAATGTGTGACATGCATGCAGAACCTAAAGGAAAATTGGGTGGATGAAATAGAAATTGTTTGAAAACAAAAAGTTTGACAACTTTGTTTCTTATGCTAGGGAAAATATAAAATGGCTTGTTATTTATAGGCCTCACTAGAGAAATACTAGATATCCTGCAAAAGAAATGAATAATTGAACATGATAATTACAAACATATTTCAAATATAAATAGAAATATATGAAATAACTTTATCCTTTAAAAATGTAACATAAATTTCATAGTCTAAAAGGTATAAGATGTCTTGAAGAGAGAATTCCACTTGTATAACAATCATTGGTATAGTTTTGTTGGGCAAGAGATTCAATTGCAATCCTGGGTAGTGTATGGTTTCATGTATAGAACTAAAGCTTGATGTTATGAGAAAGAACATAACTTCATTGGTGGTAGTTATAGCAATGAACACAAGCGACATTGGATTTCTTCTAGATACTATATAGATTGATACCACCTTGTGGCTCAAGAGTAGGACCTAAAACTGTTTCTGATTGGCTAAGAATTTGGATTCCTCATACATTAGGAAATAGGTCAATGGGCCAAGTCTTAAAGGCATATGACAAGAGTGAATCTCTGACCCCTTATGGCCCACTAGTGGGTTTTTCAGCAAGTGTTACTTTCCTCGAATAACTTTGATGAGTGAACCCCAAGGGAGTCCTATTCAACAAGTTCTAATACTAGTGGGAATTCATGCTAAATAAAATAAAATACAATAAAATGTTAACCATATAGAACACACTTCTCATTGATGTCTTGATCCTCAAGGCCTTGCATGCATCTTGAACCTTAAGAGCATACAGGTTCTGTACCCATGAACCGATATATCTCACCTGACCCATGGTGATCTGTCTAAGGAAAACCTTTCCCTTACTAAAGACAACATTGTAGCCTTTGTCCTCCATCATCGCGATCGATACCAAGTTTTTCTTTAGTCCAGGCACATACTTCACATCAGTCAGGGTGAGAGGAGCTCCATGCTCCCTCTGAAACACAACCGTACCTTCACCTGAAACACGGTACTTTCCATCATCGCCCATCTCTATGTGCATCTGGAGGTCCTTCTCCTCCAAGGTACTGAATAAAATCTTATCATCGATCATGTGGAATGAGGCTCCACTATCAAGAAACCAACCACAACCCATCATCGATGAAACCATGCATGTGATGAGGGTAAAATCCAATTCGAACTAAGAGGCTAGGGCCTCACCTTCAGATCCTTCCAAGGATCCCTTCTTGGATTTCTTTAATGGACAATTAGTTGCATAATGGCCCACCTCATGACAATTAAAGCATCTCACTTTAGATTTGTCAATCTTCTTCCCACCATGGGAAGAACTTTATTTGGAATGAGAATCCTTCTCCTTCCCTTTCCTTGCCTTACTCGCTAAGGCCAGATTTTCTTCATCCTCCTTGGATGAAGAACCATCTTTGGTGCTCCTCCTGATCTCCTCCTGCATCAGATCCGACCACAGTCGTTCCCAATCTAGCAGTTTCTCTCTTCCATTCACTGAGTCTTGGTAGCTATGCCAGCTCTTAGGAAGACCGAGGAGAGCAAGACTCACCATATCATCATCAGCTGTCGTGATTCCTACACTTCCAAGCTCATCTCTGCAAGTGGTGAGCTTGTTCAGATATGTAGAGATCGTGTCACCCTTTTCACACTTGATTTTCCGAAGCTTGTCCTTCAGTGCCAGCTTCCTCTGATCGCTGCTGTTCTGATATAGATCCTTCAATGTCTTCCACATTGAAAACGAAGTCTCCTTCCCATGGAGACTCGAGACAATATGGTCTCGAACTCCCTCCAGAAGAATCCTCCTCGCTCTTGCCACACATTTCTTCCATTCCGCCAATTCTTGGGCATTAGCTGCTACTGGCTTGGGGACTTCTTGATTAATGAAGTCCTTCAAACCATTATCTTCTAATACCGCTTCCATGTGATCCTTCCAGGCTATGTAATTCGAGTTGCCATCCAGGGCATACTCGAGTCTCAAGCCATTGAACGCCATTGGTGAACTTTGAGATGTGATAAGAAATCAATTTTGTACCTACAATCAACAACTTCAAACTTCGAACTTCTCCCTTCTTTGTATACTGTTCTCCGCTTTGATCAACTTGGCTCTGATACCATGTAGAAATTCTCACTGTAGATCAAACTAATTATGCAATGTACTAAAGAAAAATACTTAATCTACTTCTACTATCAATTTTGCGGAAGCTTAATCGATTTTGAGCGAGATCAAACAGAACACATATAACAGAGAAGAAGAATCAATCACACATGAAACACAGAAGAATACTCTGGGGAAAGCCTTAGCTAAAAAGCCCACTATCTATATTATCATACAAGTGGAAATATCTCAGGATTACACAAAGCTTTAGCTCTCAAGCTATCCAGCTCTCAGTACAATCCCTCACTGCTGCTCATAGACAGAATAGACAACACATATGCCTTCCTTCAGTCCTCCAAGCCTCCTATTTCCTTGCACAGTTTCTCCTGGGTCCTCCAGCTGCAACCTGTGTAATTCTCACCTCACACACTGCTGCTAACCTCTGTAGTAACTGCACAATCCTGAAGGAATGAATTCCTTCTGCATGCAAGAGATTTTCTTATAGGAAAATCCTAGCAACTAATAGTACACTGTCCTTGCCTTTAATCTCAACTGGGTCTCTGTCTGAACTGACATGCATGAGTTATTTATGAGAGAATATTCAGTTATCTGGAGAACACTAGTTGCATGCATGCATGCATTAACTAACTGAACTCACAATTAGTTCCACAAACTGTTTGGAACTAATTTAACTAGACTTAACTTAGTTAACTCTGCTAACTAATTACAACTCAAATACAACTCATCCTTATCTCCTTAATTAAGGGATAATCTCCCTAATCAAAGGGATAACTATTGCATGTCTTCACAAAGACTTCATGTTTGATTTTCTCCAACTAATTAACTCAAGATGAATTAATTAATTATTTTTCAAACAGCTGGTGAGACTAAATTTGAATTTTAATTCTCAATTTTGATTCAAGGACAAATCAAAATTGGAATATATCCCGAAATGCTATTTATAGCAATGCTATTTTTAGCATTTCTATTTTTTTCTATTTTCAATAGAGTTGGAGTATATCCTGAAATGCTATTTTTAGCATTTCTATTTTTATCATTTCTTGTTGCTATTTTCAACAGATGGGAAGGTGAAGGAAGATGATTCGATGGTGGGGTGTGCGATGTATATGGGGAAGAAGTGCCAGTGAATGGAGAAAGTTGAAGGGTAGGTATAGTTGGAGTAGATAATGTTGAAGGACATGGGTTTCCAAGTGAAGCTTTGAGATGTTGGGGAAGAGAAACATTACACGGGGGTATACCTGGAAATGTTTGGGTGTTTAAATCAACTTTATATTTGAGATGCCTTTGTTTGTTGGAGGCATGTTTATTTTGTGCATAAAGGAGTCTCTTGTGAACATTTCTTGAGGGGATTGTAAAAGACATTGGCATGTCCATCCTGATACAAATATGGGGACGCAAGTATTAGTGAATATAGGAGATGGGAAATAGTAGTCTTGAGCACAAAGATAAAGTACATAGCCCCCAAAACCAAGAATTTCAATTTTGGTTGTATTTTTGAAATAATGCCTTTTAGCTTATAAAGTAGATGTTTGATAAAGTGGCTACAGTTAATTGGTCGGAAAAAACTTTTTATAATAGAGTTTATCTTTCTTTCACATTACACACTAATGTCGTGCCATTGAAATTTTGTTGTTGAAATCAATCTTATTTCAGCGTAGTATTTTTTGGGGTGGATGATAACTATTTATCATTGATTTACCAAAAATATTTAAGGTAAGGAAACACAAATTGTTTATAAAAAGCCAGTGTTTGTATTTAGTTGCACAAATCACACTTTAAAAGGATGTAAACATTCTATTTTATTTAGAAGGAAGAAGAAAAAAACATATATAATCCATGTAAAGGTAAAACATGGAGAATAATGCAAAGGTGGAAGGTGCAACATGTAACATGGGTGTATATACATAAATGAGAGAAGTACAATGATGAAGTGAAGAAAATAAGAGGGTGATAGGGGACAAAACGACAATGAACAAAAAATCATATAGAAGTTGTTGTTTACACTTCAGTGTGGGATGGGGAAAATAAAAGGAGTTTCAAAGGCGGCGAACAACTGAAGTAGTATACATTATTTTGATATCCTAGAGGAGAACAGAACATGCAAAGCCATACTTGATTTCCTCTGAGTTAATTATCACAGACTTCAAATGGTCGACACCATTGAAGCTATCTATTTTCACAGACAATGTGAATAGGAAAGGACGACATGCAACCCTTGCATGAAGCTTGTGGATAGCATCAAAATCACTGGAGAGTATGAACAAGACTTTTTCTTGGACACCCATGATTTCAGTTGCAACATCATTAAAAGCAGTTACATTTTCCAGTAGGCATGTGTGGTCATGCATTTCAAATTTCAACACATAATGATACTGGCATTCTGGGAAGTCCCCACCACATTTTGTGCAGTGCTACATTCCATTTGAGTAGTTGAAAACTTTTTTCATGCATTGCATGCCATCAGATGAGAGAGGGCATGCAAGGAAGTAGAAATATTGCATGTCAATAGAAGTGATGGTTCCATGAATAGAGAACCATGTTGCTTTTCCAGTGAGATACGAATCAATGAGGTCGACAATTGTACGTTGTGGGTGGCACTGCTTGAAATACCCCGATAATTTTTTACTTAATGATGGTGAAGAGGCCAAGCAACCTATTTGATCAAACCATGACTGGAGCTACTTAGTCTCTAGAATGTCGGGATCTAGCACGAGGCTAATGGTTGAGATAGTGCTGAAAATTCTTCCATTAAATTTGGCTATGCGGCTGCCTTTGATTACAAGCACGGTCAAAGCACAAGAAGAGGAAAGTTCAACAAGTTTCTTGCCTACGTTGTCACAATGCTCCCCCACATAGGGTGACATCAATACTATACCCAAACACGTCTTCTAAGATGATATTTTCTAGGTGTTTCAGAACCATTTATTCGTTGAATGGTGGAAGTTGGAGAAGTGGACCTGATAATGCGAATGATATCAAAAATGTATCCCGAGGTTTGCAGATATGATTTCATCTATAGATTTAAAATGGAAAAGGTGGAAAGGAATTGTCGAAACGTCATCTAGGGAAGGTTCAACAATGGAAGTTGCAGAGAGCGAGACTTCCCATTTGTTATTGAGATGGTTGTAATTTGTGTTTGCTAGTTTCATTGTGCCATTTGAAACCATGTAAATCTGTTGAATTTGGACAAGGTCATGCAAGGAATCTGCCAGATCACTGAAGGAAGAGAGATGGATTGCAACATTGGCAGAATCAACAAGGTCAAATCCAAAGACCTTTCTAGAGGCTCCAGTTTTTCCAAGGACCCTACTCTGGATCGAAGATTGTTTATGGTAGGGGCTTACCACCATGAATGGAATTGCAATAGGTAGAGTAGAGGAAAAATGAGTTGATGATGAAGGAGAAGCCTGTGTCAAAGGAGAAGTATACGAGGCGGGGTCATGTGATATTGAAGAGCCTGATTAGTATGTCGACGGTTGTACAATTTGAAGAAGGGCCAGGTCCCTGATCAAAGGTTCATGACATTCAAGAACTTCGATTTCAATAACCTGGAGAGTCCTAAAAAGAAGGAAAGAAAGAGAAAATCAACTCGACATTAGTCGAAGTGACAATGGCACAGAGAGGGAAGGAACATAAAAAGATGATGGGTATGGTGAAGAGTGAATATACACATAGTTTTGCAAAAACATGCAAGTGACTTCTTTGAGAATGACAATTGGCCCCAACTCGAGGGCACTAGAGATGACATGGTCAATGTAATCATATGGAAGCAAAGTTTTGTGCTGAGAGGTATTGTCAGAGAGGGAAATTCGATAGTGTTGGGATGTTTTCTTTGTGTAAGCAGGAAGGGCGAGTTCAATTATTTGGAGAAATGGCTGGATCCCTGTAGAGCGAACAAGAAAAAGAGTGATGGCATTCGCTGTCAAGGTAATTTCCATGATGAGCAAAAAAGGAGGTGTCTAGAAAGGTGAAATTCCATGAAATGTTGTCAACATTGGAAAAGAAACGGAAATAAATCAACGAGCACAAATGAAAGAAGAACGATTCACAATCTAGATTGTTGCCAGTAGTGAAGGGTAACGGAGAAGCAAGTTTGAAATTTCTAAGCATAGAAAGTTGGCTCTCTATATATGTGATGCAGGAGCACTCAACCCAAGAGAAAATCTTTGTAATTAGTAGACATAGGGGGTCATGTGTTTTAGGGAAATTAGTCAATTTAATATTTAGGCTTTTAAGTGATTTAATTCAATAAGGGGAGAATATGTAAATGCCCTCAAAATAAATAAATGAGTACATGAGTGGTGATTAAATGAAAAAGAGTTAGAAGTCAAATCCAACTCTTAGACAATTCCATGATTCAAGGAACAAGAGAGAGCTTTTAGGAATTAATTAGAGTAGAAGTGGACCATTGAGCTGATAAGGGGGCTTTTCTGTTTTAAAATAGAGAAAAATATGGAATGGATAAAGTCTCAAGGAGACTTATTTACCTGACATATATGCATGCATGTAGCGAGCTTTAGGGCTTTTGTTAGAGGATTGATCAGATCCTTCGGTGATCCAATCCAATGCATTCTTATAAATAGTGAACCTGCGCGTTCAATAGGGAGGAGGCCACAAATGTTGAGAATCAGGCCTATGTGAGACCGAGGTGTCTCGAATGTATCTTTGCTTTTACATTAATATATGCAGAGTTTTCTTGACTGTGTTAGAGGGTATGAAACACGTGTTCTATCATTGATTTTGGTGTGAAACCGTAGATTTTGTAATTGTGGTTGTAGGCAAAGTTCTGAAGAGATACGCAGAGGCGTAAAATGATTCAGAGGAATCATAAAGTGGGTCTTTGAATCCAATTGAGGAAGAAAAGTGAAGCTCTGGAGAGGTAGCAGAGTGAGGATTCACTAAGGAGTAAAGCTCAGAGAAGTTGAGCAGCGCAGCGGAAGAAGGAAGCCCTTGAAGAAACCGGAGGAAAAACCTGAAACATGGAGAAATTGAAGAAAATAGCGTAACATTCCAAGTAAAAGGGAACAAAAAGAGAAGTGTAAAGTGATGCTCAACAGCCGTTAGATCTCATAGATCAATGGCCGTGATTTAATCGCATCGGTGGGAGCCCGTTTAAGTGATCGGAATGAGCCTTGGAGATTTGCAAAGAGCGAGCATCGATTAATCATGGACTGTTGGATCGTGGCTAGATCAACGGTCACAATTTAAAATCCCAATCGGAACTCGGAGGTGCAATGGTCAGAGTTGGTGTTTAACGGAGCTACGACATCGCCAATAGCAATATATTGGCATTCGGTGTTTGGGATTATCGACGATCGGAGATATCATCTAATCGGAGATCGGGCCTTAACGTAGTGTGGCACTGTGGAGTAGCTACAAGAAGCGGAACCAACGACAAATATAGTCGCGGGGTCTATAATATTTGAAGTTCGCATATACGTTCGGGTGGTGTTTTCCTTTGTAAATGGAAAGGATATGTACTAAGTTCCGATAGTGTATTTCCTGATTCTAAATGGAAATCACATATCAAAAAGTGGTGGATATATGTTGATACATGACTAAGGAAAGATGCGATGGCCGATAGCGATGAGGTTTAACCTCGAAACCTGTGCAGAAACCGTATAAAGGACGAAAAAGGTGTATTGTGTGGAAATCCTTCATGTAAGGATTATGGAGAGAATTAAAAGTGCCGATTGAAACATGTGAAGGATTCAAGTCCCGATAGGAAGGTTCAGGCAGGGTGATTAAGTTCTTATGCACAAGAACTGATAAATGGGTCGTAACCAATGATGGTTGAATATTTGACTCTATTGAAGAGTTAAATACCTAGGACAGAAGTGTGGATGCATTGTTAAATGCATACTGTGGGTATACGTTGGGTAACCTTGGCATCATTTTGCTAAGTATGGTTATATGCTGGGGGACCCCTGCATCATTAGTGGTATGAGAGTAGATCTGTAATCTATAAGAGGGAACTTTGAAGTTCTTGGAAGACTATAGCAGTTCCAGTAGAGGCTTGGAGTTGTTAGGATATTCCGACACATAGGATATAGTTAAGTTCAACTTGGTCTAGTATAGAGTTAGGTATAGAGTTAGGTAAAGTGTCTTTCTTTACCGTTGTACATTTTGTAACTTACAATCCGACGATCACGATATGTAGTGATTCGACGGTTCACTCTCACCTCGGTATTACCGACACTTGATCCGTGGCTTGACACCCGATTGGTCCATGAGTTCTATTTAAAGCACATGGAGGGTCATTGTTCGGGTAATCCGTGCATGAGAGAAGCTTATGTAAATTTTCATTCTTTGATTAATAAATTGCCTGTAGTAGCCACGTTGGCGCAGGCCGTGGACTGTTTCCCTCCTTGCACTTTGAGGGTTTTAACCACGTCAAAAATACTGGTGTATTGATTTGAGATCTGGTTGTGAGCGGTGTCCTTTTGGTGTTCTTTCTGAGGAACTTACCCTGTAAATTCCTACATGGTATCAGAGCTATTTGAGGGCCGCGTCTGTTGGTGATCCAAATCTGAAGCCGGTAGAACTGCATGCGGCTGTCGTTTCCTAGATCTGCTGTTTCTGACTGCTTTCGGGCCGAGAGGACTGCTCTGTTGCGTTCGGAGCATCTGTTCCAGTGAGGAACCCCTTTCGTTTCACGCGAAAAGGTTTCCGGTAGCCCTAGCTGCGTCATTTTTCAGATCGGGAGGTATACAGTGTTTTTTTTGCAGTTTACTGTTATTTTCTCTCTGCTTATTTCGTTTCGGTTTATTTAGCCTTTTTTTTTTTTTTTTTTTAACCGGATCTATACCTTTCATTTCTGCGTATGCTCTTTGCCCTGCGACTCTGTGCGATCTGGGCAAATCAGAAACAGAAAGGAAGGATTTTTCTCATGCGTATGCTCTTTTCCCTGCACCTTAGTGTGATCTCGGAAAATCAGAAACATTGAGAAAAATATTTAGTTTTTCGGCTAAAGCTAACTTTGAGATTTTTTTTAAAAATTTCTAGTTTTTTGGCTAAAGCTAACTTCGAGCCGCAAGGTTCGTTTTTCTTTGCATATTCGTGTTGGGTTTTGTGTTTTGTGTTTTGTAGGGAAAAAGAGCTTTCTCAAGGCAAGCACGCAAACCAAGCCCCCCCCCCTCTCTCTCTCTCTCTCTCTCTCTCTCTCTCAAATTTTTTGTATAGATCAATTGGTTCAAAGCTATTTTTAGAGAGTAGAGGTCTTGGGTTCAAGTCTCCATTTTGTGGGGGCGGATTTTTTCATTCCCGCACATTCGCGCACTTTGCCGGCAACATCAACAATTTTTTTTCAAAAAGCCATAACTTCTTCATCCGGAAGCCTTTTTCAGAGCCGTTTTTTTTTAAAACCGCCTATTTTTTCGAGATCTATCCATTGGAACACTTACTTTTAGCATCTTCAGCTTCAGTTTTTTTTTAAAATGGAAAGTCCATGCCAAGTCATTCTTGACAGCACTAACTACTTCCAATGGGTAGCCTACATGGAAGATTTACTTAGAAGTAAAGGTCTCTTCAGAATAGCCACAGACCAAGAGAAGAAACCAAAAGATGAAGACAAGGCTGCAAAATGGGAAAATAGACAAGATCAAGCACGTGGTTTGATAGGGATGTCTATTTCTCCTGATCTTAGATTCCACATTGCAGAACTTGAGACTCCTCATGAAGCATTAGAAAAACTCGCTAAAGTTTTTGGGATTAAAAATGAAATTAGAGCCCATCAACTTGAAAATGAGTTGCTTACTTTGGATCCTAATAATTTTTCTTGCATTGAAGATTTCTTGTCCAAATTCAAGACCCTTAGATATCTCTTGGAAGGTGTTAAAGTTAAGAAAGAAGATGGTAACCTTATTTATTCCATCCTTACTAAGTTGGGACCAGCCTACTCTGTATTTGTTTCCACTTTCCATTCTACAAGGGAAGCTTTCATTTGTCAAGGAAAAGACTACAAGGCCCCTTCCTTTGACTCCTTTTGTGATTCCTTAATAAGAGAACAAGAAAAACTCTTACACCTTGGTCTTCTTAATCTTGGAAACTCTTCCACGAAAGCGTTAGCCGCCCAGCAGCAACCAAATTCAAAGAATCCTAAGAAGTCATATCCTCAAAAGAATGGTCCTAAACCAACTCAGCCTCAAAATGAAAGATCATTTCAGCAAAATGATAAGACCAATAAAAACAAATGGAAGAAGACTGATAGACATTGTAACTTTTGTAATCGAGATGGCCACTTAGAATCTAAATGCTTTAAGAAGATGGAAGCCTTGGAAGCCGCAATGAAGAAACATAACATCCATGTGGAGCCTACTTCAACTTCAACTTCCGCAATGGCACTTTCTGCATGTCGTTGTCAATCATCTCAGTCTGGTTATGCATTAAATGTATCTTCTTCTTCTTCTCATTCTCATGAGTGGCTCATTGATTCTGGAGCCTCTTATCACATGGCCAAAAACCAAGCCATGTTTTCTTCTTTAAATGATTGTAACACCAAAAATATATATGTTGGTGATGATAGATCTCTTAATGTTGTAGGGACTGGAACTGTTCATCTAGACAATGGTCAGTTTAATGATGTATTATGTGTTCCAACCTTATCCTGCAACCTTCTATCTGTCTATCAAATAACTCTGGCTGCAAGTACTTCTTAACTTTCATTGATGATTTCTCCAGACGCACGTGGGTATACTTCTTAAAACTCAAGAGCGAAGTATTTAACACATTTTTGACCTTCAAAGCCTTTGTTGAAAAACAATCTGGACATCAAATTCTTAAGCTAAGAACTGATAATGGTGGAGAATATGTTATTGCACCGAAAATGGAATTCAAATGCAACATACTGTTCCATACACTCCACAACAAAATGGTGTAGCTGAAAGGAAAAATCGCACCTTAAAGGAAATGGCTAATTGTATGCTGCAATCTAAAGGACTCAGTCTTAGTTTTTGGGCCGAAGCAATTAATTGTGCAAATTATATAATCAATCGCACTCCTACTAAGGTTCTAGAGAATATCACTCCAGAAGAAGCTTGGAGTTCCATTAAACCAGATGTAAGTCACTTTCGTGTGTTTGGAAGTGAAGCATGGGCCCATATTCCAGATGAAAAGCATAAAGCTTTAGAACCTAAGAGTGAGAAATGTACTTTTGTTGGATATTCTGAAGATGTAAAAGGTTATAGACTTATTCCATTTAAGTCCAA
Organism: Pinus tabuliformis; assembly: GCA_031772625.1. NCBI lineage: Eukaryota > Viridiplantae > Streptophyta > Pinopsida > Pinales > Pinaceae > Pinus > Pinus tabuliformis. The sequence goes on from CM062815.1 coordinate 784,738,114, forward strand.
AAATGTTATCATTAGAAGAGATGTAAAATTTGATGAAAATAAATCGGCCTGCGAGCCTAGTCCGGCGGATGTGCCACCTCTTCCTATCTCTTCTACTTTTGAAAACATTTCTTCTTCAGATGATGAAAGTGAGGATGATAATCCTCCCCCACCTTCTCAGGATCCTCAACTTCCAAGATGGGTCCGTGCTACTCGGGATGCAGCAGGTGATCTTGCCGGTGATCCTACAGATCAGCGACGTACACGTTCTCAGTTTGAAAGAGCCTCTTCTTTACTGGCTCAAGCTCCAGTAAATCATGATCCTGACACTTTTGCAGAAGCTTCAGGCCATCCACATTGGGAAGCAGCTATGAATGAAGAATATCATTCATTGATGACAAATGATACATGGGATCTTGTTCCTCTACCAAAGGGACGCAAACTTGTTAGATGTAAATGGGTTTACAGAACCAAGTATGGACCAGATGGGAAAGTTGATAAACATAAAGCTCGTCTCGTTGCTAAGGGCTTTTCACAGGTTGAAGGCATTGACTACACTGAAACCTTCTCCCCTGTTGCCAAAATGAACTCTATCCGCCTTGTTCTTTCCCTTGCTGCCTCTTTAAAATGGGAAGTTCATCAGATGGATGTTAAATCTGCCTTCTTGCATGGGGACTTGCATGAAGAAATCTATATGGAACAACCCATTGGCTTCATCCAAACAGACTCCAGCGTTGTTTGTCGACTTAAGAAATCCCTTTATGGTCTCAAGCAAGCTCCTCGGGCTTGGTATGCCAAAATGGATAGCTTTCTTTTAGAATCTGGCTTTTCTAGGTGTCATTCTGACAATACTGTCTACACCAAGAAAGTGGGCACCTCTCTTATCATCCTTGTTCTTTATGTTGATGATCTTATCCTTACTGGTAGTGATCCCAACCTTATCAACCATGTGAAGTCCAGCCTTAAAAAGAAATTTGAAATGACAGACTTAGGACACTTACACTATTTTCTCGGTCTTCAAGTCTTGCAATCCAAGGAGGGTATTTCCCTTTCCCAGTCCAAGTATGCTTGTGATATTCTTCGTCATTTTCACATGGAAGACTGTAAGCCAACCCCTTCTCCCTTTCAGTCTGGAGTCAAACTTTCAGTCTCTTGTACTTCTCCTGAAGTTGATGCTACCTTATACCGTCAACTTGTAGGAAAACTCTTGTATTTAACCCATACTCGTCCTGATCTTTCCTTTGTTGTTGGCCTTGTTGCTCGTTTTATGCAAAACCCCCGTGAAAGCCATTGGAAAGCAGCCAAAAGAATACTTCGTTATGTTCGAGGTACAATACAGTTTGGGATTCATTACAGTGCCAAAGCAGCTCCTCTATTAGTTGGTTTCACTGATTCTGATTGGGCTGGTGACCCTGATGATCGGAAGTCTACTGCCGGTTATGTCTTCACTCTTGGTTCAGGACCTATTACATGGGCTTGTAAGAAACAGGCTGCCATTTCTCTTTCGTCAGCAGAAGCAGAGTATCGTGGTGCCGTGGAAGCTAGTAAGGAAGCCTTGTGGCTTCGTCAGATCCTATCAGAGTTTGGCTTTGAGCAGCAACATACTACCACACTTTGGTGTGATAATCAAAGTGCCATTCAGCTATGCAAAGATCCAGTCCAGCATCAGCGCAGTAAACACATTGAACTACACATGCACTTCATCAGAAAGCTCATTCATGACCATGTTCTTGAAATGCAATATTGTTCAACAGATGATCAGGTTGCAGACATCTTCACAAAGGCTCTCACAGAGGCGAAGTTCACTAAACTTCGATATATGCTTGGAGTTCAGGAAGTTGTCACTAAGGGGGGATAGGCTCTAGTGCCTCCTTCCTTCTCCTATTGTGTCATATTTGTAAATCCTTCAATCCTATCCCAAGTTGTTCTTAAGGGGGGATGTTAGGATATTCCGACACATAGGATATAGTTAAGTTCAACTTGGTCTAGTATAGAGTTAGGTATAGAGTTAGGTAAAGTGTCTTTCTTTACCGTTGTACATTTTGTAACTTACAATCCGATGGTCACGATATGTAGTGATCCGACGGTTCACTCTCACCTCGGTATTACCGACACTTGATCCATGGCTTGACACCCGATTGGTCCATGAGTTCTATTTAAAGCGCATGGAGGGTCATTGTTCGGGTAATCCGTGCATGAGAGAAGCTTATGTAAATTTTCATTCTTTGATTAACAAATTGCCTGTAGTAGCCACGTTGGCGCAGTCCGTGGACTGTTTCCCTCCTTGCACTTTGAGGGTTTTAACCACGTCAAAAATACTGGTGTATTGATTTGAGATCTGGTTGTGAGCGGTGTCCTTTTGGTGTTCTTTCTGAGGAACTTACCCTGTAAATTTCTACAGGAGTAAACAAGAACAGAGGATTCCTTGAAGGAAAGAGAAATCAAGATTTCTTAATGAAAGTTCTGAAGGAAAGAGGACTTGGAAACCAACCAGAGGACAAGCCATTCAAAGTGCAAAAGAATGGGAGAGCAAGATCATGCATAGATCTTGGAGGTAAGACAGTGTATTTTATCTAAAAGTTAAATTGAAGATTGTTGGTTGCAGATGAAGCATCTCAACAAAGGACAACAAGAGAAGCTGTAAGAGGAGAACTAGATGTGTTCTTGAAGACAGAGTAAGGAAAATACTCTAAAGAAGAAGTGGCAGTGAACCTGAAAAAATCCAATAAGAGATTGGACAGAGAGGACAGTTGAAGTGTTCTCAAGAGAAACTGAGAGATTGGAGAAGCCTAGAAGGAGAAAAGGTGTTGCTCAAGAGGAGGTTCTAGACAAAGGACCTGTGCTTACCAAAATACTGAGTGAGGACAGCTTAGTGAGGTAAGATTGCAGCCAGGAGGACTAACTGTTGTAGAGTCTTGTTGCAAAGGAGCTCATGAAGAAAGAAGAGAAGAAGATGACTACTGATAGTCATAACAAAGGTTCAGAGAGAAGCCACAGTAGAGGATATAAGAAAGAGGATGCCAAAGCAAATGGCAAGGGGATGAGTCAAGAAGAAATTGACAAAGAGGTTGCTGAATTAAAAGAACAACTCAATGCATTAAGGAGAATGCTTGAGGAAAGCCAGAGACTAGGTTGGGTCTTGAGGAAGAAGCCAGTAAAATGGAAAGAAATACAGAGAAGGCTACAACAAATGCAAGTGAAGTGGCTGAATGGAAAACTCAAGGAAGTTGAGTTAGAAATGGAAGAGTACATTTGTGAACTAGAGCAAAGAGAAATTCTGGGAGAGACTGAAGATGAAAACTTGAATATTGAAACTTCAAGTGAGGCCAAAGGGTCACATGATTTTAAAACTGACAATTTGTGTATGTATGCACGTGAAACATGTAAAGAAGGACAATTGGATAATATTGTCATAAAGGAGGAAGAAGACGAGGAGGATCAAAATTTTGTTTTGGAAGAAGATGAGATAGATAGGTCTCATATACAGTTGGGGGAAGATATCAAGCAACCAAGTGAAGGGCTTGAGGAGATTGAAGAAGAGACTATCAAAGAATTTCTGAATCATATGAATGATTTAGAATAGCAAGAAGATATGATGGCTGAACCATCTAGTGGGACCATAGAGTCTATTGCTTTTAAGATTGATAGTTTGTCTGTGGATGCAGGACAAATGCAGGAGAATGATAATGTAGATGGTGAGCCAAGGATAGCTCTTGGAGAAAGTCAACAACAAGATATTGAAGGCAAACTTGAGGAAGAGACTATGTTAGCTGAAAACATAGTAAAGGATCATCAATTCACTATGATGATAGGCACAGTGGAGATAGCCATGGAAACTGTTGAGACAGACAGTAGGGAAGAAGGACATCTACTGAAAGATGTTAAGAAGGAGGAACCCTATGAATAGGATTTAACCTTGGGAAAAGGAACACTAACAAAGGAGTGTTTTGAAGAGGACGAACAGTCTTTTTAAGATGTCGAAAGTCTGGAGGAGTACTCTAGCAGAACAGAGTATAATGGAGAAGACCTCTTGAATGAGGGAACTAGTGATTTGCTACTACAAAAAGACCTTGAGATTACAAGGGTTAGAAGAATACATGGTTTTAATATTGTAACACAGCATGTAAAGGATGAAGCTAGAAGAAGAGAGCATTGTGATGAAGTGCTTGCTAAGTGTGAAGAGGAGATTAAACTGCTGGAGAAACTGATGAGAGAACCTGACGGTAGAACAAAAGCTACAGTTACAGTTTCTGAAGAAGAAGATGTGTCTCAAGTAGCCATGGAGACAGGAAGATGTAATAATTTGTTTGTAGGTTCATTAAAAAGCATGAATGAGTATGATTATGTGATCAAAGAGATTGAGAAAAGATTGTTTGGTAAAGAGGCAGTTGGAGTCAAACAATTTCAAAGTGAAGATAACCAGCAACAGGTTAAAGGAGGAGAAGTTCACTACTGTGAACCCAAGCAGGAAGACATCATTAGAACAGATGGTGTGGAAGAGAGACTAACTGACAGTCTCATGAATTCTGCTAAGAATTCGAATCAGCATACTGATGTGCTGACAGAGGAGAAGAAGAAAACAGAGCAGCAAAGTTAATTGTTGGGAAAGGAAGACAAGGCACAACAACCTTATGTTTTTAATTTTAACAAGTGTTTTATGAATGCAGGTTTTGTTGCAGATGCTGGAGGAGATTTGGCACAAGTGAACAGCCAAATAAAATTGAAAGAAGAGAATTCTATGGAAGAACTCAATCCATGGAATAGAGAAATTAATTTGTTGGAAAGAGTGTTGAACAATCATGATTCAATCATGAAAGAGGGTAAGGATGATAGGGAGGTAGCAAGTAAACTAAAGGATGAAGCAAGTAAAAGAGAAGTCAGCATAGGAGTCGCAGCAAGCGTTGAAGCAAGAACAAGAAAACCAAAAGTTGAAGCAAGCAAAGCAAGAGTCAGCATAGGAGTCAGCATAGAAGACAGCAACAGTAACCTGAAACAAAAAGAAAGAGGAAGAAGTAAGGAGCAAAATATGGACCAGCCCAAAGATATGCTGGACATAGAAATTGAAGAAATGTGGCAGCAGATGATGAAGCAATTCAAATGGAGAAAAGTGGTAGCAGCAGGAAGCAAGATCAATCAGAACTTGAACCTAATTGACAAGAAGAAGAAGACAGCAGACATACAACAGCAGCAAAGGTACAAGGCATCTGGACAGTTACAGAACAAAGTATGGGATCCAGGAAGACAAAGATCAGAAGGCACATGATCAGGAGATCATGAATATTTTCTACTTTGGGAGTCTGATGCAGGAGCATTCAACCCAAGAGAAAATATTTGTAATTAGTAGACATAGGGGGTCATGTGTTTTAGGGAAATCAGTCAATGTAATATTTAGGCTTTTAAGTGATTTAATTAGATAATGGGAGAATATGTAAATGCTCTCAAAACAAATAAATGAGAACATGAGTGGTGAATAAATGACAAAGAGTTAGAAGTCAAATCCAACTCTTAAACAGTTCCATGATTCAAGGAACAAGAGAGAGCTTTTAGGAATTAATTAGAGTAGAAGTGGACCATTGTGCTAATAAAGGGGCTTTTCTGTTTTAAAACAGAGAAAAATGTGGAATGGATAAAGTCTCGAGGAGACTTATTTATCTGCCATATATGCATGCATGTAGTGAACTTTAGGGATTTTGTTAGAGGATTGATCGAACCCTTCAGTGATCTAATCCAATACATTCTTATAAATAGTGAACCTGCGCGTTCAATAGGGAGGAGGCCACAAATGTTGAGAATCAGGCCTATGTGAGACCAAGGTGTCTCGAATGTATATTTTCTTTTACATTAATATATGTAGAGTTTTCCTAACTATGTTAGGGTGTATGAAATGCGTGTTCTATGATTGATTTTGGTGTGAAACCGTAGATTTTGTAATTGTGGTTGCGGGCAGAGTTCTGAAGAGATACGTAGAGGCATAAAATGATTCAAAGGAATCATAAATTGGGTCTTTGAATCCAATTGAGGAAGCAAAGTGAAGCTCTAGAGAGGTAGCAGAGTGAGGATTCACTAAGGAGTAAATCTCAGAGAAGTTGAGCAGCGTAGCGGAAGAAGGAAGCCCTTGAAGAACCCGGAGGAAAAACCTGAAACATGGAGAAATTGAAGAAAACAACATAACATTCCAAGTAAAAGGGAACAAACGGAGAAGTGTAAAGTGATGCTCAGCAACCGTTAGATCTCATAGATCAATGACCGTAATTTAATCTTATCGGCGGGAGCCCATTTAAGTGATCAGAATAAGCCTTGGATATTTGCGAAGAGAGAGCAATGATTAATCGTGGACCGTTGGATCGTGGCCAGAGCAACGGTCACGATTTAAAATCGTAATTGGAAGTCGGAGGTGCAATGGTCAGCGACGGTGTTTAACGGAGCTGTGACATCGCTGATAGTGATATATCGATGTTCGGCATTTGGGATTATCGGCGATCGGAGATATCGTCTAATCGGAGATCGGGCCTTAACGTAGTGCGGCACTGTGGAGCTGCTACAGGAAGCAGAACTGACGACAAATATAGTCGCGGGGTCTATAATATTTGAAGTCCACATATACGTTCGGGTGGCATTTTCCTTTGTAAATGGAAAGGATATGTATTAAGTGCCGATAGTGTATTTCTCGATTCTAAAGGGAAATCACATATCAGAAAGCGGTGGATATATGTTGATACATGACCAAGGAAAGATGCGATGGCCGATTGCGATGAGGTTTAACCTCAAAATTTGTACAGAAACCGTATAAAGGAGGAAAAAGGTGTATTGTGTGGAAATCCTTTGTGTAAGGATTACACAGAGCATTAAAAGCGCCGGTTGAAGCATGTGAAGGATTCAAGTCCCGATACGAAGGTTCAAGCGGGGTGATTAAGTTCCTATGCACAGGAACTGATAAATGGGCTGTAACCAGTGATGGTTGAAGATTTGACTCCATTGAAGAGTTAAATACCTAGGACAGAAGTGTGGATGCATTGTTAAATGCATACTATGGGTATATGTTGGGTAACCCTGGCATCATTTTGCCAAGTATGGTTATATGCTGGGGGACCCCTGCATCAATATGACATTTCATAAACTCTACAGGCGGGTGTTTTGCATGCCGTGACAATGCAGATATTATTTTAAGCTATATATGAAGTATGAAAACATTGATACTTTCCATTTGAGTGTACAAGGCGATACGGTTAGTAGGTTTTCGATTCTCACCTGCTTGTGAATGAAATTATGGGACAATTATTCTATTGAAGGAAGCAGCACGACGTGCAATAGAAAGAGCAAGAGCAATAACAAGAGACCAACAATAGCATAACAACAACAACAAAAGCTGCAACTCGAAAAAGAAGCAGAATAGTGCGAGGTGAAGAGGCTAAATAGAGCACACACCCATCTACCAACTAAGAAGAGGGAGAAATAAATGAGAGTCAGGACACGTCACAGAGATCATGGGGCTACCAATGACAGAGACAATGAGAGAGATGCTCGTCTGAGCGAAAGTAAAGTGAGAATAAATGCACATAGTAGGGTCATTAATTATAGTATTGAATAAAAGAAGCCTCGACGCCAAGATGTGTGTATAGGTTTGAAACCTTAACAAAAGGAAAATGTGACATATTGATTAAGTATATATAGGAGTTTCTGGGCTTTGAAACTTTGACACGAGAAGAATCCTTTTGGAAATATTGGAAGCAGAAAGTCCAATCCAACATATCAATGTGGTTCATTTCAATAAACACATATTATAAAGTGGCTAGGGCATAATACATATCAATTTCGTGCAAGCAAGAACAAAGTGAAAATAAATGGAGATAGTCGGTCCATTAATTAGATTAATGAATGGAATAGCCACCGAGACCAAGATGCGTGTATAGGTTTTAAGTTGGAATCGTTAAACAATGTGGCATATTGATTAAACATATATCGTATTTTTCGTGTATTGAAACCTTGACATCAGAATAAATATTTTGGAAATCTCTTAAAGAAAAAGTTCAATTCATCCTATTAATGTGGTTCCACACAAGGGCATAAAGCATACGATCTTCATACGAGGGAGAATAAAATGACATTAAATGCACATAGACGGTTAATCAAGCTTAATTAATGAATAAAATATATAGTGAAAGAAAGATATGTGCATAGACAGTGGAACTTATTGGAGCTCGTATTCCAAAAGTTGTGATAAGGAGCGGATTCGACTTGACATTCAAGTTTGATATGATAAAACAATCGGGTATGCATATTGGTGGTTGGAGGTCCATAGCACAGTTCAGAGTTTCGAAGTTTAGATATTTTGTTATTATTATATAAGACCAATGTTACATGTATCAGAAATTTCTAAAAGAATTGTTGTGATATTATCAATCCGATGTAACTCTAGCGGATTCACTATTCCATTAAATTATTTTCGATTACTATATCAGGTCCAGAACCAAATCGACAATCAGAAGATTAAGCCATATCGGCAATTTAACATATGTGGTATGTCAAAATTTTCTATATGATAGTGGATGCGATATTCCGATTGCCTTGCATGTAGTAAGAGGTCCATATTGCATATCAGAAATCGGCGAATCAGAGGGGTGACAACTTTCAAATTTTGCGATATTGCGAAGTTGCAATATAAAAGTACCGAGAATGTTAAACCACTGGGAAAACGGTGAAACAAAATAACGAAGGATTTTCATTGCAAAATCAGAGATGGACGTGCCTTTTCTCTCTCTTCCAAATGAACGTGTGGCACAATATGATTGGTTTTGATAAGGGACGCGTGGTGGACAAAGATTGGTTCCGATAAAGCCACATGGCATATGAAGTTAGCATGGTGTGGCAGGACGATGCACACGTGGGAGAGAGTTTCAACATTTTCAAGGCCCCAAGGGGGGGAACAGGGTGACACGTGTCACCAATTACAAGGTGCCACGTGGCAGTGAATGATGTAATAGACCGGATGTCGGCGTTCGAAGGTTGAGGCATGTTGTTGCATGAAATTAAAGTCTTGGAGTGAAATCCTCCGATTAAGGGGCTCCGATATGGGGGCTGGCCCATGGTCACAAACAAGAAAAGACACGAGGCTGAGAACCAAGGTCGATCACAATCACCGATCACATATCGGTGTTTTGCAACATGTTCCATTTCAAAAGTTCTGATAGAGGGGCTACGATATTGGGTTGGCGCGTGGTTATTAAGACTCAAAGAACCTTGGGCTTAAAGCATTTAATAAAGGAAAATAGTGCCTATTGCGATATGCGATATTGTCAAAGAATATTGGTGGTTGGAGGTCCATAGCACAGTTTGGAGTTTCAAAGTTTAGATATTTGGTTATTATTATATAGGACCAATGTTATATGTATCAGAAATTTCTAAAAGAATTCTTGCGATGTTATAACTCCGATATAAACATATGTGGCATTTCAAAATTTTCGATATGACAGTGGATGCGATATTCCGATTTCCCTGCGTGTAGTCGTAGGTCCATATCGCATATTGGAAATCGACGAATCAGAGGGGTGATAACTTTCAAATTTTGCGATATTGAAAATTTGCGATATAAATGTACCAAAAATGTTAAACGCTAGGAAAATAGTGAAATAAAATAAGGAAGGATTTTCATTGGAAAACCAAACATGGATGTGCCTTTTCTCTCTCTTCCAAATGGACGTGTGGTGCAATATGATTGGTTCTGATAAGGGACGTGTGGTGGACCTAGTTTGGTTCTGATAAAGCACATGGCATATCACGTCAGCATGGCATGGCGGGACAGTGGACACGTGGAAAGAAGTTTATGCATTTTCAGGGCCCCAAAGGGGGGAAAAACAGGGTGACACGTGTCACCATTTACAAGGTACCACGTGGAAGTGAATGACGTAATAGATTGGAGATCATCGTTCAGAGGTTGAGGCATGTTGTTGCATGAAAGTAAAATCTTGGATTGAAATCCTCCGATTAAGGGGATCCGATATGGGGGCTGGCCCATGGTCACAAAGAAGGAAAGATGCGAGGTTCAGAACCAAGGGAAATTGCAATCGTCGATTGCATATCGACGTTTTGCAAAATCTTCCATTTCAAAAGTTCCAATAAAGCGGCTACGATATTAAGCTGGCACGCGGTTATTAAGACTCAAAGAACCTTGGGCTTAAAGCATTTAACAAAGGAAAATAACGCCCATTGCGATATGTGATATTGTCAAAGATACTAGTGTTAAAGTGGCGGGGAGGGCCAATTACAGGTTACCAAAGAAATTCTCAGCAAAACCAGCGAAGGACGAGGTCTTTTCTCTCTCCTCAGAGGGACACATGGTGGATAAAGGTTAGTTCCGATAAAGGATAAGTGTTTAAAAGCGATAAGCTACATGGCATAGGGTGAACTTCCTGCAAAACCATTAAAAGAAGGTTTAATTATTATAACAACAACCCCATATGGAAGTGACAAGTGGCAAGCGTCATGTCGTATGGAGAGAAATGTGATAGGGCCAAGCACGAAAGAGCTCATCCTATCAGAGATCGACAATCATAACCCGCGAACATCACACCGTCAAAATGGTATATTCCTTGAAGGTCGACGAATCTGCTACAATGTCATGAGGAAGAACCTCACCATAAAAATCCCATCGGCTGAAATACTAGAATGAGTTGATATATGGGTTTTTTTTGTCACGTGGGATTAGTTTGAAGGATTGGAAATTTTTTGGTGATCTTCTCCACCCGGATTCTATTTTGGTAAAGTGGCATGTTTGGTAGATATCATAGGTCTTGTTTAGCCATATGTTTTTTACCAAATTTGAACATATACTTCTATTTGTGTTCAATATTCTCAATTTTTATTTCGTTATAAGTTTCATAGTTTTTTCTCAGATTTATTATTAGAAAAAAAAAATTAAAACAATTTTTTAGTTGAATTTTATAGCTGGAGGATTTGCTTGGATGGTCAAAAGTGGCCTGACAAAAAAAATTCAACAAATATTGCAGAATCAATGTTTAAATCACATTTTTTTATGGTGGAAATCGGTTCAGCACCATCAAAAACCTCTTGGTACCCAAAATCTTGAAGTTTGACAACTATAACCTAGATTTACAAAAATCCCTGCCAAAATTTATCAAAATATTGCCATAATTCTATGATTTTCATAGCAAAAAAACAGTCTAATAGTGCAATTATATATATATATATATATTCAGATTCTCAAATTTTTCTTTCATTATAAGCTTCTTGTTGTCACATTTATGGTTGGAAAATTATGGTTTTTTAAACATTTTTTCTAAAAAAAAATTAAAAGAGTTTGCTTAAATAAAATTATATATGTATCTCATTTGTAAAACAATATATTTCATTTGTATAATGATAAAAGCAATGAAATTTGGGATCAAATTTTATGAGCACCAACTTCTTAGTGTGACTTTGTTTCTTTCTTTTAAAAATCTATGTCTTTTTTCTTAGTATGACTTGTTTTTGTCTTTTAAAAATGTAGGCCTTTGTATGGAATATGTACAATTATAATTGTAATTAATTTTTATGTCACTAAATTTTGAATTATAATTTGTTTTTTTATTTAAAAAAAAAAAAATTCTTAATATTTTTTTAATGTGAAAAAATACAATAAATATTATTCAAAAAAGATAATCTTATTTTACTATATATCAATATAAATCATATTTACAATAAAATTAATATGGTTAATGATAAAAAAAAATTTAAACTAATAATATTTATAATTAGAATTGTCAACTAATAATAAATATAATAATCTCTCACTCAATAATAACAACTACATCCTTTAATATCATTTATATCACTTTTAAAATTAATAGTATTCTAGATCAATATTTAAAAAACTCAAAATATATCTTCTTTTATAACTGGTATATTATTTTGAAATTAATATTATTGAAAATAAATCTTTTGAAAAACACCAAATCTATCTATAAATGAATAGTTAACTAAAAATAAGTGTAACAGTTGACTAAATAATAATTGTTCTCTCTTTGGAACCATATATGTAGGGTATAAATTTGACGGGCATTATTACTCATAAAGTACTTCATTTTTTAAGATGAGTTTCTTTTTAAAATTGTTTTCCAAATTTGTTTTTTATTTTTACACATTTTTAAAATATTATGTATAATGTGTTTTTCCGTTATTTTTTTTATCGTGAATGTAAAAAAAATAAAATATGTTAATATAGGTTATATGTTTTTAGTTCTTGCTTGATCATAAAATAAGTTTTAAACAAGTAATATGATAGATGTATATGTTTTATATTTTTTTTTTCTATGTAAAACTAATCTATTAATAAAAACATAATGTACAGTGAGGCACCGGTCTCTACGGGTTTAGGTCAGCCATATGACCATTTTAAACATCAAGTCTTGAAATCGAGACTGCCCTAGATGGGGAAACCAGTCCGAGAACGAGATAAAAATAGGTTCATTCTACCCACGCAGGGGCTACAGTTCCAGAACTAAAAATTTACTACCAAAATTGACCACTGTGAAAAGACTGTAAAATTCAAAAAAGGCTGCCAATATTGACCACTGTAAAATTCAAAAATGCTGGCCAAAATTAACCACTGTAAAACGAAAAAAACAAAACTCAAAACCCGAGTTGGACACGTGACCTATTGCATGTAGCTGCAAGGTGTCTTAGGATGGTTGCTTCTCTCCCACGATCAGACACCAGCCATATTCTCCTGAATCGGTTTCTGCTACCTGCCTGCCATCTGCAGTGCCCTGTGGCTCACGGTCTTCCACCTGTATGCCTTTGTCTCTGCTGGTGGCGTGACCTCTCGGAATCTTCTATCTGTTGCTGGACGGATGGTCCATGTCTTTCGGCGGGTGGCTGGAGCTCGGCTCCCCCTGAATATTGACGTGCGAAGGAGGGACCTGGTACATCTCAGGGCTTTGTTCTGGATCTTCGCACGAGCCAGTTACCTCCCTGAAGTCCACCGAGACGGTAGCAATGATTACCGGTCTGTCCATGGAGCAGAGAAACCAGAATTGAGCCTGCTGGGAAGAAGCAGTGAAATTGGTGTGCTGGGTGGCGCCACCAGTATGCCGAACCTCACGGGAGCTAGCTCGACCTCGGCCACTGCGAGTATCCGGATATCTGCCATGGAAGCGGGAAGAGGAAGGGTTGGGGGGCGGGGAGGCTGAAGGGGAAGTCGAAACAGATGGAGGCAAAGACGGGGGGTGGATGGCACTGCCACAACTACCACCTCTCCTACATCGCATGCGTTGGTGTCGATGCATGATTCTCTGGGTTGGAAGCTGCAGCAAGAGATGAGCCATAGGGGCAGGGATCGGGGCGAGAACAGCGAAGGGGAAATTGTGAAGAACAGGGGGAGTCAAGTCTGGGCCAGAGACACAAGCCGAAACCTCAATTTGCAAGGCGCAATGAATGGACTGAGTGAAGTGATGACCATTGCCCAGGTCGACGCAGCAAAGGAGTCTGCAACGTCTACCCGTAGCGATGCGAAGGCTTGGCTCTGCAGCAGCAGGGTGGCAAGAGCAACTCAGAGGCCGAATGGAGAATTGCAGAGGGCTTGGCTCCATATTTCTATATTTGCAGGTGATGTCTCGATCCGCACAACGGATTGATGGTGCCGGCCGAGGGGCAGTGGCCTGCCTTAAATTCCCACAGGGCAAGGCGCAAGTTACCATGTGGTTCAGCCACCTGCTTGTCCGACGGCATATCTGCATTGATTTCCTATCTACCACCCGCATCTGGGGGTATATGTTTTATATTACTTTAAAAGGATCAAACAAATTCAACCATGTTCATTCCTAATGCCAAACTTGTCAAATATTTGGTATGACTATGTATCGTTCAAATGTTGTACATAATATGCTAAACCATTCTCTAAAAAATTTCAATTAACTTGGTAAAACCCATTAAATATAATGTATTTTGAAGAGGAAATAAATCTTAGCTTACAATTTGATGAGTTGGATTTAAGGAGGACCTTATAAATAATAACACAAGATTGAAGCCACTTTTAACTAAGAATTTGGGAGGATTCTAGTATTTAAAGAACTAACCAACATAGATCTATTTTAAATACAGATCTAACATGAGCCAAGAGGGATCCAATTTCTTCACATGCAATTTTTTTTATGAGCGGATATTATTTAAATGTTTTGTATAGTTATTTAATTTCTTTAATTTCTAGATTTTTTAAAATTTTATTTTGGCCGACATGAACAAAATTTCAACTTTGATGACGGACGAACATCCTTACATATCATATTGGGCTATAGAATGAGCCGATCGAGTCAATAATATGTAGACATGGATTTTGAAGAAATTCATAATTTTCTGAGGATGCTAACACCTAAAAGGCACACATCCAGTTGTTTCTAGATATAAGTTTGAATGAATTAACATCATAGCCTTAGTAACCACACAATTGAGATTTCCATCACCAACCACAAAATATATTTGTTTTCTAATCAAACTAACAAATAGACGCATTTTATAAAAAACGAGATCTATTACCAATGTGCCAACACTAAAGAAACTACATAAAACTGTCAAAATCAAACAAAAAAGTAATGTTTCAAGTACATAAAGAAGGAAAGTCAGTTAGTGTTTTATATAGAATACCAATGGCCCATGGGTGTGGACATGTCATGTGAGTGTCAACCTTTAAGCCTTATGCTTCAATGTTCATGGTCTATGCTTAAGTGTATACAATGTAGAATCTCATGGTGTGTCTAAGACACATCAATAATTTTGTAATAAGTTCAAAGATCCACTATGAATAAGTCTATGTTTATCTTAAAGTGTCATCTTAAAGTCTTAGTATTATGTGTGTTGGATATTGTAGTGCCTATCTTAAAATCTCAACCAACAAAATCATTAACTTTTTTTTGTTTTCGACAAATTTATTTAAAATTACTATATATATTAATAATTTTATCATTAAATAATTTTTTTTAATTTAAAAATTTTTCTTTCATTATAATCGTCTTGTTCTCAGATTATGGTTAAAAACTAATTTTTTTAAAACATTTTTTTCAAAAAAAAATCAAAACAGTTTGCTTACATAAAATTATATATGTATCTCATTTGTAAAACAATATATTTCATTAGTACAATGATACAAGCAATGAAATTTGAGATCAAAGTTTATGTGCCGCAACTTCTGAGTGTCACTGTGCTTCTTTCTTTTAAAAATGTATGTCTTTGTCTGGAATATGTACGATTATAATTGTATGTCTTTGTCTGGAATATGTACGATTATAATTGTAATTAATTTTATGTCACTGAATTTTGAATTATAATTTGTTTCTTTACTTAAAAAACAATTTTAACTAAAACATTTTATTTTAATGTGAAAAAATAATATAAATATTATTAAAAAAATATTTTTACTATTAATCAATTATATTAATATAAATAATATTTACAATATTTTTAATGATAATTTTTTTAAAAAAACTAATAAAATTAGAATAATCAACTAATAATAAATATAATAATTTCTCACTCAATAATAACAACTAAATTTGAATATTAGAAATATTTTCCAAAAAAATCACATTAGAAGATTTAAATCAATATATTTCACCCGATGCAATGAGTGCTAAGTGAACTATTCAAAAATCATGAGAAATTAGTCAGTTACGACTACCTCTCATGGAAATGGTCATACGTTTGAATGACTTACTTAACGCAGTTGAATCCCAAAAAATGATATCTAATATATTTCAAATCAACCTAAGTAGTTTACTATCAGAATAATTTTCCAAAAATCACGGAAATTTAAATTCGAATAATAACTACATCTTTTAGTATCATTTATATTACTTTTAAAATTAATAATATTCAAAATAAATATTTAAACAACTCAAAATATATCTCTTTTGACACCTTGTATATTATTTTGAAATTAATATTATTGAAAATAAATCTTTTGAAAAACCAAAAATCTATCTATCAATCAATAGTCAACTAAAAACAAGTGTAACAATTAGTGACTAAATAATAATGGTTATCTCTTTCAGAACCGTATTAGTGACTAAATAATAAGTGTTCTCTCTATCACTGAATAGTCAACTAAAAATAAGTGTAACAATTAGTGACTAAATAATAATTGTTCTCTCTTTGAGAACCGTTTTAGTGACTAAATAATAAGTGCTCTCTCTTTCAGCACGTATGTAGGGTATAAATTTGACGCGCACTACAACTCATTAAGTAATATTTTTATAATGAGTTTATTTTTAAAATTGTGTTCCAATTTGTTTTTTAGTTTTCTTTTTAAAATTGTGTTCTAAATTTGTTTTTTTAGTTTTACTCGTTTTTAAAATATTTTTAAAATATTATGTGTAATTTTTTTTGGTAATTTTTTTTGTAAATGTAAAAACATTTTTTTGTTAATATAAGTAGTATGTTTTTAGTTTTTGATTGATCATAAATTAAGCTTAAACCAAGTAATATCATAATATCATAGATGTATATGTTTTATATTATTGTAAAATAGTTAAACAAATTTAACAATGTTTATTCCTAAAAATAAATTAGTCAAATATTTAGTATGACTATGTATTATTTAAATGTTGTATAAAATAAGCTAAATCATTCTCTAAAAAAATTTCAATTAGCTTGGTCAAACCCATTAAATATAATGTATTTTGAAGAGGAAATCAATTTTAGCTTACAATTTAATGAGTTGGATTTAAAGAGGACCTTATAAATAATAACATAAGATTGAAGCCACTTTTAACTAAGAATTTGGGAGGATTATAATATTTAAAGCACTAACAGGCATATATCCATTTTAAATATGGATCTAACATGAGCGCAGAGGGATCCATTTTCGTCACTTGCGATTTTTTTTATGAGACAACATTATTTAAATGTTTTGTATAGTTATTTAATTTTTTTTTTTTTTTTTTTTCAACTTTGATAATAGACAAACATCTTTACACATCATACTAGACTGTACAATGAGCCTCTAGCATCTCTACTCAATAATATGTAGACATGGATTTTGAAGAAATTCATAATCTTCCGAGGAGGCTAACACCTAAAAGGCACAAACCCAGTTGTGTTTAGATTTAAGTGTAAATGTATTAACATGATAGCCTTAATAACCACACATTTGAGATTTCCATATCCAACAACAAAATATATTTGTTTTCTAATCAAACTAACAAATAGACCCATTTTATAAAAACTGAGATCTATCACTAATGTGCCAACACTAAAGAAACTACATAAAACTCTCAAAATGAAACAAAAAAATAATGTTTCAAGTACATAAATAAGGAAAGTGAATTAGTGTTTTATATAGAATACCAATGGCCCGTGGGTGTGGACATGTCATGTGAGTGTCAACCTTTAAGCCTTAGGCATCAATGTTCATGTTTTATGCTTAAGTGTGTAGAATGCAGGATCACATGGTGTGACTAAAGACTAAGCAAAAAAAAATTTAATAAGTTCAAAGATCTACTATGAATGAGTTTATGTTTATCTTGAAGTGTCATCTCAAAGTCTTAGTCTTATGGGTGTTGAATAATGTGGTGCCTATCTTGAAATCTCAACCAACAAAATCATTAACTTATTTTTGTTTTCTACAAATTTATTTGAAATTGTTTATATACGAATAATTTTGTCATTAAATAATTTTTTGAAATATAAAAATTAAATAATTCTTTTAAATAAAAAAAGGAATTTAATGTTTGGGAAATTTGTAAAGTGATTAAATTATATAAATATAATATGTTCAAATTATAATTTTTCGAAGTTGTCTACGGATGTTGAGAGATTCCATGGACTATCAAAAGTGGCTGGAACCGGGCAAAAAAATTTCAAAAAATCTTGTATAGGTAGTGTTTGAATCATGTTTTTTATGGTAATTCCATGGAATATCAAAACTGGCTGGAATCCCGGCAAAAAATTTCAAAAAATCTTGTATAGGTAGTGTTTGAATCATGTTTTTTATGGTGGGAATAGATTCCGTGCCATCAAAAACTTCTAAGGCAGCTAAAATTATGAAGTTTAACAATTTTTATTTGAATTTATAAAAATCCATAACTAGTTTTTTCAAAATATGACTTAAATTTCCATAAATTTCAAGACAAGAAAACATAATAATTAGACTAAAACTAATTTTTATAGTTTTCTTATCAAATTTTCAACTAAATCAACCAAAAAAAATCTTAAGAACCCCGGCGATTCACGAGTTACGTCATCAGAGTACTGCCTGACAAATGCTCTCATGAATTTGCGAAGTATATTCGCCAACTAAATCAACCCAAAAAGATCTTAAGAACCCCGGCAATTCACGAGTCACGTCATTAGAGTACTGCCTGACAAATGCTCTCATGAATTTGGCAAGTATATTCGCGTATTTTCTAGCATTTGCGCGCGTCACAATTTGTCTACTTTTTAGCATTTGGGCACGTCACAATTTGGGCACGTCACAATTTTTCTACGCATGTATTCGAGCAACCCATGGAGGGTACTGTAATGGATCAATAGATTTGGAAATAGGCGTTGTCTTCATCAAAATCCTAAACTTATAAGCGTTTTAAAGTCTATGCAACAATTGATTCACAGAAACATAGCAGAAGGAAGGGTAATTGATTCACAGAAACATAGCAGAAGGAAGGGTAATCTGGCCCTCTGGGAAGGCAGGCCATCTAAGTGGGTTGAGGGCCAAGAGCACCTCCATTTCAAAGAGTTCTTGCAGTGATTTTAGAAAATGAGTTCTGGGAGTTATTTTAGTCACCCGCTTGGCAATCATGGGCAGAACCAAATCGACAAAATCATGTTGTTTGCCCGAATATGCCCTGTTGTGCTTGCACTCGTGATTGTGCTGCACTTCTATAGGAAATGGATTTGGGATTTGGTAAAATCTACTAGATCCGATTTTAGGCGACGTTGGATTTATTTTTACTGGAGAAGAACCGGAAAGACTGCAAAAGATGGGGTTGGATTCTGCGGTATTAGAGACGCTGCCCAAGTTTGTGTATCGATCACACAATTTCACGGATCGGTTGGAGTGTTCAATATGTCTGTGCGAGTTGCAGGAGAATGAAACTGCCCGGATTCTACCCAATTGCAAACATAGCTTTCATGTGGACTGTATCGACATGTGGTTTCTTTCGCATTCCACTTGTCCCTTCTGCAGAACTGACACCCAACCCAAAAAATAAATTTTGGAATCCTGTGGAGTTGCGCAGGCTTTGTCTACAATCCCAGAACCAATTGGGGAAGGGATCCTTCCCAATCTGAATTTGGAGGAAGGGCAGACTGCAAGCTCTGAAGAACAATATGATATCGAGAACCCACCAAATATATTGCCCTGTTGCGTGGAGGAGCAAATGAATGCAGATATAGATGAGGGGACCTGCAGTGGAAGAGCATAAATTCGTCATTTTGCCATTGATATACCCAGGAAGCCCATGTCTTCCATTTGCTTTACTCGCCAGATGGTTCGCAGTCGTCTTCGAAATCTCCTGCGGCTCACTTGCGTTCGTCTACAGTCCATATTCCCCTGTGGTGTAACAACTATGATTCTCTGTAGTCTAATGATGGTACACTGTATGATCTAAGTTTTGATATATTGTTCTATCGTGTTTTTTTACGGTAAAATATGTCAGAAAAGAACTGGAAATGGGTTCTGGTTTAGTTTTGCATATCATCCATCCTTTGTTTTCAGTTCGTCTCTTGACAGTTTTTATTGGATTGCAATCGAACTCATTTGATTAAATTGTATAGAACAAATCTGAAATACGATTAATACTTTCTTAATGATCTTTAAAGAAATGCAACGCTTTTCTGTTCTCTAGAGTCCAAAGGTTGGATGAGTTTTTTGGATGAGTTTTTGAACATTTTTAAAGTACAGTACTCACTCTTATTACGCCCAAGGCGTTTTTAAGGGGACGGCTGCCCAGCGACCTTCGTCGTCTGTGGATTACGATCAGCCAAATGTATTTTCCTTTAAGAATTCATCCCAGAAAGGGAACTCCATGCAGATATCAAAATGCATTGACGCCGCTCTGATTCTGCTAAAGAGAGCTCCTCAACTGCTAATAATAATATCATAAACGGCCTTCTGCATACATATTCCAACAGGGCCGAGACTGCGGCTGCATAACGCTCCAAGTTACAGGACGCCATCCGAACTAAACGCCTGGTAATTTTTTATTTCTAGTGTTTACAACGTTTCTTTGTTCCGTCTTTTTGGTAAATTTTGTTGCTGCCTTCTGTGTTTATGCGGTTGGAATTGAACCCAGGAGGGTTTCTCCTTTGTTATGGGAATTTTGTCGTTTTTTTTGTTGTTTTAATATCGCAGAAAGGAATCTTCTTATTTCAATACTTTTAGTATATATTATCTGTGGAGATCATGATGGTAAATTTGCAATTTGAAAGTTCGTTTGTTTGAGGAAATCTGTGTTTTTTTGGATTGTTTTAATATGGCAGGAAAGGAATTTTCTTATTTCAGTATTTCTGGTACATACAGTGGGTGGAAATCATGTCATGAATTTGCAAATTGGGTTTTGATTGGTTTATTTGGAAGAAAAATATTATTTTTGGGAGAAAGAAAAGGTTTTAGGTAATTGTGATATTTATTTGTTTGTCTTTTTAGAAGAGAAAATGACTTTTGGGGCGTGGTTGGGAGTCGTGGACTTGCCGGCTGGGTTGAGTTAGGGTGGATCGTTTGTAAATCTTTTATGACCATTTTTATTTATTTGTGTGTTTTTTTGACTCGGACAAAAGCACTGTCGTGGTTTTTGGCAATCTGGATTTGGGGTTGCCCGGAAACCTTTTTTTGTTATTATTAAAGTTTTTATAATTTTAGGGAAAAGTATTATTGGGCCTTGGCCTATTTGTGGAATTCTTTATGTTTTGTAATTTTACGAAAAAGTAATGTTGGGTCTTGGTTTACTGCTAGTGAGGTTTAAGGGCTTCATAGAGTATAAAAGAGACTTTGTTGATAGTTATATCTAACAAGAATTTATAAAAGGGGTTTTAATTTTTGAAAAATATATTTATAATGATTTGAAGTTCGATGTTTAAGGGATGGCGTTTTACATTAGGTATACAAGTAGTTCTGGTGGTTGAGGACTATTTAGATGCACAGCTAGTTGGAAATGATGTAGGGTCATTGTGGTTAATCATGATGGATAAAGTACATATTGTGTTGGATGGTTAGTTTTTTTCTTGCCTCAAAGCACATATAAACATTCATATCTTCCTCAAAATTATGAGGGAGTAATTTGGCATAGTCAATCACACTTAAATGCAAAGATTTCCTTCAAATTTACAAGGTCTAATGTTAGATTTCATTCTTTTAAGCATAGATTCTATCATATTAAGCTGAAGCATCCGGTGTTGGATTCCATTTTCTTTGAACCTTTACTATGTTAAGATGAAGCATCCATTGTTGGATTCCATTCTCTTTGTTCCTTTACTCAAGGGGTTACAATGTAATCAAGGATAACTTTTCTGAGACCTTTAGTTTGACAATACTATTTCATTACAATGTGGTTAACCTTCAAAATTGTATCCACAAACTTGTTAATTTTTTTTCACCAAATTTGAAATATCAATAATATTTTCACAATTTTATAAAAAAATTTAAACAATTAAAATTAGACTCAACTTCTAACGTCACAAACTTGAGTAATGTACGTTTCATTTATTTTTTGATGCCCAACTTAACAAGTGAAGTGCTTATCAATAAATGGAAGCTCACACTAAAAACATGGTTTCTTATAGGTTCCTTAGCAGGGTTCTCCCAAATATAGTGTTAGTTTACTAGCAAAATAGCTTGAGAGTTGTTTTTTGATAACCAAATATTTGAAATTTTGTATGGTTATAATTTAAGATTTTGTCAAGATAAACAAGAAATTGAGATTTTGTTCAAGGTTACCATGAAGGTAAGTCTAAAAGGGATCTACCAATGTGATTCATATAAGGATGGTGGGTTACATCGATTTACATCTTTATATTGGGAAAGTTGACATGGTTTGACATGGTTTAATGTAAATTTGTAGCTATTTTTTATGTGCCTTGGAACTCTGTCTGGGCTACATACAAGTTTTGTTTTGCTAAATCTATCAACCGTATTTAAATATTTCCCCTGTGTCAAAGGAATTCCCTAATTACCCATTAAATAGATCACTTTTCTTTTGGGCTTGTAAGGTTTTCTCAAAGTACCCTAAGGAAGTATAAATAAAGATAATATTAAATGTTGTTTCTTTTATAGAAATAAGCTTCCATCTATAACACTCACTCACTGTGAGCGAAAACCCTAAGGCGATCATGGAGGCAGCGCTCAGCAGCTAGGGTAGCTGCAGACCTGCATTGGCAGGCGGACTGCAGGAGCAGAGGCTCACCCTTCACGGCTACGCTGCTTACAAACGACAAAAAAGACTGACGGCCACGGCAATGGACCCCCGACAGGGGGCTGGAGGGGACCCTCCAAAGACTGCGAAGCAGAACGCAAATCAGAAAGATGAGGGAAAGAATCAGAGTACAAATGAACCGGAGACTGAGGATATGCCAGAAGGGCAGAGAGATCAAGCTATGCCAAAAAATCAAAAGGTGAGATCTTCCACATGCAAGCCTGTAGCAAAGGATACACCCAAAGTGGAGTTCCCCAGCCACAGAATCAATGCAAGAATCCAATATATGAGGGATCATGCCCTCATAGGTAAGTTTATAGGCATCTGGCCAAATGAGAAAGCTTTGAGGACTTGGATTAACAATAAATGGCACCCAAAAGGACACATATCCCTCCATTTGGGTCCAAAAGGTTTCTTTACAGCAGTCTTTAACTGCTTGGAGGACAGAAACAGAGTTTTCGAGAATGGACCTTATTTTTTCAACTCAGCGGGTCTATTTCTCAAAGAATGGGTAGAACGCTTCAACCCAGACAAGGAGGATCTGAGCTGCGCGCCCGTCTGGATTAGGTTGTATTCTCTACCATGGGAGTACTGGGAGGAAGAATCGCTTCAAGATATTGGGAAAGCCTTGGGGGATTTTGTCAAGGTATCAGAAGAAACCAAAATGAAGAAATATACCTCCTATGCCCGGATTTGCGTATATATGGACTTGAAAGAACCCCTGCCTGACAAGATAAGTCTCTCTCATGAGGATGTAGAATGGCTACAGTTAATAGACTATGAACATGTGCCCTTCAGGTGTCGTAAATGCCATGCATTAGGGCACCTGTTCCGCGATTGCCCATTAAATAAGACAAACAATGAACAAGATCAGGACAAGCAATCCAATGATGGTTTCATCAAAGTAGCCAATCGTAGAAGAGGGAATAAGAAATCAACACTCCAGAATAAGCAGGCCTTGAAGGATTCCTCAAAACCTTCAACCAGCAACAGCTTTGGGGTTCTAGCAGAGGAAGAACAACAAATGCAAGATCCCCTGTCAGCCAAGCATATCCAGAATCCGGAAACGTCTGAGGAAACTAAAGAAAAATCCAAAGGAAAAAGTCAAGATCATGGAGGAAATCTTCAGACCACTAAAGAGAAGTTCTGGAGTCAACCAGATGTGGAAATGGATTCAACTGAATCAGGCCCAGACAAAGCACAGAAAGAGGTGGAAAGACATCAAGAAACCGAGAATATGGATGAAGACACAGAAACATTTGATATAGGTGAATTGGATATTATTGGTCTGGAAACTGCATGTAAAACCAAAAACTTCGACAAAATAACTGAAATGCAACTGCACAAACTCGAGGAGGTACTGCACAAAGCCCAGAAGAAGTATTCGCTTGGTGTTCAAACCGGCAGCCAATGGGATGGAAAGTTTATTGCAAAAGACATCAAGAAGAGAGGACGGAAATCCGCGCTAGAAAGAACGATAAAAGTCGGAGAATTCATGGTAGATTCAGGGAGATATGCCCAGCTATCAAGGTATTTTAACATCAACCCTAAATCTTCCCAATGAAATTGATATCTTGGAACATTAGAGGGCTTAACGGCCAGAAGAAGGGTAGATTATTAAAAAACATGATAATGGCAGAAAAACCAGCAATTATTTTTCTGCAAGAAACCAAATGTAAGAATATAGTTCTAGAAAAGGTAGCAGCCAAGGCGTGGCCTGCAGGGCAGGTCTCGGCGGTGGAAGCTCAAGGTGCCTCTGGAGGCTTGGCAATCCTTTGGGACTCTAGAACAATACAGCTAGATAATATACACGCCAACAGAAACTTCATCCAAGCCAAGTTTCATTTAAATAGCACAAATATTAATGGGCACATTACAAATGTCTACTTTCCGCAAGAAATACAACAAAAAGCCAATATACTGGAGGCATTAACACAACTGAATGCAACCAGATCACATCCGCTATGGATCTCAGGTGGGGATTACAACATGATAGCTACCCTGGATGAAAAGAAAGGAGGACGCAGCGGAATCAACAGAGATGGTAACCGCCTCAAAGAGTTCATACAAAATAATTGGATGATTGACATTCCTACTGATAACGGCATTTACACCTGGAGCAATAAGAGAACAGAACTGTCGCAAGTGTCCTCGCGCCTGGATCGTTTCCTGGTCTCTGATAATGCAGTACATTTGGGGGGAGACTTCACTGCTTCTATCCTTCTATATTCAGGATCAGACCACTGGCCCATAGTCTTAAACTGGAATAGACCAGGCGTTAATCTAAAAAGACCATTCAGATTCGAATCCTTCTGGCTATCACATCCGGAATTCCATGATTTTATAAAGAATACCTGGACACAATTCAGAGATACAGAAGGCTCAAGAATGGCCCAATTCCAAAAGAAGTTGAAGTATCTCAAAGGGGAAATAAAGCGCTGGAATAAAACCACCTTTGGTGACATTTTTAAATCAAAAGAAATTCTCATCCAAAAAATGAAGGATACTCAACAAAAAATCATTTCTCAAGGCCGATCCGAGGAGTTGACGCAACAGGAGCAGGAAATAGAGAAGCAAATTCTGGACAGAGATAGGCAGGAAGAAATACTGTGGAGGCAGAAATCCCGGGTAAGATGGCTCAAGGAAGGCGAAAAAAACACAAAATTCTTTCATAGAACAACAGTACAAAGGCGTATGATCAATCAAATTTCCTTTGTAAATAATGAGCAAGGATGCAAAATAGAGGATCATGAAGCTATTGAAAAGGAGTTCGTAGAGTACTTCAAAAGGATGAGTCAAGAACCAGACACAAACAGATCTGCTGCTATTGACAACATTACAAAGCATATCCCCAAAATCATTACTGAAGACCAGAATGCGCTGCTTCTCAAACCGATCAGTCTCCAAGAGGTTGAATTGGCTGTCAACCAACTTAAAGCAGGGAAAGCCCCTGGTCCTGATGGGTTTACGTCAAATTTCTTCCAACATTTCTGGGAATTAATAAAATGGGAAGTCTGGCAGGTGGTGGAGGAATCCAGATCCCTCAGATGGATGTATCCAGCAATGAATGCTACATTTCTGGCTTTGATCCCTAAATCCACAGAATCAAATACTCCAGATAAGTATCGTCCCATTTCTTTATGTAACATTATTTATAAAATTGTTTCAAAGGTCATTGCTTTACGATTGAAACCCTTGCTACCCCTAATCATCTCTCCTGAACAATCCGGGTATGTTGAGGGACGCCAAATTACTGATGGGATCATCCTCACCCACAAAATAATCCACTCTCTCAAGATTTTAAAAAAGCCTGGGATGCTTCTCAAAATTGATCTATCCAAAGCATTCGATAGCATAAACTGGACCTATTTGCAAAAAACTCTCCTTGCCTTTGGTTTCGCTCCCCCATGGGTCAGATGGGTCAGCAGTCTTATCTCATCTTCTTTTTTCTCCATTCTCATCAATGGAATCCCCTCTTCTACCTTTCGTC
The DNA here is from genome assembly GCA_031772625.1 of Pinus tabuliformis. Lineage (NCBI taxonomy): Eukaryota > Viridiplantae > Streptophyta > Pinopsida > Pinales > Pinaceae > Pinus > Pinus tabuliformis. The sequence goes on from CM062815.1 coordinate 784,763,974, forward strand.
CCTCTCGTGGCATCAGACAGGGAGATCCCTTGTCTCCCTTCCTATTTGTCATCCTAGCCGAAGGTCTGGGCAGATGTATTAGGGCTGCCATCCTCTCGCAAAAGCTTAAAGGAATTGCTGTTCATAACCTTCCGGCAATTTCTCATCAACAATTTGTTGATGATAATATGTTATTCGGCCACCCTTCTGTTCAAGAAGCCCGCACTTTCAAATCAATCCTTGACTCCTTCTCAAAAGCTTCTGGAGCCTGCATTAATAATGTGAAATCCCAGATATTCTTTTTTAACACTCCATTATATACCCAAAGAGCCATTACGCGCATTCTAGGATTCTCAAAAGCGTCTCTCCCTTCATCCTACCTAGGTGCACCTCTTACTGCGTCTGCCCTCAAGCATTCTTCTTGGTCTCTCCTACTAGAGAAATTGGAAGCAAGGTTGCTTCTTTGGACTTACAGGTCCCTGAATATGGCCAGCAGAGTGGTTCTAATAAAGGCTGTCTTGCAATCTATGCCACTATATTTATTTTCCATCTTGGCAGCGCCAAAATGGGTTCTAAGGACAATCAAAAATTTGCAAAGAAATTTTTTGTGGGGAAGCTCCGGCCTAAACAGAAAATGGGCCCTCATTAGATGGGACAAAGCCTGCCTTCCCAGATTGGCAGGAGGCATAGGGCTCAGGGATCCCGAACAAAGTAATAAGACAATGGGGGCGAAAGTATGGTGGAGGTGGCTATCAGAATTCAACAACTTGTGGACACGTCTTTGGACTGCAAAATACACAAGGAATCTCCCCTTAGAAGAAAGGATCAGAATGACGGAAACCAGTAAGGGATCATTGATTTGGAACTCAGCCATCCAGCACAGAGATCTAATTCAAAAACATAGCTTTTGGGAGATAAAAGATGGCCAAACTGCTAGGTTCTGGGAAGACTCATGGCAGCAATTACCCAAACTCTTAGACACTCTGCCAGCCATCCCAGAAAGGGAGATAACTCCTCAAGAAAAAATAAATAAATTTTGGAAAGATCCAAACAATCAAGAGCAGAGAGAGTGGAAACAAACAGACTTGATCTTACCTCATAGCTCAAATGATAACCAACTAGCTCTCCACTCAGAACTAAAAAACCGCAGGATATTAAAGCAAGCAGGGAAAGATACTTTAAGATGGGGGTATGAAGAGAGGGGTACCTTCACCACAAAGGAAGCATACAGAATCATAATCAGGGACAGGATGAACAAGGACCAAATATGGAGCAAAATTTGGAAATCCCCTATCTGGCCGAAAGTTTCCACCTTCTTATGGCTTCTATCTTACAATAGAATCCTAACCTGGGATAATCTCAGGAAAAGAGGCTTCCTAGGACCCTCTATCTGTCTCAACTGCAACAAGGAAGAAGAATCTGTGCTCCACTTAATGCAGACTTGCCATATGAGCCAAAAAATATGGGAGAAGGTGGCATTCCGCTGTCAGAAGGAAGGGCGAATTCGAGGGGATATAAGAGAAACAATCCGACAATGGCCTCAGGAACCTTACCAATGCACAATTCTTAATATCCTATGGCAAATTATCCCAGGATTCCTCATGTGGAATATTTGGAAAGAACGTAACAGGAGGATCTTCAAGAAACAATCATTAACTCTAGAGCAAGTCTGGGAAGGATTTCATAATAACATCAGCGAAACTCTCTCAACAAAAGCATGGTCCAAAGAGGATCTTCCGAAGCAACCTCAGGAATGGGCAATATGGAATAATTGGCAAATAAAGATACAAGATAAGATTCTGGTCAATCCACACTCAGGGCAACATCGATCCCACACAGCAAAATGGACATCACCACCTGTCAATACATTTCAATTGAACTTCGATGGTGCATCGAAGGGAAATTCGGGCCAGACAGGTTATGGAGGTGTTATAAGAGACCATCGAGGTAATCCTTTGGTAACTTTCTTCGGTACTATTGGCTGGAATACAAATAATGCAGCGGAGCTGGAAGGCCTTTGGAAAGGCCTCATTCTGGCGCAGCAGAGCAAGAGTTTTCCCTTGATAGTAGAAGGAGATTCACAGATTCTTATAAACATGGCTATAAAACTACAACAGGGATCCTCAGTTCACAAGATTAGTAGAAGTTGGAGATTAGCATCTAGACTGGATCAGGTTCAGCTTTGGCTGCAAGAGAACAGAGCAGTCTCTTTCAAGCACATAAAAAGGGAAGGGAACAAGCCTGCGGACTTCCTAGCTAATCTAGGTGTGGATAATGATAAAGACTTCTCAGCTGGACCTCTTCATGAAACAATCTCGAAGCACCATCTTCCCAAGCTACAGGCATTACTTGATGAAGATAGGCAGCCACAGATTGTTTCACACCCGGATGCGGGTGACACTTGTATACACATGAGTACATGCAATGAAGGGCAGCTGTAGTTATAAGACCGTCTGGCCGGACGCTACATTAACTAGCCCCTGCCAAACATTAACGCAGATAGCGGTGGAAAAGATGGCCATGCAGAAGGGGGGTGGCCTCAAGCGAGGCGAATTGATTGCCTTGTACGCAGTTCTATGGAGTCTTGGCTCCATTGCCGCCATACAGTTCAGTTCCAGGTCCTATAAAATGAGGTATATGAAGCAGTCCAGTGATTCGAGACATAGTTATGTTCAGTGGTTTGGATGTAAGAGTAAGACGAATACCGGCGGAAGGGGGAAAGGCCATAGCCTAACCTCTGTTCCATTCGCGTGTTCTGGGCACTCTGTTTCAACTGTGTGTTCTACGCTTCCGCTGGAGGAACGCTCAGTGAGGCACCAGAATTGGGTAAGTGCTATTAAGGAGAACCGGCTAGATAATTACAGTCCTGCTTTTTCACTGTTTTTTGCTTGCAAAGTGTGCTCTCCAGGGACAATGGTGCCACGACAAAGGGGAATCCCAAGACGTGGAGGGGTTTGGGGTATTCGTGGAAGGCAAGAGGCCCAGGCAATTCAGCCAGTGGCCATGTTGGAGCCTCAATCCTCTCCCTCTGAAGAGTCCGACCAGTTGGACAGTCAAGTCCACACTTCTCGCTGCACCTTTCGCTGCCGGAGAAATCAGACCCGTCTCTCACTGCTTATCACTGTACTTGCAACTGAGGAAGAGGACGACTCGTCCAGTCATGGGGAGCTGGAACAATTGAACCCTGCTCGGGCACAGGCAATGAAGGACAATACTGAAAATGAATTTGCTGTTGATATCACTGTGATGGAGCCTCCTCCGGGACTGAGAGCGCCTGAGCAACCAACTCAAGGTATGTCTCAGTTTCCGGCTCTTGGTTCACCTCAGCTTCCTGCTTATTCCGACAATCTGGAGCCGAATGAGGAAATATACAAATCAGGAATTGATCAAGGTGAGCCATCAAAGGCTTAGTTCATGCTTTCTCTGTTGTTTAATGAAAATGTTTTGGAATTTTGAGGGGACTCATTCTGGTATAGAAGGGTCCAGTCGTCGGTTTAATAGTAGGGAGCTCTCAAGAAATCTCAGCACTCCCAGTCTTTTGAAGAATATGGACTTCACACCACAGTTTAGTACGTTGGTCTCTGCAGCAAGCCACACTGGAAAGGAAAACTTCTCAAATCAAATGCTGCCCTTTTGTATGGTCGTTTATGTATGGTCGGATATGCTCTCTGCTACTTTCTCCATATATGTAATCCAGGTTGCCTTGAGCACCTGTAGTCTTCTCTGATAGAGGATGCTCCTCTGCATCTTCAGAGGCCTCGGCCTCTTTGTAAATATTTTCTCTTTTTCTTAATACAATAGATCAGCCTTTATCCAGAAAAAAAAAAAGAAATAAGCTTCCATCTAACCCAATATTAAAAGTTTTTTTTATAGAAATAAGATGCCATCGAAGCCAAGTCTATTAAAAGTTTGTTTTAAAGAAGTAAGATTCCATCTAAGCCAAGTCTATTTGTCCTAGAGATTGCTTCACCAAAGTAGACATTAAATCTCGATGATTATAGGGTTTATATGCACATGTGATTTTCATCCTTTCTTGAAAGTATGCATAGATTTTGAAAAATGTATAGTGTATCTTTTAATTCTTATTAAGAGATATTTGGCAAAATAATGCTTTATGACTTAGCTTTTTTTCGTTATCAATCAATTCTTTTCTTAAGTTATAGCTTCAATCTGGGTGCTTAGTTTCTTTGTAGAAGTTACATGTGGTCTGACTTGGTCTATTTTATTTTGTTGTTGATTACTTTAGAAATAAGTAGAATATTTATTTGGACTTTTTAGAACCATTCTTATCATTTTCTTTGTAGGTCTAGGTACTAATGTATGTGTGAGAGAACTTATTGGAAATAATACTTATATTTCCACTATGATCAAATAATGGTAGAGTTATTGGTACTATAATGATGGAACAATAGAGTAGAAGATATATATATATATATATATATATATATATATATATATATATTCAAATTTAACTCTCGATATCTACTTTTAATAATGAAATGTATTGTTCGTGTTATTTCTCCAATTGGTTTTTTTATTGTCATGGAATTTTGATTCTCTCAACATTCTCATAGATTTAAAGAAAACAATAACTCTTAAGAGAAAAGTTCTAAATCATATGAAAATTTAGTCTTTGGTTATCTTGGAATTTTAAACTTTTCAATATTTTCATAGATTTAAGGTAACCATAACTCCTAAGAGCAAGGTTTTAAATCACATAGAACTTTACCTATTTCAGTATCACTTTTTGCTTTTTACATATTTAATATATTTAAATGCACTCTACACATATTAATGGTTATTGTATTTATTTCTATTTAAATGTACTTTAAAATAAATGATATATGTAATTTTGTTTTTCTATAAAATGATGACTCTTTACTTTTTACTATTTGAAATATTTAAATGCACTTTCCACAGGTTCATGATTGTTGTACATATTGGTATTTAAATGTACTTTAAAATAAATGATATGTGTAATTTCGTTTTCCATAAAATGATGACTCCCCTTAGGATTGACGTGTTGCAAAGTTATTTATAAAATTTAAATTAGTAACTTTGTTTGAAGGTATAAAAAGAATGAGGATTTCAAAGTGTTACAAAGTTATTTATAAAATTTAAATTAGTAATTGTGTTTGAAGGTATAAAAAGTAAGTTAACAAAAGGGTTATGCAGTTTCATGTGCATTAGTTTTGAATGTGTTTCACAACTATGGAAATGTCATATCTCTTCATTGAAACAAAAATTACCACAACACAAATAAGTATTATAATTTTTTCTTAATTATTAAGCAATAAATTACCGATACTACATGGTGGTTTAAATACCCACTTCATAATTTTTACATGTTATCATTACTTTTTTATTAATGTCATTATGGTATACACTCGCATATAATTTGAGTTATGATATTCATAATCCTAACTTTTATGACTTTGGATCCCCAATCCCAAGGGATGGTGGGAGCGAACTTCTAGATATTTCGTGATGCTTTCCAGTTGTTCGTCACTTTATGGGTAAGGGTGCTCCATCTACGGTTCTTCATGGCTTCACTTCATCGGACAATCACGAGCGATTTCCTTAACCCCTTTTTCCAGTGCACCATCATGCATTTTCAACATTTCCTTCCCTGTTTGGCAGAGCTGCTCTGCTCTAGCTTTGGTTCATGGCTTCATGTTCCCCTCTGGTTGGCCCTTACCTCTGCTTGTTGTTGACTTTACCTTCCTTGTTCAGCCACATTTACTCCATGGCTACTAGCTCGTTGGTTAGTTCTTCGAACGACGCTGGAGTTTCTTCAATGGAGGGTTTTCATGCGATTTCCCCACTCAGGTATCATGTTGCTTATTTCACTTCTTGCACACTTTCGTTGATTCAGTCATTTGTTCGCTTCTGTTTTCTAACAGTAACCTTCGTTTTGCATTTGCGACCTCCGAAGGTTTCTAGCAGTGAGCAGATGGTCTTTCTAGGTCAAAACCCTTCCTCGCTGTGCCAGACTGCAAAATTGCAGTCTTAGGGTTTCTTCCAATCTCCAGGTAATGTGAAAGACATTCGGAATTTTGCTTGGTTTGCAGAGTTCAAAGTTTTTTTTAAGGTTTAATGGTGGGTCTCGCTGGTTATCGAACTGTTCATAGAATTTGTCAATACTTACTCATGTATTCTAAATTCTAGAGTAGAGTATCAACGTCCATGGCACTGTTGTTTTCCTCGACTCTGTTTCTATGCCATCATTTTCTTAAATTAAAGTTCTAGTTTTGCATACCCGAAATGGGTTGCTGGGTTTTCCTTAGAACCAAGTTCTAGTTGACTTATGATATTCTATGGACAGATAGTTTACTACTCCAATCTCTGAGACTTGTATGTTTATTTATTATTTATATAAACATGATGGAAGCTTTACTGAATCTGTTCTTGGCATAATTCTTGTGTTTTTGCATAATTCCATCATGATTATTTTATAGTTGACTCGGCCTGTTTTGATATTACGAAGTTGTTTAAGTCCATAATCAATTTCTTAGTGTTTGATATTTTGCGCAAGTTTATGCACTCCTTCCTGGTTAAATTCTGTATTCAAATTTGTTATGTTGTTGGGGTTTTTGGGGTTCACTCCAACCTTAACAGGTTGTTACTTTATGTGTTTTTCTACTGTTATTTTGCAACATAAACATGTTTGATTTAATTTTCTAGCAGTTTCCATATATATATATATATATATATATATATATATATATATATATATATATATATATATATATATATCTTGAGTTATGTCTTGTTTTCTCTGTGCTTTTCTTGCATGGTGTTTAGTAATAAACTCTCGTTAATAGTACCTTATTTCTTATAGTAAATTTATTTCAAGTTTTTCTTTTCTTTTTAAAGGTGCTCTTAGCTAGAATAGCCACAGGTTTTAGTTCGTCGACTCTGCCTTTTCTTTTTATAACAAGAGCAAATGGAAGGTTATAAACCCTACCATGGTACTTTCCTATCTGGAATGTTGATACTCATACAGCTTCCTTTCTAGAACTGAAATTTCCTTGTCCGAAGGTTTCCTAATGGTGTCCTTATTCTCAGAGGGTTTCTTACTCGTCTATCTTCCGTACTTTAAGATCTATACATAATGAATTTCCAGATTGTTTTACAATTTTTCTCCTCTGTGTTTTTTCATTAAAAAGGTTACACACATACTGTTGGGGAGCTATTAAGAAAAATTATGTCTAAAGTCTGACATGGGATTTCTATTGTAATAACTCATATATTACTTTGAACAGAAAATCAGAGCTCTAAGTTTTGACAATATATTTTATGTTTCATAGTTCTAGATACGATTTCTACTATAATAACCCGTCTACTACTTTCAACAAAAAATCAGAGTTCTGGATACTTATCTAGTTCTATAGATTTCCATCGTTGTCCTCCTGGAACAGAATCAACTATAAGTTGACAAGTTTCCTCCCAACCATGAGAATTCCTTTCAGGCCAAAGTCTCTGCCCAAGTTGTTGCTCACATGACGGATGTTTTCTTGTAAGACTATCAGTCTTAAAATTTACAGCTATCTGGTCTTAACCACATAGCTCTTGAATCGTCTGACATATTAGCACAGAAACATCTCCTTTTTCTTTCTCCTTGCTTCATCTCAAGTACCAATACACTCTTTATCTCTTCTTGGAGAATTTATCTTCAAGGAAGTAGTTAGGGATAGGTCACTACCTATCCTAACTACGTTGACATGTGAGAGTTACAAGATTTGTTATCACTCAAACATTTGTTTCATGCATAACTTAATTAAAATCTTAAATGTATAAATTTAAATAATAATAATAATATCCAGTTTCTTTTACTAAAGTAAATAAATATTTACAATCGTTGGGGACATCACATCTCCCCCTAAGATTAAACATCATCCCAATGTTTTTTCTACGGCAAATAGATCTGGACAAATCTCCCTCATAGCTTGCTCATCCTCCTAGCTAGCCTCCTCCAGCCAAAAGTGTTGCCATTGCACTTTAACGTGGCTGATAACTCATTTCTGCAACATTACTTCTCTCCAATCGAGTATAACTAGAGGGTCGACCGAGAACTCGCCTTCCGGTTTAACCGACATGCAAGAAACATTTAGCCATTTCTTTTCCTTTAGTGACTTTGTCTGGATAGATTTATTAAAATTAAATATCTTGTATATCTTACCAATTTATTATATGCTTAGGATCACATATATATATTTTTTAACACAGAAACATCGAAAACATTGTGCACATGTATGTGGCTAAGCAAGGCAAGTTGGTAAGCCACTGGTCTAGTTCGAGCCAGGATCTGGAAAGGACCACAAAATCAGGGTGCCAATTTAGCACATCTGCTCCATTGTAATGTACTTTTCTTGGCTCGTACACGCACATAAACATGATCTCCAACTTGAAATTCCTAGAAACACCTCTTTGGATCAGAAAAGTTCTTTTGTTGGTCTTATGCGGCCTTTAAATTGGAACACACTTTTTTTACCATCTCCTCCTTTTCTTTTAACATGTCTGTTCCTAACATCAATTTATCCTCTGGCACTCCCCAACTTGAAGGTGACCTGCACTTGTGTCCATATAACACTTCAAACATGCTCATTTGTAGCAATGTATGGTAACCGTTGTTATAAGAAAATTCTACCAAATGTATCTAATCCTCCCATTTGGATGGCTGCTGCATTACAGAAGTTTGCAACATATCTTCCACTACCTAATTCGATCGCTTGGTTTGTCCGTCCCTTTGGGGGTGGTAAGCAGCGCTGAAATGCAGCTATGTGCCTAAACTTTCAAATAAAGCTTTCCAGAAAGTTGATGTAAATTTTACATCATGATCAGAAATTATGACTTTCAGTAATCCATGTAATCTAAAAATGGTTTGCATGAATATGTTAGCAATTTGTACAACCTTGTAGGTTGACTGTACCGGTATGAAGTGAGCAGACTTGCTCAACTTATCCACTACCACCATTATCGAATCATTCTGCTTTTTGGACTTAGGTAGTCCTGTAATGAAATCAATGGAAATGGTTTGCCACTTCCATTTCGGAATAGGCAACGGATGTAGCAATCAGACTGGATGTCGGTGTTCCGTTTTCACTTGCTGACATTCCAGATAGCAAGTCAAATACTTAGCTACTTCCTTCTTCATACCAGACCAAAAATATTCCTTTCTAAGTGTGGTAATTAGCTTCTGGTATCCGAGGTCGCCTGCATACAAAATTTTATGATATTCGTCCAAAACTAAGTCTTTAATATTTTTCTAGTTAGGTACATACATTCTCCCTTTATAAATCAACATACCTTCATGATTTATCTCATATCCCCACTGTTGTTCATTGTTGTATGAAATTTTAGCTTGCTCCCATAAAAATTGATATTCTGGATCAAGTTTGGCTGCCTCTTTGATCATCTCATTAAATGTAGTTCGCATCTCACTAAAAGAGACCTCGTAATTACAGTGTATCTTCCGACTTAATGAATCCGTGACCCAATTCTCCTTACCTTTCAAGTCCTTGATTTCAAAATCAAATCCACTTAAAAAGTCGATCCAACGAGCTTGCCTAGAATTTAGAGTGGGTTGTTTAAAATAGTTAGTTAAACTATCATGATCAGTCATTAAGAGAAATTTCTTACCCATTAGGTAATGTCCCCACATCTTTAATGCATGAATCACTATTGTTAGCTCTAATTCATACGCTGAATATTTTTGCTCATTCTCCTTCAGTTTCCTAGACTCATAAGAAATCACTCTACCCTCCTACACTAGCATGCTAACAACACATTCTTTGCTGGCATCTATAAAAACCACAGTCTTTATTTGGGTCTTGAATGCTTAAAATAGGCGCAGTGGTAAGTAATTTCTTAAGTTGATCAAAACTCTTTTGACACTACTTGGTCCACTTAAATGTTTTTCCTTTCTTCTACAGAGAGGTAATGGGATATGCTACCCTGGAAAATCCTTCAACAAATCACCTGTAGTATCCGGCTAGACCCATGAATGAACTTATATCTGCCACGTCCTTTGGGACTGGCCACTCCATTATAGTTTTTATCTTCTCCGGGTCCACATCAATTCCATCCTTGGTAATGATATGTCCTATATATTGGATCTGTTCTTTAAAGAAATCACATTTGTTGTATTTAGCATACAGTTGATGTTATCTGAGAGTTTTTAAAACTATCCTGAGATGTTCTTTATGTTCTTCTATATTCCGAGAGTAAATTAATATATCATCGATAAAAATCAACAAAAATTTATCCAAATACTGATGGAATATACTATTCATGGCGCACATGAAGGTTGCAGGAGCATTAGTTAGCCCGAAGGGAAACACAACGAACTTGTAATGTCCATAATGAGTTTTAAAAGTTGTTTTAGCTATATCTTCTTCCTTAATTCTGATCTGATGGTAACCCGAATGAAGGTCAATCTTTGAAAACACGGTTGCACCCCTCACCTAATCAAACAACTCATCTATATGAGGTAAAGGGTATTTATTTTTGATGGTCAATTTATTTAATTGGCGGTAATCCATTCAGATTCATAGGGTTCCATCCTTCTTTTTAATGAAAAGCACCAAGGTTCCCCAAGGTGATACACTTTGGAATATGTACTTTTTATCAAGCAGTTCTTGTAACTGCATTTTTAATTCTATCAACTCTGGTATACTCATGTGATAAGGAGCTCAGGATACCGGAGCAACACCCAAAATCAACTCAATGGTGAAGTCTATATCTCTCTTTGGAGGAAGTCCCGCAATTTCCTCAGGAAACATGTCCAATTTTTTTTTTATTAGAAGTATGTTTTCTAAAGAAAGAGATTTTTCTTTTGAATTAGCATATCCTACCTGTATCACATAGTTTGACATCCTTTTCTGATACACTTTGCTAACTGAGAGGTTATTACCAGTCTTAATTTTAGAGGTCTTAATATGCCTTGAATTTCCTGCCTCTTTCCCTCTTCATCCATATAACTAATAAATTTGGTTTTACAGTTAATGAGGGACTAATTTTTTTCCAACCAATCCATTCCTATTAGGATATCATATGATTCTAGAGGCAATACATTCATGTGTGCCACAAAAGACTCACCTGTTATTTTTAAAGGGCAACTGCTGACCTTGGCCAACACCCTTCTCTTTGTCCCCATGGCTAGTTGTACTAAAAAACGACTCTTCAACTTAACATATTGTAAACAACATTGTTCTACTATCTTAGGGCTAATATAACTCAAAGTAACTTCTGGGTCAATTAAAATAGATATAGTTTGGTCGAAGATTTTACCTTCAAATTCCACCATTGTTGGTTGGGATTTCTCATGGTGGTCTTCAAAGGAAGCATTGATTTTTGGAATGCTTCTGGCCACTTCCCTTACAATTGATGCTTCCTGTATCTCTGCAATATGATCAGTTCCCTTTCGACTGAGACAATTTTTGATGTAATGTGGTCCTCCACATCCCCAACACTATACTGGGGGTCTTGCTGCTATTTCTACTTCAATTCTGCATGACTGCTCATTAGTTTTGTACTCATTTGGAAGTATAAATATGGATTGATTTCTATTCATACTTCTGCTCACTTGCCCTTTATGGGGTCCCTTGTTGATTATAGCTTTATTTCCCTTTCTTTTGGAAGGAAACTTAATTCCCTTTTTATCAACCCATCTTTTTTCCACATCACCCTTTTGCCTATTATGTTGATAGAATATCCGAGCATTCTGTATAGCTTCGTCCATGGTCTTCAGGTTATCGAAGTCGAGATGCTCTTTCATGAACAATGACAGACTACTGATAAATCGCTACACCTTTGTCTTTTCCTCCCGTATGTAAGGAACATATCAAAGCAAGGAGGTAAATTTTGCTATGAACTCATCCATAGACAACTGACCCAATCAAAGATCATGAAACTCTTTTTCCTTTTTGTCATAAAATCTTTCAATTAAGTATTTTTCCTTAAAATATCTTTGAAATTTTTCCCAAGTTATACTCTGCTCATTCACTCCACGCAAAGTTTTTAATTCCTCCCACCATAGGGCGGCTTTTCCTTGTAGCTGGAAGATGGCCAAGCGAGCTTTTAAGTTATGGTCATACTCATATAGGTAAAAGTACTTATTGATATTAATGATCCAGGCTTCAACTTCCTCTTCTTGTTCACCATCAAAGAGGGGCGACTTTATTTTCTGAAATTCCCCTTGCAGTTTTATACTTTGTCTTTTCTGTGTTTTGTGTTCTGATGCATTATCAAATTTCTCTTCTTGATTTTCTTCACCGCCCTCTGTTCCAAAATACTCTGTTTGAAATTGTTGTTCACTAGTCATGTTCCCATGCTATGGGCTAGGAATTGGCTGTTGTTGATTCTGTCTATCAGACAGACTCTTCATAATCTTTTCCTACTACTGCATCAGCCTTTCATTATCTGCCTGCAACTGGGCTATCTCATTCTTTAGTTCTTGCACAGTTTCCATGATTTCAATGTTGATATTACGTGGTTCTTCCCCCAACTATAACCATAACTCAGTATTGGCTTCTTGAAAAGATGTCGGTCCTTCTCCTGTCATGAATCTATGGGCTATAATCCAGTCCTCCTCATGCTAGCTGCTTTTCTTTCTTTCTCTCTCTGTGCAAATCACAAACATTGTTAATCATCTATTTCCAAAGGTCTCAGCTTGGTAACCTGAGTGCTCTGATACCACTTGTCATATCTCTTCATTGAAACAAAAATTACCATAGCACAAATAAGCATTACAATTTTTTTTTTTTAATTATTAAGTAATAACGTAGTGGCACTACATGGTGGTTTATATACCCACTTCATACTTTTTACATGTTATCATTTACTTTTTGATTAATGTCATTATGGTGTACAATCGCATATGATTTGAGTTATGATATTCATAATCTTAACTTTTATGACTTTGGATCCCCAATCCCAAGGGATGGCGGGAGTGAACGCCTTGATATTTTGTTATGCTTTACTTTATGGGTAAGGGTGCTCCATCGATGGTTCTCCATGGCTTCACCTAATTGGATGGTCACGAGAAATTTCCTTTGTATTGAAAAGATTATTTTTCCATTGTATTGAAAAGATCCAACCCATTTTAATGAAGGCATAAATAATAGAGTTAAAAACTCTTATAATAAGAATTAAAAACCGTTGTCTACCACACGTAAGTGATTGTTTGGAGGAATATAAGATCAGAATCACAACAAAAATAGGATTTGGAGAGAAAAGTTTCAACGCATTTTAATGATAGTGTAAATAGTAGAGTTAAAGACATGTACAATAACTTTTTATCACACACAAGTGATTGTTTCGAGAAATATAATGTCAGAATCACAGTAGAAATAGGATGTTCCTGTTGAAGATAATGGAGAATATCCTAGAATAGGTAGAGTTGGTTCACGTAACCTCAGGATAGGAATTAGTTTCTATTTCTTAGGATGTTGTTCTAACTTCCCTAAAACCATGTTTTCTATGTAATGTGTAATGTGCATGAACAATGTAGAGCATTCTGTAGATCCAGGCTCTCCTAGTTCAGACTCTCTTTCATAGAGCTGACCAGTGAGTTTTAATTCTTTAATACAAACATTGTCATTTTTATCATGGTACCAGAGCTTCAGGGCTGAGGAACCTGTACGCTGTCTGGTGGGTGCGACTAAACTGAAACCGTCGTAGGTTTTGAGTGGATAGGCATGACAATAGCACTATTACACTTCGCGGTTTTTATTTTTCGACCGTCGCAGGTTTTAAGTGTACATCTGCAACAGTCTCAGATATTAGGTGTATATCTGCGACAGTCTCGGATATTAGGCGTACATCTGCGACAACATCTCGGATATTAGGTGTACATCTGCAACAGTCTCAGAAAATTGATGTACATCTGCGACGATCGTGTAAACAACAAAAAGGCTCCGAGAGAAGGCTGCATCTTGGAGAAGGCTGCAGAAGCTGACAACAGAAGGTTGTCTGGAAGCTGTGAAGGAAGCCACGGTGATCTGCGGGTGTGCTGCGAGATCAAACAACATTGAAGATCAGTGATCTGTCTTTGTCACAGATCTAGGGTAAATCTAACATCTTCTTTTACCTGTCGAAATTTTTTGTCTAAATCGCCAAGATGAATAATAATATGTTTGAAGCATGCTTGAATGAGCATAACAAGCTCGATGGTTCCAATTATGAAAATTGGAAATTCAAGATGCAGACTCTATTAGAAGTGCAGAGTGCTTGGATGATTGTAAATGGGGATGAGCCGAAGCCAGCGGCTAGATCAGCATCGATCCCAGATTGGGAGAAGCAAGAAGGTAGAGAAAAGACGCTGTTGAAGATGTCAGTGAAACACTGCATCATACCACACATCAGAGAGTGTAAGACAGCTAACGAGATCTGGGGAATTCTGAAGGATCTGTATGAGATCAAGAATAAAAATCGTCTTTTGTCCTCGAGAGTAAGATCTTATCCCTGAAGATGGAGGAGAATGAAACAATTGCTTCATTCGTAGCAAGGATCAAAGATCTAAAGAAAAAACTGGCAGACATTGGTCATACAGTTGATGATACAGATCTTGTAACAATTACCATGAATGGTGTCACTGATGATTACCAAATGTTCATCATTGGGATAAATGCCAGAAATAAGATCCCGACATTTGAAGAACTGACAGGAATACTTATGCAAGAAGAAGAAAGAAGATCGACTCTGAAGCCCCAGAGTGCCGATCTTGCATTAATGGCGAAGAAAAACTTCTTCAAAGGGAAAGGAAGTCCACAACAGCAAAATGGAGAAAACTCACACAAAAGACCGAATCAGAGCCAAGGTATGCATCCGAATAGAAACTACTCTGAAACTCAATGTTTTTATTGCGGAAAGCTGGGTCATATTTCCAGGGAGTGTAGGAAGAAGAAATATCACGAAGAATAGAAAAAGAAGAAAAGACATGCAGGTCATCTCGCGAATGACAATCATGTGTAGAATTTTAGATTGTTCATGGAAGATCATGATGAGAATGTTGATGCAGACATCTAGTATGTAGATTCAGGAGCATCAACACATATGACATGGAACAAGCATTGGTTCAAAGATTTTAAAGAAATCAATGAAGGAGCACAGATTTACCTAGGTGATGATATAAGTCATCAAATTAAAGGGTGTGGGAAAGTTTCTGTCATTCTACCTAATGGTAATATCAAACAAATTCATAATGTTATATATGTGCCTGGTGTAATAAAGAACCTGATTTCTGTATCCATGATTACAGATCAAGATCTGAAAGTTGAATTCTTTAAATCTAACTATTATATTAAAGATCTGTTAGATGGCATGAAGACAATTGCTACAGGAATCCGAACAGGAGGACTCTACAAGTTGGATGTAAGGTCTGCACCAGTTAGAACATTGACAGCAGTGAGGCTGACTATAGAGGAGCTATGGCATCAGAGATTTGGCCACATCAACTACAATGATTTGTTGTTGCTACAAAAGAAGGAAATGGTAAGAGATCTTCTTATGCTAAAGCAAGTACATAATGATTGTGATTCATGTACATTAGGAAAACTTCTTAGAGAAGAATTTTGTGTTCGAGTAGAAAAGAAATAGAGGATATACTTGAATTAGTGCACACAGACCTTTGTGGACCCATGGAGACAAAATAATTAGGAGGTGCACTGTATTTTCTACTATTTATTGATGATTCTACAAAGTTTTCTTCGGTGTATTTCTTAAGTAAGAAGAGTCATACATTCGAATACTTTAAGTAGTTCAAAAATATGATTGAAAGACAAATAGGGAAAGAGATAAAAATTCTCCGTTCCGATCAAGGGGGAGAATACAGGAAAGATGAGCTTATCAGGTATCAGGTTTGGAATTTTGCAGCAGTTCACAGTACCCCATACTCCACAGCAAAATGGAGTAACAGAAAGAAAGAACAGAACACTGGTGGAATGTGCTAGAAGTATGCTGAAAGGTAAGAATCTTTCGAATGATTTTTGGGCTGAAGCAGTGAATACTGCAGCTTATTTGAAGAATGGGAGTCTTGCAAAGAGTCTTGAGTCTAAAACTCCTTATGAACCATTATATGGATTTAAGCCTACAGTAAAACACTTAAAAATATTTGGATCTAAAGCATTTGCCCACATTCCAAAAGAAGATAGAAGAAAATTATATTCAAAAGCCATTAGATGTACCTTTATAGGGTATTGTTCACAGTATAAAGCTTACATATTATTTAATCCCTCTACTCACAAGATTTTTGTTAGTAGAGATGTCAAATTCCATGAGCAGGATCATGAAGAATCTAATGAGCACAATGAAGAATGGGACATTCCATACTTGGTGGAATAAGAAGCAGAGAACAATCAGGTTCAGCAGCAGACAAAGGCAGATGATGAACAGCAACAGCAACAACAACAACAACAACAACAACAACAACAGCAACAACAACAAAAACAACAACAACAGCAACAACAGCAGGAAGAAAAAGAAAATGATGATCAAATAAGGTTTGAAGCCACCCCACCACTCAGGAGATCAGGTAGGAAAGCTCAAATGCCTGCAAGATATAGGGAAAATGCTTTTATAACTAGTATGATGAATGTGGTTGAACTGTCTATTTATAAAAAAGCAAATGAATGTAGTGAATGGAAAATAGCCATGGAACAGGAATATGATTCAATAATCAGAAATAAAACTTGGGAATTGGTTGAACTTCCTAGAGGAAAACAAACCATAGGTTGTAAATGGTTATATAAACCGAAGATTAATGCAGATGGAACCATAGAAAAACTAAAACTTAGGTTGGTAGCAAAGGGGTACTCACAAAAAGAAGGAATAGACTATGAAGAAACCTTCGCCCCTGTAGCTAAATTGAATACTATCAGAATGTTAATTGCTTTAGCTACCAAGAGACATTGGATGATACACCAACTAGATGTAAAGTCTGCATTTTTTAATGGAGAGCTAAAAGAAGAGGTTTCTCTAGAGCAACCGGAAAGGTTTGTCCAAAAAGGAAAAGAAAATTTAGTCTGTAGATTGAAGAAAGCACTTTATGGACTAAAACAAGCTCCCAGGTCTTGGTATGAAAAGATTGATTCATTTTTTCTGCAAGCTGGCTATAATAGAAGTAAAAATGACCCTAATCTTTACACCATGAAAGATGAACAAGGGCGCGTAGTGTTGATTTCGTTGTATGTAGATGATTTGATCATTACAGGTGATGCTACATATCTAATCGATGAAATCAAGCAACAGATGTCACAGGTGTTTGAAATGAAACACCTCGGTGAACTCAGATATTGTTTAGGTCTTGAGATCTGGAGAGATTCAGGTCAAACATTTCTATCCCAAGCAAAGTATGTCAAAGGCCTGTTAGAAAAGTTTAGGATGGATGAGTGTAAGCCTGCAGCGGTACCATTGCAACAAAACATCAAATTGTAGAGTGAAGATGGCTCAAAGGAGGCAAATGCAACACTCTACAGACAGCTGGTTGGGAGTCTAATCTACCTAACCACCACTAGACCAGATTTGGCTTATGCAATCAGTGTGCTAAGTCAATATATGTCCAAGCCACTTGAAAGCCATTGGAATGCAGCGAAAATTGTTTTGAGGTATCTACAAGGTACTGTAGATTACGGTATTATTTACACTGACTCTTCTAATGTTAGATTGACATGATTTGCAGATTCAGATTGGGCTAGAAATGTAGATGACCGCAGATCTATAACAGGGCATGCATTCAGCATTGGATCTGGGGTGATCACATGGAGCAGTGAGAATCATAACACAGTCTCCTTGTCTTCAGCAGAAGTAGAGTATCAAGCCATGTGTGCAACAAAGTGTGAGGCAGTTTGGTTGCGGAGACTTCTCCAAGATGTCCGGGAAGAACTGTTAGACGCAACAACAATCAGAGGTGACAATCAGAGTTCAATCAAACTTACCAATAATCCAATGTTTCACAAAAACACTAAACATATTGATACACAATTCCACTTTGTCAGGGAGAAAGTGCAATCTAAATAAATCCATTTGGAATATTGTAATACATGTGATAATGTTGCAGACATTTTCACTAAGCCTCTTGGAAAAGTTAAGTTTCAAATGTTTAGGGAGACGTTAGGCATATTTGTGAACCCATTCTCCATTAAGGGGGAGTGTTGAAGATAATGGAGAATATCCTAGAATAGGTAGAGTTGGTTCACGTAACCTCAGGATAGGAATTAGTTTCTATTTTTTAGGATGTTGTTCTAACTTCCCTAAAACCATGTTTTCTATTTAATGTGTAATGTGCATGAACAATGTAGAGCATTCTACAGAGCGAGACTCTCCTGGTTCAGAGTTTCTTTCGTAAAGCTTACCAGTGAGTTTTAATTATTTAATACAAACATTGCCTTTAATACAAACATTGCGATTTTTATCAGTGCAGACCAACCGAGTAACTGGACCTGTTATTCTCCTCGTAAAACTAAGAATTGAAAGCAAGTCACTACGTGCTTGTTATATACACTAGTTATTTCGAGGAATATAAGGTCAAAATCACATTAGAAATAGGATGTGGGGTCCAATCGAGTAACTCGGACCAGTTAGTCTCTTCGTAAAACTAAGAATTGAAAGCAACTCGCTACCTGCTCGTCATAAACACTAGCCGTGGCACTATAACTTGTGTGCTATGAGATATTTTGATCTTTTCAATATTGTCAATTTTTTTAATTTAATTTTTCTCAATAAAAAATGTTTAAGCATTGTATAAACGAGTGGATTCAATTGTAAATGGGTGATGTAAGCTAAAAAATAATAATAATTCGCTCACACGCTTTACAATTTTTTTTTGGAATATGAGAAAAATTAACCGCGTTCGTACAGCTATTCCTTGAAACCATAAAAACTTGGTTTTTAAGTCAATACTGCTATTCATCAAAATCCTAAACCCATACGCGTTTTAAAGTCTATGCAGCAATTGATTCACAGAAGCATAGCAGAAGGAAGGGCAGTCTGCCTCTCTGGGAAGGCAGGCCATCTAAGTGGGTTGAGGGCCAATATCACCTCCATTTCAAAGAGTTCGGGCAGTGATTTTAGAAAATGACTTCCGGGAGTGATTTTAGTCACCCGCCTGGCAATCATGGGCAGTACCAAGTCGACAAAATCATGTTGTTTGCCCGAATATGCCTTGTTGTGCTTGCACTCGTGATTGTGCTGCACTTCAATGGGAAATGGATTTGGGATTTAGTAAAATCTACTAGCTTTACCAGACGCAGATCCGATTTTAGGCGACGTCGGATTTATTTTACTGGAGAAGAATCGGAAAGGCTGCAAAACATGGGGTTGGATTCTGCGGTATTAGAGACGCTACCCAAGTTCGTGTATCGATCACACAATTTCACGGATCGGTTGGACTGTTCAATATGTCTGTGCGAGTTGCAGGAGAATGAAAATGCCCGGATTCTACCCAGTTGCAAACATAGTTTTCATGTAGATTGTATCGACATGTGGTTTCTTTCACATTCCACTTGTCCCTTTTGCAGAACTGTCGCCCAACCAGAAAAATAAATTCTGGAATCCCCTAGAGTTGCGCAGGTTTTGTCTACCATCCCAGAACCGACGGGGGAAGGGATCCTTCCCAATCTGAATTTGGAGGGAGGGCAGAGTGCAAGCTTTGAAGAACGATATGATATCGAGAACCAACCAAATGTATTACCCTGTTGTGTAGAGGAGCAAATGAATGCACATATGGATGAGGGGACCTCCAGTGGAAGAGTATAAATTCGTCATAACCCATTAATATACCCAAGAAGCCCATGTCTTCCATTAGCTTTACTCGCCAAATGGTTCGCAGCCGTCTTCGAAATCTCCTGCGGCTCACTTGTTAAAATTGTAATTTTACGCCGCGCGGTGGTCTTTTGGAAAACCACCCGGTCTCCCCGCACCACCATTCGCTGAAGGCGGTATCCGTAGCTGAGGACCCGACACAATCAAATGCCGCCACGCGTCTCTTGTACGACGCCCAAAACCACTTTCCCCGGACGGTAAAGGTCGTTTGGTTTGCCCGAGGAGGGTGTGCGAACCACGTCGGATCAGCTGGGCGCGCGATCTCAGCCGTCAATTTTCCGAAGGTGCTATCCGCCCACGACACATCAAACTTTGTCGTTTTTCCCGTTGACCGCCGTAGGTGATGAATTTATGGTCTTAATGCTTTTACGTAGTTTTTGGTGGCGGCCTTTAATATTGTGATGGGCATACGTCCCATACATTTAATATTGTTATGGGCACGTTTTGATATAAGTTTTTTTTATATGTTTTATATATATTTTTCATACACGTTGTCATATGTTAAAAAAATATAGTCTACGTGCGACAGTAGTGTGTTGTTGTTCCTTTTATATTGTGAGTGGTGGCTACGCACGACAGTGCGGTTTTTCTTTTGTAAGTGCACAGCAGTGTGATAATTTGGAATATGACAGGGGATGTAATGCTTTTGTTCCCCATTGTAAAACTGTCGTTTATGTAATCTCCACAGCAGTGGAAAATCTGTGAGAGCAATAGAGTTTTTTTTTTTTTTTTGAGATTCCCTCTTTGCACAGAGGAAGAAATATGTAACAGAATGTTTGTTTTTAAATGAATAGAAATGTTTTGTGACTGTGTAATGCTGTGTTCTGAGTTAATTTGTTCTTAAAGAGGTTCTCTGCAAAAGATCCTGGACAGAGTAAACAGAGCATCGTCTCTGTGGTGAATATTTTGTTGGTTTTGGTATTTTTCTCCATTAAAAATATCCAACAGTGGTATCAGAGCAGGCTCAGGCTCTTTAAAGAAGTTAAAGAAGCTGAAGGGAGAAGGTTTGAAGCTGCAGCAAAACTTCTCAGGCAGACAGAAGACTCAGACAACGAAGGATTCAGGTATTCTTCATAACTATCTTGTTTGTTACTGAAGAGACAGTCAGTTTTTAAATACACAGTCAAGGAATGGCTAGCACAAGCACTGGTATGGGTTTGTTTAACACCCAGCTCCCACAGTTTAATGGGAAGAACTATGACTACTGGTCAATAACTATGACAGCCCTGTTTGCCTCCCAAGATTTATGGGAAATAGTTGAGGAAGGTTTTGAACAACCAGCAGATGAAACTGAGTTTAATAGATTAACTCCAGCAGAGAGAGATCTGCTGAAGAGCAATAGGAAGAAGGATTCAAAAGCCCGTATGCTGTTGTATCTAGCAGTAGACCAGAGTGTGTTTCCAAGGTTAGCAGCAGCTAAGACATCTAATGAAGCATGGGAAACCCTTAAGACAGCCTATCAAGGCATGGAGAGAGTGAAGACAGCAAAATTGCAAATGCTGAGAAAGGATTTTGAGAACTTGAACATGAAGGAGTCAGACAACATTGAATCATTCTTCACTCATGTGATTGGTGTAATCACACAAATGAGAACTCATGGAGAAACCATTGAAGATAGAAGAATAGTGGAGAAAATATTGAGGGTCTTACCCTCAAGGTTTGATGCCATAGTCACCACCATTGAAGAGACAAAGGATCTCTCAAACTATTCAGTTGATGAGCTACATGCATCACTGATAACTCATGAGCAGAGGTTGAGTAGGAATGAAAACTCATCTTTTGAGCAAGCCTTCAAGACCCAGATGTCCTTTGGAAGAGGAAGAGGTCAAGGAAGAGGAAACCGAAGAGGAAGAGGCAGAAGCCAGAACAGAGGTGGAAGGAACAGCCCATCAAATGCACAAGGAAGAGGCAACAATCCAAATCAGAACCAAGGTCAAGGCAGCAGCCAACAAAGAGAACAGTATCATGCTCAAGGACAAAGGTATGATAAATCTAATGTTCAATGCTATTATTGCAAAAAGTATGGACATTATGCAAGTGATTGTAGAAAGAAACAACATGATATGAACAGTAGACAAAATGCAAATGTTACAAGAGAAAACAGCAGTCAAAATAATGTGTTGTTAGCATGTAACATGGTTGAAACAAACAGTGAGGACATTTGGTTTTTAGACTCAGGTTGCAGCAACCATATGACAGGAAACATTGCCCTCTTCTCAGCCTTAAATCAAAACTTGAAGTCAGAGGTCACACTAGGAACTGATAGTAAAGTGTCTGTTATGGGAAAAGGGGAGGTAAAAATATTTACAAAGCAAGGAGAAAGGAAAACCATAGCAGATGTCTACTATGTCCCCGGAATGAGATGTAACCTCTTGAGTATTGGATAGCTTGTCCAAAAGGGTTACAATGTTTACTTTGTAAATGATGTGTGCACCATCATGGACATACCACCCAGCAAAAGATACATTGCTGAAGTGAAGATGACAAGGAACAGGATGTTCCCTCTCTGGATCAGGGCAGACTTGAAGAACAAGAAGGAAATGGCAGCAGTCACCCAAGAGGCCTTCCAAAGTGTGCCAAAGGATGAAAATTGGTTGTGGCACTTGAGATTCGGGCATCTAAATTTTGGAGGTCTAAACTTATTGAACAGAAAAGGAATGGTAAAGGGATTACCATTGATAGAGAAGCCGGACAGCCTTTGTGAAGGTTGTATATTAGGCAAACAACATAGAGAAAGTTTTCCATCAGGGAAAAGCATAAGGGCAAAGGCACCCTTAGAGATTATCCACTCAGATTTGTGTGGACCAATGCAAGCTCCATCATTAGCAGGCAGCCTATATTTCTTAACATTCATTGATGACTTTACAAGAAAAACTTGGGCATATTTCCTTAAAAACAAAAGTGAAGTGTTTGAGAAATTCCAAAATTTCAAAGCACTTGTGGAGAACCAAAGCGGGCTGCATATAAAAGTTTTGAGAACTGATAGAGGAGGTGAGTATATCTCCAATGAATTCCTAAAGTTTTGTAGAGAAAATGGAATTCACAAACAGTTTACAGCAAGGTACACCCCACAGCAAAATGGAGTTGTTGAAAGGAAGAACAGGACCATCATGGATATGGCGAGGAGCATGCTAAAGGAAAAGCATTTGCCAAATGAGTATTGGGCTGAAGCTGTACATTGTGCAGTTTATATTTTGAACAGGTGTCCTACAAAAGCAGTCATGAACAAAGTGCCAGAAGAGGCATGGAGTGGGACAAAGCAAGGAGTCACCCACATGAGAGTTTTTGGATGTGTGGCCTATGCACACATACCAGATCAGCTAAGGAGGAAGTTGGACAGCAAAGGGGAGAAATGCATCTTCATTGGATACAGTGATGAATCCAAAGCCTACATGCTGTACATTCCATCTACCAAGAAGTTCTTTGTTAGCAGGGATGTTCAATTCATTGAAGAGGAAGCTTGGGATGGAAGCATAGAGAAAACAGTGAACATTAAAAACTGTTTGCCTCATGATGAAGATGAAGAGGAGGTGGCTGAAATAAATCCCCAAACAGCAGCACCAACACAAGAACAGCAAGGTACACCATTGAGGATCAATGAGAGTGCTTCTCCAAGCACACCACAAGGAGGAAATTCAAGTGCATCTTCAAGCACTTGCACACCAAGTGAAAGAGGTAAGAAATTTAGAAATCTAAGTGACATTTATGAAGAAGGAATGAATTCCTTATTTGCCTTGTTTTGTCATGTTGATGATCCTATTCATTTCGAGGATGCAATTAAAGATAGGAAATGGATAGAAGCTATGGATGAGGAAATGAATGCCATAGAGAGAAACAAAACATGGGATTTGGTTGAGTTACCAAAAGGAAAAGAAGTCATTGGAGTCAAATGGGTCTATAAGACCAAAAGCAATGCCGAAGGCAAGATTGAAAGGCATAAAGCAAGGCTGGTTGTCAAAGGCTACAAGCAGCAGTATGGGAGAGATTATGAGGAGACTTTCGCCCCGGTTGCAAGAATGGAAACCGTGAGAGCAGTGCTGTCCATAGCAGCACAAAACAAATGGAAAGTCTACCAAATGGACGTGAAGTCAGCATTCCTAAATGGAGTGTTAAAGGAAGAGGTGTACATTGAACAACCTCTCGGCTATGAGAAGAAAGGTGAAGAGCACAAAGTGTGCAAATTGAAGAAAGCTCTTTATGGGCTGAAGCAAGCGCCAAGAGCATGGTACAGCAGGATAGATTCATATCTATTGGATAATGAATTTGACAAATGTGAAGGAGAACCCACAGTCTACATCAAGGAAAATGATGGTAAAATTTTAATTGTTGTATTGTATGTAGATGATGTTATTTTCACTGGAAATGATATGTATCTTATTGAGAATTTTAAATCAGTCATGAAGAATGAATTTGAAATGACTGACATGGGTTTGTTGAGATACTTCTTAGGCATAGAAGTAGATCAAAATGAAAAAGGAATTTTTATATCTCAAGCAAGATATGTAAATCAAGTTTTGAGCAGATTTAAGATGGAAGAATGCAAGGCAGCAATCACTCCCACAGTGATGGGATTAAAGCTCAGCAGAGAGGACAGCAGCAAGGATTTTGATCCTAGCTTGTATAAAAGCATTGTGGGTAGCCTTATGTATTTAACAGCAACTAGGCCTGATTTAATGTATGCTGTTAGTTTAATTTCCAGGTTCATGGAGAGGCCGAAGGAGGCACATTGGCAGGCAACAAAGGGAATTTTGAGGTATGTCAAAGGCACTAAAATGTTTGGAATTCTATATCATGCCTCAGAACATTCAGATTTGGTTGGGTACACAGATAGCGATTGGGCTGGAAGTGTAGATGATCGGAAGAGCACTTCCGGTTATGTTTTTAATATGGGTTCAGGAGCCATCTCATGGGCTTCTAAGAAGCAGTCCATTGTAGCATTATCTACAGCAGAGGCAGAGTATGTGGCAGCGACAGCAGCAGCATGTCAGGCAGTATGGATGACAAGAATGTTGAGAAGCTTAGGCCAAGAGCAGGCAAAAGCAACAGTGGTCTTTTGTGACAATAGCTCGGCTATTGCTTTGTCAAAGAATTCAGTGTTTCATAAGAGAACGAAACACATTGATACAAGGTTTCACTACATCAAAGAATTAGTGAACAATGGAGAAATCGTCCTAGAACATTGCAGGACCCAGGAACAGGTTGCAGACATCTTGACAAAGCCACTGGTTCAGAAGAGTTTCGAATTTTTGAGAAAATGCTTGGGAATGACCGAACACGCGGCTGTTAAAATTAAAGGGGAGTGTTAAAATTGTAATTTTACGCCGCGCGGTGGTCTTTTGGAAAACCACCCGGTCTCCCCGCACCACCATTCGCTGAAGGCGGTATCCGTAGCTGAGGTCCCGACACAATCAAATGCCGCCACGCGTCTCTTGTACGACGCCCAAAACCACTTTCCCCGGACGGTAAAGGTCGTTTGGTTTACCCGAGGAGGGTGTGCGAACCACGTCGGATCAGCTGGGCGCGCGATCTCAGCCGTCAATTTTCCGAAGGTGCTGTCCGCCCACGACACATCAAACTTTGTCGTTTTTCCCGTTGACCGCCGTAGGTGATGAATTTATGGTCTTAATGCTTTTACGTAGTTTTTGGTGGCGGCCTTTAATATTGTGATGGGCATACGTCCCATACATTTAATATTGTTATGGGCACGTTTTGATATAAGTTTTTTTTATATGTTTTATATATATTTTTCATACACGTTGTCATATGTTAAAAAAATATAGTCTACGTGCGACAGTAGTGTGTTGTTGTTCCTTTTGTATTGTGAGTGGTGGCTACGCACGACAGTGCGGTTTTTCTTTTGTAAGTGCACAGCAGTGCGATAATTTGGAATATGACAGGGGATGTAATGCTTTTGTTCCCCATTGTAAAACTGCCGTTTATGTAATCTCCACAGCAGTGGAAAATCTGTGAGAGCAGCAGAGTTTTTTTTTTTTTTTAGATTCCCTCTTTGCACAGAGGAAGAAATATGTAACAGAATGTTTGTTTTTAAATGAATAGAAATGTTTTGTGACTGTGTAATGCTGTGTTCTGAGTTAATTTGTTCTTAAAGAAGTTCTCTGCAAAAGATCCTGGACAGAGTAAACAGAGCATCGTCTCTGTGGTGAATATTTTGTTGGTTTTGGTATTTTTCTCCATTAAAAATATCCAACATCACTTGCGTTCGTATAGTGTAACAACTATGATTCTCTGTTCTTTGTAGTGTAAAGATCATACATGTATGTTAATGATGGTACACTGTATGATCTAAATTTTGATATATTGTTCTATCGTCCCTTTTTATGGTAAAATGTGTCACAAAAGAAATGGAAATGGGTTCTGGTTGAGTTTTGCATATCATCCATTCTTTGTTTTCAGTTCGTCTTTTGACAGTTTTTATTGGATTTGTAATCGAACTGATCATTTTATTAAGTTGTATACAACGAATCTGAAATACGATTAATACTTTGCTAATGATCTTTAAGGAAATGCAACGCTTTTCTGTTCTTCAGAGTCGAAAGGTTGGACCAGCTTTTTAACATTTTAAAAGCACAGTACTCACTCTTATTATGCCGAAGGCGTTTTTAAGGGGACGGCTGCCCAGCGACCTTCGTCATCTGTGGAAGGCCAATTACGATCCGCCAAATGTATTTTCCTTTAAGAATTCCATCACAGAAAGGGAACTGGAATAGCAAAATGCATTGACGCCGCTCTGATTCTGGTAAAGAGAACTCCTCAACCGCTAATAATAATATCATCAACGGCCTTCTGCATACATATTCCAACAGGGCTGAGATGGCGGCTGCATAACGCTCCAACTTACAGGACGCCATCGATACTAAACGACTGATAATTTTTTATTTCCAGTGTTTACAACGTTTCTTTGTTCCGTCTTTTTGGTAAATTTTGTTGATGCCTTGTGTGTTTATGCGGCTGGAATTGAACCCACGAGGGTTTCTCCTTTGTTATGGGAATTTTGTTGTTTTTTATTGTTGTTTTAATATCGCAGAAAGGAATCTTCTTATTTCAATGCTTTTAGTATATGTTATGTGTAGAGATCATGGTGGTGAATTTGCAATTTGGATGTTCGTTTGTTTAAGGAAATATGTGTTTTTGGATTGTTTTAATAGGGCAGGAAAGGAATTTTCTTATTTCAGTATTTCTGGTATATAATGTGTGTGGAAATCATGTCATGAATTTGCAAATTGGATTTTGATTGGTTTATTTCGAAGAAAAATATGATTTTTGGGAGAAAGAAAAGGTTTTAGGTAATTGTGATATTTATTTGTTAAAATGACTTTTGGAGCATGGTTGGGAGCGGTCGGCTTGCCAGCTGGGTTGAGTTAGGGTAGATCGTTTGGAAATCTTTTATGACCATTTCTATTTATTTTTGTGGTTTTTTTTTACTAAGACAAAAGCACTGTCGTGAGAAAATGACTTTTGGAGCGTGGTTGGGAGCGGTGGGCTTGCCAGCTGGGTTGAGTTAGGGTGGATCGTTTGGAGATCTTTTATGACCATTTTTATTTATTTTTGTGATTTTTTTGACTAAGACAAAAGCACTGTCGTGGTTTTTTGCAATCGGGATTTTGGGTTGCCCAGAAACTAATTTTTAATTTTTTTTCTTATATTAAAGTTTTTATAATTTTAGGGAAAAGTATTATTGTGTTTTGGCCTTTTTGTGGAATTCTTTATGTTTTGTAATTTTACGAAAAAGTAATATTGGGTCGTGGTTTATTGCCAGTGAGGTTTAAGGGTTTCGTAGAGCATAAAAGAGACTTTGTTGACAGTTATATTTAACAAGAATTTATAAAAGGGGTTTCATTTTTTGAAAAATATATTTATGGTGATTTGAAAATTGATGTTTAAGGGATGGCGTTTTACACTAGGCATACAAGTAGTTCCGGTTGTTGAGGACTATTTAGATGCACAGTTAGTTGAAATGATGTAGGGTTATTGTGGCTAATCATGATGGATAAAGTATATGTATCTATATTACATATTGTGTTGGATGTTTAGTTTTTTTCTTGCCTCAAAGCACATATAAACACTCATAACTCCCTCAAAATTATGAGGGAATAACTTGGTATAGTCAAACACACTTAAACACAAAGATTTCCTTCAAATTTAGAGGGTTTAATGTTAGATTTCATTCTTTTAAGCATAGATTCTATCATATTAAGCTGAAGCATCCGGTGTTGGATTTCATTTTCTTTGAACCTTTACTATGTTAATATGAAGCATCGGTGTTGGATTCCATTCTCTTTGTTCCTTTACTCAAAAGGGGTTACAATGTAATCAAGGCTAACTTTTTCTGAGACCTTTAGTTTGACAATACTATTACATCACAACGTGGTTAGCATTAAATTTGTATCCACAAACTTGTTAATTTTTTTTCACCAAATTTGAAATATCAATAATATCTTCACATTTTTATAAAAAAAATTAAACAATTAAAATTGTACGTTTTATTTAATTTTTGATGCCCAACTTAACAAGTGAAGTGCTTATCAATAAATGGAAGCTCACACTAAAAACTTGGTTTCTTATAGGTTCCTTAGTAGGGTTCCGGCAAATATAGTGTTAGTTTACTGACAAATTAGCTTGAGAGTTGTTTTTTGATAACCAAATATTTGAAATTTTGTATTGTTATAATTTAAGATTTTAGAAATTGAGATTTTGTTCAAGGTTATCATAAAGGTAAGTCTAAAAGGGATCTACCAATGCAATTCATATAAGGATGGTGGGTTACATAGATTTACCTCTTTATATTGGGAAAGCTGGTTTGGATCTACCAATGTAATTCATATAAGGATGGTGGGTTACATAGATTTACATCTTTATATTGGGAAAGCTGGTTTGATATGGTTTAATGTAAATTTGTAGTTATTTTTTTATGTGCCTTGGAACTCTGTCTAGGCTACATACAAGTTTTCTTTTGCTAAATCTTTCAACGGTATTTAAATATTTTCCTTCTGTCAAAGGAATCCCCTTATTACCCATTAAAGAGATCACTTTTCATTTGGGCTTGTAGGGTTTTCTCAAAGTACCCTAAGGAAGTACAAATAAAGATAATATTAAATGTCATTTCCTTTATAAGAATAAGGTTCCATCTAACCCAATATGAAAAGTTCGTTTTAGAGAAATAAGATGCCATCCAAGCCCAGTCTATTAAAAGTTTTTTTTATAGAAATAAGATTCCATCTAACCGAAGTGTATTTGTCCTAGAGATTGCTTCACCATTAAGTAGACATTAAATCTAGATGATTATAGGGTTTATATGCACATGTGATTTTCATCTTTTCTTGAAAGTGTGCATAGATTTTGAAAAATGTATAATGTATTTTTTAATTCTTATTAAGACATATTTGGCAAAATAATGCTTTATGACTCTTTTTTTTCGTTATCAATTAGTTCTTTTCTTAAGTTATAGCTTCAATATGGGTGCTTAGTTTCTCTGTAGAAGTTACATGTGGTCTGACTTGGTCTATTTTATTTTGTTGTTGATTATAGACATAAGTAGAATATTTATTTGAACTTTTTAGAACCATTCTTATCATTTTCTTTGTAGGTCTAGGTATTAATGTGTGTGTGAGAGAACTTATTGGAAATAATACTTATATTTCCACTATGATCAGATAATAGTAGAGTTATTGGTACTGTAATGATGGAACAGTAGAGTAGAATATATATATATATATAACTCTCGATATCTACTTTTAATATGAACTGTATTGTTGGTATTATTTATCCAATTGGTTTTTTTTATTGTCATGGAATTTTGATTCTATGAATATTCTGATAGATTTAAAGAAAACAATAACTCTTAAGAGAAAAGTTCAAATCATATGAAAATTTAGTCTTTTGTTATCTTGGAATTTTAAATTTTTCAATATTTTCATAGATTTAAAGTAAACAGTAACTACTAAGAGCAAGGTTTTAAATTACATAGAACTTTACCTATTTCAGTATCACTTTTTACTTTTTACATATTTAATATATTTAAATGAACTTTGCACACATTAATGATTATTGTATTTATTTCTATTTAAATGTACTTTAAAATAAATGATATATGCAATTTTGTTTTTCCATAAAATGATGACTGTTTACTTTTTACATATTTAAGATATTTAAATGCACTTTGCATAGGTTCATGATCACTATACATATTGGTATTTAAATGTACTTTAAAATAAATGATATATGTAATTTTGTTTTCCATAAAATGATGACTCCCCTCAGGATTGATGTGTTACAACATTATTTATAACATTTAAATTAGTAATTGTGTTTGAAGGTATAAAAAGAATGAGGATTGAAGTTTTACGAAGTTATTTATAAAATTTAAATTAGCAATTGTGTTTGAATGTATAAAAAGTAAGTTAACAAAAGGCTTATGCAGTTTCATGTGCATTAGTTTTGAATGTGTTTCAAAACTATGGGAATGTCATATCTCTTCACTGAAACAAAAAATACCATAGCACAAATAAGAATTATAATTTTTTTTAATTATTAATAAATAACGTATCGGTACTACATGGTGGTTTAAATACCCACTTCATAATTTTTACATGTTATCATAACTTTTTTATTAATGTCATTATGGTATACAATCACATATGATTTGAGTTATGATATTCATAATCCTAACTTTTATGAAATTGGATCCCCAATCCCAAGGGATGGCGGAGCAAACTTCTAGATATTTTGCAATGCTTTCCAGTTGTTCGTCACTTTACGGGTAAGGGTGATCCATCTACGGTTCTCCATGGCTTAACTTCGTCGGATGGTCACGAGCGATTTCCTTAACCCCTTTGTCTGGTGCACCCTCAAGCATTTTCGACATTTCCTTCTCTGTTTGACAGAGATGCTCTGATTCGGCTCTAGTTCATGACTTCATGGTTCCTCTCTGGTTTGCCCCTACCTCTGCTTGTTGTTAACTTTACCTTCCTTGTTCAGTCACATTTACTATGTAGCTACTAGCTGGTTGTTTAGTCCTTCAAACGACGCTGGAGTTTCTTCAATGGAGGGTTTTCATGCAGTTTCCCCACTTAGGTATCGTGTTGCTTCTTTCACTTCTCGCACACTTTCATTGATTTAGTCATTTGTTAGCTTATGTTTTCTAACAGTAACCTTTGTTTTGCATTTGCGATCACCGAGGGTTTCCAACAACGAGCAGATGGTATTTCCAGGTCAAAACCCTTCCTCTCTGTGTCGGACCGCGAAATTGCAATCTCAGGGTTGCTTCCAGACTCTAGGTAATGTGAAAGACATTCATAATTTTTCTTGGTTTGCAGAGTTCAAAGTTTTCTTGAGAGTTTAATGGCATCTCTCACTGATTATCGAACTGTTCATAGAATTTGTCAATACTTATTCATGTATTCTGAATTCTAGAGTAGAGTATCCACGTCCATGGCACTATTTTTTTTCTTCATCTCTATTTCTAAGCCATCGTTTTGTTAAATTAAAGTTCTAGTTTTGCATACTCGAAATGGGTTGCTGGGTTTTCCTTGGAACCAAGTTCTAGTTAACTTATGACACTCTGTGGGCAAAAAGTTTACTACTCCAATATCTGAGACTTGTATGTTTATTTATTATTTATATAAGCATGATGGAAGGTTTACCGAATCTCTTCTTGGCAGAATTCTTATGTTTTTGCATAGTTCTGTCATGGTTCTTTTATAGTTGACTCGGCCCGTTTTGATATTACGAAGCCATTTAAGTCCATAATCAATTCTTAGTGTCTGATATTTTGCGCAAGTTTATGCTCTTCTTCCTCATTAAATTCTGTATTCAAATTAGTTATGTTGTTGGGGTTTTGGGGGTTTAATCCAACCTTAACAGCATGTTACTTTATGTGTTTTTCTACTCTTATTTTGCAACATCAACATGTTTGATTTATTTTTGCAGAAATTTATATATATATATTGAGTCATGTCTTGTTTTCTACGCGATAATTTTTGGATGGTGTTTAGTAATAAACTCTCGTTAATATTACCTTATTTCTGATAGTAAATTTATTTCGAGTTTTTCTTTTCTTTTTAAAGGTGCTCTTAGCTAGAATATTTGATATCAAAATGGTGTACTTAGGCTTCTTATCTAACTTACAAGAACCTCTCCCACTCCCAAAGCTTAAATATTCCCAAGACAACTATGATTGACATATGCAGAATTAATAATGATTGAAATATTGTGTATGCTTGTGTTTGTGTTAGAACTGTTTATGTGCTTTTAATATGTTGTTGTTATGCTAATACAACATATATCTGACAGTAAACAATGCAGCAATAAAACAAAACACACAGAACAACAATTTAATTAGGAGTTCACCCAAAACTCTTGGGCTACATCTTCGTGAGCTCTAGTCAACTCAACTAGGCTCTCTGGGATTATGGCAAAGTCCTTTTTACAAGCTCTTCGCTCAAATCCATTGTGTTACACATAAACAATGGGTTTAGATACCATTTTATCCCTTGCTCTTAAAGCTCTCAGCTGCTGGCTCTCGGCTCTCGCTTTGGCTCTCGGCTCTGGCTCTGGCTCTTGGCTCTGGCTCTAGCTCTTGGCTCTGGCTCTGGCTCTTGGCTCTTCGGCTCTGGCTTCTTTGGCTTTCTGCAACCTTCAACTCTCTGGCTTTTCACTTGAACTTCAAGTGACCCCAAAGGCTCCCTCAGCTGCTCTGCACAGCAGCTTTTCGGCTCTCTCTGCTCTCTTGCAACTGCCTTTTGCTATCTGCTTCCTCCTGTGTTCTCAATAGTTCTCTCTAGCTCTTTTGAGGCATCTTCTGGCTTTTTGGCTTCCCTAGCCGTTTCTTTGTGATTCATTGTCCCTCTACGGCTCTGTCACTTTAAAATCCATCATCTCCTGTAAAAATGCCTGTTGCAGTGTGGCATGATGATCAAGAGCGTTTACAGAAGGAATCGGGGTCGTTTCATAGGCGTAAATCCAAGAATTGAGGAAATTTCATTACACAGGCATTTCTGGAAAATACACTATCAGACGTGTATTCCAGACGTGAAACTTCCTTCAATCGCCCCTAAATCCCCATCGGGTCCGCCATTAGGCATTAAATCGCATCGCATTAGTGTATTGGGAAAAATCCCAAATACACGAGAAAACCTTCAAAAACCAGACAAAATCCTTTTATTGGACTTGAAATTATATCGCATCCACCCTATAATCATATCGGGTCTGCCTTCGGCCACTTTCGCACTCTACACTGTTGATCTGTGGGATCTCTGATACAACAGTCCATATTCAATTTTAGACGACTTAGGAGTACGGAGGTTACCCGCCCGAAAAGGCGGTTTTCCTCTCTCCTCCGCCAGCCACGTGTCGACCAGTCAGTGGGATTGGGTGGAGCCAGCCCAAAACTGTTTACCGCTTGAGGCCCACCTGAAATCCGCCTTTACAAAACTCAATTTCCGTGCAATCGGGCCTATAAATCCCCTTCGAGTCCGTTTTATCACTCCGGGTGTTGTTTCTTTGTATTTCGGGTTTTTCATCGAAAAACGTTAATACACAGAAAATCTGAATTTCCAGATTTCAAATTTTATGAATTTCTCTTATGAAATCTGTCGGGTCCAGCAATCGCCGATCACCGCTTCAATCATGGCCATCCATTTCTTTCACGATCCAATGGCTAAGATTGCTCGACGTGGTTGCTATCACATGTCACGTTGCACATGCCCCAGGGGTTCTGTGCATCGTCAATGCCGATTCGTCGATCTGATCATCGACAATCGGCGAATCGCATGATCGTAGTCACCGATTCTAGGGTTCCAATATCGCATGTGTGTCTGCCTCCGATCCGATCGATCGGATCGGTGGATCGGAGTTTCCTCCACCTTCACTTAAATCCAACCTTTGCCTTTTTCTGATGCGATTTCCCTTTTTAAGGGTTTTTTTGCCATTTTTAGTGGTTTTTGCCTCTTTTTCCACAGAAACAAGGCATCTTCTTTATGCGATAACTTATGCATCCTAAGTCCATTTTAGCCCATTCAAGTTGCAGTAGATTCAGGAGGAAAAGATCTTTGCAATGGGGCTATTTCCAGGAACTTCCTTGGACTTTCATTTTTCCTCTGTAAGGACCACTTAGACTTAGGAGTTTATCCAAAATCCATTTTGGATCACGCCTTCCCGCTAAAAGAACTTTTGATCTCCAAAAGACTGATATACTGATCTGAACAGTAACTGAGAGTAACAACACCCTCTTCTTTCAGCCTCCATACACTTGCCTTGCATAGTGCCTCTGGATCAAAGTCTCTGACCACTTTCCTTTCTGGATGTGCTGGTTCTCCTGGGAATAACTGTCTTCCTTCTTCCCTTCATGCAGAACTTCTGCTCAAATGGTCAT
This sequence comes from Pinus tabuliformis, assembly GCA_031772625.1. Lineage (NCBI taxonomy): Eukaryota > Viridiplantae > Streptophyta > Pinopsida > Pinales > Pinaceae > Pinus > Pinus tabuliformis. Next base: position 784,798,163 of record CM062815.1, read on the forward strand.
AGAAGGTAGTTTGAACTCTTCTACCTTGATCATTGATCCAAGGTGGCTCAAACCAATGTGAAGTCATATGCTCCACAAAACTTTCATTTGTACCTGTTTTTCAAGCTGTCAACAACAACTGTTAACAACAATAGAAATACAGACAACAACTAGATGGCCTAAACTCTTGCTTCAACAAAAGAAACAAATTTCACCGCTTGTGAACACCTCCATGTCTTACATCTACATACAAATGATGGACTAGATAACAAGCCCACAAAACATGCCTTTAAAAAAATGACCCTTGAAGTCAAGCATGTAGAAAAACACCATTAGGACTCTTTTTCCAAAAGATGAAACATTCATCATTATCTCCATTTGGAGGCCAAGTTAACTTCTTCCAAGTTATCATGGCATCACATGCATGTCAAAGAAATCAACCCTGCAAGTTAATTACACATACATGTTCAAAAACAAGGAAATCATCAACATCCCTATGTTCATGCATCTCATGCATGCATTTCATCCTTCAACTTTCACTTAAGCACATTGTACTTTCAAAGCTGAAAGGAAATACAATGTAGATGCATCAATAGATATGCAATCTTAATCGGATAAGAACTCTAACCGTTTCTTACCAATCCTTTTCAAAGGCAGTACCTTTTCCTACACATCAGCATCATCATGTGAATCATCTTGAGACACATCATCCATGGAATCTTCCTTTCCATTTCTGCCATCTTCTCTTTCCACTTTCTTCAATTTTTGAGGAAGCATTACTGGATTCAAGGTCCAACATTTTGCAGCAATATGTCCTTGCTTATGGCAGTAAGTGCACTGCATGTGCATCCTCTTGACAGCATGATTTGCCTTTTCCAATGGAGCTTTGGCTTCTTGCTTCTTTTCCTTCAAAATCTTCCTGTATGTGGCCATTCTCTTCCAACATCTAGAAACATTATGGTTATCCAAACCACAAAAGAAACAAGCAATTCTTTTCCCATCTCTATGTGGAAATTTATCATGTTTTGCACAATCAAAAGGAAAATGATTAGAACCAGATTTATACCTGCCTCTTTCACCTTTATTGCCTTCATGAGGAGGTGAAGAAAATGAAGAAGTGGCTCCTTTTGGAACACCATCAATCTCTTCAAGGCTGTCAGAGTCTCCCCAACTCTTTAGTTCAAGTGTGTGCCTTTGAACACCTGCATCCTGCAATTGATGTCTCAAGCTATTGTATTCTTCCTGAATACCATCTTCACACTCTGCAATGCAGCTCCTTCTTGGGGCTGTCTCAATGGCCTTCATGGCAGCTTTGGAACACTTTCCATAAGACTGTCCATAGCCAAGACCCAAATACTTAGGCCTTTCCTCAACCATTATTGGTTCAACAATACCTTGTGCATGCTTTCCCAAGCCTCTTCCTTCATAGCCCATCTTGGACATTAGCTTGGAACCTATGCCTTTAGTATGTTTTTCAAAAGAACCAATATAAGCATTCTTAGAGGAATTTGAAGACAAACTGGAATGGTTTACCTCTTCTTCAAGCTGATACTTGATTAAGGCTTCTTGGGCAACAAAGAGCTAGGTCTCCAACTCATGCATCCTTTTCAGGTTCATATTGGCAATATGAAGTTGCCTCTCCATTTCCTTCAATCTGTCAGAAAGCAACTGCTTCTCTTCCTTCATGGAATTCAACTGCCCTCTAAGTATGCTACTCTTCCTTCCATCCTCATACATTTCTCTCACCATATCCATCATGGTGGACAATTCTTGCTTCATGTCTTCATCAAAGAGTCTTGTGATGAAGAAAGAAGAATTCGAGGACTCACTTGTAGAAGTTGTCATTATGCCAATGACTTCTTCTTTCTTCTTGTCCTTCCTGGACTGAGCTACCAATAACTTTCTCTTCACCTCTGCAAACTCAAACAATAGTGTTATGAAACCAGCTCAAGAAAAGATAGAAAAGATAGATCAACGCCTTAGAATTCAGCCTCTTCGAGGGGTCAACCTCCTTTACATTACATAAATGAACAATTCTTGGATGATACAAATGACAAAACCTCCTTTCTATATATAGGAGTCTAAGGAGTCACAATATAATCCAGCCGACCTAACAATAATAATATAAAGCCACAAAAATAACAATAGAGGGATTCTATGGGGCACAGAAATAACAACATGGAGGTAATAGGGGCACAACAATATAAATAAGGGGTATAACTACAATAGTAATGGGGTAATCACTAGTATTATAGGGACCCAACATGCCCCTCTCCTTCAAAAAAGTGTTGTCCTCAACGCTTGAGTAGTTCTGGATACTTCTGCATAAAATTCTCATCCTCCCATGTGGAATCTTCAGCGGATAAGTTCTTCCACTTGATAAGATACTCTGAAATTGATCGATTTCGTAGCTGTCGAGTTCTTGTTTCTGTGACTGCTTCCAGTTCCAATATAATTTTTCCTTCCTCGTCAAGTTCTGGCAATATTGTTTGAACTGGGAGCTTGTCGCCTATAACCTTCTTTAAACATGAAACATGGAAAACTGGGTGCAATCGAGAAGCTGCAGGAAGCTCCAATTTGTATGCCATAGTACCAATCTTTTGCAACACCTTGTACGGACCATAATACTTTGGTGATAATTTATTATCCTTCTTAGCTTGCTTTAGGGACATTTGCTTATATGGTTGTAGCCGTAGGAATACCCAATCACCTACATCAAAACTTCTTTCACTGCGATGTTGATCTGCCTGTTGTTTCATTCTATTTTGTGCCAACACGAGGTTATCCTTTAAGAGTTGGAGGACTTGTTGTTGATGTTCGATGTGATGTTCCACTGCCTGAACCTTAGAATTTTCTCTTAAATATGATGTGATGGATGGTGGTTGATACCCATAAAGTGCCATAAATGGGGTCATTTTTGTTGCTGTATGGAAGGAAGTGTTATACCACCATTCAGCCAGAGGCAACCATTTGACCCATTGTGTCTGTTTATCAGATACAAAGCAACGAAGATATCCTTCCAAACATTTGTTTACTATCTCAGTTTGCCCATCAGATTGAGGATGATAAGATGAGCTATGAGCTAACTGAGTACCAAGACAAGAAAATAATTCTGTCCAAAAATTTCCAGTGAAAATGGGATCTCTGTCACTTACAATAATCTTTGGGTTTCCATGTAGCTTTTGAATTGTTTCCATAAATGCAGTAGAAACTGTACTGGCTTTAAATGGATGTGATAATGCACAAAAGTGTGCATACTTGGTAAGTCTGTCAACTACCACCATGATGACACTCTTTCCCTCAGACTTGGGTAAACCTGTGATAAAATCCATTGAAACCTCCTCCCAACGTTGGCTTGGAATGGATAAAGGTTGTAATAGACCTGGTGTCTTAATTGTTTCAACTTTATTTTGTTGGCAAACCAAACATTCCGCCACAAACTTTTGAATATCTGATTTAAGGCCATCCCAAAAAAATTCCTTCTTAACCCTGTGGTAAGTTTTTAAAAATCCTGAGTGCCCTCCTAAGGGAGAAGTGTGCAATTCCATAAGAATCTTTTGTTTTAGCTGGGAATTCTTACAGAGGTATAAGCGATCTTTGTACCATAACGAATCATTTTGCCAGCTAAATGTATCAGACGTACTGGAATCTTGTTGTAGCTTTCGAATAAGTGCCCACACTTCTTCGTCATTCTTCCATTCCTCCCTTGCTTCGTTTATCCAATCTGGTTGGATAATAGAAATGGCGCACAACAATGCTTCCACATCCTCATCCTTTCTTGAGAGTGCATCTGCCACCACATTTTGCTTCCCTTTTTTGTAGATGATTTCAAAGTCATAACCCAACATCTTTGTGACCCACTTTTGTTGCTCTTCAGAGGATAATCTTTGTTCTAAAAAGTATTTAAGGCTATCATGATCCGTTTTTACCTTGAAGTGTCTTCCCATTAGGTAGGGTCGCCATTTCTTAAGTGCATGGAGTATTGCCAACATTTCCTTCTCATAAATAGCTTTGCTTAAAAACTTTCCCTTGATTGGACGACTTTCAAAAGCAATGGGTCTTTCATCTTGCATTAGAACAGCACCAATTCCATTTCCTGAAGCATCACATTCCACAATAAAGGTTTTTGTGAAGTTCGGTGTAGCTAAGACGGTGCTTGGCACATTGCCTCTTTAAGATGTTCAAAGGCCTTTGTTGCTTCCGGAGTCCATGAAAATGAATCTTTCTTCAATAATGTTGTTAGAGGTGCTGCTATTCTCCCATAATTCTTAACAAACTTGCGATAATACCCTGTCAACCCAAGAAATCCTCGCAGATGCTTTATGGATGTGGGGATTTTCCATTCCTTAATGGCTTTAATTTTTCTAGGGTCTACCTTAACTCCTTCATGAGATACAATATGACCCAAATATTCCACCTCCTGGACTCCAAAGAAACATTTGGATCTTTTTGCATATAATTGTTTCTCCTCCAATAGTTGTAGCACCTTGTCAACATGTTCAACATGATCCTTCCAAGACTTGCTGTAGATTAGTATATCATCAAAAAATACTAACACAAATTTTCTAAGGAATGGTTTGAAAATTGAATTCATCAAACCTTGAAATGTTGAAGGTGCATTGGTAAGGCCAAAAGGCATGACCAAAAATTCATAATGACCCTCATGAGTTCTAAATGCCGTTTTCGGAATGTCTTCAATCTTCATTCTGATTTGATGATATCCCGAACGAAGATCCAACTTGGTGAAGTAAATTGATCCATGCAATTCATCCAGTAATTCATCAATGACAGGAATGGGGAACTTATCTTTAATAGTGAGCTTGTTGAGCTCCCTATAATCCGGACACATGCGCCATGATCCATCCTTCTTGTGCACCAATACTACTGGAGCAGAGAAAGAACTTTGACTTGGTTGAATTATACCAGCCTCTAGCATTTCTGCAACCATACGTTCAATTTCACTTTTTTGGACATAGGGATATCTGTACGGCCTGATGTTTGGAGGAACACTTCCTGGAATCAGATGAATAGCATGATCATGATCACGCATAGGTGGGAGACCTTTGGGAGTCTCAAATACCTTGGAATGATTGTCCAAGACTTTTTGGAGATCTGGAGAAATAGATGATTCCAATGTGGAAACATCTAGCGAACATAATTGTGCAATTACACCTCTTTGCTCCTTTTTTAGAAGCTTTGTCATACCATTAGAGCTGATTATCTTTCCTGGTTTCCCTGCAATACCCCTTAATTCAACTTCCTTTCCTTCCGTAGAAAATTTGATGAAAAGTTCTTGAAAATTAAAAGCTATTGTACCCAAGGATTGTAGCCATTGGACTCCTAGTACAACATCAGCACCTCCCATTGGAATGGAAAGCATTGGGCTAGTCAATACATATTCTCCCATGGATAGCTTGATATTATGGCACTTTCCAGAGCAATTTATTGTTCCTCCATTTGCAATCATCACTTGACACTCTGGTGCTGGATATAGGAAGCAATTCAATTCTTTTGCTACCCTACAATGAATAAAATTGTGGGTGCTTCCTGAATCAATCAACACTATTACCTTTTTCTTCTTGATTTGTCCTTCTATCTTGATGGTTTGAGGAGTGGTAATTCCCGCCAATGCATTACAAGATATGGTCGGATTTATTTGTTCTTCATCTAGGCTTTGTTCCTGGAGTATATCTTCTTCTTTTGACCTTTCTTGCTCCTTTTCTTCTTCCTCTTCACAATCTATGTAGAATAATTTCTTCTCAGCACACTTATGACCTTTAGTGTATTTGCTATCACAACTGTAACAAAGCCCTTTTGCTCTTTTTTCTTCCAATTGTTGTGGTGTCAACCTTATAGGTTGTGGAAGACTAGGGGCAACAACACTTCCGTCTTTATAGTTGTGAGTGGTATGCTTCCTGGTTGCCATAATTTTGCTTTCCATTTTTCTTGCTAACCTGAATGCCTTCTCTAATGAATCAGGTTCCCAAAGGCGAACATCATGTTGGATATTATCCTTTAAAGACCCTATGAACACATCAATCCTATGCTCCTCTGGAATATCTTTTACCCTTATGTTCAATTTTTGGAACTCCTCAATGTGCTCCATTATTGAACCCTTTTGTTTGAGACTTATCAATTGGCTAAAAAAAGTGTTGCTTTTTGTATCTTCATAATGTGCTATCAATTCTTCCGTAAAAATTGCCCAAGTGATAAATTGTTTACGAGAGCAAAGCCATTGATACCATACAAACTGATTTGGTTCCAAATATACAGTTGCCATACGTACCTTTTGTGTGTTTTGCACATTATTGAGATCGAAGAATTGCTCCATCTGTAATATCCATGTGGCGGGATCCTTGCCATCAAACTTCCTCATATCGATTTTTGGAATATGGTGGGTCTTCGATCCAACATTAGAGTCTATGGAATCATGATTAACATTTCTTTTGTTCACATCATGAGTTTCCTTTACAACCTTTTCACCATTAGTAAGTATTTCTTGTAGAAAATTTGTCAAATCTGTCTTCAAATCTGCCATGTCTGTCTTCAAATCTATCTTCAGATCTGCCATGTCTGTCTTCAAATCTGTCTTCAAATCTGCCATGTCTGTCTTCAAATCTGCCATGTCTCTCTTCAAATCTGTCTTCGAATCATCCATCTTAGCTTCCACGCCATTTATCTTAGATTCCACGCCATTTATCTTAGCTTCTGTTAGCTTTTGTGAGCGTGACATTTGTTGCACTTGTTCTTGTAATTTTGATATATCATGTAGCATTTCTTCCTCTTCTTCATGAGTCATGCTAGAGCTTTCAGGTTCCTTACTAGGTGTTTGCATTTTCTTTCCTCGGGGCATCAGTTACCGATAATAATGCTTTACTATGCCCTTTGAATTCCGTTAAACCAAGCTTACACAAAAATTTAAAAAAAACTACACACCTTTTTTCACTTTATAGAAGCCTGATATTGAATCTGATGTATCTCTGTAATTTTCGATCATTAAGTTCTGAAGTTGCAACCTATAGTAGCCTTCTAGGTCCTCTTTCCAATGCCACAAGTCTGACCCAAATTGGATTCTCCAAGAAAGAGTTATGTGAAATCTCCCACAGTGACTTGCTTTTAGACTAGTTCAGTAGAGCGAACTTGTACGACGTGCCACGAGTCACTGTTTCAACCTTTGGATCTAAAACACACTTACAAGAAACTACAATCCGTCCTCTTTCTGTACCTTCTTACGAAATTTCAATCCAATCCCCAGAGAGAAAGTTATGACGATTTTCCCCAGGTCACCTGTTTTGAATGTAATTCAGGAGTCTGCAAAAAGACCAACTTCCTCAGATCATATCTCCGCAAATATCGCGCGAAAAGCTCTGAAATTCGGACCCAAGGTTCAGCGCGATTTCTTCTCAAATGGGTTTTTTTTTGGACTTCTGAAACATCACAGAAAAAAAGTTATAGCGAAAATTCCACGATGACCTGTTTGGAGCAGCGAAACCCTAGAATCCAAAGCTCTGATACCAAATGTTATGAAACCAGCTCAAGAAAAGATAGAAAAGATAGATCAACGCCTTAGAATTCAGCCTCTTCGAGGGGGCAACCTCCTTTACATTACATAAATGAACAATTCTTGGATGATACAAATGACAAAACCTCCTTTCTATATATAGGAGTCTAAGGAGTCACAATATAATCCAGCCGACCTAACAATAATAATATAAAGCCACAAAAATAACAATAGAGGGATTCTATGGGGCACAGAAATAACAACATGGGGGTAATAGGGGCACAACAATATAAATAAGGGGTATAACTACAATAGTAATGGGGTAATTACTAGTATTGTAGGGACCCAACAAATAGTCAGTCTGCAAAACAAGCATACAATCAACCTCTGACTGTTTAAACACCTTTTAGACAAGCAGTCTTTGCTCTATCAATCAAGCATTCTGATATAACCTTCTTTGAAGGTGTGGTTAATCAATCTCAGGCTCCGATACCACCTGATCTGAAAATGGTGCACTTAGGCTTCTTGTTTAATTTACAAGAACCTCTCCCACTCCCAAAGCTTAAATATTCCCAAGACAACTATGATTGACCAATGCGGAATTAATAATGCTTGAAATATGGTGTACGCTTGTGTTTGTGTTAGAACTGTTTATGCGCTTTTAATATGTTGTTGTTATGCTGATACAACATATATATGACAGTGAACAATGCAGCAATAAAACAAAACACACAGAACAACAATTTAATTAGGAGTTCACCCAAAACTCTTGGGCTACGTCTCTGTGAGCTCTAGTCAACTCAACTAGGCTCTCTAGGATTATGGCAAAGTCCTTTTTACAAGCTCTTGGCTCAACTCCATTATTTTACGCAGAAACAATGGGTTTGGATACTATTTTATCCCTTACTCTTGAAGCTCTTGGCTACTGGCTCTCAGCTCTGGCTCTGGCTCTCGGTTCTGGCTCTGGCTCTTGGCTCTGGCTCTGACTCTTGGCTCTTCAGATCTAGCTTCTTTGGCTTTCTGCAACCTTCAGCTCTCTGGCTTTTCACTTGAACTTCAAGTGACCCCAAAGGCTCCCTCAGCTTCTCTGCACATTAGCTTTTCTGCTCTCTCTGCTCTCTTGCAACTGCCTTCTACTACCTGCTTCCTCTTATGTTCTCAATCATGCTCTTTGGCTCTTTTGAGGCATCTTCCGGCTTTTTGGCTTCCTTGGTCGTTTCTCTGCGATTCATTGTCCCTATGCGGCTCTTTCGCTTCAAAATCCATCATTGCCTGTAAAAACTCCTACTACAGCGTGACATGATGATCATGAGCGTTTACATAAGGAATCGAGGTTCTTTCATAGGCGTAAATCCAAGAGTTGAGGAAATTTCATTACATAGGCATTTTCCATAAAAGACACTATCAGAAGTGTATTCCGGATGTGAAACTTCCTTCAATCGCCCCTAAATCCCCATCGGGTCCACCATTAGGCATTAAATCGCATCGCATTATTGTATTGGGAAAAATCCCAAATACACGGGAAAACCTTCAAAAACCTGACAAAATCCTTTTATCGGACTTGAAATTATATCGCATCCACCCTATAATCATATCGGGTTCGCCTTTGGCCGCTTTGGCACTCTACACCATTGATTTGCGGGATCTCTAATCCAACAGTTATGCAATTTCGGATGGCTTAGGAGTACGAAGGTTACCCACCCGAAAAGGTGGTTTTCCTCTCTCTTCTGCCAGCCTCGTGTCGACCACTCAATGGGATCGGGCGGAGCCAGCCGAAAACTGTTTACCGCTTGAGGCCTGCCCGAAATCCGCTTTTACGGAACTCAATTTCCATGTAATCGGGCCTATAATTCTCATTTGGGTCCATTTTATCGCTTCGGGTGTTGTTTCTTTGTATTTCAGGCTTTTCACCAAAAAATGTTAATACACAGAAAATCTGAATTTCTGAATTTCAAATTTGATAAATTTTGCTTATGAAATCCATCGGGTCCGGCAATCGCCGATTCAATCCTGACCGTCCATTTCTTTCGCGATCCGATGGCTGAGATTGCTCGCCGCAGTCGCTATCGCATGTCGCATCACACACAGCCCAGGGGTTCTGTGCATCGCCAATGCTGATTCGCCGATCCGATCATCGACGATCGACGAATTGCATGATCACAATCACCGATTCTAGGGTTCCGATATTGCATGTGTGTCTGCCTCTAATCCAAGCGATTGGATTGGCAGATAGGAGTTTCCTCGACCTCTGGTTAAATCTGGCCTTTGCCTTTTTCCGATGCGATTTCCCTTTTTAAGGCTTTTTTTGCCATTTTTAGTGGTTTTTGCCTCTTTTTCCAAAGAAACTAGGCATCTTCTTTATGCGATAACTTTTGAATCCTAAGTCCATTTTAGCCCATTCAAGTTGGAGTAGATTCAGGAGGAAAAGATCTCTGCAATGGGGCTATTTACAGATACTTCCTTGGACTTTCATTTTTCCTCTGTAAGTACCACTTAGACTTAAGAGTTTATCCAAAATCCATTTTGGATCAATAGCTGCAGTTTTTAGTCTGTCGACTCTGCCTTTTATTTTTATAACAAAAGGAAATGGAAGGTTATAAACCCTACCATCGTACTCTCCTACCTGTAATGTTGATACTCATACAGTTTCCTTTCTAGAACTGAAATTTCCTTGTCCGAAGATTTCCTAACAGTGTCCTTATTCTCAGAGGGTTTCTTACTCGTCTATCTTCCGTACTTTAAGATCTATACATAATGAATTTCCAGATTCTTTTACAATTTTTTCCTCTATGTTCATTCGTTAAAAAGGTTACACACGTACTGTTGGGAAGCTATTAAGAAAAATATGTCTAAAGTCTGACATGAGATTTCTACTATAATAACCCATCTATTACTTTCAACAAAAAATCAAAGTTCTAATTTTTGACAGTATATTTCATGTTTCAGAGTTCTAGATTGGATTTCTACTGTAATAACCCATCTATTACTTTCAACAAAAAATCAGAGTTCTAGATACTTATCTGGTTCTGTAGATTTCCACTATTGTCCTCCTAGACCATGATCAACTATAAGTTGACAAGTTTCCTTCCAACCATGAGACTTTCTTTCAGGCCAAAGTCTCCCCCCAAGTTGTTGCTCACATGAAAGATGTTTTCCTGTAAGACTATCAGTCTTAACATTTACAACTATCTGGTCTTAACTAGACTTAGCTCCTGAACAGTCTGACATATCATAACGGAAACATCTCCTTTTCTTTCTCCTTGCTTCATCTCAGGTACCAATACAGCCTTGATCTCTTCTTGGAGAATTAATCTTCAAGGAAGTAGTTAGGGATAGGTAACTACCTATCCTAACCACGTTGACATGTGAGAGTTACAAGATTTGTTATCACTCAAACACTTGATTCATGCATAGCTTAATTAAAATCTTAAATGTATAAATTTAAATAATAATAATATCTAGTTTTGTTTTACTACGATAAATAAATATTTACAATCACTGGGGACATCACATCTCCCCCCTAAGATTAAACATCGTCGCGATGTTTTTTCTGCGATAAATAGATCTGGACAAGTCTCCCTCATAACTTGCTCATCCTCCTAGGTGGCCTCCTCTGGCCCAAAGTGCTGCCATTGCACTTTAACCTGGGTGATAACTCGTTTCCACAGCATTACTTCTCTCCGATCGAGTATAACTAGAGGTTTGAACGAGAACTCGCCTTTCGGTTTGACCTACATGCAAGAAACATTTAGTGAGTTCTTTTCCTTTAGTAACTTTGTCTTGACATATTTATTAAAATTAAATATCATGTATATCTTACCAATTGATTATATGCTTAGGATCATATCTATATATTTTTAACATAGAAACATGGAAAACATTGTGCACATGTATGTAGCTGGGCAAGGCGAGCTGATAAGCCATTGGTCTGATTCGAACCAGGATCTAGAAAATACCACAAAATCAGGGTGCCATTTTAGCACATTCGCTCCATTGTAATGTACTCTTCTTGGCTTGTACACACACATAAACATGATCTCCAACTCGAAGTTCCCAGAAACTCCTCTTTCGATCAGCAAAGTTCTTTTGTCGATCTTGTGCGTCCTTTAAATTGGAACACTCTTTTTTGACCATCTCCTCTATTTCTTTTAACATGTATGTTGCTAACATCAATTTATCCTCTAACCCTCCCCAACTTGAAGGTGTCTTGTACTTGCATCCATATAACACTTCAAACGTGCTCATTTGTAGTGATGTATGGTAACCGTTGCTATAGGCAAATTCTCCCAAATGTATGTAATCCTCCCATTTGGATGGTTGCTGCATTACATAAGTTTGCAACATATCTTCCACTACCTGATTCACATGATTGGTTTGTCCATCCCTTTGAGGGTGGTAAGAAGTGTTGAAATGCAACTGTGTGCCTAAACCTTTAAATAAAGCTTTCCAGAAAGTTGATGTAAATTTTACATCACGATCGGAAATTATGACTTTCGGTAATCCATGTAATCTAAAAATCGTTTGCATGAATATGTTAGCAATTTGTACAACCTTGTAGGTTGACTGTATCGGTATGAAGTGAGAAGACTTTCTCAACTTATCCACTACCACCATTATCGAATCATTCTGCTTTTTTGACTTAGGTAGTCTTGTAATGAAATCGATGGAAATGGATTCCCACTTCCATTTCTAAATAGGCAACAGATGCAACAATATGACTAGATGTTGGTGTTCCACTTTCACTTGCTGACATTCTAGATAGCGAGTCAATTACTCAGCTACTTCCTTCTTCATAGCAGGCTAGAAATATTCCTTTCTAAGTGTGGTAATTAGCTTCTGGTATCTGGGGTGGCTTGCATACAGAATTTTATGATATTCGTCCAAAATTAAGTCTTTAATATTTTTCTAGTTAGGTACATACATTCTCCCTTTATAAATCAGCATACCTTCATGATTTATCTCATATCCTAACTGTTGTTCATTGCTGTTTGAAATTTTAGCTTGCTACCATAAAAATTGGTATTCTGGATCAAGTTTGGCTGCCTCTTTGATCAGCTCATTAAAGGTAGTTTGCATCTCACTGAAAGAGACCTCGTAAATACAGTGTACCTTCTGACTTAAGGCATCCGTGACCCGATTCTCCTTACCTTTCAAGTGCTTGATTTCAAAATCAAATCCACTTAAAAAGTCAACCCAACAAGCTTGCCTAGCATTCAGAGTGGGTTGCTTAAAATAGTTAGTTAAACTATGATGATCAGTCATTAAGAGAAATTTCTTACCCATCAGGTAATGTCGCCACATCTTTAATGCATGAATAACTGTTGTTAGCTCTAAGTCATAGGATGAATATTTTTTCTCGTTCTCCTTAAGTTTCCTAGACTCATAAGCAGTCACTCTTCCCTCCTATATTAGCATGCCAACAACACATTCTTTGCTGGCATCTATAAAAACCACATATTCTTTATTTGGCTTTCCAATGCTTAAAATAAGGGCAGTGGTAAGTACTTTCTTAAGTTGATCAAAACTCTTTTGACACTCCTTGTTCCACTTAAATGTTTTTCCTTTCTTCTGCAGAGAGGTAATGGGATATGCTACCCTGGAAAATCCTTCGACAAATTACCTGTAGTATCCGACTAGACCCATGAATGAACTTATATCCACCACGTCCTTTGGGACTGTCCACTCCATTATAGTTTGTATCTTCTCCAAGTCCACATCAACTCCATCCTTAGTAATGATATGTCCTATATATTGGATCTATTCTTTAAAGAAATCACATTTGTTGTATTTAGCATAAAATTGATGTTATCTGAGATTTTTCAAAAATATCCTGAGATGTTCTTTATCTTTTTCTATATTCCGAGATTAAATTAATATATCATCGATAAAAATCAACAAAAAATTATCCAAATACTGATGGAATATATTATTCATGAGACACATGAAGGTTGCGGGAGCATCAGTTAGCCCAAAGGGCAACACAACGAACTTGTAATGTCCATAACGAGTTCTAAAAGTTCTTTTAGCTATATCTTCCTCCTTAGTTCTGATATGATGGTAACCCAAACGAAGGTCAATCTTTGAAAACACGGTTGCACCCCTCACCTGATCAAACAACTCATCTATACGAGGTAAAGGGCATTTATTTTTTATGGCCAGTTTATTTAATTTGCGGTAATCCATTCACTTTTGCAAGGTTACATCCTTATTTTTAATGAATTGCACCGGGGCTCCCCAAGGTGATACACTTTGGCATATGTACTTTTTATCAAGCAGTTCTTGTAATTGCATTTTTAATTTTGTCAACTCTGGTATACTCATGCGATAAGGAACTCGGGATATCAGAGCAACTCCTGAAATCAACTCAAAGGTGAAGTTTATATCTCTTTTTGGAGGAAGTCCCGGAATTTCCTTAGGAAACACGTTGAGAAAATTCTGTATTATAGGTATGTTTTCTAAAGAAATAGATTTTTCTTTTGAATTAGCATATCCTACCTGTATCGCATAAATTTGAAATCCTTTTCTAATACACTTTGCTAACTCAATTTAGAGGTCTTAATATGCCTTGAATTTCCTGCCTCTTTCCCTCTTCATCCATATAACTCATATCTTTGGCTTTACAGTTAAAGAGGGATCAATGTTTTTCCAACCAATCCATGCCTATATCCTAGGAGCAATACATTCAGGTCTGCCACAAGAGACTGACTTACTATTTTTAAGGGGTAACTGCTGACCTTAGCCAACACCCTTCACTTTCCCCCGTGGCTAGTTGTACTAACCAAGGACTCTTAAACTTAACAGCTTGTAAACAACATTGTTCTACTATCTTAGGGCTAATATAACTCAAGGTAGCTCCAGGGTCAATTAACATAGATATAGTTTGGTCGAAGATTTAACCTTTAAATTCCACCATGGTTGGTTGGGATTCCGCCTGGTGGTCTTCAAGGGAAGCATTGATTTTTGGAATGCTTCTGGCCACTTCCCTTACAATTGATGCTTCCTATATCTGTACAATATGATCAGTTCCCTTTCAATTGGGACAATATTTGACATAATGTGGTCCTCCACATCCCCAACACTGTATTGAGGGTCTTGCTGCTATTTCTACTTTAGTTTTGCATGACTGCGCATTAGTTTTGGAGTCATTCAGAAGTCTAAATCTGGATTGATTTCTATTCTTATTTATGTTCACTTTCCCTTTATGGGGTCCCTTGTTGATTATAGCTTTATTTCCCTTTCTTCTGGAAGGAAACTTAATTCCCTTTTTATCAACCCATCTTTTTTCCACATCTCCCTTTTTCCTATTTTGTTGATAGCATATTCGAGCCTTTCGTATAACTTTGTCCATGGTCTTCGAGGTTATCGAACTCAAGACGCTCTTTCATGAACAACAACAGACTGCTGATAAATTGCTGCACCTTCGCCTTTTCCTCCCATATGTAAGGAACATATCAAATCAAGGAGGTAAATCTGGCTATGAACTCATCCATAAACAACTGACCCAATCAAAGATCGTGAAACTCTTTTTCCTTTTTCTCATAAAATCTTTTAGTTAAGTATTTTTCCTTAAAATATCTTTGAAATTTTTCCCAGGTTATACTCTTCTCATTCACTCCACGTACAGTTATTTCCTCCCCCCATAGGGTGGATTTTCCTTGCAGCTGGAAGATGGCCAAGCGAGCTTTTAAGTTATGGTCGTACTCATAGAGCTAAAAGTACTTATTAATATTAATAATCCAGGCTTCAACTTCCTCTTCTTGTTGACCATCAAAGAGAGGCAACTTTATTTTCCAAAATTCCCCTTGCAGTTCTATACTTTGTCTTTTCTGTGTTTTGTGTTTTGATGCATTATTAGATTTCTCTTCTTGATTTTCTTCATCGCCTTCCGTTCCAAAATACTCTGTTCGAAATTCTTGTTCACTAGACATGTTCCCATGCTCTCGGCTGGGAATTGGTTGTCATTGATTTTTTCTATCAGACAGACTCTTCATAATATTTTCCTGCTATTGCATCAACCTTTCATTATCTGCCCACAACCGAGCTATCTCGTTCTTTAGTTCTTGCACAGTTTCCAAGATTTCAGTGTTGGTATTACGTGGTTCTTCCCCTAACTGTACCCATACCTCAAGATTGGATTCTTGACAAGATGTCGGTGCTTCTCCTGTCACGGATCTATGGGCTGTGATTCCAGTCCTCCTCATGTTAGTTGCGTTTCTTTCTTTCTCTCTTTGTGCAAATAACAAACATTGTTAATCATCTATTTCTAGAGGTCTCACCTTTGTAACCTGAGCACTCTGATACCACTTGTCATATCTCTTCATGGAAACAAAAACAACCATAGCACAAATAAGCATCATATTTTTTTTTAATTGTTAAGTAATAACGTACTAATACTACATGGTGGTGTATATACGCACTTCATACTTTTTACATGTTATCATTTACGTTTTGATTAATGTCATTATGGTGTATAATTGCATATGATTTGAGTTATGATATTCATAATCCTAACTTTTATGACTTTGGATCCCCAATCCCAAGGGATGGCGGGAGTGAACGTCTAGATATTTTGTGATGCTTTCCATCTCTTCATCACTTTATGGGTAAGGGTGCTCCATCGATGGTTCTCCATGGCTTCACTTCATCGGATGGTCACGAGCGATTTCCTTAACTCCTTTGTCTAGTGCACCCTCATGAATTTTCGACTCCGGCTCTGGTTCATGGATTCGTGGTTCCTCTCTAGTTCGCCCCTACCTCTACTTGTTGTTGACTTTACCTTCCTTGTTCAGTCGCATTTCCTCTATGGCTACTAGTTGGTTGTTTAGTCCTTTAAGCGATGCTGGAGTTTCTTCAATGGAGGGTTTTCACGCGATTTCCCCCACTCAGTTATCATGCTGCTTCTTTCACTTCTTACACACTTTCATTGATTCAGTCATTTGTTAGATTCTGTTTTCTAATAGTAACCTTTGTCTTGCATTTGCGACTGTCGAGGGTTTCCAACAGCGAGCAGATG
Organism: Pinus tabuliformis; assembly: GCA_031772625.1. Lineage (NCBI taxonomy): Eukaryota > Viridiplantae > Streptophyta > Pinopsida > Pinales > Pinaceae > Pinus > Pinus tabuliformis. The sequence continues at coordinate 784,814,656 of CM062815.1, forward strand.
GTCTTTCCCGGTCAAAACCCTTCCTCATTGTGCCGGACCATGGAATTGCAGTCTCAAGGTTGCTTCCAGTTTCCAGGTAATGTAAAAGACATTCAGAATTTTGCTTGGTTTGCAGAGTTCAGAGTTTTTTTAGGGTTTAATGGCTTGTCTCGTCGGTTATCGAAATGTTCATAGAATTTTTCGATACTTGCTCATGTATTCCGAATTCTAGAGTACAGTATCGGCGTGCATGACACTATTTTTTTCCTCGGCTCTGTTTCTATGCCATACTCTTGGGCAACTATCAAGCAAAATATGTCTAAAGTTTGACATGAGATTTCTACTGTAATAACCCATCTATTACTTTCAACAGAAAATCACAGTTCTAATTTTTGACAGTATATTTCATGTTTCAGAGTTCTAGATAGGATTTCTACTGTAATAACCCATCTACTACTTTCAACAAAAAATCAAAGTTCTGGATACTTATCTGGTTCTATAGATTTCCACTGTTGTCCTCCTAGACCGCAATCAACTATAAGTTGACAACTTTCCTCCCAACCATGAGACTTTCTTTTAGTCCAAAGTCTCCGCCCGAGTTGTTGCTCACATGACAGATGCTTTTTTGTAAGACTATTAGTCCCAGCATTTACATCTATCTAGTCTTAACTAGACTTAACTCGTGAACCGTCTGACATATCAGCATGGAAACATCTCCTTTTTCTTTCTCGTTGCTTCATCTCAGGTACCAATACCCTCTTGATCCCTTCTTAGAGAATTAATCTTCAAGGAAGTAGTTAGAGATAGGTAAATGCCTATCCTAACTGCTTTGACATGTGAGAGTTACAAGATTTGTTATGACTCAAACATTTGTTTCATGCATAACTTAATTAAAATCTTAAATATATAAATTTAAATAATAATAATATCCAATTTTATTTTACTACAGTAAATAAATATTTACAATCACTGGAAACATTACACATTTGATAAACTATACCAATAACAAATTCAATGGAACAAATTAATATCATTACACATTTATTTTTGCATCATATTAAAAATATGCTAGAAAATAAGTATCTGGATTTTTCATGCATAATTTCATCATATGAATATCGACCACTTTTTTTAAGTTATAAGGGGTGTTGCCATTAATAAATTTATTAAATATAAATATTTTCCTTATTAGAGGAGTTTAGATTTTTCTTTTATTGTAAGGAAAATATTTAAATAAATATTTTTGAATATATATTATAATTAGAAATTAATTTTTTAATTAATTAATTTATAAATTATATTTATGACTCTATTTAATAAAGAGAAATAGAGAAACACTTAACAGTTGATATGAAATCAATTTATAAATATTAAAACTCTACTTAAAACAAAAAAAATGCACATAAATTAGGAATATTATAAAAGGATAAAGAGAAATAGAGAAACACTTAACAGTTGATATGAAATCAATTTATAAATATTAAAACTCTACTTAAAACAAAAAAAAATCACATAAATTAGGAATATTATAAAAGGCCAATTATTTCTATGCATCAAGATGTATATGCTAACCACCAAAACCCATTAATATTTACAAAATAAAAAACATTCAATGATATTTATTTTTGTATAAAAGGTGTCTTACAAAGATTTTTTATATAAAACACTTAGCAAGTTATAATTTTTTCCATATCTTATCATGTTATAAATCACTTATTCTCTTAAAAGAAAGTTTGTATATTCTTTTTAAATAATAATAATTATTAAAATATTAAATATCTTTTACGATCGTCCATTTTCATAAAATTTGAAATTGACATTTCATAAAATATAAACTCACACTAACCAAATAATTATAAGTGTTATAATAATAACCACTTGACTTGAATCCCATCAATTAAAAGAGACGAAGGGTAACCGAAAACCCTTTCTCAAAAAAGTCTACAGAAAATTAAAAAAGGTCTCTTCACATTGTTTTCGAAGAACATCTGATCTCCCTCGGGCAAATCTAGTAGAGTTTACCCCAGTCCAAGTCCATCTCCCACAAACGCATAACGAAATCACCAGTACAAGCAGAACAAGAAATATAAAAATAAAATTTCCGAAAATTTTATTTAAATAAATAATATAACAAAATAATTTTATTAAGCTAATATTTATTTGATCTGTTTTTACCGACCGACTTTACTGTAATAATTAATACATAAATTTATTTTTATTTAAATATGATGATATAATTTACCAAAAATTATATCATCATATTTAAATAGAAAAACATTATAAAACAATTAAACTTATTTTCTTAATTAATTAAAATTATTAAATTTTAATAAAACAAATAAATCAAAATAATTTTTTAATTAAAAAGTACATTGAAAATGTAACAGCGTAGCACATAAAAACAAAATTTTCAACTTTATACTCTTTAATCTTATTGTGAGGTAAATTTAACGATTATTGGCTTCCCATCATGCGATGCTTTAAGGTGTATTTAAGACACCGTCCTCTATATCCGCACATAATTTACTCTTTGAGTACTTTCCATTAGCATTAAATAAAATGCATTAAAGGCGGAGGTGAACCAAGGTTTGGGTTGAGACTTGCAGCTCTGTCGATTGGATTCGGCAAAAGGCTCTGGGTTACAGAAGCATTTGGCATATTTTACACCGTAGGATCGGGTGATGATCTACAACTCTCATGCTCTAGGAATTATCATTATGAATGTTTTGGGTTTGTTGTAAGTGGTTTTTCATCTGATAATGCAAATGGGAGCCTGTAGCTCGGCTCTGCAACTTGACTGTGACTTTTGATGGAGAATGGCAGTGCAGCTCGATCTCCTCGTCTCAACGGGTCCAACAAACATCCGAGTATCGTATTGTGAGTTTTAGCTTTCTAAATCCCTCCTGGCACTTCTGTTTTCAAAACAAAACAATCCATTTCTGCTTATTCGATTCTTGGCATGCAGATGACTTAAATATTTGTTGGCCTGCTAGCCCCAGGGAAGATGAGGTTGGGAAACCTACGATGTTCTGGAGGTAATGACCCGAGCAGGTTGTAGGAGTGCTTTCATTTATATTCTATCTATTGAGAACCACTAATGACTGTTACAGGGTTTCAAGGTGCTCATCGCCTCCTTCCGTCTAGAATTTCTCCATCTCAGGTAAGAATGAACCCCTGAACATTTTTCTTCTATCAAATCTTTAATCCAAATTTGTTTCAGGGTTTAACTCCGACATTTTTGTAAGTGCAAGTAGGGATTTGGCAAATGCATTTCCGGAAGGCTCAAGGTATGATGGGCTCCCTTACACCAATTATCTTCCTCTTATTACAGGTTGGTCTTTCATCAAGACCTCTCACGAATTTCCCACCTCGTAGATGCTCTCGGACTTCGATTGGTTGTGAAGATGTGTCGCCTTGTTGCATTTTAAGTTTTTGGGTTTCTTGGTTGGAGGAAAGACCTCATGCCATGGCTCACGCCGGGTTAGATCTGTAGATGTTATGAAAGAATTGACAATGTTTTAAATTTATTTATGCAGAAGTGGAACAGTTCTCTGAACCGATGTGAAATGGACTTGTTTAAGGGTTGAATACCATTTTCTATTATTTTAGTTCTTTAACCGCATTTGTATACTGATAACAGTTCTATAATCTGGATTCCTTTTTGTTTCGTTTGGTCAACTCCCATCATTGTATTTGGGCTTTTGTTCTTGGTCGAATGTGCACACCTTTCATGATTTGGTTATTCTTAGTCAAAGGTTTTCGTCTTTAATGGTTTGAAACTTAGGCATAGGCTTGGGTGGTTGGCTCATGGTTGTTCCTTCAGAAATTGACGAAGAGCCATGAAGAACCCTTGCAGATTGCCTCTATCATTTTGTACAATTCAAATTAAAGCTCAGATTTATTCTCTAAAGAAATAATTTTGCATTTGACAATTTCATGAATAATGTTTCACTTTTTTTGCATTTTAACTATTAAAGATATAGCTTATTTAGAGATATTGCTATTCAGAGATATTGTTAATCGAGTCTGTCGAAAGTTTTTATGGTTCCAGAATGTATGCTGTTGGGCTTATTTTAACGCATGCTTAACTTTCTAAGATGCATATCATGGTTTGGAATATAAACATAATATTCGCTCTAAAGGTCGTAGATTGTTCTTTTGTTAACTTCTCTAAATCACTGATGTATTATTCTTCCGAAATGATTTTGGGTTATTTTCGTAGAGAAGCTAAATCTATAGGCATTACTTCACTATTATTCATCGATGTATATAAAATGACTGAATATAACTAGCAATTTAAAATAACAGAATATATCTAAATGTAAAAGGAAAAATTGTCTCTAGTAATCTCTACTAATGTTAACTATCCATTACTAAACATTAATAACCCCTTTCAGTTAATGATTGCAAAGAAAACATTGTATTACTTATCTGTCTCCCACTGTGTTTATAACCGTGTAAGTTTTTCCCTTTCTTGGAAGGTATCAACACCCAGCCACAAATTCTAGTGATTATGTCCAAATTCCCCCTCCAAGCTCTTCCTACTCCTGACAGTGAATAAGTTTGTTGCAGTCTGGTATCTTGGGCATTAGGGCCACGGTCTAGCCTCAAGTCACATACCATTTCGACTGTAATCCACAATTTTTCCCATTGGTTACTTTTGTCCAGCATAAGCAAAATTTGGGCAGCATAATTTATGCTTCATTTTCCTCTAGATTTTTCCAACCCCCTTAGGATTCTACCTCTTTTCCCTTTTGATGAAATTGATGAGCAACTGTTTGTAACTGTCTTAAGAGTTATTAACTATTTCTTTTAGTTCTTTGACAAACTCTTTAATTAATAAATAACAAGATATGTTCTGGCTTCTCAGCCTTAATTCTTGAACAATCTATGTTAAACAAAGTAAAATTTTGAAGTAATAAGTAAAACTTGGTAAAAAAGTAAATGTTTGTGCAACATAGGGTGTTACAACTTCCCCCCCTTGTGAGTAACACCATCCCTGGTGTTCTTTTAGGAAAATATCATCAGATAAGCTTTTTGGATCATTTCCGCCTCTTCTGAGGTAGCCTCTTCCGGGCCAAAGTGCTTCCACTGCACTTTAACCTGGGTGATGGCTCATTTCCACAAGATGGTTTCTCTCCGATCGAGAATACGAAGAGGCTATACCAAAAATTCTCCCTCTAGTTCATCCTACCCAAATTTTAATTTGCTGTCAGAAATTTTCAAAACAAAAATTCATATGTTACTTATTCTATTCGTTTATTAACTGTATATTTTCCTATTTAATTATATGTTGAGGATTGTACACATATTTTTTTAACAAGTTGACATGGAAAATATTGTCGACCCAAATATGGCCTCAACTGTGCTAGCTTGTATGCTACTAGTCCAATCTGTTCCAAGATTTGAAACGGTCCACAGTACCGAGGTGATAACTTAGCACAACCCTTCCACTGCAATGTACTTTCTCGAGGCTTGACCTTTAGGTATACGTGATCCCCCAACTGAAATTCCTTATATGATATTTTCTTATCTGCATAAATCTTTTGCCTATCCTAGGCAACTTTTAAATTCTGATGGACCATTTTAACTATATCCTCCATTTTAGCCAACATATCAGGACCTAGTGTTAATTTGTTAACAGGGCTATTCCAATCTGTGGGTACCCTGCACTTTCTCCCATATAATACTTCAAAAGGGCTCATGCCCAGTGATTCATGATATCCATTATTGTAGGCGAACTCCACCAGGTGGAGGTAGTCCTCCCATTTATGCGGTTGTTGCATCACAAACATCCTCAACATGTCCTCTAGGATTTGATTTACTTGCTCTGTTTGGCCATCCATCTGTGGATGGTAGGCGGTACTAAATTGAATCTGGGTACCTAACCCAGAGAAGAGGGTTTTCCAAAATGTGGATGTAAATTTTACATCTCTGTCAAAGATTACCACCCTAGGTATCCCATGCAATCAGAAGATTTTTCTCATAAATATGTTTGCGATCTCCATAATTTTGTAGGTTGATTTTACGAGTATGAAATGAGTGGTTTTTCTTAGCTTGTCCACCACCACCATGATTGAGTCATGCTATTTCTTAGTGCGAGGTAAACCAGTGATGAAATCTAGAGTGATCGTCTACCATTTCCACTCAGGAATGGGTAATGGTTGAAGCAGACCAGCGGGATGCTGACGTTTCGCCTTCACTAGTTGGCACTCCAAAAATTTGGATAGATACTCAGCAACATCCTTCCTAAAACTTGGCCAGAAATAACTTTTTCTAATGGCAGAAAATAGTTTCTCGTATCCTCGGTAAGCGGCATAAGGCTTCCTATGAAACTCATCCAATAACAATTGTTTGACAGAATTCTGATTAGGAATATATATTATGTTTTTGAATGTTAACATTTTGTCTCGATTTATACCATAATCAGACGATTCCCCCTTCTTCTAAGTTAACAATGCTTGCTGCCAAAGGAAGGCATATTCTAGGTCTTTGAGAGATGCTTCTTTGATGACATCAAGGAGGTTAGATCGTACTTGACTAGATTTTACTTCATAAATGCAATGTAATTTCATGCTTAATGCATCGGCCACTCGATTTTCCTTCCCCTTAAGGTGCTTCATTTCAAGGTCGAGTTCACTCAAGAACGCGGTCCATCTGGGCTACCGAGCATTAGATTGTTTAAATAAATTAGTAAGGCTTCTATGATATGTTAATAACAGAAATTTCTTTCCTAGTAGGTAGTGTTGCCACATTTTGAGCGCATGTACCACCGCTGTCAATTCAAGATCATATGCAGAGTATTGTTGTTCATAATCTTTTAATTTTCATGATTCATAGGCTATAACCTTCCCTTCCTGTGTTAATACCCTATTGACACCCTCCTTACTTGCATCCGTGCAAACCACAAAAGTTTTTTCCCTATCTACTACTTTTAACATAGGTGCAGTAGTATGTAACTATTTTAACTGCTCAAAACTTTGCTGACATTTAGCTGTCCATCGGAAGGTATGCCCCTTTTTCTGTAATGAGGTCATAGGAAAAGCTATTTTCGAAAAACATTTAATGAATCAACGGTAGTAGCTAGCTAAGCCCAAAAAGGATCTAATATCAACAACATTCTTCAGGGTGGTCCATTCCATAATAGTTTCAATCTTTTTCGGATCCACTGCTATTCCCTCTGCTGATATAACATGACCTAGATATTGTATTTGACTTTTGAAAAAGTCACACTTGCTATACTTACCATATAGTTGATTATCCTGCAAAATCCGCAATACTATTCTCAAGTGCTTTCCATGCTCCTCCTGATTCTTAGAATAAATTAGTATGTCATCAATAAAAATCAGTACAAACTTATCTAAAAATGGTTGAAAAACACTGTGCATCAGACTCATAAAAGTAGCTGGAGCATTGGTAAGGCCAAAAGGCAATACTACGAACTCGCTATGGTCGTAACGAGTTCGAAATGCAGTTTTAGTAATATATTCTTTCTTTATCCTTATCTGGTGGTAGCCGAACCTCAAGTCAATTTTTGAGAACACACTAGCTCCCTGCACTTGATCAAATAAATCGTCAATACGTGGTAAAGGGTATTTATTTTTTACACTCAATTTATTTAGCTGAGAATAATCAATGCACAAGCTCAAGGTTTCGTCCTTTTTTTGCACAAATAGCATGAGGGCTCCCCAAGGGCATACACTAGGGTGAATGTACCCTTTATCCAAAAGTTCCCGAAGCTTCATTTTAAGTTTTGTTAGCTCAGGAAGGCTCATGCGGTAAGGAGCTCTCGAACAGGATCTGCTCGAGACATCAATTCAATGGTGAAATCAATATCACACTTAGGTGGAAATCCATAAATGGATTCAAGAAAAACATCAACGAAAACTTGAATCACAGGAATATTTTCCAAAGAAGTCATTTTACTTTTGGAACTGGTGTATCCTACTTGGAGAACATAAATCTGATAACCCTTCCTAATACATCTTCTCAACTAGTTAGTAGTAATAGGGCGTAACTTAATATTTTTCTTGATTCCTTGTATTTCCTTTCTCTATCTTGATTCCGTGAGATAACTTACAGATTTATCCTTACAATCGACCAGGGACCAACACCCTTCCAACCAATACATCCTTGTTAGTACATTATAGGAATCTAAAGGGAGTACATTAAGGTTGACATTGATTGATTTTCCTAAAACTGTTATAGGATAGTTTTATGTTTTCGTAGATACCCTTCTTCTTGTCCCTGTTGGTACTTGAACTAAACAAGGCTTCTTAAACTTGTTTCTTTGCAACTGACATTTCTCTACCACTTTAGGACTAATATATATTAGGTTAGCACCTGGATCAAACAAAACAAAAAGAGGTTGATCAACAATCATACCTTCACCCTCGATCATGGTGGGTTGGTATTCTTCTTGATGATCATCGAGAGAAGCATTAATTCTAGGCATGCTCGTTGCTACAACTCCAACTGTGGAGGCATCTTTCATATTTGAAAGCTGCTCTGTTCTGGCCTTGTGGGGGAAATTTTTGTAGTAATGGGATTTTCCACATCCCCAACATTGCATAGGTTGTTTTGGTTGTTGATCATTACCAGGTTTGTTAACTACATCTGACTGTCTATTCTCGGTGTAGGTTGGAACTTTTGGCTGATTCCTTGGAAATTTACCGAAGGTTGTTTGCTGTATATTCCTTCCATTAGTGCTCTTTATATGTCTGCTTGGGGGTAAATTTCTCCCTCTACTACCTATTTCTCCTTTGGACCCTTCACTCTTCTGTTTCATTTGCTGATAACAGATGCGGGCTTTTCGCACCACATCATCCATTGTTTTAGGATAATCAAATTCTAGTTTTTCCTTCATAAAGTTGGGTAGGCTACTAATAAATCGCTAAATCTTGGCCTTTTCTTCCTGCATATATGGAACATATCGTAATAGGGAAGTAAATCATTTCACATATTCATCCATGGTCAAGGTTCCCAACCTTAAATCATGGAATTCCTTTGCTTTTTCATCATAGTACCGCTCAGTTAGATATTTATCCTTGAAATGCTTCTGAAACTCTTGCCACGTAACTTGTTCCTCATCAATTTTTCTCACAGTTTTGATTTCTTCCCACCAGAGGGTGGCCTTACCCCTTAGTTGATAAACTGCTAGTCGTGCTTTAAGTTTATCAGTGTAGTCATAAATCTGAAAGTACTTACTCATGTCAATTAACCATGCTTCAACTGCTTCTTCAGATTCTCCTTCAAAGAGTGATGGTTTTATCTTTTTAAACTCACCTTGTAATTCCATCTTTTGTCTCTTTGTCTTACGCTGGTCGGAAACATTATCCGAACGTCCCTCTTCATCTTCTTCGTGCCCTTTAGCTGACTCTGCATTATCTTCACCATGGTGGACTGTTGGAGTTTTCTCCCTATCCTCTGCATTGGAATCCGATCCCCGTTGATTTTGTCAGTCAGTCAGACTTTTAAGGATTATTTCTTGTTCCTGCCTCAGTCGTTCATTCTCCATTCTCAGGTTTGTCATCTCCGCATGTAATTGTTGAACTGTCTCGAGTAGAGCAGCATTGGCTTGGCGAGATTCTTCTCCCAGCTGTATCCATATGTCCGGGTTGGCCTCTACATAAGTTTCTTCTGGCTAGTTCGATGGTCTGGGACTCCTCTGCATTTCTGCTCTTTGGGTGCTGATCTCTATCTCTATGTTCACATTCACACTTACTCAGTTACTTATTATATATATATATATATATATATATATATATATATATATATATATATATATATATCCCAGAAGTCTCAGTGTGTGAACCTGAGCTCTGATACCATTTGTAACAACATAACACATAAAAACAAAAATTTTAACTTTATACTCTTTAACCTTATTGTGAGGCAAACATAACGATTATTGGCTTTGGGTAATGCGATAGGTTTAAGGTGTATTTAAGACACCGTCCTCCATATCTGCACATATTCTACCCTTGGAGTACTCACTGTTAGCACACTTCTCGTTAAATGAAATTCATTAAAGGTGGAGGTGAACCGAGGTTTGGACTGACGCTTCCAGCTCTGTCAAATAATGACTGATTGGACTCGGCAGAAGGGTCTGGATTACAAAAGCACCTGGCATATTTTACACCTTAGGATCAGGTGATGATCTACGACTATCATGCTCTAAGAATTATAACTATGAATGTTTTGGGTTTGTTGTAAGTGGTTTTTCATTTGACAATGCAAAGGGGAGCCTGTAGCTCATCTCTACAACTTGACTGTGGATTTTGATGACGAATGGTGGTGCAATTCGATCTCCTCATCTCGACGGGTGCAACAGATATCCAAGTACCGCATTGTGAGTTTTAGTTTACTAAATCCTTCCTAGCACTTATATTTTCAAAATGAAACAATCCATTTCGGCTTATTTGGTTCTTGGCATGGAAATGACTCAAATATTTGTTGGTCTGCTAACCCCAGGGAAGACCAGGTCAGGAAACCTATGATGTTTTAGAGGTAATGACCTGAACATGTTGTAGGAATGATTTCATTTATATTTTGTCTATTGAGAGCCACTAATGATTGTTACAGGGTTTCCAGGTGCTCATCGCCTCCTTCCATCTAGAATTTCTCCATCTCAGCTAAAAATTAACCCCTAAACATTTTTCTTTTGTTAAATGTTTAATCCAATTTTGTTTTAGGGTTTAACTCTGGCGTTTTTGTAAGCGCAGATAGGGACATGGAAGATGCATTTATGGAAGGTTCAGGGTATGATGGGCTCCCTTACACCAATTTTCATCCTCTCATTACAGGTTGGTCTTTCAGCAAGCCCTCTGGGAAATTTCTAGCCTAGTAGATTCTCTCAGACTTCGATTGATTTTGAAGATGTTTCGCCTTGTCACATTTTATGTTTTTGGGTTTCTCAATTGGAGGAAAGACCTCATGCCATGGCTCAAGCCAAGTTAGTTCTGTAGATGTTATGAAAGAATGGACAAGGGTTTAAATTTATTTATGCATAACTGGAACAATTATCTGAACCGATGTGAAATGGACTTGTTTAAGGGTTTAATCCCACTTTTTGTTGTTTTAGTTCTATATCCACATCTGTATATTGATAGCAGTTCTATAATCTGGATTCCTTTTGTTTCGGTTGGTCGACTCCCATCATTGTATCCGGTCTTTTATTCTTGGTCGAATGTGCACATCTTTCATTATTTGGTTATTCTGAGTCAAAGGTTTTCATCTTTAATGGTTTGAAACTTAGGTGTAGGCTTGGGCGGTTGGCTCACAGTTGTTCCTCTAGAACTCGATCGAGAACCATGAAGAACCCTTGCATATTGACTCTATCATTATGTACAATTCAAATTAAAGCTCAGGTTTATTTTATAGTGAAATAATTTTTCATTTGATGATTTCATGAATGAAGTTTCACTTTCTTTTGTGTTTTTATTACTAAAGTTATAGCTTATTCGGAGATATTGCTATTCAGAGATATTGTTAATCGTGTCCAACGAAATTTTGTATTGTTCCAGAATGTATGTTGTCAGGCTTATTTTAACATATGCTTAATTTTCTAAGATGCATATCATGGTTTGGTATATTAACATAAGAATCGTTCTATAGGTCGTATATTGTTCTTTTGTTAACTTCTCTAAATCACTGATGTATTATTATTCTGAAATGATTTTGGGTTATTTTCCTAGAGAATTTAAAGCTATAGGCATTACTTCACTATTATTCATCGATGTATATAAAATGACAGAATATAACTAGAAATTTAAAATGACAAAAAATATCTAACAATATAAAATGATAGATTGTCCCTAGTAATTTGTACTAATGTTAACTATCCATTACTGAACATTAATAACACCTTTTAGTTAATGATTACCAAGCAAAGACTGTACTACTTATCTGTCTCCTGCTGTGTTTATAACCGTGTAAGTATTTCGCTTTCTTGGAAGGTCTCACCACTTAGCCACGGATTCTGGCGATTACATGCAGATTCCCCCTCCGAGATCTTCCTACTTTTGACAGTCAATAAGTCTAGTGTAGTCTGTTATCTTGGGCATTAGGACCATGATCCAACCTCAAGTCACATACCATTTTGACTGTAATCCACAGTTTTTCCCACTGGTTACTTTTGTCCAGCATCAGGGCCACGGTCCAGCCTCAAGTCAGATACCATTTCGACTGTAATCCACAATTTTTCCCACTGGTTACTTTTGTTTAGCTCAAGGAAAATCTGGGAAGCATAATTCCTCCTTTCTTTTCCTCTAGATTTTTCCAACCCTGTTAGGATTCTCCCTCTCCCTTTTGAGGAAACAGATGAGCAACTATTTGCAACTGTCGCAGGAGTTATTGATTCTTTCTTTCATTGACAAACTATTTAAAATATTTAATTAATAAATACCAAGATATGTTCTAGGTTCTCGACCTTAATTCTTTAACAATGTAGATTAAACAAAATAAAAATTTGAAGTAATAAGTAAAACTTAGTAACAAAGTAAATGTTTTGTGCAACATAGGGTGTTACAAAATAATTATTTTGATACACTTATTTACTCCCCTTTAAAAATGTTAAATCCACAATTTTAAAAATATATACTATTTGAAAAACCAAAAATCATACTCTTTAAACATTTAATCAAATTGTGTTGTTTTCTTTAATATTTTTTTAATAAATTGATATAAATTAATAAATAGAAAATTTTGAAGTAATAAAATTAAAATTTATTTTAAAATAATAAAATTAAAAGTTTTATATATATAAAATAAATTATTAATTAAAAATTATATAAATTTATATTTTAATTATTTTCAAATTTATTCACAGGTTTAAAATAAATGGTGGCACAATAGATTGCTAAAATAAAATATAATTATATTAAGGATTGGTATTTTCTCAACGAAATGAAATCCTAAAATAATTTTAATGAGTTAAAAATCTTTAAATTTAAAATTATTCAAATCACAAATTACATATTAAGTATGCCAATCATCTCAAAATTCTTTTCACTTATTCAAAAAAACACAAATTCTAATTTATTTCTTCAATTACAATTTCGTTTCCATTGATAAAGCTCTCAATATAAGCTTTTTGGTTAAAAAAATTTAAATCATAAAATTGACAATATTGAAAATGTTATTCACATGGCCATTCCATCCAATCTCATGCCACACAAGTCCCATTGCGAAGGCTAGCATATTCAATTGGCACATAGTGCGATCTTTAGTTTAACGAGGAGAAAGATGGAATCTCATTACATGGTCGGCCCCCGACATGGCATCTCCACTGACTTTAGACGACATATTCTTCAGAATGTTGGTAAGCGTGGGATAGGGGTTATAAGACGGATCTCTAAGACGGGCCATCTTCCCCTTTGATTAACATTCTGTGACATTTTTCGGTAAAATGGAAAATTATGATTTTAATAATTATAAATCACGACTTAAATTAATTTCGAAATTTTAAAAATATTTGAGATTTAATAATATAAATTATTATTAAAAATACTAGGAATGATTTACTAATGCATATAGTTCCCTGATTAATCATGTATAAAAAATATATGGGTTAATTTTAACTTCAGTAAAATAAGTTAAAAACAAAAGAATTATAAATGAATTTTATAAACACTAGTGATGAACGTATGATGGAGGAACTTAATGTTATAAAAAATTATATATAAATAAATATTATAAATAATAATGAGAAATGAATATTAGAATTAGAATAATTTCAAATTCCTGGGAAATTGGTGGGCAGGAGTCAATTGGCATGAATTTAACTTTTTGAATTTATTAAAAGTCAATGCAACCTAACAAACTCTTTAATACGCCACAATCAGTTATAAACATTGAGGCTAAGTCTGTGCTGAGTATATTCCCTTGAAAATCAATCTAGACTCTCAATTAAAAGATGGAAAAAAAAAACAAAAATCTTCATTTATCTTAAATAGAATTTTTTTTTACAAATATAAATTATTATTAAAAAAATATCTGAACATGTTAATTTCTATGTAACTAATTCTGAATACATTTATTTCTTAGTAACTCAAACTTATTCTAAATGACACTAACTAATATTTAATATATTGAAATATTACTAAACACTAACTAATATTTAATATATTGAAATATTACTAACTTTGGAGATAAATTGATTGGTAAGGCTTTTACTATTTTAAATCTTATTTATTTTTATTAAAACACAAAATAATTACTAACTTTGGACAAATATGCCCGATATATTGATTGGCCAAGTTTTTATTATTTTAAATCTTATTTACTTTGGTTAATACACGAAAAAAAAGGGGAAAATTAAGAAGGTTTATAGCGTAGTTTAGTTTCTAAGTTGTTTTTGTCATATTTTCTATCATGGTTGAATGAAATTTGATAGAGATTTTTAGAATCATTAAGGTTCAATGATATAATTTATAAAAGTTGAATGAATGTAGTTTAGTTTTTAAGTTGTTTTTGTCTTATTTTTCTATCATTGTTGAATGAAATTTGATAGAGATTTTTAGAATCATTAAGATTCAATTATATAATTTATAGAAGTTGAATGAAAATTGATAAAAAAATTTAGAACTATTAAGGTTCAATTATTTAATTTATAAAATTTGTGTGTCTCTTATGTATGGAGTTATATATATATATATTTATTTATTTAAAGAAATATAAAAGTTTAAAAATAAAATAAATTTTGTAATCTTTTCATATATTTAAATATAACATAATTATTTAATTATTTAGGTGTTAATTTTTAATTATAATTAAATTAATTAATTATATTGAAATGTTTGTTGTGTTTATGAATGGTCAAATTTAATAAGATTAAATATATTTTATCAAAAGATAATTATTAATTTTTATTAAATATTTTAGAATGTTCATAGTAGTATACATAATTCAAAGGTTGAGATTTATCTACATAATAGAAAATGCTATTTGATTATAAAATTTAGTTTTGGGATATATTAATTAATTTTTATTGGAGGTTAGTCTAAAGAGTGTACATTTTGATATTTTTCTAGCATTTTTTTTTATACGAGTTTTAGTTAGTTTGAAAAAAAAATTGTTAAAATGAGAGATTTTAGTTGTTAAATGTGTACAAATTGACTGCAGCTTTTGAGGAATTCTAAAGCCATTTATAGATTGACAATGCATTTCTAATGATAAAACATAGTCATCTCACTGATTTAATTTTATTTTTTTCAATATGGTTTAAGATCATTTGTGGCCATACATTCACGAAATAATTGTGCCAGCCAGATCCACCCAAAAAGATCACTACCCAAAAAATCACTTCTTACCAGCTCAACAATAGAAACTGAACCCGAAATCCATTTATAGATTCAAAATGCATTTCTAATGATAAAACATAATAATCTCGCTGATTTTATTTTATTTTTTCAATATGGTTTATCATTTTAAAAAATCTGTGACCCTATATTCATGAAATAATTGTGCCAGCCAAATCTACCCAAAAAAATCACTACCCAAAAATCACTTCTTTCCAACTCAACCACAAAAACAGAACCCTAAAATATCCGAAAAATTAAACCCATAAACTTCCTTACCAAGACTCATGTATTCAATTGAATGAACTGCTTTTCAATATTTGGTTTTACTCGGAAAAACGGACTCCGATTACCTGGTCGGGCCCACCCTGTCTCCGCTTTGACTGTAGATCACATTTTCCACATAATCAACGCAACATGGGATACCGGGTTATCGTATGGATCTCTACGGTAGGCCATCTTCCCTTTTGATTAAAATTGGGTCAGATTTTCAGCAAAATAAAAATTGTGATTTTATTATTATAAATGAAGATTTATATTAAACTTTGAAATTTTGAAAATTATTAAATCTTCAGCAATATAAATTAAATAATATAAACAATTATTTTGAAAATTTCCAGAAACTACATGTATTTCTTAATAACTCCAACTTATTCTAAATGGCATTCGTCTAAAATTCATCCAGAACCAACCAACTAATATTTAATGTATTGATAACGTCCGAAAATTAAAACCCAGCTTATTCTAAATGGCATTCGTCTAAAATTCATCCAGAACCAACCAACTAATATTTAATATATTGATAACGTCCGAAAATTAAAACCAATGATTTGATTGGTCAGCATTTTAGTATTTCGAATCTTAGGTCTCAGTCAAGATATAACAAATAAAAAAACGAAGAAAGGGCATAGGAGTGAACTAGAATGTATTTTAATTTTATTTACTTCGTGAATATTAAAATAAAAAAATTAAATTATGTAGGGTAGAATAGATGGTGAAATGCTGTTTAGTTAAAGTATTTTGTGGAAAAAAAAAGTTATTAGTTTAAACTTTGTGATGTTAGTGTGGTTGAAGCTAGGTGTAATTCCGAGGTGATTCTAGTGTGATCCAAGCTAAATGTGATTCTAAGATCTCTTACTCAAGTCAAAATGTGCAATGATTTTATGAATTTTTAATTGTTTTTGTTTATATATATAATATATCAATTTTACATAAAATTTCACAATGATTTACAACTTTGAATGTCTTAGATTTTTGATAATATTAAATCTATTTATTAATTGAAAAATATATTTTTAGCAACTAAAATTCAAGATGACTCCAAAACTTATACCATTGAATTCCATAGATTCTTCAAAATACTAATCCATTGATGTATTTAGTAAACATTTTCAATAATGATGAGTAAAGAACATTTTCAATAGTTATGAATAAAGAACTTACCCAAATTTATAACTTCGAAACCACAAGATATAAACAAGTGTTGCAGTGCAATTTAGTTGTGCCACTAACTATTGTAAATTGAAATATATAATGGAAAAATTAATTGCCTACTAAGGAGTAATGAGTTGTATAATTTTTTAGTGGGTAATAATCAGTAGTACCTTCATGTGTCCGTATCTCCAACCATTGAATATGTTCGGAGCAAGAGAGAATATTATAAATGTGTGAAATATGGTAAGAAATATTTTAGAATCTATGGAAATTTGCAATATTAAACCATTGAACTTGGTTCTTGTTCACTAAAATTGAAATATATAATGGAAAAATTAATTGCCTATTAAGGAGTAACGAGTTGTATAATTTTTTAGTGGGTAATAATCAGTAGTACCTTCATGTGTCCGTATCTCCAACCATTGAATATGTTCAGAGCAAGAGAGAATATTATAAATGTGTGAAATATGGTAAAAAATATTTTAGAATTTATGGAAATGTGCAATATTAAACCATTGAACTTGGTTCTTGTTCACTAGATTTCAAAAATTTCCTAAAATATTCAATCAACTAAAATAAATTTAACCATTAAAAAAGTTACAACAAAACTGAATATGACGACCAACTTATTTAAAATAAGAAAGACTCACTATACATAAGAACTTTTCTCTCCAACATATTTTTGATGGTGGGCATCTGCTTCTTTCACTAGCATTATTTTGAATATTGAATGAGTTATTGGTAATTTGCAAATTCTTAAATATTTAAAAAATGAACTCATAAATATTTTTTTTGTAAGCTTTGCGGGATTAATCTTCATCATGTCCAATATATCCCTGGATCGAGGCGGGGAATTGAACAAGTGACTTCACATCAAAGAGTGCTTTTAGAATTTGATTTTAATTTTATTGATTCAAATTTGGATATATATCCATATTTTAGATTATTTTAGAGATTTAATTTGATTTAACTAGTGTATATTCCTGCATTTATGGAAATCTATATTTTGTCATTATATCTATAGAATATTTTGAAATATATACTCAAATTTAAAAGAAAATTTAAATTACAAAATATTTTAAACATTTACATTCTAATTATAGCAATATTTACTTCTAACATATTCTGAAATATTCCATCAAGTTGAATTATTATAATAAGTAAAGAAAAAACAATTTTTAGAACATTTTACAATTTGCAATTGAAATAAAAATAAACATTTATGAATTCTTGTGCAGATACTTACATTTCAAATTGAAGATGGTCATTCCTTGAGCACTGAGGAACTAGGGTTTCGAACAGGGGGTGACAAGTGCGAGTAGGTAATGATGGAGAGGCTTGGAGGAGGGAGCTCCACTCCATCCTACAGGAACGTGGTTTCGAACAAAAGTAAAGAGCCGAGTCTAAACAATCTCTGGAATCCAGTGGAGGAAGAAACAAAGACAACTGACACTCACAAGCCAGGAAGCAGCATTTCCCAAGGAAAGGAAGGGACCCACAAGGAAGCTAGGCAAGAAAAGATTCCTAGCGACGCTAATCAGAGAACTGAGAAAATGTCTGCCATGGGACCATGTAATCCCAAGGCTAACATTAAACCCTGGGTGGTCTTAAATGATCTAGCCCTACAGGTGCACAGAGAACATATGGTGACTTATGTGGTCATTTGCAAGTTCATGGGCATATGGCCGACGGAAAAAGCGTTGTATACTTGGATAAGAAATAACTGGAAACTGAAGGGAGAAATAAATCTACAACTTGGCTCCAAGGGCTTCTTCATAGTGGTTTTCACTAACCTAGAAGACAAAGACAGAGTTTTCAAAGGAGGACCCTACTTCTACGCTGCTGCAGGACTTTACATGCGACCCTGGGTGATGAACTTTGTTTTGGAGCGAGAAATGTTCACATCGGTCCCGATATGGATTAGATTATACTCCTTACCTTTAGACTACTGGCTGTCGGAATCTTTAAAAGCTATAGGTAACAAATTAGGGCATTTCATAAAGATATCAGAGACAACTATGCGAGGAAATTATACCTCCTTTGCCCGCATATGTGTCGAGATGGACTTATCAGGAGCACTCCTGGATGAAGTCATCCTGGAAGTTTATGATGAGGAATGGATCCATGCAGTCGACTATGCACACATCCCATTTAGATGTCGTAAATGTCATTAACATGGGCATCTCTTCAGAGACTGCCCACTCAACAAAAGGGAGGAATTATTAAAAACCAACAAGGGAAAAGACCCTGAAGCCTTCACCAAAGTGGGAGGTAGAGGAAAAGGAGGGGGAAAAAGTCCCAAAATAAATCTAGCAAAAGATAGATACCAAGTCATAATAGTTTCGAGATCTTAGAAGAAGAAGGAGGAGAAAATGGAATGCACAAGAAAATAGAAGACTATCAGATAGAAAAGGAAAAAGAGGATAATATGGAAATTATATAGGAGCACAATGGACAAAAGGACGACACACCAAGCATCATGAAGCTTGGAAGGGACCTTGCGATGACCCCAAGTGAAGGAGGTACAGAGGATCAAGACCTACAAGAGATCCTAGAGAGGGAGAACATGGAACTAGAAAAGTTTCTAGAGTAGGGAATCCACACAGGAATAGACTTTCTACTATAAGAGGAGTTTGATAGAGTACAACAGCTATTCCTCCGAAGGTCCTACACAAAGGAAGTAGGATTCAAAAGGAACCACGATAGCCAAGAGAACCGAGGGGTTAAATCAAAGGAGAAAATAACAAGACACTCCACCAAGAACCCAGGCAAGAAAAGAGGACGGAAGAGACAGAATGAACTACTGACAGAGTGTGGAAAACTCATGATTAACTCAGGTAAGATGAAAGATCTCACCAGTTACTCCTTTACAAACCCATCATTATGAAGCTTACAACCTGGAACATTAGAGGAATAGGGAATAAAAGGAAACAAAGAAATCTCAGTAACAGAATAAAAGAAGAAAAACCAGATATGGTGTTTATACAGGAAACAAAATTCTCAGTAGATAAAATAAGAGAACTACATAGCAAATGGCTTATTAAGTATGATTATCTAGAAGTCAAAGCAAATAATCCATTTGGAGGAATTCGTAGTCTATGGAATCCTCAAAAATTTAGAATCTTGGATGATGAGGCATCAAGAAACCACCTTTCAAAGGTTATCCAACCGTTGGGGGACAAGGATAGCTACTTCATAGCAAATGGCTATGGTCCTCAACTTCTGAACGACAAACTCAGGTTCCTCACCTCTTTGAAAGAGCTGAGAGAGAGACATCCAGCAGTGCCCTGGATTCTGGGAGTGGACTTTAATATGATCACATCTCTCACAGAGAAAAAAGGAGGGACCAGATCACTAGGTAGAGACTCGATAGCCTTCTAGAACTTCCTTAACAATATGAGATTGGTGGATATGGACACAACAAATGGCATCTTCACATGGAACAAAAAGAGAGGAGGAACTTCCCAAGTAGCCTCGAGATTAGATAAATCATAATCTCAGAGGATCTCCTTCTCACTGGCCGTATCATGATTGCTTTCATCCTCCCTTTCAGAGGTTCGGACCACTGGCCCATCCAGCTGGAAGCTTCCTTTATTGGAACCCCAAGGAACAGACCTTTTAGGTTCAAGAATGTCTGGCTTACTCACCTTCATCTCATCACTAAAATTGGAAAGTGGTGGGCTGAAGAAATACCCACCAAGGCACAAAAATGTTCCTCCTAAATCAAGGACTCAAACACATCAAGGGAAAGCTCAAAGAATGGAATAACAATGAGTTTGGAAATATATTCAAAGCCAAGGGAGAAGTGGAAAGAAAACTGTAGGAAATTAATCAAATTCTCATCACAGAAGGCTTCTCAGAGGAAAATAAAATGCAAGCGGACTCAATTCAACAAGAATGGGACAACAGATGCCAATAGGAGTAAATCTTCTGGAGACAGAAATCCAAAGTGCAATGGATTAAGAAAGGGGAGAGAAATACCAGATTCTTTCACAAGTCTACCATGGAACACAGAGCTCATAATAGAATCACAAAACTTATAGATCCTTAGGGTATAGAGAAAAATACCCACAAGGAAATGGAAGTGGTTCTGGTCCAATATTTCCAAAGTATCGCAGAGCAGACCATGGAAGACAGATCTATATTTACTAAAAGTTTTACTCAGCATATTCCAAAACTGGTAACCAGAGAAGACAATTATAATCTTAATATGCTAGTAACAGAGGAAGAGGTCAATGAAGCAATCAAAGAGATGCATAATGGGAAAGCTGTAGGCCCTGATGGTTTCAATGTAGACTTCTTCAAAACTTGCTGGGAAATAGTATAAAATGACATCCTGGAGTTGGTGGAGAACTTGAGAAAATCAAAATCAGTTTTGAGAGCGCTTAATGAATCCTTCATAGCCTTAATCCCAAAACAGCAAAAAACCATGACTCCAGATAGATTTAGACCCATAGCTTTATGCAATGTGGTGTAAAAAATCATTTCCAAAGTGATTGCTAACAGACTCAAACCCTTTCCTCCAACACTTGTGTCAGAAGAGTAGACTGGTTATGTGGAAGGTAGACAAATTCTCAATAACATAGTTCAAGCTCATGAAGCGATGCATTCCCTCAGGACCAATAAGCAAGCAGGTATGATAATACAGCTGAACATAGCGAAAGGTTATGATAAGCTAAGCCGGTCTTATATAAGGGAAGTTCTTAAAGCATATGGCTTCAACCATAACTAGATAAGATGGGTAATGGCTCTCATCACCACTGCCAGTTGTTCAATTCTTCTTAATGGCTCTCCTTCCAGAACCTTCAAGCCATCAAGAGGCCTTAGACAAGGAGATCCTCTCTCCCCCTTCCTCTTCATACTCATGATGGAAGGATTGGGCAATGCAATCATTTCAGCCAAGGAGGAAGGAAGAATCCAGGGACTTAGACTCACTCCGAATGGGGACACATTGACACATCAACAATTTGTGGACGACACTATGTTGCAGGGCACACCACCAGTTAAGAAAGCCAAAGCTTTCAAACAAAATCTGTACGAGCTCGCAATGGCCATGTGTAGTAAGGTAAGCCTCACAAAGTCTAAAGTTTTCTTTTTCAATACTGATATTTCAATTCAAAGAAATCTCTCCAGAATTCTAGGATTTCAAAGGGATCATCTTCCCTCAAAATATATGGGAATACCCCTCACTAACAAATTGCAGAGCAAGGAAATCTGGGAGTCTGTAATCAATAAATTGAAGGATAAAGTCAGCAAATGGACGAACAGATCCTTGAATTTAGCTGGGAGGTTAGTTCTCACAAAATCAGTGCTACAAACCATTCCAATCTTCATGTTATCAACCCTTCCGGCACCAATAGGAGTATTACAGCAAATCAGGAACATTCAAAGGGATTTTCTTTGGGGTAAAGGGGAAGAGAAAAAGAAATGGGCTCTGGTAGCATGGGACAAGCTCTGTAAACCCAAAACCCATGGCGATTTGGGTCTCCATGATCCGGACACTCTAAATAAAGTTTTGGGGGCAAAACTTTGGTGGAGATGGCTAAAGGAAATAAGAAACCCCTGGGCTAAACTCTGGAAACAAAAATATGCAAGGGATTGGCAAGAAACGGACCACATCAGAATGACAGGCCACATCAGAGGTTCCCACATTTGGAACAAGGCGTGGGAAAATAGAGCCTTAGTTCAGAAACACAGTTTCTGGGAGATCAGAAATGGGAAGCTTGCATGGTTTTTGGAGGACAACTGGTAGCAGGAACATAACCTCAGTAGAGAAGGACTGGACATTATCAAAATCGATACCATTAACAAAGGACTGAAAAAAGTATGTGATTACTAAGATCAGTCAAGGGATAGTCAATGGAGGTTTTGGAAGGTACCAGACTATAGTGAAGAAACCTCCTTGCAGACCCAAGCTAAAGTGCTGAAAGCTATTATGGAGAAAAGACAAATTTTAACCTCTACCTCGAATGATCTACTAAGATGGGGTAAAAACAACGAGGGCATCTTCAACCTCAAAGAAGCCAAAAGAATAGCCACGGGGCTTAACTACCCAAGCCCTGATAAGACATGGAAAGACATATGGAACAACCCACACTAGATGAAGATCAAAATGTTCAGGTGGCTGGTCCAGCATAGAAAGATTCTAACTTGGGAAAATCTTAGAAAGAGAGGTTTTGCTGAGCCATCAAGATGCCAATTATGTGGACTGTAGGAAGAAACTATAGATCACTTTCTCAACCTCTACTCTTTCACCTCGACCTTATAGAAGTGAGTAGCTGGTATATTCAAGCAGACAGACAAGAACGAAAGTGACATCACTGACACTTTAAAGAATTGGAGGAAGGACTTCTCGGACAATGAGATAGTAAACATAGCCTGGGCTCTGATTCCAGGATTCTTGATCTGGGATGTTTGGAAAGAACATAACAACAGGATCTTCAAAGATAAAACTGGCTCAACTGAAGGTATCATATCTCAAATCCTAAAATAGCCCAAAGAAACTGTCAATGTCCATCGGAAGTAACCTCCTAAGAAACCCCCGAGTCATCGGGACACTCACATCCTAGAACTATTGGGACTCCAGTGTCTCGTCCCTCAGGGAACAATCAAGACAACAAATAGAATATTAGTAGGAAAGGATTTTTGGCAACCCCCTCCCAAAGGAATTTTAAAATTCAATATAGATGGAGCCTCAAAAGGTAACCCTCGGGACACTAGCTATGGAGGAATCATAAGAGATGAAGAGGGCAACTTAAAAGTCATCTTTCACAGTCATATGGGGAGGGCCACTAACAATATGGCTGAACTCATGGCCATTGAACAATGCTTAGAGATTTTGATGGAGTTCAATTTACATAATACAATCATTGAGGCTGACTTGGAATTAATAATTAAGTCGATCAAGCGGCTAGGCATGGGTACTACACCTTACAAATTCTCGAGATACTGGAGACTTTTGCAGGTTTATTACCACATTCAATCACACCTAAGAATTCTTAGAACTCTTAGTTTTGTGCATATGTGTAGAGATGCCAATAAAGTAGCTGACTGGCTCGCTAATGAAGGGGTGAGATGCACGAAAGACAACAAGTGCTGCTTATGGGAGTCGATATCCACAGGACAACTTCCTGAGATCTGCCACACTCTGGCACTCACAGACAAGGAGCATTATTAGCACATGCAATGGAATCTGCCAGTTGACCTATAATCAATGGCCGATAAGGGTTTGATTGTATCTCAACCGGAGCTTTGGCACAGTCAGGCCTCGCAGTGGGATACCTCAGGTTGCCTACTCGTGGGTTTTGCAGTTGAGCAGGCAGTCAGAAAAATGGTGATGATCTACTCTAAACTACAAGACATAGGTTCAATTGGGTGGCTTAGTGGAATGGATGGCAGCAGTGCAGAGTCATCAGGCGTCAAGCAGTTATCAGGTGTCAAGTGGTTCTCAGGGGTTAAGTGGTTATTAGGGGTCAAGCGGTTATTTGGCGTCGAGCAGTTATCAGACGTCAAGTGGTTTTCAGGTTATAAGGCATCAAGCAGTTTACATGTTATCAGGTGTCCTCAAAACCTGAAGTGGTATATTAGAAATGTCTCCGATGCCACGTAGAGATCAACACGTGGCTTTCAGAGGAGAGAGAATACCGCCTTCATCGGGTGGGTATTCCTCCGGCTTCTTCTCCGCCCGATATTTCCCTCGGCCGTTCGATCTTGCAGATGTAGATCAAGGGCTATGATTTGTTGAGCTGGTCAGTGGTTCTGGGTATTCCCTCGCGGACCCAAAATCTTTATTTTATAGTCACTATTCACCTCCTCAGATCCACGCAAAGTTTGTCGGGTTAAAATGATTTTGTTCGATTCTGACCCTTGACCGCTTGACCTTGGTCCGAGGTTCGGGTGGTGGAAGCAGTCTGTGTTGTTCTCGAGTAGTTGATTCTTTCCCCAAAGATTGAAGTGATTCCTAAGTCTTTGGCTCTCTTCCTCTTTGGGTATGATGTATTTTATGTATCATATTTTTGAGTGACAAGATAATAGAAGGGCCGACTCTTGCTTTAGCAAAAAAAAAAAAACATTTATGAAACACTCTTAATTCTCAAACACAACTTGTTTTAAATATCATGTAAAAAAATTAAAAATTAAAAATTAAAAATTAAAGTAATTTGTCAACCAAGCTTATGTAAAAAAATTGATTTTCATCAGGGTAAACCTTCAATAACGTGAGACTCTTAACGTTATATTGCAAATTAAGAACGCTTTTCTATTCAAGGACTAATTATTTTCTTTCAAATCAATTTATGGTAGGTTGAAGATGGTTAGTACCTTGTGAGGGATTTGGAAACTGATGAGCAGAAAGGATGGGGCAATCTCTCTTGGCTATACGAAGTAATTTTTTTTCTAGTCGGTGTTCTTCCCATGTGTCGTTTCGATAATTTCCTCAGCTCGTGATCAACTTTTAAACAACAAAACATAGATTTTTTTCATAATATTCTGCAAATTACGAATTAACGATAAACATGAGTCACCATTATGTAACAATGAGAAAACAATTCAAATGCAAACTGCAAAATATTCCCCAAAATACAAAATCCTTGTCCATATGGAGAAAATATTTTTCTTCTCCAATAAACAACAAAGAATAATAAAAAGTCAATAGTAATGGATAACATTTGTCTTCACTAAAACATCATATTTTTTTATTGCAATCAACCAGAAAGAAAAATAAAAAAATCAAATGTAATAAACAATATTTATATGCATTATATTTAATTTTAGAGTTTTTTAAGAGGACCAGAGAAATATGAAATAGAAATAACCAATATATATTTATTTTTATTCTCGATCTACCAACTGCTCAGAGATCAAATATTTTTTCACTCTATGCTAGTTTGCATATTATTGTATTTGAATTTTTTGAGGGTTTAGTAGATCCAGAGTAAAGACGGATCTATCATGGTTTAATTCCCTATTTAAATAGGCTACATTCCACCTGAATACCATGAGTCAATACCATTGATTCTCAATACCATGGGTCAATAACATGTGCCATTTTGATTTTTATTAATATTAATATTAGGGTTAATAATGTTTTTTTGCATAGTATTAATAATAATTTGGCCCTTATGCTTCACCTAAATAAAACTTCTTTTTTGAGTGTTCGTAAATATAAAGTGACTTATAGGGTAAATATAAAAAGTTGTTTTATTTATTTATCATACCTCTGGTTTATTTATATTTGTATTAACTTACCATACCTCTTTTATAAATATGGTATTTGGCCCATGGTATTAAAATGATATTTGCTCCATAGGCTTCACCTAAATAAACCTTTTTTTCTAGTCTTCCTAAATATAAAGGGATTTATGGACTAAATATAAAAAGCGGTTTTATTTATTTACCATACCTCCACTTTATTTATATTTTTATTTATTTATCATACTTAATTTTTTGAGTATTCATAAACCTCTTTATTTATATTGATTTTTAAAATAAAAAATGTTAAATGTTTACATTTACGTCTATGTTTACATGTTTCTTTGATATCTACACCACACTGGGCTATAAAGCACCTCTGGTTGCGACAAATATTCAATAATATTTATTTTTATATAAAAATAATTTTTTTTTTTTTTTTTTTTAAACACTTAGCAAGTGATATAAACCTTATATCTGGTTAGATTATAAATCACTTATTCTCCTTAAAAAGTAGTTTGCATATTATTTTTAAATAAGTTTTCGAAGATTTTCTTCGGTCATAAATATGCTATGTTGAACCTTCAAATTGTTTTGTACCTTCTTCCATTGCAATGGTGTCAAAGGTTAACCAGAGGTAGTACGATTGACCGGTTAACCTTGGCATGTGTTACTTCAGTATGTCAAAAAGTCTTATTCAATGTTAGATTGACTCAAAAATGAAAAGGTCTACGCTTCTTCAAAATGTTAGAGCATCAACAAAACATTAATTATAAATAAGAATAAGAATCTTTCCATGCAATATAATTAAATAACGTTGATTTGTATCCGATAAAAACGTGAACCGAAAACAACAGATGGATCAAATGCAAAATTCAACCAGAACCCATTTGTGTTGCTTTTGCGGCAGAATTTACTCAGGTATACCATTAAAAAAGAATGATAGAACGATACATCACAATCGAGATCATATAGTATGACTAATATGGTTCCTAGAATCTACTGTCTCTATGCCGGACGATCGATTCCACCTAGCATTCTCGAACCTGTATATTTGGTGGGTTCTCCGGATCATATTCTTCTTCAGAGTTTGCGGTCTGTCCTTCCTCCGAATTCAAAATGGGATGGATTCCTGAAGCCATTGGTGTGGGGATTGTAGCCGAATCCTGCCCTATTCTAGGGGATCCCAAAATTGGTTGTTGGGGTTGAGCGCCGGTTCTGCAAAGGGGACAAGTGGAATGCGAGAAAAACCACATGTCGATACAGTCCACATGAAATCTATGTTTGCAATTGGGCAGAGTCCGGCCATTCTCATTCTCCTGCAACTCGCACAGACATATTGAACACTCTAACCCATCCGTGAAATTGTGTGATCGATATACAAACTTGGGCAGCGTCTCTAATACCGCAGAATCCAATCCCGCATTGTGCAGCCTCTCTTGTTCTTCGGATCTCGCTCGGGCAAATGTAACAGAGTTTACCCAAGTCCAAATCCATCTGCCATTAACGCATAGCGAAATCACGAGTACAAGCAGAACAAGAAATATTTTGACAAAAATCATGATTTTGTCTAATTCGATCTGGCCATTATTGCCAGGCGTGTGATTAAAAGGAACTGCTCATTGCCTTCCAAAAGGAACTGCTCACTGCCCTCAGGCAACCTAGATGGGCTACCCTCCAAAAAGGGACACTGCCACTGAGTTTTTCCAAATAAGCAGCGTGTCCTATGCGTCGATGAATCAATAGCAGCACCTACTTAAAAGGCAAATGGTTTTAGGGTTTCGATGAACAGCTGCATCGTGGTGTCATTTGTTCTGATATTTCATTAAATTAATAGTTATTTAAAAATTTTGTAAAATGATTTTTATGTTTTTTTATCAATACAAATTTTCATAAAATTTGAAATTCTGTAAAATGACTTTATGGTTTTGTATTAAGTTTTCTCAATGAAATTTGTTTTTAAGGTTTTTGTGATCACTGAAATTTTTTAGAGTAGGTATATTTATTCAAAAAATTATTTAGATTAAATAATTACACTTTTTTTTCACTCACTGGTTCCAGGGTTTTAAACACTGAGTGGACGCCACCCGAAGGGCATCAACACCCTTCGGCCTGGCCTAACTCCAAGAGCTTTCGGGATTCGACCCTGTGACCTCCCATTGGCGAGGCATTTGATTTGACCAATTGAGCTAACTCTTGGGGCTAAATAATTACACTTTTTATTTAAATATATAATTTATTTTAATAAAATAAAGGTAAAAAATTAAACAAAATAATTTTATTTTGTATTTTCAAGGTTGATATATATTTTATTAAACAAGTAAATTTATTAAAAGAGTTAATTAGATTAAACAATTACATTTCTGAAAATTTATTTAAATATATAATTTATTATAATGAATGGAAAGTAAAACTTTTAACAAAATAATTTTATTTACTATTTTTAAAGGCTGATATATATTTGATTTTTTTTTAATAACTGATTTTACTGTAATAATTAATAATTAAGTTTATTTATTTAGTTTTATCTAAAATATAATAAGCTAATGAATAGACAAATTTGTAAATAATTTTTTAAAATTCAATAGAAAATGTTTTTTTTATCTGATAGGGGAATCAACAACTCGGACAACCTCACAACTTGCGTCGATTTTGGCCGCTGCCACTATAACCTCTGGGTCGCTATAACACAGCACCATGTAAGTCCGGGAATTTGAACTCGTGACTTCAAATAAGGAGTCCACGAACTACACCGCAAAGCGATTAACAACTCACCTACCCCATAGGGCTAACTCCGTAGAAAATGTTATTTCTTTAATTTTTTTTTTTATTAATTTAAACTAGTTTTTAAAAGTTAGCTGAAATATTACTTAATTACAACCTTTTTTTTTCTAATTTTTATTAATTCAATTTTATTTGAGCGTAATGTAAAGGTTAAAATTCATTCCTAATATGACCGATAATTATATCATATCCCCGTAAAAACAAAATTTTAAAACAATCGAACATCTCTTTTAATTAATTAAAATTTTAATAAAACCAATAAATCAAAATAATTTTTTTAATTAAAAATATACT
This sequence comes from Pinus tabuliformis, assembly GCA_031772625.1. Classification (NCBI taxonomy): domain Eukaryota; kingdom Viridiplantae; phylum Streptophyta; class Pinopsida; order Pinales; family Pinaceae; genus Pinus; species Pinus tabuliformis. The sequence continues at coordinate 784,843,635 of CM062815.1, forward strand.
AATTAAAAATAATTAATTTTTACACTAATTTACTCTCACTTTTTAAAAAGTTGAATTCACTATCTTAAAAATAAGCAAATATACTAATTAAAAATAATTAATTTTTACACTTATTTACCCTCACTTTTTAAAAAGTTGAATTCACTATCTTAAAAATATATGCTTATTTGGAAAACCAAAAATCATCTCTTTAATTAATCTTTTTGTTCAAATTTTAATAAAACAAATAAATCAAAGCATTTTTTTATTAAAAAGTATATTAGTTAAAAATAATTAATTTTTACATCTATTTATTCCCTTTTTAAAAATAAATAATTTTTATACTTATTTATTGATCTGATAATCACCCTATGAGTGACCTCAGTAAAGATTTATTTAAAAGAAGGTATTACAGACTCATGTGTTGGTGTGTGTGTTTTGTGTTATTGAAACAACAGATCGATCAGATTGCCAATACACAGACATTTTGAATGGAAAGATAGAAGAGAAATGCAGTAAGCAGACACAAAGACACAAACAATTTTTAATAAGGAGTTCACCCTATTCTCCAAGGCTACGTCTCCGGTCCAACTTCAGTGGTGGCCTTGTCTTATTATGTCTTTGAGTGGAAAAATTACAATACAACGACTCAATATGAGTTCTCCTGAAGCAGATTTTGCTTGGCAGGGTGGTTTTTGGATTCCCCAAGCCACTTAGAGTACACAGACTCTCGTTCTTCCTACCCGCTTTGTGACCCTTGGTCTATAGTGGAAAGAGCCAACTGTGATGCTCAATCTTGGACAGATTCCTCTATGGGAAGGCTTGATTCTTCAAGCTCTTTGGTGCTTGACGCTGCCTGTGGCCAGCTCAACCCTCTGTCTCATCTACTTGGCTTTACTACGCTCTGTGCTCAGTCCTCCTCTCGGGGTTCACTGTTCACTGTCTCTCTTGGTCACTTGGACTCTTTAATCTGAATCTCCCTTCTGATCCTCTATTCGACTGCCTTCGTTCATGGCTTTAGCCATCCGATCTTCGACCTGTTCGTTTCCCCTTCTTCCTGCGTCGATCACCTGTCGCCTTTGTGCTTGGAATTCCTTGTTCGGCATCATCATAATGCTCAGGAAGTAGCCACGTGTCTCCATCGGAACTGCGCCAGCCCGCTTGTCGATTCGTTGCTTTCTCCACCGTGGTGGTCAATGGATTCCAAATCCTCTTAAATCACGGCTTTATCCCCTGTCAATTCCACTCTGTCTATCGGGTGCAATCTCAGCCGTCCGATCTGGGCTCCTCCAGATCCAACGTCATTCGCACGTCGAGCATGGTTGACTTGCTCGACCGATAACGCGCGATCATGGTGGTTTTTCTCTCTCCTCCGCTGCCACGCGTCGATCGCTGATTGTGATCGCTCCGCTTTCTCCAAAACCTCTTACTGTTCAAGGGTGTCCCGATCAAACCACCGGTTTCCAGGCTGTGGGTCCCACCATCATACATTAACGCTTTTTTTTTTCTCCGCTCGCGGTCCTCTGGCTCGATGATGTGACCGAGCGCTTAAGCCCTACCATTTCGGCCCTGTTTTCCCAGCGACACGTGTTAGCGCTAAGTGCTAACGCGCATCGAAAACTAGCTCCTTTTCCCATTCCAGGGCTCCCAGGGGCTATTTTGACCTCCTGCATAGTCTCCATGGGCCTCGGTCAGCGCACTTTGACCGAGGTCCTCGTCGTTCCACGCCGGCTGCCATGGCCACTAGTTTAGGGTGTTTTCGATTGCTGTTTTGGATTCTTGAAGGATTTGTTCTACCAGTTTTAGTCACGGTTCTATGACAGTCGTTTATGGATCCGATTCGGATCACGGCCTCCGAACTGAAAAGCTTTTGGACCACCAAATGTTGGTTTTTCTTTTAAGCATCGACTAAGTGAGGAAATTGCTATCTCACTTGTCCAATCTCAATCCACTTCGCATTGCTCAGCTTCGAATTTTAAGCCCAATTCTGAGGTATTCCACCTGTCCAGTACACGTTGTCCTTACCTTTCTGTCCAGCACTGTATCTTCCTACAGCTCATTAAGATATTCCGGTAGTAGATCATCAACAGAAGGCAATTGACTCTGCTCTTCAGGGTCCTCAATCATTGAAGGTTCAAACAATCTCAAGTAATTTGCGTTCACGACTGAGTAGATGTGCATGTAAGCTAGTAGATCAAGGCGAAAAGCATTTTCACCAATCTTCTCAAGTATCCTGAAGGGTCCATACCTGATAGGTTTTAGCTTCTTACCTTCACCTTGCATCCTGTCCTTGCTGATATACAGCCAGACTTGGTCTCTAACTTGAAAACTATGCTCCATCTGATGCTTATCATGCCTAGCCTTGTACTTGGCCTGGCTCTTTTCCAGCTGTTCCTGTACTGCCTAGTGGATCTCCTGGATCTATTCAATGAACCTAAGTGCTTTGTCCACATCTCTGTGTCCATCAACCATGATATCTTTAGCAAAGACAAAATCCAAGGAAGACCTTGGTATGAAACCAAAGTAGGTCTCAAACGGAGATCTCTGTGTAGAAGAGTGTTTGACTCTATTGTAAGCATGCTACACATAGCACAAGTGCTCATCCCAAAGCTTAGGATGTTTGCTGCAATATCCTCTCAGTAACTGGATCACTATCCTGTTTACTACTTCTGTTTGGCCATCTGTTTGTTGATGAAAAGCTGTGCTTTTCTTTAATTTGGTGTCCATTAGTTGGCACAGACTGGACCAAAACTTTCCCATAAATCGAGTGTCTTGATCAGATATAATAGAAGTGGGTAATCCAAAATGAACCCATACATGTTCAGAGAATAATTTTGCAGTTTGTTCAGCTATAATCTGTTTGCTACAGGGTATCAAAATACACATTTTGTTGAACCTATCCATAGTAACATATAGATAATCATGACCTTTCCTTGATTTGGGTAGTCCTCCAACAAAATACATGGAAATGCTCTCCCAAGGGTGAGAGGGAACTGGCAATGGAGTGTACAAGCCTAGTTTTCTGTTGCTGGTCTTGCTTTTAGCACACATAGCACACCCCTTTACATATCTAGAAACTGTCTCATTCATTTTTGGCCAATAACAGAACCTTTGCAGCTGTGCAACTGTTTTACCTACCCCAAAGTGACCTGATATCAGAGAAGTGTGTGCTTCCCTAATTATCTTTTCTCTCTCAGTTTGTGGAATGCAGAGTTTCCCACAATGATATAAGAGTCGGTCCTTCACATGATAGTCCAATTCTTCTACTTTCTTTCCTTGACTCAAAGTTGCATATACATCTTTAAAGTCCACGTCCTCATCATACTGTTCTATGTAGCTTTCATGTAGTACAGAATTATGCTTAAGGATGGTAGATGCATTTATAATGGGTCTAGATAACATGTTTGCAACCTTCTTATGTATGCCCTTTTTATATCTGATGACTAAATGAAAGTGTTGTAGAAAACCCATCCATCTATAATGTCTTCATTGTTGCAACTTAGTTTGGGAGTGTAGATATTGAAGTGGTTGATGATCAGTATGTATTACTGATTCTTTGCCCATTAAATAATGTTTCCATTTTTTCTCGCTCTGAACTAATGCATACAATTCCTTATCATAGGTAGGATAGTTAACTACTACGGGATTAAAAGTCTTAGAATGATAACATATGGGTTTACCGTGTTGTGTCAACACTGCTCCCATGGCATAATCACTGGCATCAGTTTGTATCTCAAATGGTCTTTGTAGATCTGGCAGTGCTAGTACAGGTGCTATACTAATTTTGTCTTTCAAGGTGTCGAAGGCTTTCTGCTGTTTTCCTCCCCACTGAAACACCTTGTTCAATCCCGTCAAAGCATGTAAGGGAGCTGCAACTGAAGAGAAGTTTGAAATGAACTTCCTCCAATACTATGCTACTCCTAAGAAGCTTCTCACTTCTGTAGCAGACTTGGGTTTAGGCCAGTTTACAATGACTGCCAGTTTAGAGGGATCTATTTTCAATTCACCTCCCCCTACTATATGACGCAAATAATTTAGAGAGGTTTTGCCAAATTCACATTTTTAGAGTTTAAGATAAAGTTTTTCTCTTTTCAAAACATCTAATGTCTGCTTAACATGCTTTAAATGTTCTTCCCACATTTTACTAAAAATCAGAATGTCATCTAGATACACAATAACAAAATCATCAAGAAAAGGTCTGAGTACATCATTCATTAATCTCATGAAAGTAGCAGGCGCATTGGTCAAGCCGAAAGGCATAACCAGCCATTCATACAATCCCTGCTTTGTATTGAAAGCAGTCTTCCATGCATCTTGCTCTGCAACTCTGACCTGATGGTATCCACTATGCAAATCCAACTTGGTGAAATAAACAACTTCCTTCAATTGATATAAAAGATCATCTATGCGAGGAAGGGGATAATGATTTTTTATCGTTATTTTATTCAGTGCTCGATAATAAATGCACATTCTCCACGAGCCATCTTTCTTTCTCACCAAAACGATTGGTGACCCACATGGTGATGTGCTAGGCCTGATGAACCCTTTCTCGAGCAACTCCTGCACCTGCTTCTTGATTTCATCATTCTCTAAAGCAGATAACCTGTACATCCCAATGTTAGGCAAAGGAACATCTTGCTACAAAATAATATCATGTACTATTTCCTTTTTGGGTGGCAGACCTTGAGGTTCTTGAAACAAGACATCATACTCCAAAACAATCTTTTCTATATCAGCTCGCTGATCAGAATTTCAGCCCTCAAATACATCAGTTTTATCAGTTTTCTTTTCTTTTACAACCATTAGTAAGAACTGTTTGCATGAATTTATCATTCTTTTCATCTGTCCTGAGTTTATGAGAGTATAATTATTCTTGAGCTTATGAGCTCTTACAAAGTATTCGATTCCATCTTTAACAAGTAGATACTTGTTCTCAGCTCTATAGAAAATAGTCTTTTTATCATACAAGTAAGGACTTCCTAAAACAATTCCACATATATCCAAAGGAATTACATCTAACTCAACCTCATCTACAAATGCTGACCCAAAAGAAAACTTGAGTTTGCACTGTCTAGTCACTTGTAGTTGTGCTTTATCATTCAACCATCCTAATGGGTATGGCTTCTTGTGAGGTGTAGTTGCTAATCCCAATTTCTTTGCAATTGCTTCAGAAATCAGATTTACTTGTGAGTTGCTATCAAACAAAGTATCAATCTTTTGATATTTGGAAACAACTCGAATATGGAAAATCTCACGCCTTTTTCTCTCATGTTCTTCATCAATAACAGATTGAGTAGAATTACTAGTAGATGCTTCAGAATTCTTACCTTTTATACCTATGGTTGCTGTGATTTTTTCATCTCCCGAGTCTGACCCCAAATATTTCTGAATAATTGCAGCAGTCATCTTCTTCTTGCCCTCAGACTTCTTAGGTCTCAGCTCTGGATGCAAAATCCAACAGTGCTCATCATCATGCCCCTCCTTTTTACTGTGAGTGCATGAAGCTTTGCCTTTTTGTGTAGTGTTGGCCTTCCTTGCTTTCCATTTCTGCTTTCCTTTCTCCTTGCTTTTGCTTACAGTGGGTTGGGATGGTCCCTCAACTTCTGGATTTCCATTCTTTCCTCTTACTTCTAGATGAGTAGCTTGTACAGATACCTCATCTATACTAGTGGGATTAAACATGAGGATAATGTGCCTCATGTAGCTATGTAGACCCCCAATGTACCTGAAAAGAGTTTCTAGTGAGTCTAATGAAATACCTAACATCAATGCTCTCTTTCGGAACTCTTGAGTATACCCTTATACACTTTGCCCTTTCAACTGTCGAAGAGTTTGCCAACTCATCATGGCTTGTTGCATGTAGGCCAATGGATAGAACTGCTTTCTAATGGCAGAAACAAAGTCACTCTAGACAGAGATGGTCTTACCATGCTTCTTCACATCAGCTTGGGTTCTGCCTTCCCACCAAACCAAGGCAGTGCCTCCTAGGCGTAGGCTTGCCAGCTGAATCTTACTCTTGTCTGAGTCTATGTTCTGCACCCTGCAATACACATCAATTTGTTTTATCCTGTTGTCCAACTTTTCACCATTCAACTCTCCATCACATATAGGCAAATAAAATTTAACATCTAACTTAATCAAAGATGCTTTCTTATTATGCACAGGGCTGCTAGGAGGTGTAGGGAAGCTTTCTTATTTTCCCTTCCCTTTGGAGTGGTCATGGGAATGAGGTTCATCTTCTTCTTTATCTTGCTTAGAGCCTGATGAATCCTCACCCCTATGCTTTCTAAAGTCCCTATACATTTCTTCCACCATGGACTTTATAGCTAGGAAACTTTCTAGGAATTGAGGGTCTGGCCCTACAGAACCTTATTCTGACATTGTCTTTCGAGAATAGACTCTCCTAATTTCAAGATTAGTTTCCACCAATTCTCCTTCTCCTAATTTGATCTTTGATCTAGTGATCATTCACAGCTAAACCAACACAAGCTTGTCTAACCTTACAAACTAGGGCTCTGATACCACTTGATCTGATAATCAACCTATGAGTGACCTCAGTAAAGATTTATTTAACAGAAGGTATTACAGACTCATGTGCTGGTGTGTGTGTTATGTGTTATTGAAACAATGGATCGATCAGATTGCCAATACACAGACATTTTGAATGGAAAGACAGCAGAGAAATGCAGTAAGAAGACATAAAGACACAAACAATTTTTAATAAGGAGATCACCTTATTCTCCAGGGCTACGTCTCCGGTCCAGCTTCAGTGGTGGCCTTGTTTTATTATGTCTTTGAGTGGAGAAATTACAATACAGGGACTCAATATGAGTTCTCATGAAGCAGATTTTGCTTGGCAGGGTGGTTCTTGGATTCCCCAAGCCATTTGGAGTACACAGAGTCTCGTTCTTCCTACCTGCTCTGTGACCCTCGGTCTATAGTGGAAAGAGCCAACTGTGATGCTCAATCTCGGAGAGATTCCTCTATGGAAAGGCTTGATTCTTCAAGCTCTCTGGTGCTCGATGCTGCCTGTGGTCAGCTCAACCGTTTGTCTCCTCTGCTTGGCTTTACTGCACTCTGTGTTCAGTCCTCCTCTTTGGGTTCACTGTTCACTGTCTCTCTTGGTCACTTTGACTCTTTGATCCGAATCTCCCTTTTGATCCCCTATTCAACTACCTCTGTTCATGGCTTTAGCCATTCGATCCTTGACCTGTTCGTTTCCCCTTCTTCATGCGTCGATTTTCCTGTCGCCTGTGTGCTTGGAATTCCTTGTTCGGTGTCAGCATAACACTCAGGAAGTAGCTACGTGTCTCCATCGGAACTGCGCCAGCCTGCTTGTCAATTCGTTGCTTTCTCCACCGTGGTTGTCAACGGATTCCAAATCCTCTTAAATCGCGGCTTTATCCCCTGTCAATTCTACTCTATCTATTGGGCGCAATCTCAGCCGTCCGATCTGGGCTCCTCCAGATCCAACGCCATTCGCACGTCGAGCATGGTTGACTTTCTCGACCGATAACGCGCGATCGCGGTGGGTTTTCTCCCTCCTTTGCTACCACACATCAATCGCTGATTGTGATCGCTCTGCTTTCTCCAAAACCTCTTACCGTTCAAGGGCGTCCCGATCAAACCGCCGGTTTCCAGGCCGTGGGTCCCACCATTGTACATTGGCACTTTTTCCTTTCTCCGCCCGCAGTCCTCTAGCTACCCCATGTGACCGAGTGCTTAAGCCCTACCATTTCGGCCCTATTTGCCCAGCGAACGCACATCGAAAACCAGCGCCTTTTACCATTCTGGGGCTCCCAGGGGCTATTTTGACCTCCTGTGCAGTCTCCATGGCCTCGATCAGTGCGCTTTGACCGAGTTCCTCGTCATTCCACGCCAGCTGCCATGGCCACTGGTTCAGGGTGTTTTCGATTGTTGTTTTGGATTCTTCAAGGATTTGTTCGACCGGTTTTAGTCACAGTTCTATGATAGTCATTTATGGATCTGATTCGGATCATTTATTCCCCTTTTTAAAAATATTGAATCCATTGCTTTAAAAATATATTTTTATTTAAAAAACAAAAAATCATTTTTGTAACATAATTTGTAACATCGAGTTCAAAAAAAATAATGCAATTTATCCACAAGTAACCATCCAAATTACTAATCCAAATTTCTCATTAACTATTAGATAGAATCTTCATCATTACATAGAATGACTTCCAATAGAGGATTCTTTATTAACCGTTACATAGAATCTGCATCATTACATAGAATGACTTTCAATAGAGGAATAGTAAGTTGTAGAACCATTAACAATCACCAGGGAAAATTTTAAGAACCCCCCCCAAATTTATAAATATAATAATTGGGCGAATCTCCATGGTATATAGGAAAAATGGAAGGCGATTTTATCAATAATATAATATGTATATATAATTTTCTGGCGAATCTCTCACCAGGCATGGCGAATATTTTACTCAATTATAAAATCTTGTAAGAACTTGGCAAGTCTTTCACTAAATAATAAAACTTTGTAAAGTCCTAGTGAATTTTAGCATTGTGAACTCTTAGAGAATTTTTTGAAGAAGTATAAAACCATATATGATAAGAGCCACATGGTGGCAATATCACTATCTTTTTTCACATTTCCACGACATGGAACTTGTCTATAAAATTATAAAAAAACCAACCAGGAACAGGAACAACTCAAATGCTTTGTGAGAGCTAGTCTAGAAAAAAGCAACAAATAACATGTCGGCATAATTGTTCATCGGTGAGCCGCTATTTCGTGGGCAATCTGTAAAGGAGTAGTTGGATATCATATTTCCAAATCCGGGAAAGCCTTTCCCATCCCTCACAAGATTTGTTAAAAATGTTGGGTGTCTAGAAGGTGTGGATTTGCTGAAACAAATGTTACAAGTGGATGGAAACAAAAGAATAACAGCTAATGAAGCTTTGAAACATCCATACGTTCAGTCCTACAGGACTATAAACAGCTGCCATAAAGATTAAAAATGGAAATCAGCTACAAATCTCTTGATGACAACACTATCAAGATAGAGGTCGATGCTCTCTTAAAGACAGAGCTGCTGGAAATGGAAGCAGGTGCTATGAAGCTGACACTAGTAAAAGATGGGACAGCACAGCTTCCCATAGTGCATCCCACTCAGGGGCAATCAGTTTTTTGATGTTTTGCAGATTGGGTTACAGTCTTGCAACTTGTTTTGGATTTGTCACCAACCTGATGTTTTGCTTCTAATTTATTTTCATCTGGTGATAAACAAAGTGTCAATCTTTTCTTAGGATAAAATAGTATTCTTTACAGACATATTAACTTGGCTAAAAATTCCAAGACAATATGAACAGGACAGCTTCCAGGTTTTTTTGAAGATTTCTCCTATCAATTTACTGCCGGAGGGTTTTCTGTGATTTCTTGCACTTTTGAAATTTAATCAAATTTCTACTTGAAATAAAAGTTCAGAAGAGACTATATCACTAATGCTAAACACACATAATTGAGAAGCCGATATGAAGCATTGTTTTTTTGGGTGTGTTACAACTTTGGTGACCATGCAGCTCAGTCATTGCATGTTCAGTTTGTAACTCCACCTTGAAAGAGTGAAATGTGTGGTGTAGGATAAGAAGCTCTCTGTTAAGGCACAATTGTTTTTCCCCAAAATTCTAATATCTAGATTCTATCTTGTTCATGTCTGTGTCAGGTGATGTTTCTTTTCATGTGCATGTGTTTAGTCAGATATAAAATACTCAAGTTCTCACCAGCCTGGGCTACAGTGGCCATTCTGATGATCTATTTCATACTCATTGCATTTTTCTAATAAAATGACATTATATTCATTTAAATTATGTGATTGAAATAAGGATACAAGAGCTTATTTGTATTTGAAGGTCTATAAGGCAGAGTATAAGCTCATACCAATCCTTGTTATTCTCTGCAAGAGAAAATCAGTTTCTATTTCACTCCTCAATAACACTGACTAAATCTCAGTTTGAAAATCAGTTAAATTAAGAAGACTAAATCCCAGTTTGAAAATCAGTTAAATTTAGATGAAATTACTCATTCAAAATCATTTGGATGAGGAAATTTTCAAATAATTGTAAGTTGTCGTCTTAGAGAACATGAAGGGAGCACATTCGTCATATTCTACCAACTGCAACATACCTACCTTCAATGCACTCTCTGTAAGGACCATAACGGGAGCAAATGTGGACCCATGTACAAATTTTTACTGCCTCAGGGTTTGTTTCGTCCTGTGACTACTAGGTTCGTTAGTCCTTCACATAACTCTCGAACAAAATGAATCCAAGAGTGGAATATAGACTCTTTACACGCAATTTATTTTCTAGAAAGTCTATACAAAGAAATGAAAGTTGCAAGTATAAGAATTATGCTTCAAAAATGAATTTTCTTGTGTAGTGAGCTATACCAAGGGTATGCTTTTGCAAAGTTTTATAACAGAAAAATTTGTCAAGAGGAATTTATTAAGGAAATCTCTTGTTAGAAATGAAATCCAGTTGAGTTGAGATAAAGTCCATAGTAACAAAGAAGTATTGTTGTGGAAAGCAATTCCACTATGACATTCTTGTACATTTTAATACAATATAAAAGGAAATTGATGTGATTTCCAAGCTACTTGAATCCATTGAACACAGAGAGAATCAGTTGAGAACTGATGAATGAACATGGAAATTGATGTAATTCCTAAGCTACTTGAATCCATTTTGAACACAGAGAGAATCAATTGAGAACTGATGAATGAACATGAGCTGAAGCAAAAGGACACTATCATTAAGCTAGTCGACCCTGAAATTGAAGAAAATGATCATGTCAAACAAATCTACTAGCAGTGTACTAATAACGGTAAAGTCGACTTGCAAGAAGAAAGTAACTTAAATACCACATTTGCTGGAAAATGAAATCAATCAACATCTAATCTTCTTCTGGAAAAAAACTAAAAGAGCTTTATTTCACTTTGAATTTCAAATGATTGTTAAATGATCAAGTGGTAGTTGCAAAGAACAACTCAAACTGGGTGATACCAAAACAAAATTAGTATTTCCAAGACAAAATAACATTACTGATGTATCTTTGGATTCCATGAAAACAAAGCAATTTGATGTATTGAAATGATATTAGGAGATTAGTAAAGAGGATCAAATTAAGTGATGTTATGGCCATACCATTGTATCCATTTACGCTTCGAGCGAAGAGACTCAGCAACACCAAGAACATCGAGTGCCCTCCAAGAAAATGTAGTCCTTGTGGTTTGTAGAGAGTCTTCACACTCTAACATCGGGCTCTTCAAACCATCTCTGCACAAGGTCATTACAAATGTAAAAAATCAGCAAGACACAAATTTGGTAGTAAATATGACCAAAAGAAGAACTAGTGCAAACAATTTTCACAATCCTGTTTTTGAAACCAACATTATAATCTCCTTAGCATTATGATCAGCTGTCAGTGTTCTTCCCAAGTCAGCAAACTCAGCTCCGCCTTGAAAAAGTGTAATTGCATAAAAGGAATGTCGGTCTCATGCCAATAGGTCTCCTACGATGAATGCGCAGGAACCTAGTACATAGACCATTTTTCTCTTCGCTTAGCTACCTAGGGCTTATTTCCCTTTCCAAATATCAATAATTCTTTTCCAAGAAAACATAAAATAAGAATAATATTTTACTATATTCTAAAAGGTGAAGATGTTGAAATCATGCCACAAAGTGAAAGGAAATCAAATATCTTTCCTCAAACCACCAAATATATAAAGAAAACAACAATAATTATAAAAATAAAACTAGATCTGTCGATCTATGCATGAAATAAGTCAAGCGACTAAAAAAATATGACCAAAATAAACCAAAAATTTCAAACTTGACAAAATCCTCTAAACAAGCAGCAAACAAACTGCTAAAATTTTCTAAGATATTAGAGCTAGACATCAACGCAATTTCATGTACTTGAATAAGCCCATTGTTGCTTAGTGTTAGACTTCTTAAATTAGTTATTTATCATTTAATACTAGGACACTGTCCATGTGAAAAGAAATAGGTCCCAGCTTCAAATCTGACTTCATTTCAAATCAAAGATCAAATCCAAAGAACACTAACTCGTTACTCTTGGATGGTACTAATGTTAAATACACAAAATAACAAAAAATAAAGATATGATAAAAAAGTAGACCTGCAAGATTATATTGGTCGAGTGTGACAGGGACACAAATAACTGAGACTAGAGAGATTTATAGAAGGCAGTAGTTACTATTGTGTGATTAGTGGTATGGTGGAGAGACCTACCAAGAAGGGACGTTGGTCTCGGAAAAGTATAGTAGGGAGATCCATAGAGCATTTATGTAAAAGGAAGATGAGAAGTGTCGTCTTCAAGTTGGTTTATGTTATGGTAGAATTTTGTTGGTGATAAGTGGTAACAAAACACTTACATCAATAGGTAAAAAGTAAATTCGGGGCATGAGTTGGACTGACTCATGTTATCTCATCCCTTAATGGTCCTAAGGACATGTGGGGACCCGAACAACTTAGTACCTAAAAGACTTGAAAACATGGCTGACAAATCACTGACAAGAAATGGCTAGCAAATGAAAAGAAATAGGTCCCAACCTCACCAAATCCAGCTTTATTTCCTGTCACAAATAAGAAACAAACAATGTAATGATTAAATATGAAACATCAATCTTAAAATAACACACATCAAAATAATGTTGCTGCAATGTTACAATGAAAAATACAAATATAGAACCTATTTTTACCTGAAGTTGACATATAGTAATTTTGCATGATCAATGGAACATGTATACCAAAATAAGAGTCCTAGGGTATTTCAATTTCCCAGTTCTCATCTTGGTCCTCATTTTCTAAATTGTGAACATGATCTTCTCTAAATGAACTATCATTATGAGCCTCCAAAACATTATGTTCTATATCAAGTTCATTAGAGAGATTTGTTATATTGTTTTCTCCCCTTCTATCACAATCTGATCGCCAAAGAGTTAGCGCTCTTTCATATGGAAAATTGTCAATGTCATACTTTGTTACATATAATCTTAAACATGTATCCACATGTTTATCAAGCTTGTTCCTCAACTTTGACTTCAAGAATGATAATGCACTAAACATTCTCTCATCCTCCACTGATCCCAAAATCATGGTTTGACACAAATCTGCTAATTTGAAATATTCTGATATGTTTTCTTGCAGGTATTGGCTAGCACTTAAAGTAGTCCATAATCTTGTTATAGCACCATTTTCATTAGGATTCTCCAAAAAAGGATATTGCTTCCACATTGTTTCAGCAAAGCGTCCACCTTGTTGATACAATTTTGATGAATCTAAAATACCTTCAATTTGTTCTCCATGTATCCAGACTTTCTTGCAAAAATGGTCTACTAAACATTTTAATCTTTTTTGAAAATCAGCTTTTAAAGTTCTTCGACATTGACAATTGTTCCAATATTGAGGGTATACCACACACATGGCCTCCAACAATTCATCTCGAGGAAATCGTTCTCTTATCTCTAATGATAGTGATCTTGCAATTTCTATCAAATTTTGTCTCACTGAAATCACAATATTATCAAATTGGTCTCTTGACACGGGGCAATCTTTGGTGATTCGTCCTGTCTTACTAATATAATGAAAGGGAACCATATATCCACGCACTACGATACATAGTATCCCTTTTTCATCAAAGGTCAAAAAATTTTCAGTATTTTCTATATTGATGATCTCAGTCCAACTTTTAAACTCTGGACCAGTAAAAGAGTCTGGCATCATATACAAATTATCCAATGCAAGACATGCTGACTTTCTTGCATTTGTGTATTCCGCAATATACATTGTGCGATTCTGAGACATTTTCACGAGGACATTCATTTCATGTAGCATAGGAAGAATTCCAGCCAATGTCAATAATGTCTCTATATTAGTTAGTTGAAAAAGAAGATCTTGAGCTTTGTCTACATTATAGCGATTTTCATACATCAACCCTACCAAAGATTTGAACTCACTAAATAGTCTTTGAGCTGGTCCATTTAATGAGATCCATCTTGTATCAACATCTTTCAGTAGTTTTTTTCCATCCGTAATACCATCTGCAAATTGTTGAAACTCTAAATATCGTTTGGGACTACGAGAAAAGTATGCATGAGTCTCACGTACAAGATCTTCAACTTTTGAAACTGATGGAAACTTGCTTACTATTTTAAATGCAAGATTCATCCTATGAGCCATACAATGAATATTAAGCATATATGGTGAAGCTGATAGTTGTAGCCTAACACAAAGGCCATTCCTTTGTCCTTGCATTACCGCTGCTCCATCTGCTGCAACACATACCAACTTTTTTGCAATCATTAATTCATCCATACCACTTTCCTTCAATCCATTAAGAACAAGTTCATAAATATTTTCAGCTGTAGAAGTCTCTCTCATCTTATTAATCCCAAGTAGATAGGAATGTCTAATATGGTCATTAACCATATAAATGCTCATGCAAATCCATGAAGTATTATCTATAGCTGTAACCTCATCTAAAGACAATGCCAAAAACCTAGCATTTGCAATCTTCTCTTTCAAATCATCCTTTTCTACTTGAGCTAGATATCCTGCCCATCCCCAACCACTAGTTACAGACCAATGAGAAGATGGAAAGTTTGGCACTTGAAGAAAAGATAGTAATTTCATGTGATCTGGATAATCTGTCATAGGACGACCTTTAGATAAGATGTGAAATACAGTGCTCAATTGTATCGTCTTGGATAACAAATTTCTTTCCATCATCTTTTCAAATAGAGATATGATGGTTCCTTCGTCCGCCTCAAGTTTCCTCTTACATAATAAATATTTTTTATATTCTTCTGCATATTCAACATGTCGACATTCCTCGGAAGATTTCCATCTAACAATAGATTTCTCTTTACCATTTACAATTTTCTTTTCATACACCTTTCCTGCATGCTTTTGTACCGTATCTAGCTTCATCTGAAATTTCACTTCCTTTTGAGTTTTCCAACTACACGCAATACATCTAACTTGTCGGAAAAGCTCTTTCTCATTTGTAGGAGGTATTTCTTCAATAAATGGAAAACTTGAGACCCAATTTTCTTGGAATTGTCTTCCTATGGTCCACTGGCCTCTTTTCCTTTTCCGCGAATGGATTGTGTCACTTTCCAAGGAAAAATCTTTAACATTTTCATCACCAATTTCTGTTGAAACTGCATTTATCTCACCCTGACCACTTGAGGAACCTATTTCTTCATCCATCGTATGGATATCAAATGCATTTCCACAAGAGTTAAACTCTCTCGCAGTAACAGATTGTTCAAAGGAGCTTGAATCATGAAGAGGATGTGTATTTTTGGATGGAGCCTTTTGAAAGTATGATAATACATCTGTTTGCCTTGATGGTTTCTTCCCATGATTATCTTTTGACATCTCACTAAATATTCCACAAGTAAAATTTCCAATCGATCTGCAAACCTGCATCAACAGTTTTCAAGCGTTGAGATATGCTTCATATAAATTCACTTGTTCATAGAAAATAGAATTATACTTTGCAAAATAATTGTTGAGTCAACATTGAAAGAACATATATCATAAATTGAATTTTGAGGCAAAATGGAATTTCACAAAAATTATTTAACAATGATAATGGGAAACTATTAAATTTTAAGACATAAAATATAATAATTCATTTGTATAACATTGAAACAACATCACTTTATTTGTATAAGTGCACCTTCCTAGTCCAAGTGAAAACATAGATGAAAAATGAGCTATGCGACAAAACATCCATCATTGCTAACCACTTGCAAACACTAGCTTCACTTCATTTCTCAAAGCTACATCAACCCAAATGAAGAACACATAGCAAGGGGTTACATTCTCTCTATATTTTTCTCCTCTATCTTGTTGGTAACAATAATGGTGCTCCTCCCTTTTACAGGGTAAGAGAAATCATGAGTTACAAGTAAAGAAAAACCCTAACCCTAGACTAGATCCACAAGTGTAGCAGTCTACATGTGCCAAGTATGAATTGCCGACTCACCTACTCCACATATTTTTATGCAACACCACATATTGGTATGCACCCAAAAGTGTCAACCCACTTTCCCCACATATTTTTATGCAACACTACATGTTTTTATGCAACAAGTGCACCTTCCTAGTCCAAGTGACAACATAGATGAAAATTGGGCTATGAGACAAAACATCCACCATTGAGACTCTCTTCCATGAAGTGTTCACCCTCCACAGTCCAAACAAAGTGCTCCTCACACACTAAGTGCTCATACAATGAAAGTAGAATGGAAAACAAGTTTCGAGCAACTAAAACTAACACCGATTTTGTAATTACATAGACAACTTCAATGTAGAAGGAGAAATCAACGATCATAGTACAAGGATACCTTAAATTAAGCATTCCATGGAAAGGAAAACAAGGATTGGCCCAAATAAGAACTAGTGCACATGGTTAAGACATGAGACAAGATGGAAGGAACCCAAGGAGGAATGGGAGAGCAAGACATGCCAAATATGTGGTAAGGAAGAGGTGGCAACCAAGCAATGCTTAATAAGAACTAGCGCACATGGTTAAGACATGAGACAAGAAGATGGAAGGAACCCAAGGAGGAATGGGAGAGCAAGACATGCCAAATATGTGGTAAGGAAGAGGTGGCAACCAAGCAATGCTTAATAAGAACTAGCGCACATGGTTAAGACATTAGACAAGAAGATGGAAGGAACCCAAGGAGGAATGGGAGAGCAAGACATGCCAAATATGTGGTAAGGAAGAGGTGGCAACCAAGCAATGCTTATTACTCCATTGTGAACCATATAACCACATCATGAAAGCATAGGCATCAGAATGCACCAATTGGGAAGAGACATTTTAGGAGAATCATGTAGAGGACACGACAAAGAGTGAGACAAGGATGATGTACGTCAAAGACAAGTTGCTAAGAACCAACCCAACCAAAGCAATTGAAGTGCCTTTGAGGGTCAAATTCAAATGAGTGCTACAACACTACCAAAAATTGACATATGGGATATAGTCTCTTCCACATGTATATTTCTTCTCCCATCATTCGTAGACAAAAATGTTGCAATGAGATGTAAGTTGTTATGTTCCATTAGAAAATGATATCCTATTCTCTCTTTCAGCATCATAAGCATGCTCCTCGAAATGAAAGCATGGTAACAAAAAAGAGTATTGTGTTTGGTTAACATAAACTCTCTCCCCCTCTCTAACATTATAAGCATGCCCCTGAAACAGAAGACTATTTTAATAACGTAATCTCTCTCTCATGGTAACATCATAATCATGTTCCTCAAAAATGAAGCAAAATCGTAGGATTATGATTTGTTGACTAGGCTTCTCTCATCTTCTTTTGAAAACTCTCTAACTAGCATTAGAGTTGAACCCTAAACAAATAGTTAAAAGGAAATACTGATTACTTACAAGATCATTGATCTATTCTACAAGAAGAATGTACATACAGCTCGCATTGAACCAGATTATTGAATGCATATGATGGGCAGCATATAGGAAAACCCGACATTGTATAAGCTACGATAGCATTATTCCAAATTAATTTCTAGCTGATCAAATATAACCCCGAAAACCTTCAAAGATGTTTAACTGACCGAACTCGTGGGGTTTATAAGCTGTAACCATCTACTCAAAATTATTTTCTATAGACTGACCTCGCCGAGTGTGCAGAGTGATTATGGAGATTTAATCCTGCAAGCTTATCCTTTATTTCAGTAAAAGAAGCTTCTTTTGAATGCTGTAAATTGAAATCAAATTCATAAACAAAAATGTTCTGAAACATAAAGATAAATTGGATTTCAAAGATCTGTGGTTTGAGTTTTTTGAATTTTTGGCCGGAGAACCCACAGTACTGGAATTTTTACACCAACGTTTCGAATCCCAAATGGGATCCATCATCAGGGAAAGAGAAAGATGAGAAAGATGAAAAAAGAAGAGCCAGAAGGAAGAAATAAATACTAATGGAAAGATAAAGGAGCAGCACAGGTCGGCCAAGGAGAATTAAAATGAAACCTAGAATTAATTTTAATATTTATAAATTAATATCAATTATTTTATTTTATAAATTAATATCAATTATTTAATTTTTATAAATTAGAATCCGATATTTAATATCTATCAACCAGAAACCTTAACTAAAACCAAAATTAAAATTAAAACCTAAAAAGTAAAATAATTTTTATTTATATTAATAACATAAATCTAGGAATAACCTAAAATCTATATTAATATTAAAATAAAAACTAAAAAACTAGAAAATATGCTAAGGTTAAAAAACATAAAATCTATGCAACATTAATATTAAAATAACCTAATAATTGACTAATTTAATATTTATGAAATCTAGACACTCTATAAACCTTAATATTAATATACCTAGAATCTATATAACTTAATAATATAAATAATAGAATTAATAACAAAAAGACCTAATAATAGTAACAAAAGCTAAAAACTAAAATATAAATATAATAATAAAATCATAAACAATTAAATAACTAAAAACTATATTAATATTCCTATCTCAAAACTATTATATCTTTTAAATCACTTGAATTCAAGGACGAGAGTTTTAATCCCCAATGAGTTTTTGAAGCTATGCGATATCATTCGTATGCATGGTAGATTTTGCGGGAATAGACAAACCCTCAAAAGATTTATAACAAACGGGAGGCCGGAGGTATCAGAAACACTTTACAGCAGGGTACAAACAGTCGCCAAAATTAGTACATTGGCGCAATCAAAAGTGCAACTACAGTAAACATCATACTGTGAATAAGGAACATTTCAAAACATCGGACAGAATATACATCCCTAGCAATGGCAAACGTTTAAACGTCCCTTGCCCTATAAGATTCTGTTTTGAAAACAAGTTAAATTTCTACGTTTGCTTGACCTGCTGCAGCGTTAAGTGAGATCAAAAGAAATCAATGTATAAGAGCACTGCATTCTTCAAATATCTGGCATAAAACCCTAAAGTCTGCTTTATACTACTTTGAACTAATATTTTCCCCACAGCAGCAAAAGTCCGACGGTAAAATCGGAGTTCATAAAAGACAAGTCTGTTTTAAAGGCGGGGAAGCTTCTAAGTAGTTCGGTATCTCAAACCTACCACACACCACACATTTTAATTATAATGTCAGAGAAAGGGGAGCGCTACCTGGGCGTCCTAGCTCCGTGAAAATATCCAACGGACGGCCCAGAACTTCGAAACTGCAACCATATCCAATTCTGCGACCCATCAAATTACGATATTAACCGCAACAAAAGAGACGGAAAAAATAACTTTGAACGGATCGATTTCAGTTAAATAACCGGAGAGAATACACAGGAAAAAAAACGCTAAAAAAATGAACAGAGCTCAAATTTTAGCGTCAAACGGCGAATGTCCGTGAAAAAACGATTTCAAATGCTTTGGTAAAACGCATAAAGACACAACTTAGATAGCAGAGATTTTCAGCTTTCGGACGATCGAGGTAATATTTAGAGAGTATACGTTTACCGGAAATTATTGAGAAGCCGAAGCTGCAAAGCCCTCTAGAGGAATATAAGAAGATTGACAATAGCGCATTCCTCGACTATGGAGCCTTTTTCACTGCCCGAAAACATCAAATGAGGTAAGCACGTCAAAAACGTGTGACAGTGCTAAAATGAAGATATCTCGACTGGAAACAGAAAAATAAGGGTAAAATAACAGGAACTTACAAACCTTGAACCTAAGACAAAGTCATTCCGACACTCCACAACTCTTTAAAGAACGCACTGGAAAAAAACATAAATAAATCCTCCAAAGACCGAGCCTGTTGTTGAAGACCGGGCAGACGAACCAAAAAGGAGCTGTAAATAGAGTCCCGCGAGAAGTCCAAGGATTCGAAAACGGCGCCCGCCGTTAAAAATAATCGTAAAATGACTGTAAACCGCGGCGATCGGCTACGCGCTCGTCGGCAAACGGAAAGTGTCAGTTGATCACAGCGACTTTGAAGCGATCTGGTTAAATTAGGTGCAAAAAGGCCTGCGAATTGGCACCGTACTGCAGAAACTTTGATGATGCTGTGGAGTTTTGCACAATTTTCTGCACAGCCCGTGCCTGTCACTCTGTGAAATTTCTTTTTGATCTCTTTTTTCTGTTCTCCAGACGAAGCTATGGTCAAGATTTGAGGCTCGTATCACATCATCTGTTTTTTGCCGTAAAAGATTTTTCAGATTCCTTTTTCTGGCAAAGCCAAAACTACCTAACAGCCTACTGCTAGTACTACTACCTGGAAACAATGGATACCGAAACCAGAGAAAAATAAGCGGATTGAAATCTGAAAATGCAAGAATATCCCACCGAAACTGCTGCTGCTAGATTTGTGAACTAGGATGAAAAAACCTATTTCAAAACCATTTTTATACAAGAACCCAGGGAGCCATATACACCAAAACAGCGGGCTGAATCCGTCAAAACAGGGAGCCGCCCTCCATTTCAAAATAAATCTAACATCCCATGACCAAATCAACCCTCACAAACCACTCCCGGGACCAAATCGACCCTCACAAACCACTCCCAAACCAGAAAATCCAAATTGTAAATCAAAATGGGGGCGATTTTGATCAAATACGATTCCACAAATATCAAAATGGGGCTATTTTGATCAAATACAATTCGGTTAGTTTATCCGCCCTGGGCTAAAATAAAAAAATAAATTAATTTTTAAATAAAATATGGGCTAATTATATAAAAAAAAAAAATATTATTTTAATTAAAAATTCGCCCCATTAAAATATAAAAAGCCTTAAATTTCGCCTTTGGGCGATTATTCGCCCCTAAAATTAACCTTGACAATCACAATCATGCTTGTAACATAAACTTTATTATGTAACCTTCCATCAATTTCATGATTCGTTTAACCACTCACATAATAAGAAATCACATCATTGAACACTGATATACCATTGAAACCCTGTAGGGTAAAAACCATCAAACATTTGATTTTATTATTAAATGCTTGTGAGGGTGTTCACGCGCTTGTGAGAGTGTTAACCCCTCACTCAATGGTTATAAGAGAGTCAATCTCTTAACCATTGCTATAAAATATTATAAAGAATATCATCTCAAAAACAACAAACTTGTTATAATCTATTACCATCATCATAACATCATTTACCCACAAATCTCCAATATTCATATCTTTGTGGTCTCGTTGTTCCTTTAGTGGACCATTATTTACCTACCATCATGTTAAAAATAACAATTTCTACGATTGTCGTCATCAATATACGTTGATATCATAATTACATAAGGTATTAATCAACCAATTCATAAATTTGACATCAACATATGTTGATATCATGATTACATAAAGTATTAATCAACCAATTCATAAATTTGTCGTCAACATACGTTGATATCATGACTGCATAAAGTATTAATCAACCAACTCATAAATTTATACTAAATGATGCTCCACCATCTATTCATGTACATTCATTAAATGTAAGAAAAATATCACAACATGCTTCCTTTAACAACACTACTCATGCATTATGTGTAAGAAAATAATTATCAAGCATGTCAATATAATTACGACGTAACTATGATCATTCTTGCACCAACACAAGTTCATATCCAAAAGAAACCACTGTATCCATTCATTTCATTTAAAGGATAATAAACTTATCTTTTTTTCTCATACATGTAAATATAAAAACTTATTCAAAGAGAGCTAGCCCCTTAGCTTCTTCTTTGTGCATGTAACTAAGTAACATTTCCAATGCAATAGATATTATTATAATATATAAAAAAGCGTGCCCCCTTATACGGGAAATCTAACATCATAGAAATCATTATTGTGCATGCAAATGCAAGTCCCTTTTTGAAAAACATGTTTCCCAAGATAGACCGATTTACAAAATCTATTGTATGCACAAGATATGCATTTCTCTAAAACAAAACTAGTCTGTTAGTCATTATTTCTTGCATATGGATATATGTATTTTAAAAAGGAAAGATAGTGCATTTATTGAAATTAATTACTTATTTTACTTTCCATGATATAACATAATACTTATTCTTTTATGCACACATATCCATGTTTCTCTTTGAAAGAACTAACACAAACATTCTATTATCATGCATGTAATGAACTATTGTTTCTAGGATTATGCATGTGTTCTTTTCACATGGTTATCTTCAAGAACCCAACATAGTTTCTATATGGTTTTATGTACAAAGTTCTTATGCATTTGTTTCCAAGAAAGTGTCATAACAAATTTCTCATGTACTTGTTTTCAAGAAAATATCATAATCAACATTTCCTTTGGGCAAAGTAACTAAAATAATAATAATGTTAACCTTTTATGCATTAAATCATGCAATTAAATCAAACTATGCAATATACAACACACAAATCATTTATCTGTATACCTGCCAAAACATGTAAATTTTGCAAAATATTGCAAAGAAATTAACACAATTGACTTATCTCTTACCCACAATAAAAACTTATTCTTTTCAAAGAATATTCCTATGACTTATGTTAGCTCTGTGCATTTGATCTATGCATAAGTATTCTTTTTTTTTTTTTAAGAATTGATCCAGGTGGATGTTGGTGACCACCGGGCTATCCCACTTGGAACCCCACAACTGTCTCTTTCAGTTTTAAAGTTTCCTTAATTGTAGCACAATTTACTATTTTTAGCAGTTTTTCAGGTCGTGAACTTCTAGAGCCATTTTGAGGCCCTAAATGACGTTTTTTGGGAAAACTAGGGGAAAGATGAATCCATGTTTCTCTTCCCAAAGTTGTAGTCCTCAGATAGATCTTTTTAATGAGGTGTTGTGCATGTCAAACGGAGATCATATGCCAAAGTCACGACCGCGTGAAGTTGATGTACAAATTTACCCAAAACGGGTCCCATAGTTTGACATTTCATCTCCTCGGGTTAAGTTTTTGGATATTTAGGGTTTTCAATTGTTTCTAAACAATAAATATGCCTTCGAGCTTCATTGTAACTCAGTTCAGAGGCATGTAGCCGCTAGATCTCTTCTCAAAGGTAAGCTACCATCACCCTAGCTGGTTTATTTCCATTTCTGTTTGTAAGCATATTTTAGTATTTTACATTAATGAAATGAAGTATTATTTCTGCTGCATCTCTGTGTTTATGGTTATATCTATATGGTGTTGCGTTCGTGTTTAAATCTGGATCAGTGGTATCAGAGTGGTCTGTTTTTTCTTTGTTTTTCTTTGCATATCCCCAACGAGGTCATGATATAAGGAGCTAGGGCTCGATGTGGTTGAACCTTTACAGACGAAAAGAAAGATCAGGGAGCATGAGATCCTATCAAAATCTTGCTCGAAGAAGGACTCGAGTGACAAAGGAACGTGATGATGGAAAACTTTGCCCAGATCCTTCAGCGACTACCTAGAGGCGACACATCGGCTTCCAACAAATACTCTGGAAATGCCACACCCTTTAATGTACAAGTTAAATTTGAAATCCCCATATTCGAGGGTCAAATAGACGTGGATGCAGTAGATAAATGGTTAAATCTGTTAGAAGGGTATTTTTTGTTCATGATTTTTCCAGCCAATAAAAGATCTCTTTCCCTCTTCTCAAAGCTACCCCACACATCAAGAACTGGTGGGAAACCTACTACAAGCAGAAGGATGAAAGTACAAACTCACTGTTTTCAGCCGCTTCCACTTGGAACTCATTCTAGGATGTCATCAAGGAGCAGTACTACCCTGTCAGAAGCAATGAGGACAAATACATAAAGTGGACCACAATACAGTAGGGAAGGGACCATGATGTACTAGAGTTCACAAATATTTTTCATACCCTTCGCACAAAGTTCGGTATCAAGGATTCTGAGCTGCATTTGGTATTCAAATGTTGTGGCTGCCTACACAAGTATATCCAAGATGAGATGGAGTTCTTGAACATCTCCTCGCTCGGTACGACGTATCGATATGCTGTCAAGATCAACCAAAAGTTTAAATAGAAGAAGCGAGACTTTGGATCTACGAATTCGAAGCTAGGGAAAGGTTTCCCCAAATCGCAGAACCAAGGACAAAGCTAAGATGGGGCAACCCCAGAAAACTCGTCGAAGCCAAAAGAAAAGAACAACAACACGAAGTCAAAGAAGGACATAGGAAAGTGGTGTGAGTTCCATAACATCCCCACACACAACACAAGTGAATGTTGGACCAAGCAGTTGCTGGTGGCCGAGATGAAGGCTTCAGAATCAGATGCATGTTTTGACCCTGAGTCAAAACCCGACAAGGGGAATGACAAAGGGAAGTAGATCATTGATGCGGAGCCCGACGCCATTTTTTCCACCTCCAAGATAAAAAGGAATGAGCCTGAAGATCCACAGGAAGGGGAGTGTCTTTTCCACTCACAGATGTGGGTGAAGAGTTCACCGCTGCAATTCATTATTGACAGTGGGAGCCAAAAGTACCTCATTTCAGTAGATATCGTGAAGCGGTTGTGCCTACCAACTACACCACACCCGTAGCTGTACAATATCGGGTGGCTTCACCAAGGATGAGATCTCCGAGTTCGCTAGTAGTGCCACCTTCCCTACAGCATCAAACCCTTCACAGACGAGGTATTACATGATGTTGCACCTCTGGATGCTTGTGATGTATTATTAGTCTAGCCATACTTGTGGAGCGACATGCTACATATGAGTCAAGGCCTCGCTCTATTTTTTTTTGTAACTCATTATACAAGATACCGAGGTAGTCCCACCTACCCCACTTCTTTGATCTCTACTAAGAAAGGCAGTAAGATCATCTCCAAGATTAGGAAATTTATTTTTTGTTTGGTTCGCTCTCAAAGTAAGGGGAAGATCGTAGCCACAACCATGGTCCCCGGGAAGGGTTCCTCCACACAGTAGAAGCAGGTGGATATAGTCATGAAATAAGATAGGGAAATCTTCTCCTCACCCACAGGGGTACCATTGCACTGTCAGGTCAAGTATTCGTCTGATCTGACTTCCAGAGCAACTCTACCCAACGGGCCGATCTATCGCCACTCCATTCTGGAAAGTACCAAGCACAAGTAGTGACATGATCAATATCAGGTACCACACATTTTTCAAGTGGGTGAAAAAGTCTATTGCATCTGCAGAAAGAACGCCTTACAAGGGCCCATCAGAAGTTCAGACCACTCTGATATGGTCCTTACACCAGTACCAACGCTATGGGATACAATGCTTTGGAGCACAACATTTCCCCATTCCTTCGTTTGCACCAAGTGTTCAATGTGGACTGTTCTCGACGAAGCTTCCCACCATTATTGGACACATCAGAGGTTGCAAAATAGCTCACCAGGGACCAAGTTCAGCAAAAGTTTCCTCATCTCATGGAGGAACTCAACACAGTGGGGACCATTGCTTCCTAAAGGGGGAGGAATGATCCAGGTGGATGTTGGTGGCCACCCTCCTATCCCACTTGGACCCCTACAACTATCTCTTTCAGTTTTTCAGTTCCTTAATTGTAGCACAATTTACTATTTTTAGCAGTTTTTTCGGTCTTGAACTTCCGGAGCCGTCTTGAGGCCTTAAATGACAGTTTTTGGGAAACCTGGGAGCAATAAGGGTCCATGGTCCTATGTTTCTCTTCCAAAAGTTGTATTCCTCAGATAGATCTTTCTAACGAGATATTGTGTGTGTCAAACAGAGATCATATGCCAAAGTTACGACCTTGGGAAGTTGATGTACCAATTTACCCAAAAAGCGGCCCACAATTTGGCGGTTCATCTCCTAGGGTTATGTTTTTGGATATTTATGGTTTTCCATTATTTCTCAACAATAAATAGGCCTTCAAGCCTCATTGTAACTCAGTTCAAAGGCATGTAGTCGCCACATCTATTGTCAGATATAAGCTACCATCGCCCTAGATGGTTTATTTCCATTTCTGTTTGTAAGCATATTTCAGTATTTTACATTAATGAAATGAAGTTTTATTTCTGCTACATCTCTATGTTTGTGGTTATATCTGTAACTTGTTTCATTCATGTTTAAATCCAGATCAAGAACTCTCTTAAGAATAAGAATCGATGGGAATCGTTTCCATGGTTTTATTAAATAACTAACATTTACCAACACCATGGAAATATTTTTACCATGACTAAGCACAAAACCTCGGTGTTCTTTTCAAGAAAACCACAAGATTTATCTATTCTAATTAACCAAAAAGTCATAGTTACTTATCTTTTCTTCAACAAAGACTTATGTCTTATAAACACATAAGGTAGTTATTAAAACTATACAATTCAAAAGAAAATCCCACTTTCCACTTTTATTTTTCACCACCCATGAAATTATCTCACCAATTACCCTCTTTAATCTATATTCATTTCCAAGAAAATAACTTGGATTTGTTATCATTTCATACACTAGTAAGAAATCCCTTTTTGAGAAAAAACATGCATCCTATCTTTTCTTACCTAAAATGCAGATAAGGAATTATTCTATTTAAAGACTCTCTAAGAACGTGGTTTTCACCGTCATACTTCCAAGAATAGGAATCTACAATTTTTCCTTTTGGTATTGTTTGTTTGTATCCAATCATGTTAACCCATGTAGGTTCCTCTTTTTCCTACCTACTATTCTTATCAAATAAGAAGAATGTAACAATTTCTATCACTAAGTTTTCATACATAATTAATTCATAGTGCAAGCTAAAAGAGTACATACTCATATAAATATTTCCAAGCAACATATCAATACCTTATTTTCGTATTTACTGAGCACGCACCAAATCCTGGAATTGGAATCAATCAATTTCAATCTATCTTTTCGATGACTTCACTTGGTTTCCTTTCTTTTGGTCAAACCAACTACTCTGCACAAGGAAAGAGGACTCGCTTTATCACTCAAGCACCAACCGAGAGAAAAATTCCCCCTCGAAGTCAGAGGTTCAAAAGAAAGAATCAGTCAGACTCGAAGTTGTAATAAGGAACCAACCGAGAGTATAAATATTCCCAGGCAATGATCTTTCCTATGTTTTCCACAAATGTTACAGGTCAATTTGGGCACATCAACCCTGACTTCTAGATCAGTATTATTAGGGTCCATTAATCCATAATTTAATTGTTTTCATTCCCTAATGAGGTCAGCCAACATCATGCTTGCCTCCCAAGAGTTTCCATGACACCGTTCATCCAAAAAGTGCCTCTAAGGTGATCAGCGCAGGTGGCCCTTTATCAAGCTGCATTGTAGTGCAGGAACTGCACTGACTAGGTGCACTGCAACGTAACTAGCCTTTGTGTCACCTGCACTGAGCGAGATTCATCCAATTTTTTAAATGAATCCATTGGATTCCTCATCCAGTGGATGCTTTTGGAAGTTTCCATATGGATTGAGCTCGCTTTTGGATGAGGAAGAGGATGAATGAACCTTAATCCATTATCCCTTCCTCCATGGAACCGCCTCCCAATTTTGGCAGAGCATTCATGAGGGCCATTAATGGCTTAACCTCCTCCATTCCGCTATAAATTGACCAATCATTCAAAGGTCCAGGTTGGAATTTCTTGAGCTAAGGAAATGTTGTTTGAATGAGAATAGTAAGAGTATTGTAATGATGTTGAATTGTTGCTTAATGAGGAGAGAAGGGTTTGAAACTGGAAGGAAGAAACTGAATCAAGCATGAACATTCATGGGTTGTAATCTTTCCTTTTATCAATAAATAATTATAATCTTTTTCCATTCATGTGTTTATATGATGTATATTGTATTCTGGATTCTATGATATGTTTAGTTAACCGATCGTTATTGTATGCTTTGATGGGTTTCTGTGTCGGCTTGTGTGCAGGTACTTTCCAAGTGAGTTAAGTATGGAAAGGAGTGACGAATTTGATCAAAGGAGAGAGGGATCGAGCTAAAGTTACAGGTTGGTTCCATTTTCCTCCTTCTCTTATCTGTTAATTATAGGAAAGGTAGCGAATTACTTTGTCTATTGTATCTAGACTAGCTACTAGGTCTAGAGGGTTAGGCGTTTGTAGGAACACTAAATTTTCCCAAAACAAAAGGGAAGCCATACTGGGGAGCAATCCTATCCCTTGTAGTAGCTTATCAATCTCTTAAACACTTTGACATACTGTACCTTCTGTCATTTATTGAATTCAAGTCCAATTCATTGAAAATTGAGTCAATTTTGAGCATAAAATTGTCTTGCTGTAATCAGCACACCTCTATGACTGACACAGTGCGCTGCGGTGCACCTTTTGCATAGACTCAATGCGATTCAGTGCATTGTCTTTGACTGTGGCCTGGGTTGATCCCTTTAGGGTCATTTTTCCCATCTGGGAACTGAAAAATTTTGTTAATTTTCAGCAGTTTGAATTGCTTATTGGATGTAAATGAGGTCTTGTCTCTGAAAAATAGTCTTTATTTCCTTATTTCTACCCGATTTAGAATGGATTGTTGGATGTTTTTTTACGTATTTGTTTTATCATTTGCAATCCATTGTCGAAAACTAGTTTTGATCGATTGTTTTGTCAAAAAACGAAGTGTCATAAACTCTTCCTTCATAAATAATCGATTGATATATTTGTGAATTTGATTCATATTTTCGTTTAAAGTGTCGAAAATCTTCATTTCTTTAAAGTTGCAAGTGTCATTCAGTCTTCCCTTCCCTTTAAGAGAAATTGTCATAAATTGAAATTTTTTGTGAAAAGAGTTTTTAAATCATTTGTGCATTAGTTTTCTTATTACATCATTCACATTAAGAGAAACTGAAATAAAAAGAAATACATGCAATTGCATTTTAGAGTTTGAGTTTGTGTGTTCAAAAGGAATTGTTTAGGGAATTGCATTAGTTTGTGCTCTTTGTTGATTGTTCAAAAAGTACTTGTATGCTCTATCCCTCAGAGTTAGGATTTTCATTGCTGAAAACAAATGGAAAGAGTGCTTCTCATTCTAGTTGCATTCTTAGGAATTTCAAAAAACATCTCATGGTGAACCCTAAAAGGAAAATTTTAAGCAAGATAAACATAAAATTTACATCAATTAACCTAATAACACATTAGAACTTAAGGAAAACATCTAGAGGTCTAGGCTAGAGACATGTTCCGGTGTCTTAAAAGCTAGCGGCTATCATTTTCATTGAGGTTGGGTGATTCCTCCTCTCTGATTCGATAAGTACTAGTACGGACTTGTGCTCCCTGTACTGTCGAGTATATAGTGGGAGACTCCAATAGGTTGAAATCCTTTATCCCTAGGAAGCTGAGTCTGCCACCTTACTGATCACAATGCACTGAACACAACATTCGGGAAGATTGATTGCCGTACGGTAAATCCTTGCTAATTTCTCTTTCATTTACCACCAAGGTGTATATTGCAGTTTTATGATTAGTTTGTTAAACCCTCTTGTCTAGAATCTCTAGAGCAGTCACTTTCATTCCTTTTTGACTCCTTAAAAGAAAAGGTTCATTTGAGCACTTGTCCTTTCAAGCTCATTAAACATCGAAAGCGACTAGAGTAATATTTTGTTTTTTCTCGACTCTTAAAAAATAAAAAAGCAAAGTTATGTTGTAGTGTCATAAAAGTTAATTGACCGCGAATAACATCCTTATTACTTAGTTGAGATTAGGTTGATAGAAGCAATCAAAAATTCTGGAGGAAGATCAACCTCTACTCCGTCGTTCAAGGAGATTTATGAGCAAACCACCCTTGCAACTGGAAGCGACTCCTATCCAGTCAAGGAGGACTCGTCAAATGGTGTTTGGTACGTCAAGACTTTCTGGTACTTCATCTGCATTACTAGATCCGCCTATCATGGCTAGTACTAAGCCTCCAGTTACTCCAACTGTTTCTAGTACATCTGTTACACAAGAAGAAGTTACTCAACTAGCTGAGGTCGCTATAATGGAAACAAGTGAAAAAATAGCTGAAGTTGATCCACAACTTGAAGTTAATCAACCAGAAATTACTTCAGAACTTGAACTAGTTCCATTGGAATTTGATCCAAAACCTATAGCAGTTGAAACCGAAGACATTTTTGAACTTGAAGTTATTCAAGAACCTTCCCTTGAAACTGAAGTTCTTTTACCACAACATCTGGACTTTGACCTTGGACATTCTGAAGTTGTTACCGAAATACCTCAGTCGTCTGTAGTTCTTGAAACTCCATCTGTAACACTAGAAGTCTTTTTCGGACCTGGCGGTGAAATCCTTCCACTAGGATTAATTGTTGTAGAGGAAGAAGCTGAGGAAGATTCTACCCCCAGGACTCCACATCATTTTGGACCTGGTTTGTATCTTTATTCTCAATCTCTTCCTCATTCTTCTGTTGCCTCTGAGATACCATTGATTCATTAGGAAAAATTTTGGGTCAGTTAACCATGGCAGAACAACCACAAACATCCCAAGCTACTTCATCTGATGCAGTTTCGATAGAATCCTTTACTGCTACTTCTTCGATGTTTTCTACCACACTTGAGTCAAATTTATATGGAAAACCATCTGTCCTAGGTGGTTACCAGTATTTTTCTAGAATCCACTAAGGGGTTTCTTCTTTTCCATGGTCATCAACCATGTCAACAACGCAAATTTTACTTGGTTCTTCTTATCAAGGACAACAGTTTGATCCTGCTTACCAGTATCAAACTGGGCAATTTGGTGAACAATGACCCGTATATCCTCTTAACACTGGACTGCCACCATATGGTCAGCAATATGCCTATTCACCGCATCCTCCCTATCAAGGAGGACAACCCTATGGTTATGTTCTGTCGTATTCAGGTCAACCTGAAATGAGAGTCTGTTAGTGGTAGCCAACTCTGCCACTACAACCAAGGCTTGTGTATCCAACGCAACCTATGCAAATTGAGTCGATTATTTCGACCCAACCTATCGTAACTATGGAACCACCGATAGAAGCTCAACCTGTTGTATCTCAGCCCTTACAAGTTAGTTCCGCTACCTCACAACCACAAGTTTCGAGTCAGCAAACTCAAACTTCTCAGGCTATTATGCAACTACTGGTTGTTTCTTGGGTACAAATACCTGAGGTGAGTGTGCCATTATTTGGAGTGACTCTAGTTGCTACTGGTTTAGTTTATTCTCAGCTTGGTCAAATTGGAATTGGGGGGCAATATCAAACTTCACAACCGATACCACAACAACCTTGGCAGCCACAGTATCAACAACCTCCTTTAAAGAATGTCCAACCTTAGTATGGGCCTACTTTTCAAGCTCAACCTGGGCAAGGACAACATCAAGTGTGTTAGGGCCCTGTGTACCAAGCCCATCCCTATTACAGAAAAATGCAAGGTCAACCTGGTTTTAATCCATATACTGGATATGTCCCACCATCCTATCAAGGATATCCTCCTTATGCACATATGAAAAGGCCTATGGCACAAGTAATTCCATCTTATCCCAGATATGCTCAACCTGATTTGAATCTGCAGTTGCCATTTGTGGCAACTTTAGAATTACCAGATTTCCAATGATCCAATTTTGTATGCTCCTTGGTGGTCGGCAATTCCTCATAAGTTGCCTTCCAATATTCCAAAGTTTAATGGAAATCCTGGAGAATACCTATCAAATCACGTTATGACTTTTCATTTATGGTGTTCTTCGAACTCCTTGGATGATGATTTAGTAAGACTCCATCTTTTCCAAAGAACACTCATTGGTTTGACTACTAAGTGGTATATTGAATTGCCGAGAGCTTGTTTTAATAATTTCACCCATTTAGCCACTACCTTTTTGACCCACTTCTAGTTAACCATCAGATATGAAACTAGAACATAACTTTTTACCAACTTTATACAAACAACTTGTACTCACATATCAAATCATATTCATGAGTGGTGTTGTCATCGTCGAATGGTCAAAACCTATGTTCCTGATAAGCTTTTAGCTGAGTGGTTCATTAAGTCCTTATTGTCATCTATCACCGAGGACGTGGCTAAAGGTCGAGTTGTTACAGAAGAGCAAGTGATTGCTCATGCCCAATATTTCAATTTTATTTACACGTAATCCGGCATGCTCTATGACAAAATTCCACATGCACTGCACCTAAATCAATCCATTCCACCTCCACCATTGAATAGGGACTCTCATGCTGGAGACAGTGTGATCGGTTCCTTTAGCATGCAAACGACAAGTAAACGATCTGGTCAATCGCTTGCCATTTTGAATAAAAATGTAAATGCATCTGAGGTTCCTGCTTCTAAGATTAATGCCATGTCATCTAACAAAGGTAAGAATCAAAAGCAACCAGGAAGCAAGAAGAAAGGGAAAAATAAAAAGAAAACTGAAAACCCTCCTTAAGAGAAATCATCTGATTCCTCTAATCCAAGAAAGAAACCTCATTATCCATGTCTGATATGTAATGATGAGCACTTTACAAGATATTGTCCTCACCGCTCGGAAGTTTCTAAGCTGTTAAAAACTTCTACTACATCTGCAGTGTTGACAGATCCGTTTCCAAACTAGGATACTAATATGGTTGAAACTAAAAATGCTTCCACATCCCAGGTATTAATGTTATCCATCTAAAAACCTAAAGATGAGATTTTGGTTCAGACACGTAGTAAATATTATGGTAATCCGCCATCATCGTCAAATAATCAGGCCACTGATCAACCTGGTTCTTCGACTTCGACCACATCAGAAAATATTCCACTACCCATTGCATCAGAGTTAACAATAAAGCCACCTAAGGGAGTTGTGCACAAATCAATGTTTAACCCTCGAGCTCGAGCTTCTCAAAATTATAACATAGTAGAATATCTTGCTCAGTATTCTTTTGCTATGTCGATGCTTGAGGTATTACAAAATTGCCCCTCCCAAAAGTAGGATTCACTGTTGGTAATAGGTGGAGTAGATCCAACGGATTCTATTATTGTGGTTTTTAATCACTCAGTATATACACCACCGTTACCAGCACAATTAGCTTTTCTAATTCAGGTTAAAGCTCTGAACAAAATTATTCATCGAACTATCATAGATGAGGGAGCTTCTACCTGTATTATGTCAATGAGCTGCTGAAAACACTAGGGTCACCTACGTTGTCAAGATCAGCAACCACATTGAAGGCTTTTGGTGCAAGAACTTATAATTCATGTGGGATTTTGAATAATTTTCAAGTAGAACTAGGGGGCAAAATAGTAACTGTTGAGGTTGAGGTGGTTGATGGACCCCTTGACTACAACATTTTACTTCGACGACCATGGGTTTATGCTATGTCTACTGTTGCTTCCACGTACTTTTGTATGATTGCATTTCCTCATAAAGGTGGAATAAGAGTTATCGAACAAACTTCATTTTTTGCCTCTAGTTCTCAAGTTATGGGAAGCATTCCATTTGTTAATGGACCACCTCTTTCACTTCAATCTGTTGGTGTAGGTATTTTCAAAGATCCCTCCCTATTGGGTACTTTCACACTTCCTTCACCATCTGGAACTTCAGAAGTCAAGAGAGTCGAGACATGTAATATGTTATCCTCTACTTCATCTGATTTAAAGAGGATCACCAATAGTATTGAAGATGAGAGTTTTACTAAGGTTATGTTGCTAAGTCCCATCGAGCTCGCATAGAAATCAATTTTTCTTACTTGTGCGACATTTCCAGATCCACATTCGCCAATTGTACGGGAAGATAATTCACTTGAATACGGTACTTCTTTCGATCCTTTTGCTTGTATATATTCTATAGACGAGGAAATCATCCAGTGAATGATGATAGGAGAAGAACCTTGGGAAGATTATCATCATCGTTCCCTTCTTCCAGATTCCGGTGAAGATTATTCAGGTGAGCTTGTACACCCTTCGATTGTAGATTTCTTCTTGAATTCTGTTAGAATAGCTTCGGTAGACTCTGAGCGTAGTTTTTCTAACATAGAAGAAACCATTTCTATAGACATTTCGACCAAGCCTAACATTGTAGAAAACATTCATGTCAGAAAATCTTGTTCTCCTTCGGAACTTGATATTTATCGTGCTCTGTTTCGTGAATTTAGAGATATATTTGCATGGTCTTATGAGGAGATGCCAGGCATTGATTCAACCATTGTTGAACATCAAATCAAAATGTACCTTGATTTCAAACCAGTACGATAGCGGCTTCGACCTGTACATCCAAAGAAAGCTGCTGCCATTAAGACAGAGGTTGAAAAACTTTTGTGTGTTGGCTTCATTTACCCTGTACCTCTTACCAATTAGGTATCAAATATTTTTCCCGTGATGAAAAGACAAGAAACAATCTGAGTGTGAGTTGATTACTGGGATGTAAATAAAGCACGTCCAAAAGACAATTATCCTACACCCTTCATCGACCAGATTATTGATGAATGTGCCAGATGTGAAATCTTTTCATTCTTGGGTGGATTTTCCAGCTATAATCAAATTAATATCTACCCAGAGGATTAGTTAAGAACTGCATTTATTTGTCACTGGGGCACATTCGCATATCGGTAGTTACCTATTGGTTTGAAGAATGAAGGGGCTACATTTCAGAGGGAAATGAACTATGCCTTCCATGACATTAAGATCATTGTGCAAACATGTCTTGATGATTTTCCTGCTCATTCACGAAAGTGGACTAATCACCCACAACATCTTAGAGCAATATTCTTACGGTGCCGACACTACAAAATAAGGCTCAATCCACACAAGTGTGTGTTTTGCATTGGCTCTAGTCGATTTCTTGGATTCGTTGTCTCAAAAGATGGAATTCGACTCAATCCAACTAAGGTTCAGGCAATACTTGACTTGCCTCCACCTTCGAATTTATTAGAGTTACAGAAACTTCAAGGGAAAGCAAACTTTTTGAGGAGGTTCATTCCAAACTATGCTGAAATGGCTAAAGGTTTTACTCATTTGTTGAAGAAAGAGGTACCCTTCCATTGAGATCATGTTGCGCAAACTTCCTTTAGTGCACTTAAATATTCCCTCATTAGAGCATCATTAATGTATGCCCCAAACTATCAACAAGACTATTACCTGAATCTCGCCGCTACAGATACAACCATCGAAATGGTTTTAGTCCAAGAAGAATATGGAATAGAACATCCAGTATATTATTTGAGCCATAATCTCAATGATACAGAAAGAAAATATTCTTATGTCAAAAAGTTAGCTTTAGCAGCCATTCAAGCTGTGCAGAGGTTTCGTCACTATATTCTCTTGCGTAAAACTACAATTATCTCCGATTGAAACCCTATGACATACATGTTGTCACATGAATTGCTGGGGGAAAAATATTCAAAGTGGATAGTAATATTGCAGGAGTTTTATTTGGAATTCATTAAGTCTAAGTCAAAGAAATCTCTCGTATTTGCCGAACTACTTTCCGATCTTCCCTCATCCTCCAATGATTTAACATCAGAAACATCAGTCTTGGATGAGTCTTTGTTTCTCATTTTGTCAAGTGATCCATGGTATGGGGATATACTGATCTATCTCTAGACCCAAGCTTTCTGGCCCAATGCCTCTCACTCTCAACAACAACGTATCCAATACGAAGCCAAAAATTATCTGATCATTGGTGACATGCTTTATCACTGTGGTATCGATACGATTTTAAGTAGGTGGCCCACTCATGAGGAGGCCAAGAAAGATTTGAATGAATGTCATTTAGGTGGTTGTGGTGGACATTTGTCCGGATATGCAACAACATAGAGAATTCTCCGTGTTGGTTAATTTTGGCCAACAATATTCAAAGATTGCATAATCATTGTCAGAAGTTGTCATGCGTGGAAAATATTTGATCGGAAAACTTGATTACCACCTGCACCTTTGCATCCAGTAGTCGTTGTTGGACCATTCGCTAAATGGGGCATTGATTTTATGACATGTAACCCCACCTCAACCAGGGGGAATGGGTATATTATAGTTGTTGTTAACTATTTTACCAAATGGGTTGAGGTGATGCCTACATTAAAAAATAGCGGCGAGATGGCTCCATTGTTTTTCTTCAACCACGTGGTTGCTAGGTTTGGTGTAGCACAGGCCATAGTCACAAATCATGGGTTGCATTTTCGCAATCACATGATGGTTGAGTTGACTGCCAAATTAGGATTGTCACATGATAGTTCTACTCCATATTATCCGCAATCTAATGGAAAAGTTGAGGCTATCAAAAAGGTCCTTAAGCGCATGTTGCAAATAATGATTGGAGTTCATAAAAGGAATTGGCATTTAATCCTGTACTTGGCTTTGTGGGCATATCGGACCTTGGTGAGAAATGCTACCATATTCACAGTCTTTCAGTTGGTGTATGGTTTGGAAGCAATCTTGCCAATTTAATGTGAAATTTCGTCACTCGAACTCACAATTGACCTGCTACTTGACACTTCTGAGGAAGAATCACGTTTCTTAGAATTAATCCATCTAGATGAAACTCGTCGTGATGCTGCATTGGCTAATGAAGCAGACAAGAAACGAGTAAAGGTGCAATATGATCAAAATGTCAAGCCTCGAGTCTTCTTAGAAGGTGACCTAGTCTTGTCTTATAATCAGGAGTCCGATAAAATTGGAGTAGGGATATTCAGATCACTTTCGATGGGCCCTTATATTGTTAAGCACGTTTTGGTGAAAGGTTCATATGAGTTAGTGGATTATGATGGAATTCCATTGTCTAAGCCCAGAAATGGGTTGTATTTAAAACGTTACTATGCTTAGTTAAGTATGGTAAAACTCATGTACATATGCTTGGATTGCATGTGTGAGTGTGTTTATTTTAGGGTTTTTATTTGGTTAAGTAATCCACTTTGCATTTGTTGCAGATGTTGAACTTTTCAGAACCATTGGTTGGTTACGCCGATGGTGCTAGTCGTAGTACGTAGAACCTATCTTCTGCAGCATGGGCTATTTTCATAGCGAGTTAATGAGTTGATAGATAATTGTAATTTTTTTTTAAAAATAGTTTGTGTCCAAGACAAAATTGGTCATCTGACCCAAAAACTAAAATGTATGCAAAAAAAGCATCTTAGTAAACTAGTGGTGCTCATCATAGCAAGTCATTGCCTAGGCTATCATGCACAAGAGTCTCATCCAATGACCCGGTACACCGATGGTGTGGCATTGCAATCACATAGGTAGCTCCTCAATCCGGACCTCCGGAATGCCCAGGGTTAATCCCTCTATGTGAACTCGCAATTCAGCTAGAGTCTCAGCCAAATCCAAGTCTCGGAGAACCGCTCTCCCTATGGGTCTCTGTGTTGGTCCAGATACATCTCGTGGGTCTCCCACAGGTTGAACAGGTCTGATATTTGTATGCATAAAAAATTGATTTTGTTCAGTTTTGGAGTTAATCAAAAACACAAAAAATGAAAAAACTTTAAAAATTCAAAACACTTGGTCAAACAATTTATCAATAGCACCCCACATTGCTCCAGCTGGTAGTGGTAAATTTGGATCACCATGGAAATCCATTCCTGAATATGTATATTCTTCAAAATTTGTCTCCTGTCAATTGAGCCATTCAAAGAATGTAAGGGTGAATATGATCGAAGAATGGGCACCATGCCTAGCCATTAGATCTGTCCACCTCTGCATCCGTGGGTCTCTCGGTCCAGATACACCCAGTGAAATGAGTTGTGGCTACAAGAGAGGTATTCTCTCCAAGGAAAAAGAAATCATGATTGATCCATAGCCAAAATTCTTGATCTTTCCTCTTTTTACCTTGGTTAGTTGCTCTTTCACAGATGAAAAGACTGCCCCAGACCAGTTGAACACTTTTGGCTCTAAACATTCTAAAGCATACTACATGTATGATTTGTTGGCCAAATGAAGTGTGGAACTACCAACCAATATGGAAATGGTAAAATGGATCGTCCTTAACGCTAAATCACTAACATCCTTGAAGATTATCCTTTCGTCTCTGTTAGGCTAGGCACCTTTCCTATAGAACTTTCGCACATAATCTTTCATTGGTCTATCCCCATGAGCAAGACTTGTTAGTGAAATCGGGGCACCCTGCCTCGACAGTCCAGTTAGGACGTGTATATCATCAATGGTAAAAGGGACCTCTTTGTCTTGAATGTGAAAAGACTGATCGGTCGGATCCCATGATTGAACAAGGAACCGTAAAATATCCATCTGCTGCCGCATGTTGGATAATTGGAAATACTTTAGTAACCCATAATTTTGTAGGGCCTTGACTATTCCTTGATTATTCAAGGCTATGATATATTGTTCTTCATGCTCTCATTCTCTCCATATGACTACCATTTCAATTCCTGAATTAGAAAAAGAAACAGTAGGGACCTCAAAACCCTAAAATGTTCTTGACTAAAACAATAGATAAAAAGAATGAAATGAAAGAGAATAGAATTAGTTCCTACTTGGTCCAAATAGCACAAGCAATGATTCCCTCAATCCTCCATGATCAACTTGTGAATTTTGGGAAAAAACTGCTCTAGAGATCAAAAGATGAAAACGAGATGGTAAAAATGAATGGTAAGAACCAATTTTTATGTTTATTTCTTGCACATTAATCGAGTAAACATTGGTTTTCATTTATTTAATCCATGAACATGTATTGTTTAATCTATTTTGATGGCATCTTGAGCAGGGTTAACAACTAACAAGCAGTTATGATGTGCTAACGTGTAAATTGAACATCTTTGACCACAAAGCAAAATTTTATCACTTTTTTGAGCTTTGTTAAAAATGAAAAAGGAACCCCCTTGGAGTCTTCTTTAAGCTCTTTTCAGACTCTCTAAAAATGAAAAGATTTCCGAGCGCTTGTCATTTATAGCTCATTAATCGATTAGAATTGATATCTACCCAGTATAGTTTTACCCCTTCTTCGGGTTGAGATAGATTAACTACGAAAAAGGTACTCGTTGGTCAAACATTATCATAAGTTCTCTCTTGTATTATTTTATGCTTTTTTGGACTTGAGAGACAAATTTACGAAAAAGAACTTGTGGAGTTTCCTTTTAGTTCCTTTTCATACTCTCTAAACATGAAAAGGACTAAGTTATATTTGTCGTTAAACTTGTTAAAAACATTAAATAGCGACAAACTTGTCCATCTAGACAAGACCGAGTTTCGCCTTCGCTAGACTCGTTAAAACATCAAATAGTGATGGATTCACTTGAAGGGTGAAATTGTACAACAAGCATATGTTATCCTCCTCAAGCTTGATAAAAAATAAAGAGGTACTGGTCAGAAATGACTGGGCAAAATGGGGAAAAGCCGAGAACACTTTATGGTAGCAGGTCGCTCTTGAACATGACACTTTCACTTCATCACGGTGACTATGTGGGTTGGGTCATTCAGATTGATGGTTATCAGAACGTTGGTCTATCATACCATCCATCATTTTGTTTTGGGTCAATGCTACCAATTCACTTCAGTGTTGTCGATATGTTCAAGAGAAGTCATTCAATACAAAGCTTCATCCTTTGCAATACTGTAAACCTTCATTTTCATGCCCGTCATTCCTGAACCTTGTGTCGTTAGTCGATATTTCATCTCCAAAATCATTTACCTCGTTTCGTGTCGTTGATGTGGCATACATCAAGGCTCTCCTGCGACGAGTCACTTCTTGTCGACATCAGCACATCATCCAAGAAGTTGACTTAGAAACACCCATTTAGTACCTTGAGGCTTACATATGTCAATGGTAGGTTTCTCACTTCCAGTGATAGGTTGACATCACTGGCCTTCAACTGAAAGACTTTGTATGGTGTTCGACATCAAATCATTTATTCACACCATGCAAAATGTATTGTAGCACCTTGACGGCCATTATCATTATCGGTGATTCCTCTTGCATCTATTAATGGCTTACATCATTGGCTACTAATCAGATGATGTCTCTCCATGTTCTACTTCAGACCATCTATTCACATGGTTAGACTTGTACTTGGCTGAAAGATTGGACAAGATTGAAGACCCCAGATCTAGTTTCATCCATCCGGGCTGCGATATATTTTTTAGGAGTACTATGGCCTTACATTCATGGGTCTATATCTGTAGACGACTATATTTGTACTTGTAATGAAAGTTTATAAGCTGAGCATGGGTATTCCTTCCCTCATCTAGATCGCGAGAAAAATCAAAGTATCATGATATTTGTATTGTAACTGATGCAGGTCACCTTCCGTTTCGAAACCTTCTCTCCAAGTGGTAAAGTATCTCACTCGACATGTTTATTTTCGACTTCATGTTCAAAAATTTTAAACTTTTCAAATGCTTCTGACTTTTGCTTCAAGAAATAAACCCAAGTCATTCTACTAAAATCATCAATGAGTAGTAAGAAATATTTGCAACCACCGAATGAATTTTGTAGTGGTCCACAAACTTCACTGTGAACTAGTTGTAGCAGCTTGTTTACACGCCATGAACTTGTTGGAAAACCTTCTCGAATTTGTTTTCCATAAATGCAAGCTTCACATTTTGCATTTTCCTTTTTGAAAGTTAGAAGTCCCTTAACCATCCCTTGTTTTTGCAATTGAGAAAGACTATCAAAATTTAAATGTCCATATCTTACATACCACAATCTTAAAGGTGAAATTCCTATAGTCATTGCCCATGAAAAGCTAGAATGCCTTGGAATAACTGTCCCTCTCATCCTTAACAATTTTCCATCTTCATAACCTGTCATCACAGTTTGCAAGCTCTATTCGACTGAATTAATCTTAACTAAGCCATCTTCCATAATTACCTGATGTCCTGCTTGTCAAATCATGACTAAAGATAACAATTTTTTCTTAAAGGTTGGTACATACCATACATTTGAAATGATTTATTCTCCAATGTCAGGGAGAGAAACTTTAATTGCACCTTTTCCATAAGGAGTATCTTTTGTATCATCTGCAATAAAGTTGGAATTAAGTTGGCAATCTTAAAAATTCCAAAAGAAGTTGTATCGACAAGTCATGTGCTGAGCTGCACCTGAATCCAAGATCCAAACATCTTCATAATCACTTTTAAGATGGGAGGAAAGTTGTAATGTCGGCGAAGAAATAAAGAAATATTCTGAAGTATCATCATCTTGATCATTTTCAAATTGTGCTGAGTGCTGATGAAACTTGGGGATTTTATCAACAGAAGTTCGAAAATCTTCAGCATAATGTCCAACTTTGTTACATCTTTGACGCACAATTTGACTTAAGTCTCTTCCTCTTCCTAGAGACTATCCTCTGCCTCTGCTTTGACTTTTATTTTGAGGTTTTCGTCTACCTTGATTATCATTTCCTCTTCCTTGAAAATAACCTCTTCGTTGACTCTTTCCTCTGCCTTGAAAATTACTCCTGCCTGAACTGTTGCCACTATTAAAGTCTTTTCCTTGGCTTTGGCTTCGACCATGACTTTGTACATTATGTGTTGCTTGATTCTGATTGAAATTCCCTCTACCTCCACTTCTAGAACTATCAGTTGATGACTTACTAATGCTGGCCTCTGTGAAAAAAACATCTTCACCAACTTTCTTCTTCTTTCCAAAGGTTTTATCATGTTGGGTCAACATTTTGCAGAGCTCATCAAACTTTAGCTTCTCTAACTTTCCAGTTAATTGTAGAGTTTCCAAAAAATGTGTGTAGGAAGAAGGAAGTCCAGCAATTAAAATTGTGACCATAAAGCTATCATCTACTGCTTGAAAACCAACATTAATGATTTCTTGCTTAATATTCTTAAGTTTGGAGATTTATTCAAGGACATCACCTCCTTCTATCAATTTTTGTTGCAACACTTCTAATTGTAGATCAAATTTCTTTGATTTAGGCTAAGTATCAAAGAAGTCTTTAAAAATTCGCAAAGCAGACCATGCATATGTAGCATTTTCTATATGGACATACATTTAATCATTAACAGAAGATTTAATGAGAGCTAATGCTTTGGCATTCTTAACTTCCCATTTTTCTAGTGCAGCCACATCTGTGGGTTTATTTGGTTTAACATAACCATCACATATATCATGCCAAAGTTCATTATAAATGAGAATTATTTCAATGAGGTGTTGCCATGTTTTGTAAGATTTTGTGCCTTCAAGTTTATTGGAATCAGAAAACAAATTAATCAACTTTGACATTGTAGTGTTGAAGCTTCACACCAAAAATCAGGCTCAAAAAAAAATATCAAGATGGGCAACACAACATGTAACACGCTACACAAAAATGATCTATCGGGGCTTGGCCTTGACCCTTGTATACTTGTTGAAACAGGAGAAAAATGACTGAGCTTTGCACTTGGCTCTAGTCAATTTCTCAAATATTTACAGAGTAACTTTCTCAATTTGACTTTTACAATGCTCTTACAAATCCTGCTAAAAAAATGTCATCCCCCCTCAAAGTAAAATTACTTTGAGTTACAATGTGATGAACCCAAACTTACAGATTTTAAATAAAAAATCCCAACTCACCTTATTTCTCCATTACAAAAAAAAACTTTACTTTACCAAATTTTCAAGTAAAAACATTTTACTTTCCCAATGCTGTAAACATAAGGTTGTATGCAAGAAGTCCGTTGGTGGCGAGGTAGTGGTTCGAATCCTAGACCTCTTCTACATTGTATAGGGCCTTTGGTCCTTATTCTTCACACACTCTCTCCTGAGACGAAGCCGCCAATTTTGGAAGATTCGAATAACAAATCCCCAAATTATTTTCGGTATATTTGTGTTGCATTTGATTGCAATTGGTAACCGTAGGAGTAGGGGGCAGTGACCATGGCAACTGTTGGAGGTTTATGCGATGTGAAAGATTTTTAAAACTCAATAGAGATGCTCGAGCTTTGGCTTCAGGCTTGCTCACATTGCTTCATGGCCATCCTTCTCAGATCTTTTGTGCCAAATTCGTCGTCAGATACACTCCTATACGACATGTTTCCTAGACCTTTTAGAAGAGACAAGGCTAGAAAGCAGTGGAGCTTGCTGATGTCACGGACCTATGAGGGAAAGGGATAATGAGAATCAAAACACAGACCTCTAGCGAGGGAGATCCAACAAATTCACAGAGGTGTCATCGAGGCGGGGATGCGTGAAGAATGGTTAAGGTGAGAAAGATATTCACTAGTTTTCTAGGAAGGGGCTTGCAGGGATGGCAAATAAATTTGCCATAACGAAACGTAGGTTTAGATTTGGATGGTTAATTGATTATATAGAACATTGGATATGTCTCCTATGTGTATGGTAATACTCTATTCCCTTCGTTGTTAATTTTTCGTCTTTAGTTGGGTTTTTTTCATGTTGGTGGACACCCCAATCTCCCTTGCAGTGCTTGTCACCAATGCGATCACTTTTACAGCAACAACAATTGCGAGCTCAGTTCTGTTGGTTGAGGATATTCTTATCATGGCCAAAAAGCATGTTGAAGCAGAGCAGATAACATAAATTCAAGACACAGGAGCAAATTTGGATAATAATAAAAAATTGATTTTCAGATTTAAAAATCTAAAATCAATAAAATAATAATTTCTTTTCCTCTTGAAAAAAAACTCGACAATTTTCATACCAATCATTTGCTAGTCAATTCAATGGAGTTTTCCAAGAACTTGTAGAGCTGGAATCTCCTCCTCACATTAGCTGCATTACTGGAGCTCTGATACCACAATAATGGTAGAAGTTTCCTTAGACACACAATTTTATTAATCAGAAAAGAAATTACATAATAATTTTGCAAGAGTTTACACCCGAACAACCAAACATTCTTGAAATGAGCTATTTATAAGCTCAATGTCCTAACTACCTCTAATTATGGATCACTTATAAAGTAACAAGTGTCCATTTACAATAAAAGCTATTCAAACAATTTACTAACAATTCTCATAAATTAGAGCCTAAGATATGACACATTTGTAGTCATATCTTTTACAACAATATTCTAATTCTAAATGTCTACATTTAATAATTAATAATTATTTTATTCTAACTTTATAACCTATGATAATATTTTATTTTGGATCATCTAACAAATTCAAGTTAGGGTTAGGGTTTGATAAGCTATACCAATAACAAATTCGATGCAATAAATTAATATCATTAGATATTTATTTTTGCATCATATTAAAAATATGGTGGAACTTTGTATTCATCTCGTACAAAATAAGTATATGGCGATTTCATGCATAATTTCATCAAATGAGCATCGACCAATTTTTTTAGTTGTAGGATGTTTTCATTAATAAATTTATTAAATATTTTCCTTATTTGACAACTTGAGGTTTTTTGTAACACCCCAAGCTACGTAAACAATTATTGTGGTTCTTAAGTTTTATCTTTACCATTTACTACTTTAGTTTTCTTACCCTATGTTGTTAAAATAATAAATTACTAAGGCTAGAAGGCCAAGATATATTTGGTTACCTAATTATTGGTAATTAGGAGTTCAAATATTTTAACAAAAATAAAAATTGTTTGCAATAG
The DNA here is from genome assembly GCA_031772625.1 of Pinus tabuliformis. Classification (NCBI taxonomy): domain Eukaryota; kingdom Viridiplantae; phylum Streptophyta; class Pinopsida; order Pinales; family Pinaceae; genus Pinus; species Pinus tabuliformis. The sequence goes on from CM062815.1 coordinate 784,887,989, forward strand.
TTAAAAGAAACAGTTACAAAAAACAGTTACCCATTTTCCCTGGGGGGAGATATAGATGGGGGAAAAGAGTCCAAGAGATATCATAGAGAAAGTTGGAATAAACCAGTGGGAGAATAATCAAAGACACTCTGTGAAGTATAGGACTTGATGTTGGAAAGTGAGTCACAAGGCCCAAGGTACTCAACTGTGGCTGGAATTATCTTAACTGTGAACAGAAGAAAGTGCTCAGGGGAGAGTCTGGACATAATTGCCAGTCTCGCGGCTAGGAGGAGAGACTTTCCAGATAGGATTGAATTTACATGTTTGCAAGTATTAAATAGATAATTAACACAAAATTTTATTTATGAATTAGTGTTGGACTGTGAAATTTACTTGTTTAAGTGACAGAACAAACTAAGGAGAGAAATTCCTTGAAAGTACATTAGAATAGAAAACATAATTTACCCTATTCACAATTGAAAGTACAGATAGTGGATGTTACAACAACTTATGAAAGACAATGAATGTTACAAGTAATGTACAAGGAAGTATATCATTATAGCAAATAGATATTCACTTTCTTTTAAGCTGTAAAAGTAATATCTACGATAAATTGTAGAAGTAATATTTATGATGTACTATAAAAGTAATCTTTATGATAAGTTGTAAAAGTAATCTTGATGATGAACTATGAAGTAATCTGTGTGATACGCTATAAAGACAAGCTTTATGAGAACAGGTCTCGAAATCCTGAATAGATAGAATAAGAAGGCATTGTTGTCTATTCACTAAGTTGCTATCTTACACAAAAAGGACCAAAGTAAACCTCTATCAATCATCATAGGGAAGACAGCAATAAAGTAACCACACATTCATTCTTTTAACAAGACAGACTGAACTCATATATATATATATATATATATATATATATATATATATATATTATATATATATATATATATATATATATATATATATATATATATAGATATATATATATATATATATATATATATATATATATATATATATATATATATATATATATATATATATATAATCCAACTAGAATGATAAACTTAAAATAAAGTTCTCCATAGCAATACGGGCTCAACGACCTGTGTTTGTCAACATGATAAATAACCCCAAAACCTTCAAGTTTATAACCTTATCTAGAAAAATGCGTAGTAGAGAATCTTTGATCAACATTGTTAATTCAGAGAAAATATTCATGAAAACTCATAGTCGAAACGAATGTCGACCGCTCAAAACCCTTGCAAATGTCGGGTAGGGAGTTTAATATTTATACACAGTTATCTAATTAAAAGGATAACCTTACCAGTCTTGGCGTAAAGCCTGTGCTCGGAAAACAGTTCTTTTCACAGTGGAGTTAACACATAGTAATTAAACATTCATGAACCAGAGGTGATTTTTCCAACCCGGAAACAACCACGGAGGTCATAAGATCCTAAACCCTCAAAAAACATTGTCTTAACCACAAATTTAACTAGATAACCACAGTAGGATACCTGCACACAAACGCCAACAAGCACAGAGCTTAGTATTTGGGAAAGCCTACTAAGTAAACCAAAACACAATGATGCCGAGAAGGTGGCAACCTTACCTAAGACTTGATGATTCCAGCAATGGGCGGTCCACCTGCATCACAACAAATGTACCACTAGCCAAATTTAGGGCTGGAGATCCATGAACGACTATGACAAAAAATCTATAAAGCTTATGAACTTTAAGACCTACATGCTTACCTTCGAGAAATTGATGTTTGATCTGGAAATGTCCAGCAGAACTGGAACACCATCGAGACACCTTTGGATGGTGGAGGCAATCAGTTAAACTCTACACCAGGTGGAGGTTCGAAGCGGAAAACGAGTTCAAAAAACACATAAAAATGAATTTCCATAAGGGCAGGCTGTAGGGGGTACCTTGCTATGTAGGACTAACCATAACATCAATGGCAAACAGTTGAAAGGGTCATGAGCTGACCTGAAACAACTGCAAACCAGCTTATTTGTAGATCAACGAGACACAAAAGGCCAATGATAACAAATGACAGTACAACTGGCCAGATGCGGGAAGTTGGTTAGAGGGTTAAACCCTAGACCCTCCCCACCATCAGATTGCATAGGGAAGATCAACAGATGTACAACGGTCTAGGTGTCGTTAGGGATCACCACCATCTAGTGAACCCATGAAGCAATATTGGCCACAAGTATGTCGTGTGTACCAGTGTACAAGAGCCAGTTAACTAATGTCTGATCATAGAGGACTACACCACTAGCGGACATGTGCAAATTAATGGCGAACCACCACATATGCATCACTAACTGTGAATTTTAATTAACCATACGAAACCATATAAGTGTACTACTGTAATTACAACCAAGTATTAAGTGTGCATTAAACTTCAGATAAATTTATGACAGGTTCCATATTATCATTGTGTGTTTTATATGTATTAATTAGTTTCTTTTAATTTTCCTTAGTTTTAAGGTTTTAGGTGTTACAAAATGGTATTAGAGATCAGGTTTGTCCATTGAGACTCTTTGGGGAAATAAATATATAGGAAATAAATATGATTTCTTCAAAATAACTAATTAAATATGCTTGTGAACATAGAGACCCACATCAAACACAAAAGGGGTCAGAATGTAGATGAGTCTAGGACCACCGAACCTGACAAAGACAACTTATGTGAATGCCAACCTTGATATTTGGCTACATCTAGGAGAGGAATCTTGTCAAGCTAATGTTGTTCTACTCGAAATCATTCAACAGCTGCATGCTGAGATGACAAATTTAAGAACATATAATGAACGACTACGACTAGGACAAGAGAGAATCCTTAGAAGTTTATCCAATCGTCAGACCAATGAGATTCAGACCTTAGTGCTGAAGACAAAGAAAAAACCTAATAGATCAGCATGGAGAAGAGAATGGGGAGTCAACCGAAAAGCATGGGGAAGAAAAACAAGGACATTCGGACAAAGTTACCGACCAGCGTAAGACAAAAAGATAGAAATCTGAATTACAAGGAGAATTTAAAAAGATTAAGCCGTCACTCTTTGAAGGGGAATGCTAAGAGGCAACAGAATATTGGTTAAATGATATGAGAAAATATTTCCAAATTTATAATTACATCAATAAACTGAAAGCATGTTTGGCAGTTTACCAGTTAAGAGTTAAAGTCGCCATTTGGTGGGAAGAAATCAAAACAATGAGGAAAATTCATGAGGATCAAGTTACATGGAAATAATTTCAAAATCATTTCAAGGATAACTATCTAACAAAACGTTATTATGACGAAAAAGAAAAGAAATTTCAAGAGTTAAGATTGGGAACCTTAGCCATGGACGAATATGTGAAACGATTCACCTCCTTATTGCACAATGTGCCTTACATGAAAGAGGAAAAGGCCAAGATTCAACATTTCATTAGTAGCCTACCCAATTTTATGAAGGAGAAGCTTGAATTTGATTACCCAAGAACAATGGATGATTCGGTGCGAAAATCTTACATCTGCTACCAGCAAATGAAATAGAAAAATGAAGGACCTAAAGGATGACTAAAAATGAAGGGAAGGAACCTATTCCCAGTCAGACAAACAAAATTTATTAATGGAATAAATGCATAGAAAAAACCTCTTAGTAAATTCCCAGCAAGGAACCAACCCAAAGTTGCATATTCCAAAAATAGACAGTGAGAAGGAGTTAATAAACATGTTAATGACTAGTACTCAAAACCACCTTTGCAATGTTGGGGGTGTGGAGAACCCCACTATTACAAAAACTATCTACGTAAGGCAAGAACAAAACAACTACAAATATGCAAGAATCATCCACGGTTGGATAAGTGGTGAGGAGCATGCCTAGAATAAATGTTGCTTTGGACGACCATCAAGCAGAATACCAACCCACCATGATCGAATGTGAAGGTATGATTTCTAAGAAAACTAGCTTTGTTTTGTTTGATCTCGATGCTAGCCTAAGTTATGTTTGTCTTACGGTCATATAAAATTGTCAACTATAGAGTAGTAAGTTTCCAAAACCACTAGGGGCAAAAGAAGGGTAATTGCAAAAACACAACATTGTCATTTAACAATTTCAGGACAACTCATTCACGTTGACCTTAATATACTCCCTTTGGGTTCATATGAAATTTTAATAGGGATAGATTGGTTGGAAAAATGTTGGTCCCTAGTTGATTGCAAATAGAAAACTGTTAGTTTTATCACTAAGTCAGGTGAAAGGAAGGAACTTCAAGGAATAAAGACAAATACCAAATTCTGTCCTATTAATACTATTCAGCTAGGAAAATGTATTGGGATGGATGTCAAATATATGCTATCCAGGTGGTATTTACGAACTCCAAAAATAAAATGACCTCCTTGGAGAATATCCCTGTTATTCAGGAATTTGCTGATGTTTTCCTTGAATCTATTCCTGGACTACCACCCAAGCGTGACATTGATTTCACCATCGAACTAAGTCCAGGTGTAGCCCCTTTATCCAGGGCCCGTTATCGCATGAGAATACCTAAGTTAAGAGAACTCAAAATGCAGCTCCAGGAGCTTCTGGATAAAAAGTATATCCGCCCCAATGTGTGCCCTTAGGGAGCCCTCGTATTGTTTGTACGAAAGAAATATGGAACCCTAAGATTATGCATCAATTATTTTTAGTTAAATAAACTGACCATCAAAAATAAATATCCTTTAAACCACGTATTGATGATCTATTTGATCATTTCCAAGGAGCCAAAGTATTCTCAAAAATCGATTTAAGGTCCGGCTACCACCAAATCAGGATAAAGGAAGAGGATATTTACAAGGCTACATTCCGAACTCGTTATGGTCATTACGAGTTCGTGGTTTTTCCATTTGACATCACAAATGCCCTAGCCAATTTGATGAGTTTGATGCATGGTATTTTCCAGCCTTGCCTTGATAAATTTGTACTGATTTTTATTGACGACATTTTAATATACTCGAAGAATTAGGAGGAGCATGAAGAACATCTTATGATAGTGTTGCAAACTCTATGGGAAAATCAATTATATGCTAAATATAGTAAGTGTGAGTTTTTCCAAGGTCGGATTCAGTACTTGGGTCACATTATATCAACAGAGGGAATAACAGTCGATTCGGAAAAGATTAAGACCATCATGGAATGGACCGTTCCAAAGAATGTTGTTGATATTAGATCATTCTTGAGTTTGGTAGGGTACTACCGTCAGCTCATTGAAGGATTTCAAAAATTATTTTCCTAATGACCTATTTATACAAAAAGGGACGAACTTTCCAATGGATAGTCAAATATCAACAAATCTTTGAAAGACTAAAGCACCTACTTACCAATTCAGCTGTGTTAAAGGTAGCAGATCCTAAAAACTCTTTCGTGGTTTGCACGGATGCTAGTAAAGAAGGTGTTGGCGGAGTGCTGACACAAGAGGGAAAATTTATTGCTTACGAATCATGGAAGTTGAAGGAGTATGAGCAGCAATATTTTTCTGATGACCTTGAATTAACAACAGTCGTGCATGCATTTAAAATGTAGTGACCCTACCCGTTGGGGAATAAATTTCTTCTATTAACAAATCATAACAACCTTACAAATTTATTTAACCAGTCTCGCTTAAATGCTTGGCAAGCTAGATGTACAACTTTTTTAAGTGAATTCGTTTTCGAAATGAAACATCTTAAAGGGAAGGAAAATCGAGTGGCCGATGCATTGGACAGGAAAATAAATTGTATTTATGAGGTCCAAAGCAGTTAGGTACACTCAAACATCCCCAAAATCATAAAGGAAGCCTCCCTTAAGGATCCCGAGTACACTTTTCTTTGTAAACAAGCACAGGAAGCTTAGTAAAAAAGGCAAAAATCAGATTTTGAAATAAATTCAGATAAGATCCTCAACCTCAAAAGCAGAATTTATGTTCCTAACCAAAATTCTGTTAAGCAATTGATATTGGATGAATTCCATAGGAAACCATGTGCTGGCCACCCAGGATACCAAAAAATGTTTTCAGCCATCAAGAAAGGTTATTTCTGGCCCGAGTTAAGGAAAGATGTCACTGAGTAATTGTCCAAATGTTTGGAATGTTAGTTGGTGAAGGTGGAACATAAGCATCTTGTTCGTTTGTTGCAATCGTTGCCCTTTCTAGAGTAGAAATGGGAGACCATATCTCTAGAATTCATCACCGTCTTACCTCGCACCAAAAAGCAACATGACTCAATTATGGTGGTGATGGACAAATTGAGAAAAACTGCTCACTTTATACCGGTGAAATCCACTTAGAAAACTATAGAAATTGCAGACATGTTTATGCGTGAAAATTTTTGTCTGCATGGAATACCCAAGGTGGTAATTTCTGATAGGGATGTAAAATTTACATCCATATTTTGGAAAACCCTCTTTGCAGGATTGGGTACCTAGATCCAATTTAGTACAACTTACCATTCTCAAACGAATGGACAAACCAAACGAGTAAATTAGGTGCTAGAGGACATGCTACATATGTTTGTAATGCAACAACCACATAAGTGGGAAGACTATCTCCACTTAGTGGAATTCACTTATAATAAGGGGCATCATGAATCATTGGGTATGAGTGCCTTTGAGGTGTTGTATGGGAGAATATGCAGAGTGCCCATAGATTGGAATAGTCTAGTTAATAAGCTATTCCTAGGTCTTGACATGTTAGCAGAGATGGAGGAGGTAGTCAAGAAGGTTCGACAAAATCTACATTCTCCCCAAGACAGGAAGAATATGTACATAGATAAAAAGAGAACATACAAAGAATTTCAGCTAGGGGATCATGTTTATCTATGAGTAAAGCCTCAGAAAATTTCCTTACAATGGAGGGGTTGTGCCAAGTTAGCACCCCAGTGTTGTGGACCCTTTCAAGTCTTGGAACAGACTGGACTCGTAACCTATAAACTTACGTTATGAAGACACATTCGGGTCATCAATGTTTTCAATGTCTCCTTGCTAAAAAAGTATGTGTACAACCCTCAGCATATCATTAGATGGGAAAATATTCAGGTAATCAATTAAGTAGAATATATAACTTTTGGATAAATTTTTTTGGAGAGGTTGTCACTGTGAATTGTATATGTGCAGGTTGAACCAGAAGGAGAGTTTCTGGCAGAACCTCTTCATATTCTCGATCGAAGAGAAACCACCTTGCGGAAGCGAGACATCACCAAAGTTAAAGTGTAGTGGAAGCACTTTGGCCTAGATGAGGCCACTTGGGAAGAGGAGGAATTTATCCAGAAATCTTGTCTGGCATTATTTTCTTAAATCAGAAAGAACACCAGGGACAATGTTCCTCATATGGGAGGGGAGATGTAACACCCTAAGCTGCATAAAAAATTACTGTGGTTACTAAGTTTTATCTTTACCATTTACTACTTTAGTTTTCTTACCCTGTGTTGTTAAAATAATAAATGACTGAGGATGGAAGGCCAAGATATATTTGGTTATCTAATTATTGGTAATTAGGAGTTTAGCTATTTTAACAAAAATAAAAAGTGTTTCAAATAGTTCAAAGGAACAATTACAAAAGACAGTTACCCATCTGCCGTGGGGGGGGGGGGGGGGGGGGGGGTATAGATCGGGGAAAGAGTCCAGGAGATATCGTAGAGCTAGGTGGAATAAACTAGTGGGAGAATAATCAAATATAGTAGAGTACAAGACTTGAGGCTAGACAGTGAGTTCAGAGGCCTAAGGTACTTGACTGTGACTGGAATTATCTTAACTGTGAACAGAAGAAAGTTCTCTGGGGATATTCTGGATGTAATTGTTAGGCTCGCGGCTGGAAGGAGAGACTTTCCAGACAAGATGCAAGTTACATGTTTGAAAGTATTAAACAGATAAGTAACACATAAATTTTGTTTATGAATTAATGTTGGATTTTTGAAATTACTTGTTTAAGTGACAAAACACACTGAGAGAAATTCCTTGAAAGTACATTAGAATAGAAACTAGAGTTTACCATATTCATAATTGAAAGAACAAATAGTAGATGTTACAGCGAAGCATGAAAGACAGTGAATGGTACAAGTAATGTGCAAGGAAGTATCTCATTATAGAAAATATATATTCATGTGATTTTAAGCTGTAAAAGTAATCTCGATGATAAACTGTAGAAGTAATATGTGTGATGTACTATAAAAACAAGCTTTATGAGAAGAAGTTCGGGAATCCTAAACGAATAGAATAAGAAGACATCGTTGTCTATTCATTAAGATGCTAACTTAAACAAAGATGACCAAAGTAAACCTCTGTCAATCATCATAGGGAGGACAATAACAAAGTAACCACACATTCATTCTTTTAGCAAGACAAACTGAACTCATATATATATATATATATCTATATCTATATATATATATATATATATATATATATATATATATATATATATATATATATATATATATATATAGATATATAGATATATATATATATATATATATATATATATATATATATATATATATATATATATATATATATATATATATATATATATGTATATGTATATAATCCAACTTGAATGATAAACTTAAAATAAATTTCTCCGTAGCAATACTAGGTCAACGGCCTGAGTTTGTTTACAAGATAAACAACCCCAAGACCTTTAAGTTTATAACCTTATCTAGAAAATGCATAGCAGAGAATCTTTTATCAACATTGTTAATTTAGAGAAAAAATTCATGAAAACTTGTAGTCAAAACGAATGCCGACCATTCAAAAACCTTGCAAATGTCCAGCACTGAGTTTAATATTTACACAAAATTATCTAATTAAAAGGATAACCTAATCAGTCTTGACGTTAAGCCTCTTCCCACCAAATGGTTCCTTTCACAGTGTAATTAACACATAGCAATTAAACATTCATGAACCAGATGTGAGTTTTCCAACCTGGAAACAACCACAGAGAACATAAGCTCTTAAACGCTCAAAAGACAATGTATTAACCACATATTTAATTGGAAAACTATAGTAGGATACTTGCACACAAATGCCAACAACCACAGAGCTCAGTATGCGGGAAAACCTGCTAAGTAAACCAAAACACAATGATGCCGAGAGGGTGGCAATCTTACCTGAGACTGGAGGATTCCAGCAATGGGCGGTCTACCTGCATCAAAACAAATGGTATCACTAGCCAAATTTATAGTCGGAAATCCATGAACGGCTGTGAGAAGAAATCTATAAAGCTTATGAACTTTAAGATCTCCATGCTTACCTTCTAGAAATTGATGTCGGATCTGGACACCTATCGTAGAACTGGAAAACCATCAAGCCACCCTTGGATGGTGGATGCAATCAGTTAAACTCTACACTAGGTGGAGGTTCGAAGTGGAAAACAAGTTCGAAAAGCATAGAGAATCGAATAGGCATAAGGTCAGGCTGTTGGGGGTACCTTCCAATGTAGGATTGACCATAACATCCATGGAAAACAGTTGAAAGGGTCATGAGATGACCTGAAACCACCATAGATCAATTCCATTGCAGAGAAATGAGACACCAAAGTTGGATAGCAACAAATGACGCTACAACTTTCTGGATGCAGTAAGTTGGTTAGAGGGTTAAACCCTAAGCCCTCCCCACTGTCGGATTACATAGCAAATATTACTAGATGTACAACGGTCCCAGTGTCATAAGAGATCACCACCATTTGGCGGATGCATGCAACAAGCTTGTCCACAAGTATGCTGCGTGTACCAGCATACAAGAGCCCGTTAACGAAGGTTTGATCATGGACGACTACATTGCTAGGTGCCATGTGTAAATTAATTGCAAACCACCACATATGCATCACTAACTGTGATTTTTAATTAACCATACAAAACCATATAAGTGTAGTACTGTAATTACAGTCAAGTATTAAGTGTGTATTAAACTTCATATAAATTTATCTCAGGTTCCATTTTATCATTGTTTGTTTTATATGCATTATTTAAATTTTTTAAATTTTCCATAGTATTAGGGCTTTAGGTGTTACAAATGGTATCAGAGCTTAGGTTCATACAGTGAGACTCTTTGGGGAAATATGTATATAGGAAATAAATGTGATTTCTTCAATGTAGCTAAGTAAATATGCTTGTGAACACAGAGACCCGCATCAAACACAAAAGGGGTCAGAATGCAGAGGAGTCAAGGACCACCAAACCCACCATAGACAACTTATGTGAATGCCAAACTTGATATTTGGATACAGATAGGAGAGGAATATTGTCAAGCTAATGTTGTTCTACTTGAAACAGTTCAACAGTTGCATGCTGAGATGACATATTTAAGAACATACAATGAATGACTACGACTGGAACAGGAGAGAATTCTTAGAAGTCTATCCAATCTACAGAACCAACGAAATCCAAACCCCAGTGTTGAAGACAGAGAGAACACCCTAACATGTCAACATGGAAAAGAGAATGTGGAGTGAGCGGAAAAGCATGGGGAGGATGAAGAAGGATGTTTGGACAACATTTCCGCTTAGTGCAAGAAAAAAAACATAAATCTGTATTACAAGGAGAATTTAAAAATATTAAGGCGTCACTCTTTGAAGGGGAATCTGAAGAGGCAGTGAAAGCTTGGTTAATTGATATGAGCAAATATTTCCAGATTTATAATTACACCGATAAACTGAAAGCATGTTTGGCAGTTTACCAGTTAAGAGATAAAGCCACCCTTTGGTGGGAAGAAATCAAAACGGTGAGGAAAATCAATGAAGAGTAGGTTACATGGAAATAATTTTAAAAGCATTTCAAGGATAAGGATCTAACAGAATTTTATTATGACGAAACAACAAAGGAATTTCACAAGTTAAGATTGGGAACCTTAACAATGGACGAATATGTGAACCGATTCACCTACATACTATGCTATGTGCCTTACATGCAAGAGGAAAAGGCCAAAATTTAGTGTTTCATTAGTAGCCTACCCAATTTTATGAAGGATAAGCTTGAGTTTGATTACCCAAGAAGAATAGATAATGCGGTGCAAAAAGCCCACATCTGCTACCAGCAAATGAAACAGAGAAATGAAGGACCTAAAGTTGGACAGAACAGGAAGGGAAGGAACCTGATCCTGATAAAACAAGCAAAATTTAATAATGGCAGAAATGCATAGCGAAAACCTCTCAGTAAATTCCCAGCAAGAAACTAGCCCAAAGTTTCATATTCTGAAAATAGACAGCTAAAAGGAGTTAATAAACCTGTTAATGACCAGCAGTCAAAACCACTGTGCAATGTTAGGGATGGAGAGAACCCCACTATTACAAAAATTGTCTGCATAAGGCAAGAATAGAACAACTATCAAATAAGCAAGAAGCAAAATCACTTGTAGAAGTTGTGAGGAGCATGCCCAGAATAGATGTTGCTCTGGATGAACATCAAGTAGAATACTAGCCCACCATGAGCGAGTGTGAAGGTATGATTGCTAAGAAACCTGTCTCTTTTTTGTTTGATCCCGGTGCTAGCCTAAGTTATGTTAGTCCTAAGGTGGTAGAAAATTGCCAACTATAGAGCACTAAGTTTACAAAAACATGGTTAGTTCAATTATCTACCAGGGCAAAAAAAAGGGTAATTGCAAAAACAGAGTGTTGTCCTATAACAATTTTAGGACAACTCATTCACGTTGACCTTAATATACTCCCTTTGGGTTCATATGACATTTTAATAAGGTTGGATTGGTTTGAGAAATGTTGGTCCATTGTTGATTGCAAACAGAAAATTGTCAGTTTTATCACTGACACAGGCCAAAGGAAGGAACTTCAAGGAATCAAGACAAATACCAAGTCGTGTCCTATTACTTCTAGTCAGCTAGGAAAATGTATTACAAAGGGTTGTCAGATATATGTTGTCTAGGTGGGATTTACGAACTCCAAAAATAAAATGACCTCCTTGAAGAATATTCATGTTATTCAAGAATTTGCTGATGTTTCCCCTAAATCTATTCTTGGACTACCACCCAAACGTAATATTGATTTCACCACCAAACTAATTCTAGGTGCAGCCCCTGTATCCAGGGCCCCTTATCGCATGAGCATACCCAAGTTAACAGAACTCAAAATGCAACTCCAAGAGCTTTTGGATAAAAGGTATATCCGCCCCAGTGTGTCCCCTTTGGGAGCGCCTATACTATTTGTACAAAATAAATACAAAACCCTTAGATTATGTATTGATTATTGTCAGTTAAATATACTGACCATCAAAAATAAATATCCTTTATCACGTATTGCTGATCTATTTGATCAAGGGCAATCGGCCAAAGTATTCTCAAAAATCGATTTAAGGTCCGGCTACCACCAAATAAGGATAAAATAGGAGGATATTTACAACACTGCATTCTGAAGTTGTTATGGTCATTACGAGTTCGTGGTGTTGCCATTTGGCCTCATGAATGCCCCAACTAATTTTATGAGTTTGACACATGGTATTTTCTAGCCTTACCTTGATAAATTTGTACTGATTTTTATTGATGAGATTTTAATATACTCTAAGAATTAGGAGGAGCGTGAAGAGCATCTAAGGATAGTGTTGCAAACTTTGCGGGAAAATCAGTTATATGCTAAATATAGCAAGTGTGACTTTTTCCAAGGTCAGATTCAGTACTTGGGTCACGTTATATTAGCAGAGGGAATAACAGTGGATCTAGAAAAGATCAAGACCATTATTGAATGGACCATTCCAAAGAATGTTGCCAATATTAGATCATTTCTGGGTTTGGCCAGGTACTACCGTCGGTTCATCGAAGGATTTTCAAAAATCACTTTCCCAATGACCTCTTTACAGAAAAAGGGATGCACTTTCCAATGGACAGTCGAATGTCAGCAAAGCTTTGAAAGACTAAAACACCTACTTACCACTACACTCATGTTAAAGGTAGAAGATCTGGAAAATTCTTTCGTGGTTTGCATGGATGTCAGTGAAGAAGGTGTTGGCAGAGTGATGACACAAGACGAAAAATTTATTGCTTACGAATCACGGAAGTTGAAGGAGTATGAGCAGTGATATTCTGCTTATGACCTTGAATTAACAGCAGTAGTGCATGCACTTAAAATGTGGCGACACTACCTATTGGGGAAGAAATTTCTGCTATCAACAAATCATAGCAGCCTTACAAATTTCTTTAACCAGTCTAGGTTAAATGTTCAACAAGATCGATGTACAAAATTTTTACATGAATTCATTTTCGAAATGAAACATTTTAAAGTGAGATCTTGGAATTCTTATCGGAGGAGAAGGGAGTGGGATCGCTGAAGCGACTAGGGTTTCTGAAAATAGCAGAGCACGTCTCTTATGGTGGGCGATAGAAAAAGAAGTTGTAGCTAGCAGAAGTAAATCACCGACGGGGAACAAAGGAGATTGTTCTAATGAAAGTGTCAAGGAGAATGAAAAGGAAACAAGGGGGACCAAAACCAAGGAAAACAGTAGCACAATGGACAAATAGGAAGAAGACAGAAGCCAGGGTTCAAGAGATAAAAAACAAAAGGGACCATGCAAACCAAAAGCAGAAATCACTCCTAGAGTAATATTAAATGATCCTGCTCTGCAGGTGAACAAGGAACACATGGGGACCTATGCCATTATTTGTAAATTCATGGGACTATGGCCCACTAAAAAAGCTTTACAAACATGGATTAAGTATCACTGGAAACCCAAAGGAAGCATTGACATACATCTTAGGTCAAAGTGATTCTTCACAGTGCTGTTCTCAAACATCGAGGATAAAGACAGAATATTCGAAGGAGGACCCTACTTTTTTGCTGCAGTCAGTTTCTATATGAGGCCTTGGAGAATGAACTTTGTACCAGAGAGGGAAACATTCTCTTCAGTACCAGTATGGTTAAGGCTCTACTCTCTACCTCTTGATTACTGGAAAATTGAAACGCTAGCTGCCATTGGAAATAAACTAGGACGTTTTGTCAAAGATTCTGAAGCCACAAGAAGAGGAAAATATACCTCCTTTGCTAGGATATGTGTAGAAATGGATCTGTTAGGTGCGCTTCCGGATGAAGTCATCCTGGATGTTTTTGATGAGGAATGGGTGCAGATGGTGGACTACAAGCATTTCCCTTTCAGATGCCATAGATGCCACGAACATGGACATCTGTTCAAAGACTTCCCTCTTAATAAAGCAGACAATAAAGATAAACTCCATCCAATGAAGGACTCATAAAACTTTCAGAAAGTGGCTAGCAAAGGAAAAGGGGGAAAAGAGGGGCTAAAGAAACAACACAACGAGGGGTTGAAGATAAATCAGAACAAGTTTAGAAGAGAAGGAAAAAATCACAAAAGAAAGCCAATATCAGGAGAAAGGCACTAATGAAAAAGACAAAGAAGAGGACAAAATACAATCTCTTGATATTGATTCTCTAAAAGAAACGATGATAAGTGAAAAAGAAATGGAGATGGACCAGGAAATGACCCAAAGTGAAACAAATATGGAAGATCATGAACTGTAAGAAATTATCGATAAGGAAAACCTGGATCTGGAAGGATTTTTGATGCAGGGAACCAAAGGAGGAATACATTCACTACCTCAAGAGGAATGCAACAGAATAAAACAATTGTTTTTATGGAAAACTAAGGAAAAAGAATTGGATAAAGGTAAAAATATTCACAAACAGGAGCATAGAGGGGTGAAAACAATGAAATCAACTCCCGGATTAGCTATTAAAAATCCAGGAAAGAAGAGGGGCAGGGAAAAATAGAATGAGCTCTTGATGGAGTGTGGAAAGCTAATGATAGATTCAGGTAAGATGAAAGATATAACCAGTTACTTCTTTACAAATCCTTAATCATGAAGTTCATATCTTGGAATATTATAGGTCTAGGTAGTAAAAGGAAACAAAGAATGATAAGTAACAGAATGAAAATAGCAACACCAGACATAATCTTCATTCAAGAAACAAAATGCTCCATTCAGAAACTAAAACAAATACACAGCAAATGGCTTAACAGATTTGAGTTTCTAGAAGTTAAAGCAGAGAACATAGCTGGGGGCATTCTCACTCTATGGAATCCCCAAAAAGTCAGCATAACAGATGCGAAGGCATCAAGAAATTATTTATCAGTCATCATTCAACTAGTGGGGGTGTTGGACACCTTCCTGGTTACGAATGTTTATGGTCCTCAACGAATAGATGAGAAACTCAAATTTCTTGAATCCTTGGTAAATCTCAGAAGCAGACATGCAGAAATGCCTTGGGTCTTGGGAGGAGATTTTAATATGATTAAATCTCTTTTAGAAAAAAAAGGAGGTACCAGAATGCTAAGTAAAGATTCAGTAGCATTCCAAGCCTTCATAGACAATATGAATCTGGATGACTCTAAAATGAGCAATGGCCTTTTTACTTGGAATAACAAATGAGGAGGGGAAGCCTAGGTTGCCTCCAAATTAGACAGATTTTTGATCTCTGAGGAGATGATGCTCACAAATAAAGAAATAACTACTAGAGTTCTCCCCTTTGTAGGCTCTGATCATTGGCCAATTCAACTAGAAATCAAGGGGATTGATTCACCCAGAAATAGACCCTTCAGGTTTGAGAATATCTGGCTTTCCCACCCATATTTCATTAGCAACATTGAAAAATGGTGGTCCGAAGATCTGCAGATCCAGGGCACTAGAATGTTCCTCCTTCATAAAATATTGAATCACATTAAACTCAGACTCAAAGAATGGAACAAGAAGGATTTTGGAAACATTTTCGTAGATAAAAAATTAGTGGAAATCAAACTACAGGAACTAAACCAAGCATTAATCACAGAAGGTTTTGATAAAATCAAGAGTGAACAAGTTGATAAATACAATCAAGAATGGGGGAATTTATGCAAACAAGAGGAAATCTTATGGAGACAAAAGTCTAGAGTTCCATGGCTCAAAGAAGGGGAACGAAATACCAAATTTTTCCACAGATCCACCATGGCTAATAGAGTGCACAATAGAGTCTCTTCATTATTGAATGAGAATGGGGAGCTTCAGACCACCCATAAGACAGTCGAAGCTGTGCTTGTTCACCATTTCAAAGGCATCACAAAGGAAAGTAATCTAGACAGAGAACAAAGCATCAAGGAAATTACAAAAAATATCCCTCAGATGGTGTCTAGAGAGGATAATTTTAACCTGAATATACCAGTTATCAAACAAGAAATCAGTGAGGTCATTAAAGACATGCAGAATGGCAAAGCTCCAGGTCCAGATGGTTTTAATGTAGATTTTTTCAAGGCTTGCTAGAATGTTGTCAAACAGGACATTCTGAATGTTGTAGAGGATTCCAGAAGGAGCAGGACCATTCTGAAAGCCGTCAACACATCCTTCATCTCCCTGATCCCCAAACAGGAGTCAACCTTGACGCATGATAAGTACAAACCCATTGCTTTATGCAATGTGGTGTATAAAATCATATCCAAGAATTTGGCCAACAGTCTCAAACCTCTTCTTCCTTCTTTAATTTCAGGGGAACAATCGAGTTATGTGGAAGGAAGACAAATCCTAAACGACATTATCCAGGCCCACGAGGTAGTTCATTCACTTACCAGCAAAAGGCAGGCCAGTATGATCATGCAATTAGATATTGCTAAAGCGTATGACAAGGTGAACTGGATGTACAACAACAAGGTCCTTATTGCTTTTGGGTTTGATCACAATTGGGTCAGATGGGTTATGGCTCTGGTTACCTCTTCCATCTTTTCTATTTTAGTGAATGGCTCGACCTCAGAGATCTTTACTCCTTCCAGAGGACTCAGGCAGGGAGACCCACTCTCTCCCTTTCTCTTTATCCTCATGATGGAAGCTTTGGGAAAATCCATTAAACAAGCCAAAATCTCACGAAAGATCAAGGGAATGCAATTAATGGAGAATGGTTAAGCAATGATTCACCAAAAATTTGTGGATTACACCATGTTGCAGGGGATCCCCATAGTCAGAGAAGCTTTAGCGTACAAATGAATCCTAAATGACTTTGCCTTGGATTCAAGTACGGAAGTCAATCTCTCCAAATCAAAGATTTTTTTCTTTAATACTAACATTGCAATTCAAAGGAATATCTCCAGAATTTTGGGCTTTCAAAGGGATTCTCTACCATCAAAGTATTTGGGAATTCTCCTTACAGCTAAACCACTACACAAAAGCATTTGGGAACCGGTGCTCAACAAGATGCAAGACAAAGTCAAAAAATGGACTTTCAGATCTTTGAACCTGCCTGGTAGGTTGATTTTGACAAAGGTCGTTTTGCAATCTATCCCAGCTTTCTTTTTATCTACCCTTCCCGCTCCCAAAGGGGTCTTACAACAATTTAGGAATATCCAAAGAGATTTCCTTTGCGGCAAGGAGGAAACAAGAAAGAAATGGGCCCTTGTTTCTTGGGACAAAATTTCTAAACACAAAAGTCACAGAGGTCTAGGCTTAGATGATCAGGAGATTCTAAGCAACGTTTTAGGTGCTAAGCTCTGGTGGAGGTGGGTTAAAGAACTAGAAGCTCAATGGGCGAAAACCTGGAAAGAGAAATATGCTAGCTCCTGGCATACAACTGATCTTATAAGAATGTCGGGAAATATAAAAGCTCTTACATTTGGAACAAAGCTAAGCTAACAAAAGCCTAGTTCAAAACAACAGCTTCTGGGAAATCAGAGTGGGAGATCTAGCTCTCTTCTGGGAAGACAAATGGAAACAAGAAACAATGCTGATAAGAGAGGACTTTATAAGCCTCAAGCAGGAAACAGAGTCCCTAGGTTTAATAAAAGTTAAAAATTTCTGGAATATTCCTCATGACTCAGAAAAGTGGAGAAAGTGGAAAGATATAGAATGCAGAGAGGACAGTCCCAACAAAAAAAAAGCAGAGGAACTCATGAATATGTTGAAACAAAGGAAGATCTTGCTAACAGATGGGCAAGATCAATTAAGATGGGGGCTAAATAAAGAAGGTTCCTTCAACATTAAGGAAGCAAAAAGTTATATCCTGAACCTTGATCCCTCTATTTTGGCGAAATCCTGGCAACAACTTTGGAATCACCAAGGATGGATGAAGATCAAGCTCTTTATGTGGTTAGTTCTTCACAAGAAAATTTTGACTTGGGACAATATGATGAAGAGGGGGGTTATTGGACCTTGTATATGTCAGTTATGTGGAGCTCAAGAGGAGACTATGGAGCATATTCTCAACAGTTGCACCTATACCACCTGGCTGTGGGATTCTTTTCACACCATTTTCCAACAGACAGACAGAGATAAGGGTAGCATCATTAATACCCTAAATAAGTGGAGGAAATTTTTTTTGGAGTATGAGGTCCTTAATTTGGCCTAGAACTTTACACCAAGTTTCATTATCTAGAATGTTTGGAAAGATAGGAATAAAAGAATTTTTAAGGAGGAAAAAACTACTCCTCTTCACCTGATGGATCTGATCTTGAAACAGATTAAGGAGACTGTTTCCACCACTATGAGCACTTATCCCAAGAACCCTCCCACTCCAAGTGAATTGAAGTCTCTCAGGAATATGGGCATGCAGTGTTATATACCTAGGGGGGATAATATGGGGTACCAAGGGAGGTACCCAAGGTAATAATGTAATAATGGGATGGGCCATAGTAATAAATAAGGTGGTTAACCCATGTCATGTAAGGGACCACAAGTAGTTAATAATAATGTAATGGGCCCATGGTATTAGTTGATGGTATGAGGGAACCATGGTAATGACCCATGGTATTGTATGTATGAGGCCTATATAGAGGCTAGAGACTCCACATGGAGGAGATGAAGAGAAGTATTATTGTATGAACAGGCATATGGCTTGTGGAGTGTTCTCCTTCCTTAAGGAGTGAATGTATGGTGTTGCCCTACCTTAAGGGTTTGATAATAAAGAAGCATTTATCTATATTTGATCTTGTTATTCTTGGGTATATTTGTTATTTCTCATATATTTTGGATCAGAGCTACAACAATTGGTATCAGAGCACTTTCTTGGGCAAACCGTGGAGAAATTTTTTTTTAGTTTTTGCAGGGATTTTTGGGTGGCGAATTTGCAAATCAGATCTGTACGTTTTGGTGAAAGACCTATAGAATCTAATTGCAGATCTGTATTTCTTGTGAAAAAATAGCCGATTTCAAAAAAAAAATCGGTTGAATCGGAGTCCGGATAAAGGAGATATCGCTGATTTAAAAATCAGTGGGGTTGCAGACAATTTTCAAGGCAGCGAGTTTACGGCGCATATCTCAACGTTCTGGTGCAATATCTACAAAATCTAATTGTAGATCTGAATTGTTTGAGAAAAATTACCCAATTTAAAAAAAAAATCAGTCGAATCGGAGTCCGAATGAAGGAGATATCGCTGATTTAAAATCAGCTCTTTTTGCAGAGATTTTTGGTGACAGCGGGAGAGTTGCAGCGCAAATCTGAAATTCTAGTGCCTGGATCAGGAATTCTATCACATAGACAGATGCAGAATGATTGTTCCATTTCTAAAAACAGGTCATAATAAGGATTCTGAGCAATATTGACGAAACTGTGACAATTACAAATTTTCGCCAAGTAAGTGAATTTTTCTCATGGAGAAGCTATATTTTACAGGGAAAGATAATTGTCTTACTATTGAAGAATACATAAAACAAAAAAAGTCAGTATGGGACAAAAGTTGGAAATGGTGGGTAGTGCAGAACTTTAGAGATGTGGCTACCACATGGTGGGGATTACTTAAACAAAAGAAGTGTTCCAACCTGCCCGATGAAGAATTTGAAAAATTACTTTTAGACAGATGGTCTCATGCTAGAAAACAAGATAAGGAGAAACATGTGGGGTTATTTCCTACTGGTATATCCTTATTGCAGGTTCATGGATTGATTCAGAAGGAGAAAATCATTGTGTCTATAAATCCGAGTTGCAAGCATAATTCTATCAATGTTAATTTGGCAAAAAAATTGCAAGTCCCAGCAAAACAAATTGAACATACACAGGTTGATGATAAGGATGTTCAAATCTATAAGGATTTGAAGCTTTCTATGGATAAGTATGTGTTTCATGGTGATTTTTATGCTTCAGATAAGGATAACATGGATGTTGTTTTGGGATACCCTTGGATGGAATCAGTGGCTACCATAAATATTAATGTGCAGAAGAAATTCCTGAAGCTCTGGTATAAAAAGAAGAAAATTACATTACAGGATATTTCCATTAATAAGCAGGTAGAGTCCAAGGAGGCTGAAGCAGAAGATGTTCCAGATTCGGATGATGAGATAATAATGATAGATAGTCAAACACAAACAGAGGCTGAAGCAGAAAAGGCTACAGGTGCTGATACATCAGAGGACGGCTCAATGGTTGAAGTCATATTGGACAAGAAGACACGACAACAGGCACCACAGCAGGGTGAATTAAAGAAAAAGCCATCGTGGGTTAAAACTTCAACATATCATCACCCACATCACCCAGCAAGACAACCATCAAGATGGAAACCAAGTAGTCACATGACGGATCGCGAGGAGAGAAGATCCACCCACTGCACATCAACACAGAAGAGCTGCCACGGTCAACTTCCATCTCAAGCGAGCGAGGCACCAGCGAGATCGAGGGTTCACCTTTCTCTTGGATGGCTAGATGCACGTGCATGGTATCAGTGGACTACTCTTTTGAGTAGATCTTATTATTTGTGTTCTTCCCATGTTTCGGGGACGAAACATGCTTAGGGGGGTGGAATGTTATATACCTAGGGGGGATAATATGGGGTACCAAGGGAGGTACCCAAGGTAATAATGTAATAATGGGATGGGCCATAGTAATAAATAAGGTGGTTAACCCATGTCATGTAAGGGACCACAAGTAGTTAATAATAATGTAATGGGCCCATGGTATTAGTTGATGGTATGAGGGAACCATGGTAATGACCCATGGTATTGTATGTATGAGGCCTATATAGAGGCTAGAGACTCCACATGGAGGAGATGAAGAGAAGTATTATTGTATGAACAGGCATATGGCTTGTGGAGTGTTCTCCTTCCTTAAGGAGTGAATGTATGGTGTTGCCCTACCTTAAGGGTTTGATAATAAAGAAGCATTTATCTATATTTGATCTTGTTATTCTTGGGTATATTTGTTATTTCTCATATATTTTGGATCAGAGCTACAACATGTAGGAGATCATTTACAATGGTTTTAACAGAAAGGAAAGAGATTTAGAAATGGAAAAGGAGATCTGGAAACCTCCACCAAAAGGTTATCTGAAATGCAATATTGATGGTGCTTCAACAAACAACCCTGGAACAACAGATTATGGAGGGGTGTTAGGAGATGAAGAAGGAAATATAATCTTTGCTTTCCACTGCCATTTAGGCAGAGCCACCAATAACATGGCTGAATTAATGGCTTTGGAACAATGTCTAGAGCTTCTTATACTAAATCATAGCTCACATGTCATTATCCAAGCTGACTCAAAGATCTATATAAAGGTGGTGAAGAGAATCAGTTGTGGAAAAGCACCAGAAAGGGTCTCAAAACACTGGAGACTATTACAAGTGTACCAAAGAATCCAAAAACATCTCCTGAGTCTCAGAACTGTTAGCTTCAATCATGTTCGCCGGAAAGCCAATAAACTAGCGGATTTACTGGCCAACCAAGGAGTGATTAATTCGGAAAGCAGGATTGAGATGAAGTGGCTAGAGGCACCGCAGAGCAGATTAAAGGCTCTCTGCAATGAACAGGCAGTAGAGGACAGAGAAATTTTTAGACATTGGGCAAGAAGGGAAGGCACAGAATGAAGCTCAATATGCAGATTCGAACACAGTTCCGTGGTTGGAACCTTGAAGAAGGTCAAACTCTGATTGGTTTCATTAGCCTTTATGGTAAGTTAACCAGTCTCGTTTTCCTTCATATTGCTACACAGGGTTTTTGCATTCAGTCCGCAGTTGCGTCAATTGAAAGTCCCGAAGTAAGCTATCATGGGAAGAATGGTTGGATCCTCCCGGCGAAGGACATTCTCATATTTTCCTATTTCAGGCTGGCTATCCAGGCTTTAAAGTGGTTTCCAAGCGGTTTCCAGGCGATCGCTATGATTTTAAGTGGTAAGTGGTTTGGGCGCTTTGAGAGCGATTCCACTAGGCTCTCGACATGTAGCAAGGGTAGGGTACGATTTACCACCCTCCATCGCGCCGTAAGGCTCGCGCATCTTGGCTTTCTGATATTTCTCCAAGCCGTTCGTTTACGTAGCAGGATTTAACGGTTCGATTTAGTCGTGCAAATTTATTGGGCCACTTGTAAGTTCAAACTTTGTAAGTTTATGTTGAAGACACTGTGGAGTTTGACGTGGAGTTATCGGTTAACCGAGAGTACCATATGTGACAATAGAGGGTACTTTAGTTAGTTTGGAGGGTTATATCCATCGCTGAATGGCCTGGATATCTCCAGAGCCCATGTTTTAGTCTATTCTTTTGTATATATTGTAATACTTCTTTTGGTTGATGGGAACAGAAGGATTTTCACTTGCTTCAGCAAAAAAAAAAGAAACATTTTAAAGTAAAGGAAAATTGAGTGGCCGACGCATTGAGCAGGAAAATACATTGTATTTATGAGGTCAAAATTAGTCAGGTACGTTCAATCATCCTTGAAATCATAAAAGAAGCCTCCCTTAAGGATCCTGAATACACTTTTCTTTAGAAACAAGCAGATGAAGCTCAGTTAAAAAGGGAAAAATAAGAGTTTGAAAAAAATTTACATAAGATCCTCACCTTCAAAAATAGAATTTATGTTCTGAACCAAAATTTTGTTAAGCAATTGATATTGGATGAATTCCACAGGAAACCATGTGTTGGCCACCCAGGGTACCAAAACCAAATTTCAGCCATCAAGAAAGGTTAATTTTGGCCCGAGTTAAGAAAAGATGTCACTGAGTACTTGTCAAAATGTTTGGAATGTGAGTTGGTGAAAGCGGAACATCAGCATCTTGTTAGTTTGTTGCAACTTTTGCCCATTCTAGAGTGGAAATGGGAGACCATATATCTATATTTCCTCACCGGCTTACCTCGAACCAAAAAGTAGCATGACTCAATTATGGTGGTGGTAGATAAATTGAGAAAAACTGCTCACTTTATACCCGTGAAATCCACTTACAAAACTGTAGAAATTGCAGACATATTTATGAGGGAAAATTTTCGTCTGCATGGAACACTGAAGGTGGTAATTTCTGATAGGGATGTAAAATTTACATCCACATTTTGGAAAACCCTCTTTGCAAGATTGAGTACTCAGATCAAATTTAGTACAACTTACCATCCTCAAATGGACGGACAAACCGAATGAGTAAACCAAGTGCTGGAGGACATGCTACATATGTTTGTAATGCAACAACCACATAAGTGGGAAGACTATATCCACTTAGTGGAATTCACTTATAATAATGGGCATCATGGATCATTGGGTATGAGCCCCTTTGAGGTGTTGTATGTGAGAAGATGCAGAGTGCCGATAGATTGGAATAGTCTAGTGAATAAGTTATCCTTGGGTCCTGACATGCTAGCAGAGATGGAAGAGGTGGTCAAGAAGGTTCGATAAAATCTAAGGGCTACCCAAGATAGGCAGAAGATGTATGCAGATAAAAAGAGAACATACAAAGAATTTCAGTTAGGGAATCATGTTTATCTAAGAGTAAATCCTCGAAAGTGTTCCTTACAATGGAAGGGTTTTGCTAAGTTAGAACCACTACGGACCCTTTCAAGTCTTAGAACGGGTTATATTTTATCAGATTATAAATCACTTATTCTCCTAAAAAACTTTATATATTCTTTTTAAATAATAATAATTATTATTACTTTTTAAAATAATAAATATCTTTGACGTTCGCCCATTATAATTATAAATACTATAATAACCACTTGAGTTGATTCCCATCAATTAGAAGAGAAAGTGTAACGGAAAACCCTTTCTAAAAAAGGTCTACAGAAATTAAAAAAGGTCTTTTCACATTGTTTTCGAAGAACCTCTTCGGTCATAAATATGCCAAATGGTCCATCTAGGATAGCTAAAGTGAGGATGGTTGTGGAATGAAGTTTCACCGAGCCAGAGATCTTGGATTAGAATCTTATGCTAGCCTCCCCATAGGGGGTGAATAATGACATGTAAACTCCAAAATCACAGCCTCCTACCAAACTTACAAAAATAAAAAATATGGGAAGTTAAACCTTGGAATTGATTTTTACCTTCTTCCATTTCAATTGTGTCAAAGGAAACCAAGAGGCTTTTCGGTCATAAATATGCTAGGTTGAAACCTAAAATTATTTTGTACTCTCTTCCATTGCTTTGCACCTCTCTGGTTCTTCTCCACTAAAATAACACTGACGATGCGTAAAATCATATGATCTCGCTCAGGCAAATTTAGTAGAGTTTACCCAAATCCAAATCCATCTTCCATTAACGCATAACGAAATCAAAAGTAGAACAAGAATTATTTGTCATGATTTTGTCTAATTCGCTCTGGCCATGATGGCTACGGGGGTGATTAAAACCACCGCCCGAGCTCATTGCCTTTCAAATGCACCTGCTCTCTACCCTTAAGCAACTTGGGCTGCCCTCCCAAAAAGGGAAACTGCCACTGAATTTTTTCAAATAAGCAGCATGTTGTTGGGAATTTTCTGTTTAATTCCAAAACAAAATTAACTAAACAGAGAATAATACTTTGTATTGCCACAGGATCAAAATTTGTTTCCAAATCACAGAGTTTTAACAACATACAAAAGAACTTTGTATTCATTAATAGAACAACCTGTTACAAAAACATTCTTCCTCCAAAAGAGGGATCACAGCCATAGACTACATCAAATGCAGTTCCAAAACAAAACAAAAATTACTCTGTCTTCTCCTGAAAATTTACTCTGTTTCAACTGCAAATTTTAACAGACTGCTGTGTAAAGATTACATGCATTTACTGTTGTAAAATAAATCTCCTCATTTCATTCACGTTGCTGCATATTTCATTTCTACAAAAAAAACTTTCTCTGCACTGTTGTGCATTGCTTAGAGAAAAAATTACATTTACACTGCTTTGTAATTTTTCATATGCATGCTGCTGCATTCTTCACTCTACATAAAAAAAACATAACAATACATTTTTTAACTATACCATACTCCCGTGAATAATAAAAAAACAATAACATTAAAATCTTACCAACGTTTACCAACCCACAGTAAATTACATTTACTGTTTTACTGACATTTGTTGTTTTACTGACAAAACTGGCGATAAATGAAACTTTTACTCTACGTCAATTTCATGTTGCAGTCCTGTACTTCAACCATTGAATTATGCAATTTGCAATTTGGATTGCATCGCGAAATCGCATTCGGCGGAAGAAGAAAAATGGAGCACAAACATATGGGTGCGATCTGCAATTTGCGATTGGATCGCATCGCAACATTGCATCAGAAGAATTCAAGTGATCAGATGGAGGTAGTGAGCATGCATGCGATTTGCGATCTGCGATCTAATCGCATCGCAAGGAAAAACAGACGGTTTTCTGAAATGATAACGGAGTAGTTTGAAATTATATTTCAACACATCGGAAGAATTCAAGTGATCAGATGGAGGTAGTGAGCATGCATGCGATTTGCAATCTGCGATCTGATCGCATCGCAAGGAAAAATAGACGGTTTTCTGAAATGATAACGCAGCAGTTTGAAATAATATTTCAACACTCCTCTTTAATTTCAACTGCTGGGTTATCAGTCATACCCAGACATTTCCTCAAAATTCAAAACTTTTCTACTCCAAAGGCTTGGTCAAAATGTCTGCAACCTGCTCCTGAGTCCTGCAATGTTTTAAGACAATTTCTCCATTGTTTACCAATTCCCTGATGTAATGAAACTTTGTATCAATGTGTTTCGTTCTCTTATGAAACATCGAATTCTTGGATAATGCAATAGCTGAGCTATTGTCACAAAAAATTGTTGTTCCTTTTGCCTGCTCTTGGCCTAAGCTCCTTAACGTTCTTCTCATCCAAACTACTTGACATGCTGCTGCTGTAACTGCCACATATTCTGCCTCTGCTGTAGACAATGCTACAATAGGCTGCTTTTTAGAAGCCCGTGAAATGGCTCCTGAACCCATGTGAAAAACATAACCGGATGTGCTTTTCCGATCAGCTACACTTCCATCCCAATCACTATCAGTGTATCCAATTAAATCTAAACATTCTGAGATAGTATATAAAATGCCAAACCTTTTAGTACCTTTAACATACCTCAGAATTCTTTTTGCTACCTGCCAATGTGCTTCTTTTGGCCTCTCCATGAATATGGAAATCAAACTAACAGGAAACATTATATCTGGCCTAGTTGCAGTCAAATACATTAGGCTGCCAACTATGCTATTATACAAGCTAGGATCAAAATCCTTGCTGATGTCCTCTTTACTGAGTTTTAATCCCATCACTGTGGGAGTGATTGCTGCCTTGCTGTCCTGTAAATCTTTCCAACACTTCATTTACATATTTTGCTTGTGAGATAAAAATTCCATTTTCATTTTAATCTATGTCTATTCCTAAGAAGTATCTCAGCAATCCCATGTCAGTCATTTCAAATTCTTCTTTCATTACTGTTTTGAAATTTTCAATAAGATGATCATCATTACCTGTGAAAATAACATCATCAACATATAACACAACAATTAGTATTTTACCATCCTTTTCTTTGATATAGAGAGTGGGTTCTCCCTCACACTTCTCAAATCCTTTTTCCTTTAGATAGGAATCTATCCTACTGTACCATTGATGCAGGAGCATCTGGTCAACAGGGTGAAGACCGAGAGAGGGCGAACACAGTTTCTGAAGAAGATTGGGAATGAAAAACAGTTCACTGAACGGACAGCAAGTCTGTCAAGTTCCTATGTTTTTTCGTTTTATTTCTTTCATGGTCAACTACCGTATTAACTTCTGTTATTTTAAATTTCTGTTCATTCTATTTAAAATGTTGTAATAGGTCCTAGTTAGACACGTTAAGAGTAGATTAGTGTCAATAGGTGATTAAAACAACGAACCCTTATGGTAGAAAGGCAGACAAAGTAAACTAATGAATAGTCAAGAAAATCATGTCTATAGTAACTGCAAAATAAACTGTAATAGAATAACTACCAGCAGTTATCAAACTGCCTGGAAATATTGTACAAAAAGACAAGCAAGATAACCCAGAGGGGTTCAGCAGCGGAGCATTTGCATGAGAATAATCAATATACATTTCTTTTCCTTCATCTTATTCAGTGCACGAACAAACAAACTGTTCAAATATATATGTCCTCAGTAACAAAAATCTACATGTACAGTGCTGTATAATCATTCCATTTCAGTTAAATATAATAACAGTGTTTTACAGTATCCAAGAACCTGCTAACTGGCCGAGACGAAAGTGAACACAAGGCGGAAAGAACCAGCAAACACAGAGGGACAAACTAGACCACTACAGCAACCGGGTAAGCCACCAGAACTAGCTGCAAACGAGTTTATATATCACTTTAAATTACATTGTAATTTCTATATAAAAATTACATAGACTGTACATCGAGGGTTCACCGAACAGAGTTGCAAACGAGCCACAAAACCCTTCTACGTTACGGTTGAGGGTTTGGGTAAACCCAGAAAGTCTAGACTCAACAGATAAACCAACAGTTCACACAACAAGCGACTGCAAACGTGACCAGGACCAAGAACCATTACAAGAAAGTAAAACGAGAGTAGAGCTACCCGGGTGGAATTGACAGAAGCCCCTGCGAAGATACGGGAACCGGCCACACCTGTAAACGAAACAGAAGGTGGAGGGTCAGGGTTTCTATCCAGTCAAAACCCTTGCGCAAGAAATTGAGACTATAATGTTGTAAATACAAAACCCTGAGTATGGAGAAGGTGGAGAACCATACCTGACAGTGTGCCGGAGCAGAAGGCCAACGGAACCCGAAACAGAGACCCTGTCCACAGAGGGGCTGCGGAACGTTAGTTCCAGCGCAAACAGGGGAAGAGAAATGATAGCATGAAACTATAACTTACCTTGTCTACAGAGCCGAGCGCCGGAGAAGAACCAAACCGAAAGTCCATCGACCTGTGCATCCGTCGAACTGAGCGGACCAGACATTATACATTACAGACATTCACCACAAATTTGCTAAGAAGGCCAGACCCGACAGTATTCATAAAAGCAAACCAAGGAATGTTCTTACAGTCATAAAAACGAACTGAATGCACGGTGGAGTCATAGCAACTTACCAACACAACCTGGAGTCGAATATACAGACTCACATAGTAATGACCAGACATAGCTGAGTAGCATTATTTCACCACAGAACCGGCGGAATTTCAACAGAGTTTCACCACAGACAGAAACAACCCAGAGGCGGAGCCAAAACCATACAGAGACCGCAGAGACCAAGCGACGAAGGTAAGAATGACGGTAGAGGCGCGAACCGGGCAACAAAAAGTGAGGTAGGGTTTGCCAAATTCGAGGAGGGCAGGTGTCACACGGAGGAACAATACCAGGTACAGTGGGTTGATTGTTAATTAAAACAGAAATCAATTTGCAATTACCATATATCCGAGCCAGTTTAATAGTGTAGGTCCACGTAAGCTGAGATAAGGCGGGACCACGTGGGCTGGCCCCATCAAGTGGTATCAGAGCAGTTTTTTGAAATAGAAGAGGATGGAAGCACCGAGACGAGGACGTGGAAGAGGTGCACGTAGGGGAGCAGATGAAGGATTGAGGGAACAGATCAGAGTTCTTACAGCTCGTTTGGAAGCAGTGGAAGCGGGTAGACGAAGAGACCCGGAACTTGGAGATACCAGTGAGGAGGAAGTGGTAACTGCTGCAGACGGGTCTGATGAAGAAGCTCCGGAATTGAGACTGCTGCGTTCAGTTTTATTGGCCAGCAGCAAACCCAAAACAAAAATTTCTAATTACGATGGCAGTCTGTCCGCAGATGTCCTATTGGACTGGATAAGCGAACTGGATAAATATTTTGAAAACGAAGAAGTCAGTGAGGATAAAAGAGTTAAGTTCGCTGCCACTAAGTTAAAGGGACACGCACTCTTGTGGTGGGACAGTGTCCAAGCGGACAGAAAACGAATGAATAAGACGCCGATACGACAATGGTCAAGGATGGTAGCGAAATTGAAGGGCAGATTTCTGCCAAAAGACTACCAGGTGGAACTATATCGGCGGGTGCAGAATTTAAGGCAGAAGGGAATGACTGTCAAAGAGTACACGGAAGAGTTTTACCGAGTAAATTTACGTGCTGGTTATACTGATGATAACCCAGAAAAGACAGCAAGGTACGTAAATGGATTGAGGATGGAGATATTAGATGAAATCAGTATTCTTTCTCCCCGGAATATTGAAGAAGCCTTTCAGAGCGCTGTAAAGGCTGAGGAAAAAATTAACAGAAAACAGAACAGCAGGAGAGGGAGAGGAAATGGCAGAGGACGGGGACAGTCCTACGGCAGAGGAAGGAATGCTGCGAACAGCGAAGAAGGCAGCAGTTCAAAAACTTCAGGGACAGCAGAAAAAGGAGATAGCACCAGAGGAGGTCGGTCATATCAGAGAGGACGAGGGAATGGCCGCAGAAAAGTGACTAGTGTCCAGTGCTACAGGTGCCATAAATGGGGGCACAGATCCTTTGAGTGTCCAGAAGTTGAACAGGCCGGTCAGAGGGGAACGCTGATGGCACAGCCTGAAGAAGCTGAAGCACAACCCCGGGAGGTGGAAGACATGGCGGAAACAGGAGAAGCTTTGATTTTGAATAAAGTGCTGTTAAAGCCAACCAAGGAGGTGGCTGAACCAACGCAGCGGAAAGCACTGTTCCGGACAGTCTGTAAATCGCATGGAAAGTGCTGCAAAGTGATAATAGACAGCGGGAGTACGGATAACTTGGTTGCCACTGAGATGGTGGAAAAACTGGGGTTGAAGCGGCTGAAGCACCCCACACCTTACAAGGTGTCGTGGCTACAGAAAGGCCACCAGCTGTTGGTTGATGAACAATGCGAGGTAGAGTTTCACATTGGCAAGTACCACGATACAGTGGTCTGCGATATTATGCCAATGGACGTGTGCCATATACTGCTCGGAAGACCATGGCAGTATGATAGGAAGGTGACACACGATGGAAAAACTAATTGCTATAAATTTACGAAGGATGGGGTCAAACACACACTTGTACCCATCAAAGAAGAAGATTCAGCAGAATCAAGTGGAACAAAGGCGCTGTTAATGGGAGGAAAACAGTTTATAAAACAGGTTGAGGAAAATGAAATTAATTTTGCAGTTGTGAGGAGGATGAAGCCAGTATTGCTGAACTTAGAAAAATCAGAGTTGCCCAAGGAAGTACAAGAGCTGTTAGAGGAATTTCAAGACATTGCGGCTGATGAGCTACCTGATAAATTGCCTCCCAAAAGGAGCATCAGCCATCACATTGATTTTATACCAGGAGCAAGCTTGCCGAACAAGGCAGCGTACAGGATGAGTCCAAAAGACAATGAAGAAGTACGCAGACAAGTGCAGGAGTTGTTGGATAAGGGACTGATCAGAGAAAGTCTGAGCCCCTGTGCAGTACCTACAGTCCTTGCACCCAAGAAAGGTGGAGAATGGCGAATGTGCACAGATTCGTGGGCTATAAACAAAATTACCATTCGATACAGGTTTCCCTTGCCTAGAATGGATGACATGATGGACTGTCTTAGTGGGGCAACTTACTTTACAAAAATAGATCTGAAGAGTGGGTACCATCAGATCAGAATCAGAGAGGGAGACGAATGGAAGACAGCCTTCAAGACCAACGAAGGACTGTACGAATGGCTGGTCATGCCATTTGGGTTGAGTAACGCTCTGAGTACTTTTATGAGACTAATGAACGAAATGTTAAAGGAATTTATTGGAAAATTCGTGATAGTCTATCTGGACGATATTTTAATTTTCAGCAGGACGAAAAGAGAGCACCTTCAGCATATTCGAAGGGTATTCGAGAAGCTGCAGCAGAACAAACTGCTGATAAATTTGAAGAAATGCACTTTCTTGCAGAAGGAGTTGATTTATCTGGGATTTGTAGTTGCAGAGAACGAGTTAAAGATGGACCCAGAAAAGATTGCAGCGATCATAAGTTGGCCGTCACCTAAGAATTTATTTGAGGTACGTAGCTTTCACGGTTTAGCAAGTTTTTATCGAAAGTTCATTAAGAATTTTAGTGAAATCTGCGCACCAATGCTAGAGACCATCAAAAAGGCCAGCCAACCTTTTTGTTGGACTAAGGCGGCAGAAAACAATTTCCAACTTCTGAAGCGGAAAATAACGGAGAGGCCGATCTTGAGACTGCCCGATTTTAGCAAACCTTTTCAGGTTCGTTGTGATGCAAGCGGGACAGCTATTGGCGCTGTGCTCAGTCAAGAGGACAGACCAGTGGCGTTTTTTAGTGAGAAACTAAATGAGAGTCGGCAGAAGTATTCGTCATATGACAAAGAGTTCTATGCAGTGGTTCAAGCTTTGAAGCATTGGAGGCACTACTTACTAGGCAATGAGTTCGTCTTGTTCTCTGATAATTCAGCGTTACAATATATAACACAGCAGCACAAACTGAACCATAAACATGCCAAGTGGGTGGAATACTTGCAGAGTTTTACTTTTGTGTTGAAGCACATAAGTGGGCAAGCCAACAAAGTGGCGGATGCTTTAAGCAGAAGAGCCCTGCTCTTACAAGAAAGTGGCATACAGGTGATGGGATTTGAGTACTTGAAGGATTTGTACCAGATGGACGCGGATTTCAAAGAAGCTTTTGAAGCATGCCAGAATCCCGTATTGAGGAATACAAGCCCATGGCTAGATTTCAATTTACAGGAAGGATTATTGTTTCGAGGAGGACAGCTATGTGTTCCAGATTGTTCGATGAGGGAAAACTTAGTAAGAGAGAAACACAGTGGCGGACTAGCGGGAAATTTTGGCATCGATAAAACATTGGAGCAGCTCGGGCATTTTTATTATTGGCCAAAAATGAGCCGGGACGTACAAAGATATGTAACCAGGTGTAAAATCTGCCAACTGGCGAAAGGACACAGCCAGAACACTGGGCTGTACACACCCCTACCTGTTCCGAGCAGGCCGTGGGATTCGGTCAGCATTGACTTTGTCCTAGGATTGCCTAGAACACAGCGGGGATATGATTCAGTGATGGTGGTGGTGGATAGGTTCTCGAAAATGGCTCATTTCATTCCTTGCCGGAAGACTAGCGACGCCACAAACGTGGCACACCTCTTTTTTACAGAAGTAGTTCGATTACATGGCTTACCTAGAACTATAGTTTCAGACAGGGATGTGAAGTTCACAGGACATTTTTGGCGCACCCTGTGGAAAAAGTTGGGCACACAGTTAAATTTCAGTTCTGCGTATCACCCGCAGACTGATGGACAAACAGAGGTGGTGAACAGGAGTTTGGGCAACTTGTTACGAAGTTTGACAGGAGAAAACTCGCGATTATGGGATCGAGCTCTTGCCCAGGCAGAATTCGCTTATAACGATTCGCCCAATCGGAGCACCGGTTTTAGCCCATTTCAGATCTTGTATGGTATGCATCCGCGAGGAGTACATGAACTACGAGATTTGGGACAGCTAGAAAGGAGAAGTGCAGACGGAGAAGATTTTGCCGAAGCAATGAGCGAACTGCATGAAAAGGTCAAATTGAGATTACAGGACAGCACGCAGAAATACAAACAGCATGCAGACATAAAGCGGCGAGAGGTACATTTTGAGATTGGAGACGAAGTCCTTGCGCATCTGCGCCGGGAACGGTTTCCTAAGGGTACGTATAACAAGCTGAAATTCAAGAAAATCGGTCCATGCAAAATTCTGCGGAAATTTTCAGCGAATGCATATGAAATTCAGTTGCCACCTGATATAGGTATATCACCTATATTCAACGTGGCAGACCTGTTCCCATATCATGCCCAGGCGGAAGATGATAGAATGGTACAGCCACAACGGGACACCCAGTTCGAGAGCAGTCTTTGGAAGAAACAGTTGCCTTCGGTCCGGACCCATGAAATCGAAGGAATCCTCAGCACACAGGTAGCCAAGAAGACGCGCAGGAAGGAGTATCTACGTTACCTCGTCAAGTGGAAGGACCATCCAATGGAGGACAGCTCCTGGCTCGACGAGGCACAGATTCGGAAGGCTGGCTACTCGGTGGAGGAGCTCATGGAACGGAGCCATGAGATCTCTCTTTTACCCCGGCAGCCTGATGCAGGAGCATCTGGTCAACAGGGTGAAGACCGAGAGAGGGCGAACACAGTTTCTGAAGAAGATTGGGAATGAAAAACAGTTCACTGAACGGACAGCAAGTCTGTCAAGTTCCTATGTTTTTTCGTTTTATTTCTTTCATGGTCAACTACCGTATTAACTTCTGTTATTTTAAATTTCTGTTCATTCTATTTAAAATGTTGTAATAGGTCCTAGTTAGACACGTTAAGAGTAGATTAGTGTCAATAGGTGATTAAAACAACGAACCCTTATGGTAGAAAGGCAGACAAAGTAAACTAATGAATAGTCAAGAAAATCATGTCTATAGTAACTGCAAAATAAACTGTAATAGAATAACTACCAGCAGTTATCAAACTGCCTGGAAATATTGTACAAAAAGACAAGCGAGATAACCCAGAGGGGTTCAGCAGCGAAGCATTTGCATGAGAATAATCAATATACATTTCTTTTCCTTCATCTTATTCAGTGCACGAACAAACAAACTGTTCAAATATATATGTCCTCAGTAACAAAAATCTACATGTACAGTGCTGTATAATCATTCCATTTTAGCTAAATATAATAACAGTGTTTTACAGTATCCAAGAACCTGCTAACTGGCCGAGACAAAAGTGAACACAAGGCGGAAAGAACCAGCAAACACAGAGGGACAAACTAGACCACTACAGCAACTGGGTAAGCCACCAGAACTAGCTGCAAACGAATTTATATATCACTTTAAATTACATTGTAATTTCTATATAAAAATTACATAGACTGTACATCGAGGGTTCACCGAACAGAGTTGCAAACGAGCCACAAAACCCTTCTACGTTACGGCTAAGGGTTTGGGTAAACCCAGAAAGTCCAGACTCAACAGATAAACCAACAGTTCACACAACAAGCGACTGCAAACGTGACCAGGACCAAGAACCATTACAAGAAAGTAAAACGAGAGCAGAGCTACCCGGGTGGAATCGACAGAAGCCCCTGCGAAGATACGGGAACCGGCCACACCTGCAAACGAAACAGAAGGTGGAGGGTCAGGGTTTCTACCCAGTCAAAACCCTTGCACAAGAAATTGAAACTATAATGCTGTAAATACAAAACCCTGAGTATGGAGAAGGTGGAGAACCATACCTGACAGTGTGCCGGAGCAGAAGGCCAACAGAACCCGAAACAGAGACCCTGTCCACAGAGGGGCTGCGGAACGTTAGTTCCAGCGCAAACAGGGGAAGAGAAATGATAGCATGAAACTATAACTTACCTTGTCTACAGAGCCGAGCGCCGGAGAAGAACCAAACCGAAAGTCCATCGACCTGTGCATCCGTCAACTGAGCGGACCAGACATTATACATTACAGACATTCACCACAAATTTGCTAAGAAGGCCAGACCCGACAGTATTCATAAAAGCAAACCAAGGAATGTTCTTACAGTCATAAAAACGAACTGAATGCATGGTGGAGTCATAGCAACTTACCAACATAAGCTGGAGCTGAATATACAGACTCACATAGTAATGACCAGACATAGCTGAGTAGCATTATTTCACCACAGAACCGGCGGAATTTCAACAGAGTTTCACCACAGACAGAAACAACCCAGAGGCGGAGCCAAAACCATACAGAGACCAAGCAACGAAGGTAAGAATGACGGTAGAGGCGCGAACCGGGCAACAAAAAGTGAGGTAGGGTTTGCCAAATTCGAGGAGGGCAGGTGTCCAACGGAGGATCAACACCAGGTACAGTGAGTTGATTGTTAATTAAACCAAAATCAATTTGCAATTAGCATATATCCGAGCCAGTTTAATAGCGTAGGTCCACGTAAGCTGAGATAAGGCGGGACCACGTGGGCTGGCCCCATCAACCATGCTCTT
The DNA here is from genome assembly GCA_031772625.1 of Pinus tabuliformis. NCBI lineage: Eukaryota > Viridiplantae > Streptophyta > Pinopsida > Pinales > Pinaceae > Pinus > Pinus tabuliformis. The sequence continues at coordinate 784,923,107 of CM062815.1, forward strand.
GGTGCTTGCTTCAGCCCATAAAGAGCTTTCTTCAATCTGCACACTTTGTGTTCTTGGCCTTTCTTTTCATAGGCTAGAGGTTATTCAATGTAGACCTCTTCCTTTAACACTCCATTTAGGAATGCTGACTTCACGTCCATTTGGTAAACTTTCCACTTGTTTTGTGCTGCTATGGACAACACTACTCTCACTGTTTCCATTCTTGCAATCGGTGCGAAAGTTTCCTCATAGTCTCTCCCATACTGCTGCTTGTATCCTTTGACAACAAGTCTTGCCTTGTGTCTTTCTATTTTGCCTTCAGCATTACTCTTGGTCTTGTAAACCCATTTAACTCCAATGACTTCTTTTCCTTTTGGTAGTTCAACTAAATCCCATGTCTTGTTTCTTTCTATGGCATTGATCTCCTCATCCATAGCTTCTATCCATTTCCTATCCTTAATTGCATCTTCAAAATGAATAGGGTCATCAACATGACAATATAAAGCAAACAAAGAATTCATACCTTCATCATAAATGTCACTTAAATTTCTGAATTTCTTACCTCTTTCATTTGGTGTGTAAGTGCTTGAAGAAGCACTTGAATTTCCTCCTTGTGGTGTGCTTGGAGAAGCACTTTCATTTCTCCTCAAGGGTGTCTCTTGCTACCCTTGTGTTGGCACTGCTATTTGGGGATGTATTTCAACCATCTCCTCATCATCTTCATCATGAGACAAACAGTTTTTAACATTTACTGTTTTCTCTATGCTTCCATCCCAAGCTTCCTTCTCAATGAATTGAACATCTCCACTCACAAAAAACTTCTTGGTAGATGGGATATACAACCTGTAAGCTTTGGATTCCTCACTGTATCCAACGAAAATAAATTTCTCCCCTTTGTTGTCCAACTTCTTCCTTAGCTGATATGGAATGTGTGCATAAGCCACACAACCAAAAACTTTCATGTGGGTGACTCCTTGCTTTCTCCCACTCCATGCTTCTTCTGACACTCTGTTCGTGACTGCTTTTGTAGGACACCTATTCAAAATATATACTACACAGTGTACAGCTTCAGCCCAATAATCATTTGGAAAATGCTTTGCCTTTAACATACTCCTCGCCATATCCATGATTGTCCTATTCTTCCTTTTTAGCAACTCCATTTTGCTACGAAGTGTACCTTGTGGTAAACTGTTTGTGTATTCCATTTTCTCTACAAAACCGTAGAAATTCTTTGGAGATACACCCACCTCCTCTATCAGTTCTCAGAACTTTGATATGCAGCCCGCTTTGGTTTTCTACAAGTGCTTTGAAATTTCGAAATTTTTCAAACACTTCACTTTTGTTCTTCAGAAAATAAACCCAAGTCTTTCTGGTGAAATCATCAATGAATGTTAAAAAATATTGGCTACCTGTTAGTGATGGAGTTTGCATTGGTCCACATAAGTCTGAGTGGACAATCTCTAAGGGTGCTTTTGCCCTTATGCTTTTCCCTGATGGAAAAATTTCTCTGTGTTGTTTCCCCAAGATGCAACCTTCACAAAGGCTGTCCAGTTTCTCTATCAATGGTAATCCTCTTACCATTCCTTTTCTACTCAACAAGTTAAGACCTCCAAAGTTGAGATGTCCAAATCTCAAGTGCCACAACCAATTTTCATCATTTGGTACGCTTTGGAAAGCCTCTTGTGTCACTGCTACTATTACTTCTTTATTTTTTAAATTTGCCTTTATTCTGAGAGGGAACATCCTGTTCCTTTTCATCTTCACTTCAACAATACATCTTTTGCTAGGTGCTCTATCCATGATGGTGCATACATCATTCTCAAAGAAAACATTGTAACCCTTTTGAACAAGCTGTCCAATACTTAAGAGATTACACTTCATTCTAGGAACATAATAGACATATGCTATGGTTTTCTTTTCACTTTTCTTTGTAAATATTTTTACTTCTCCTTTTTCCATAACATAAATTTTACTATCAGTCCCAAGTGTGACTTGTGACTTCACACTCTGATCTAGAGCATAAAACAAGGCTATGTTTCCTGTCATATGGTTGCTGCAATCGGAGTCTAGAAACCATATATCATCACTATTTATTTCATCCATATTACAAGCTAAAAGCACATTATCTTGGCTAATATTTTCTCTAGTGATATTTTCTCTTGATCTATAAGTCATATCATGCTGCTTCTTCCTACATTGATTTGCATAATTCCCATATTTTTTACAATAATAACATTGGACATTGGATTTTTCATACCGTTGTCCTTGAGCATGATGTTGTCCACTTTGTTGGTTGCTGCCTTGGGCTTGGTTCTAATTTGGATTACTGCCTCTTCCTTGAGCATTTGATGGACTGTTCCTTCCACCTCTGTTTTGGCTTCTTCCTCTTCCTCTCTTGTTTCCTTTGCCTTGACCTCTTCCTCTTCCAAAGGACATCTGGGTCTTGAAGGCTTGCTCTAGAGATGAGTTTCCATTTCTACTCAACCTCTGCTCATGTGTTATCAGTGATGCATGAAATTCATCAACTGAAAAGTTTGTGAGATCCTTTGTCTCTTCTATGGTGGTGACGATCACATCGAACTTTGAGGGTAGGACCCTCAACAGTTTCTCCACAATCCTCCTTTCTTCAAGAGTTTCTCCATGAGACCTCATCTGTGTGAACAGACGAATCACATGTGTGAAGAATGAGTCAATATTGTCTAACTCCTTCATGCATAGATTCTCAAAATCTCTTCTCAGCAACTGTAGTTTTGCTGTCTTCACTTTCTCCATGCCTTGATAGGATGTCTTGAGAGTTTGTCGTGCTTCTTTGGATGTCTTGGTTGCTGCTATCTTTGGAAACACACTCTCATGCACTGCTTGATACAAAAATATGAGGGCTTCTGAGTCCTTCTTCTTATAGCTCTTCAACATATCTTTCTCTACTTGTGTCAAGTTATTAAACTCTTCTTTATCTGTTGGTTCTTCAAATTCATCTTCAACTAATTCCCATAAATCTTGAGAAGCAAACAGAGCTCTCATGGTTATTGCCCAATAGTCATAGTTTTTCCCATTAAACTATGGGAGCTGAGTATTAAAAATACCCATGCTAGCGCTGGTGCTGGAGCCAACCATTCTTGCACTCTTAACTATGCTTCAAATACCTGACTGTGTATTTAAAATCACTGACTGTTTCTTCAGCACAAAAAAAAATCTTGAGAAATACCTTGGATTTTTTTCTTGACTAAGTCTTCACTCTGCTAGAGAAGCTGCTTCAGCAAGAAATCATTCCTTCAGTTTCTTTGACACCTTCAAAGAGCCTCGACAAGCTCTGATACCACTGTTGGGAATTTTCTGTTTAATTCCAAAACAAAATTAACTGAACAGAGAATAATACTCTGTATTGCCACAGGATCAAAATTTGTTTCCAAAGCACAGAGTTTTAACAACACACAAAAGAACTTTGTATTCATTAATAGAACAACCTGTTACAAAAACATTCTTCCTCCAATAGAGGGATCACAGCCATAGACTGCATCAAATGAAGTTCTAAAACAAAAAAATTACTTTGTCTTCTCTTGAAAATTTACTCTGCTGTGTAAAGATTACATGCATTTACTGTTGTAAAAGAAATCTCCTCATTTCATTCACGCTGCTGCATATTTCATTTCTACAAAGAAAACTTTCTCTGCACTGTTGTGCATTGCTTAGAGAAAAAATTACATTTACATTGGTGTGTAATTTTTAATATGCATGCTGCTGCATTCTTCACTCTACATCAAAAAAACATAACAATACATTTTTTTAACTATACCATACTCCCGTGAATAATTAAAAACAATAACATTAAAATCTTACCAACGTTTACCAACCCACAGTAAATTACATTTACTGTTTTACTGACATTTGTTGTTTTACTGACAAAATTGGCGATAAATGAAACTTTTACTCTACGTCAATTTCATGTTGTACTTCAACCATTGAATTATGCAATTTGCGATTTGGATCGCATCGCGAAATCGCATTCGGCGGAAGAAGAAAAATGGAGCACAAACATATGGGTGTGATCTGCGATTTGCGATCAGATCGCATCGCAACATAGCATCAAAAGAATTGAAGTGATCAGATGGAGGTAGTGAGCATGCATGTGATTTTTATGCAATTTGCGATTTGGATCGCATCGCGAAATCGCATTCGGCGGAAGAAGAAAAATGGAGCACAAACATATGGGTGTGATCTGCGATTTGCGATCAGATCGCATCGCAACATAGCATCGAAAGAATTGAAGTGATCAGATGGAGGTAGTGAGCATGCATGTGATTTGCGATCTCGATCTGATGGCATCGCAAGGAAAAACAAACGGTTTTCTGAAATGATAACGCAACAATTTGAAATTATACTTCAACACATGTCAGAGGCCTGCTTGAATCTATAGGGGCACCGACTTAAAAATACATGGTTTTATGGTTCTGATGAACAACTGCACCAACGGTGTTATTTTTTTCTGATATTTCATTAAATTAATAATTGTGTAAACATTTTGCAAAATGGTTTTTATTAATTTTTTAATTAATACAAGTTTTCAATATGAAAATTTGAAATTCTGTAAAATGATTTTATTGTTTTTAAAAAAATTTAAGGGTGATCATTGAAACTTTTTAAAATAGGTATATTTATTAAAAAATCTACTTTGATTAAAAAATAAAATTTTGGAAAATTTTATTTAAATACATCATTTATTTTAATGAAACGAATATAACAATTTTAACAAAATAATTTTATGAAGGTGATATTTATTTGATTTGTTTTTCCCTATCAACTTTACTGTAATAATTAATACCTAAATTTATTTATTTAGTTTTATTTAGAATATAGTAAATTAATGAGTAAATAAATTTGACATTTTTATAATGTAAATAATTTTTAAAATTTAGTAGAAAGGTTAATTAATTATAAATTTTTTTTATTAATTCAATTTTATTTGAGTATAATGTAAACGTTAATCTTTCTTTGACATGTTATATGATTTTTATTTAATTTTGAAAAATACAAATTGCTACAATAATAAATTTTAGTTTTTGTTTATACATTTATAATTCATTCCTAATGACAAGAATTATATTATCATATATTTAAATAAAAAAAATTATAAAACAATTATTTTTTTAATTAATCAAAATTATTTAAATTTTGATAAAACAAAAAAACAAAATAAATTTTTTATTCCAAAATACATTGAAAATAATTAATTTGTACACTTATTCACTCTCCATTTAAAAATGTGGAATCCACTGTTTTAAAAATATATACTTATTTATTTGAAAAACCAAAAATCACTCTTTAAACTTCTAATCAATTTGGTTTGATTTCTTTGATGGTTCTTTTAATAAATTTATAAATTAATAAGCAGAGAAATTCGAAGTAAAAATCTTCCCACAATTTTTTTTTGCGTCATACTTTTTTTCATAAACGCATTTTTTAAAATTAAAATTTATTTTAAAGTAATAAAATTAATATATATAATTTTATAAAACAAATTATTAATTAAAAATATACATAAATTTATATTTTGATTACTTTAAAATTATAAATTATTTTTATTCACGAGTTCAGAATAAATGGAGACACAATACTTTATTAATATAAAATATAATAATATGTGTTTTCAAAAAAAAATCTTAAATTAATTTTGATGAATTAAATATATTTAAATCACAGTTATTCAAACGGCCTGGAGTATGCCGTAAAACTGCTTCTGTTTGGCTAAGAGCTCGTCTTCCTCGGATGTAAGGAAACAGGTTAACGGCCCAAGACCCAGAGGCATCTGGCAGGAGTGAAAGCCTGCTCCCTTACGGACCACCAGTGGGTTATTACAGGTGGCGTGGTTTTCCTTGATAACGGTGATGAGTCAAATCAACATTCGCGGATAGCAGCCAGAGATGGTTGTCCTCACTGTTGGTTTGACACCTGAGTTTGATAGGTTTTGCCACCTTCGAAAAAAAAAAATAAAAAAAATCACAATTATTCAAATCACAAATCACATGTTAAACACATTCTAAATGTGTCCATCATCTCAAAATTCATTTCACTTATTAAAAAAACACACTTTCTAATTTATTTTCTAATTACAATTTCGCTTGCATTGATAAAGCTCTCTATATAACGTTTTTTGGTTAAAAAATTTAAATCATAAAATTGACAATATTGAAAACGTTATTCCACATGACTATACCATCCCAAACACCATATTCAATTTGCACAGAGAGAGCTGCTTTTAAATCTTTGGTTTAACGAGGAGAAAGATGGAATCTCATTACGTGGTTGGCCCCGACATCGCATCTCCACTGACTTCAGACGACATATTCTTCAGAATGTTCGTCAGCGTGGCATAGGGGGTTATGAGACGGATCTCTAAGACAGGCCGTCTTCCCTTTCATTAACATTCTGGAAAATTATGATTTTAATAATTATAAATCACGATTTAAATTGATTTTGAAATTTTAAATTTATTTAAGATTTAAGAATTTAATTTAAATAATATAAATTATTATAAAAAATATTAGTACAATCACATTAAAAATATTAACATAGTTGATATAGCTTAAATTTTTATAAATATAATTAAAAAATTATTGGAACGGCTTATTAATACACACATTTACATTAACCATATATAAAAAGGTTATAGGTCAACTTTAATTTAAGAAAAACAAAAGAATTATAAATGAATGTTATAAATAATAGTGAGGAATTTATCATTGATGAACTTACTAAAATTGGCATAATTTAAAATCCCTAAGAAAATGGTGGTTGAAGTGCAGGAATCTAATTTTTTTAATTTATTAAAAGTAATAGACCATTTTGCTAAATAAAATTTTAATATCACTTTTTGGGATTCAACTAAGTTAACTAAGTCATTCATCTATGACCATTTCCATGAGAGGTGGTCATAACTAACTAATTTCTCATGATTTTTGAATAGTCCACTTAGCAGTTCACTTAGACTTAGCACTCATTGCATCAGACCATTTTGTTGAATAAAATTTAGATATCATTTTTTGGGATTCAACTACGCTAACTAAGTCATTCATCTATGACCATTTCCATGAGAGGTAGTCGTTTTGTTGAATAAAATTTAGATATCATTTTTTGGGATTCAACTACGTTAACTAAGTCATTCATCTATGACCATTTCCATGAGAGGTAGTCGTAACTGACTAATTTCTCATCTATGACCATTTCTATAAGAGGTAGTTGTAACTGACTAATTTCTCATGATTTTTGAATAGTCCACTTAGCAGTCCACTTAAACATAGCACTTAGCACTCATTGCATCAGACCATTTTATTGAATAAAATTTAGATATCATCTTTTGGGGTTCAACTACGTTAACTAAGTCATTCATTTATGACCATTTCCATGAGAGTTAGTCATAACTAATTAATTTGTCATGATTTTTGAATAGTCCACTTAGCAGTCCACTTAAACATAGCACTCATTGCATCAGGTGATTCTCACAGGGGTGAAGCACTGAGATTGAAACTAGTGAAATAAATCACATAGTGTCAATCACCAATTCTAGGGCTTGCACCCGGTAACCAGGACTTCCCAAGAGGTCACCCATCCCAGATTGCCTTTGGCTCAAGAGCTGTGGAGATTTCACCATAATCAAGCCCACTTAGCTTGCTACCCCATTTGCAAAACCTTAGCAAGTATTGTGCCTCATGAACCATTCAAGTAGAGTTCCCTTAACTCATTTTGAATTAAGTATTGGGGCTTTATATTAGATATCATTTTTTGGGATTCAACTGCGTTAACTAAGTCATTCATCTATGAGCATTTCCATGAGAGGTAGTCGTAACTGACTAATTTCTCATGATTTTTGAATAGTCTACTTTAGATATCATTTTTTGGGATTCAACTACATTAACTAAGTCATTCATCTATGAGCATTTCCATGAGAGGTAGTCGTAACTAACTAATTTCTCATGATTTTTGAATAGTCTACTTAGCACTCTTTCCACGAGAGGTAGTCGTAACTGACAAATTTCTCATGATTTTTGAATAGTTTACTTTAGATATCATTTTTTGTGATTCAACTGTGTTAACTAAGTCATTCATATATGAGCATTTCCATGAGAAGTAGTCGTAACTGACTAATTTCTCATGATTTTTGAATAGTCTACTTAGCACTCATTGCATCAGGTGATGCTCACAGAGGTGAAGAAGTGGGATTGAAACTAGTGAAATAAATCACATAGCATCAATCATCACTTCCGGGGCTTGCACCCAGTAACCAAGACTTCCCAGGAGGTCACCCATCCAAGATTTCCTCTGGCTCAAGCGCACTTAACTATGGAGTTTCCCCACAATGAAGCCCACTTAACTTGCTACCTCAATTTGCAAAACCTTAGCAAGTATTGTGCCTCATGAACCATTGAAGTAGAGTTCCATTCACTCCTTTTGAATTAACTATTGGGGATTTTCAAAGTGAATTATATTAGATATCATTTTTTGGGATTCAACTGCATTAACTAAGTCATTCATCTATGACCATTTCCATGAGAGGTAGTGGTAATTGACTAATTTCTCATGCTTTTTGAATAGTCCACTTAGCACTTATTGCATCAGGTGATGCTCATAGGGGTGAAGAAGTGGGATTGAAACTAGTGAAATAAATAACATAGCGTCAATAATCACTTCCAGGGCTTGCACTTGGTAACCAAGACTTCCCGCGAGGTCACCGATCCTAGATTTCCTCTGGCTCAAGTGCCCTTAACTATGGAGTTTTCCGCACAATCAAGCCCACTTAGCGTGCTACCCTATTTGCAAAACCTTAGCAAGTATTGTGCCTCATGAACCATTCATGTAGAGTTCCCTTCACTCCTTTTGAATTAAATATTGGGGGTTTTCACAGTGCATTATATTAGATATCAGTTTTTGGGATTCAAATCCATTAACTAAGTCATTCATCTATGAAAATTTCCATGAGAAGTAGTTATAACTGACTAGTTTCTCATGATTTTCGAATAGTCCACTTAGCACTCGTTACATCAGGTGATGTTCAAAGGGTTGAAGAAGTGGGATTGAAACTAGTGAAATAAACCACATAACATCAATCATCACTTCTAGGGCTTGCACTTGGTAACTAGGATTTCCTGGGAGATCACCCATTCCAAATTGCCTCTGGCTCAAGCACGCTTAACTGTGGAGTTTTCCCCACAATCAAGCCCACTTATCTTGCTACCGCATTTGAAAAACCTTAAGTACTGTGCCTCATGAACTAACTCTACTTGAATGGTTCATGAGGCACAATACTTGCTAAGGTCTTGCAAATGGGGTAGCAAGCTAAGTGGGCTAAATTGTGGGGAAAACTTCACAGTTAAGCATGCTTGAGCTAGAGGCAATCTGGGATGGGTGACCTCCTGGGAAGTCCTAGTTACAGAGTGCAAGCCACGAAATTCGTGATGGACGCTTTGTGATTTATTTCACTAGTTTCAATCCCACTTCTTCACCCCTGTGAGCATCACCTGATGCAATGAGTGCTAAGTGGACTATTCAAAAATCATGAGAAATTAGTCAATTATGACTACCTCTCATGGAAATGGTCGTAGATGAATGAATTACTTAGTGTAGTTAAATCCCAAAATATGATATCTAATATAATTCATTGTGAAAACCCCCAATACTTAATTCAAAAGGAGGGAAGGGAACTCTACTTGGGTGGTTCATGAGGCACAATACTTGCTAAGGTTTTGCAAATGGGGTAGCAAGTTAAGTGGGCTTGATTGTGGGGAAAACTCCACAATTAAGCACGCTTGAGCCAAAGGCAATCTGAGATGGGTGACCTCCCGGGAAGTCCTAGTTATTGGGTGCAAGCCCCGGAAGTGATGATTGATACTATGTGATTTATTTCACTAGTTTTAATCCCACTTCTTCACCCTTGTGAGCATCACCTGATGCAATGAGTGATAAGTGGACTCTTTAAAAATAATGAGAAATTGGTCAGTTACAACTACCTCTCATAGAAATGTTCATAGATGAATGACTTAGTTAACAAAGCTGAATCTGAAAAAAATGATAACTAATATAATATACTGCGAAAACCCACAATGCTTAATTCAAAATGAGTGAAGGTAATTCTACTTGAATGGTTCATGAGGCACAATACTTGCTAAGGGTTTGTAGTTTGGGTACCAATGGGCTTGGGAAAACTCCATAGTTATGTGCACTTGGGCCAGAGGTGATCTGGGATGGGTGACCTGCTGTGAAGTCCTGGTTATCGGGTGCAAGCACCCGAAGTGATGATTGACACTATGTGATTTATTTCACTAGTTTCAATCCCACTTCTTCACCCTTGTGAGCATCACCTGATGCAATGAGTGCTAAGTGGACTATTCAAAAATCATGAGAAATTAGTCAGTTACGACTACCTCCCATAGAAATGGTCATAGGTGAATGACTTAGTTAATACAGTTGAATCCCAAAAAATGATATCTAATATAATGCACTGCGAAAACCTCCAATCCTTAATTCAGAAGGAGTGAAGGGAACTCTACTTGAATGGTTCATGAGGCACAATACTTGATAAGGTTTTGCAAATGGGGTTGCAAGCTAGGTGGGCTTGATTGTGGGGAAAAATCCAATGTTAAGTGTGCTTGAGCTAGAGGCAATCTGGGATGGGTGACACCACGGGAAGTCCTAGTTACTGGTTGCAAGCCCCGTAATTGATGGTTCACACTATGTGATTTATTTCACTATTTTCAATCCCACTTCTTCACCCCTGTGAAGAAATAATGTTTTAAATTTATTAAATATCAATGCAAAAAAGTCAATAAATCTTCATCCACCTTAAATTGAAATAAAAAACTTCGACAAATATAAATTATTAGTAACTAATTATGTACATTTATTTCTTAGTAACTCATGACACTAACTAATATTTAATATATTGACATATTACTATTGGTATGGCTTTTACTATTTTAAATCTTATTTATTTTTGTTAATACACAAAAATAATTACTTTGGACAATTATGCCCAATGAATGATGGGTCAAGTTTTTACTATTTTAAATCTTATTTGTTTTGGTTAATTCACAAAAATAAGGAAGATTAAGAAGGTTTATGTTGTAGATAATGGAGAATATGTAAATCTGGAGAGATTCGGTATATTGGAGTCTTAGACTAGGAATTAGTTCCTACTTCTTAGTCAGTTGTTCTAACTTCCCTAAATGTGTGAACACTATATATAATTTCGATTGTAAAATTATTTTATATAGAGCATTATGCTAGAGGCAGTCTCCAAGTGGAGCTCCTCACGTGTGAGCTGTCCACATAATCACTTAAGTGGATTTTTTTGTTTATTTAACTTGGTATCAAAGCTACCAGTTTGAGAGGGCTTGTGAATCCCTCAGTGGGGAGACGGTGTGATGAAAACTAGTTGTTGTAATAGGCAGAGTAGCAACATCGCGGAAGAGGGCAATGACCATTGCAGATTCGAAGGGGAAAAGCGTGACGATGATGCTTTCCTTGTAGCAATTTTGTTCATTGCCCCCAAAAATCACGGATATGAAGGTGAAAAGAGCGATGGTCCACTTTCATAATTACGCGTTGGCAGCCCGAGTTCTTTAGATTTGTTGAGATCTTCATGTGATTGAGGAGATCTATTGCTGATTGAAAAGTCAAAGGAGAGAGTTGGCCATGATTCGGTGGAGGTCGAGCGGAAGAGTAGTCCGATCAGGCTTGGATGTGCATGCTGCGGGCTGGCCAAGGCTTTAGTGTTATATTATCCTTTTATCTGAAGGATCAGAGACACACCAGCCGATAATCTCATTGTGGACTGCACGGGAGAAGGTGTACTATTTGTGGAAGCTGACGTCTACGTTGCTCTTGAGGAAATCAGAGACCTTCAACCGCATTTCCCATGCTGGGAATATCTGTTGCACGCCGTGTCGTACCTGCAAACCCATCGTCTAGTTTATCGCATCGCCATATGGTTATAGATATTCTGCAACGAAAATTCCTCGTGGTTCCACCACATTATTATTGTACGTCGTTTGTTATAATCCCCTCCCGACCTCCCAAATTACAAACCGTCACCAACTCTCTTACTGCTGATTAATAACCAATTGTGCGCTTGCATAGTTCTTTGATTAAAGAGATCGTTCGAAGATCAGAAGCTATTGTGAATATCCACAACCCGTCAATGGAGATATGATTGGTGTTGCTATTGGTCAGCCACCGTGTCTAGTAACATTTCCGTGTCTAGTAACATTTTTTTTAAATGTTTTGGGATTATTAAATTTTGGTGGCATACAGAGGGGAATAGGTTTTTTTTTTAAGGATGTATTTTTGTTGTTTTTTATTAAAAAAACAAAGGAGCTCTTTTTTAATTGAAGGATTTTTAATTGGGGAAATTTTTATTTTTTATTTTTAAATTGAATTTTTGGATCTGGGATAGACCTGGTTTACTGGAGGTCATTTTTATGTCAAGGTGAACAATAAAATGGAAGAGGCCTATCTGAGAGAGCGCAATAATCTTGACGGTTCAAATTAATCCAATTGGAAATTTAAGTTGCAGACCTTGTTGGAGGAGAAAAACGCATCGACGATCGCAAATGGTGATGAGTTGAAGTCGACTCTCTCTATAGGTGGAACATCAGCAACAATCCAAGACTCAAAAAAGAGGGAGAACAAGGCAAAGGTGTTGCTCAAATTGTCTGTGAAATATTGCATTATTCCTTACATTCGAGATTGTAAAGCTGCGGCAAGCATCTCGACAACTCTCAAAGACTTATATGGGATCAACAACACAAATCGCCTATTGTTTCTAAAGAGCAAGATTCTCTCCATTAAAATGGAGGAGAATGAATCAGTAATAGAATTCATCCCTCATATGAAGGAGCTTAAGATTAAGCTAGGCAACATTGGCAAAATAGTATCAAACACTTATTTGGTCATGATTACCATGAATGGTATGACCGACAAGTATCAAATGTTCATCACTAGGTTGAATGCGAGAGAAAAAGTCCCTGAATTTGAAGAATTGATAGGGATCCTAATGCTAGAGGGGGAAAGGTGGATGACCCTGAAACCCTAGAGCTCAGATCTTGCCCTAATGGCAATGAAGAAGCCCTTCATATGAAAAACAAATGAAGTGCACAAAGCGGAGGAACCCCAAAGACAAAGCCACGCCCATCTCAAGTATGTCTCCAAATAGAAGTGATTTAAGACAAAAATGTTTTTATTGCAGTAAATTTGGTCATATGTCTAAACATTGTCAGAAGAATAAGTTTAATGAAGGTCAATAGAGACATAAGAAGCATGCAGGCCATCTGGTTGATGCAGATTAGAATTTGAATATCAGATTGTTTGTATCTGATTCTGCGCTATCAATTAAGTAGGGCAAAGCAGAAATCGGGTTCGTGGACTCAGGAGCCTCCTCCCACATGACATGTAAGAGGCAATAGTTTAAAATTTCAGAGAATCCAACACTGGTATGAAAGTCTACCTTGGAGACAAGAAAGGGTATGAAATCAAGGGATATGGTGATGTCCCTGTTGTAATACCTGATGGAAACATTAGGCATATTCATGATGTAATATGCATCTAGAATTTATGTATCTAGAATAACATATCAGGATCTTAATGTAGAGTTATTTAAATCTTATTGTGTAATTAGAGACATGCTCGATCGGATGAAGTCCATTGCAACAGGTGTATGTGTAGGAGGATTGTACAAACGGGATGTCAGAAGTGCATCACATCAAGTGTTGGCATCATCAACCATGTCTGCAGAGAATCTCTGGCATCAGAGATTGGGACATATAAACTTCAGTGATCTACTACTTCTTCAGAAATAGGTATGGTGAATGGTCTTCCTATTTTGAACAGTATGCATGTTGACTGTGAAGTATGTGCCCTTGGTAAATTACATAGAGATGAATTTCTTGCTATTATTGATAGGAAGTAGAGGGATACACTTGAAGTTGTACACACTAATCTATGTGGGCCAATGTAGACAAGGTCGTTAGGAGGGGCCTAATATTTTCTTATTTTTGTTGATGAATGTACAAGGTTCACCTGGGTGTATTTCCCCAAGGAGAAAAGTCATGCTTTTGAATACTTCAAGCAATTCAGAAGTATGATTGATAAGAAAAGAGGAAATTCGATCGCAATTCTTTACTCAGACTAAGGTGGAGAATTCAAGAAGGGTGACTTCATCAAATACTGCAAAGGACACAAAATACAACAAAAGTTCAGAACACCTTACACTCCTCAACAAGATGGGGTTGTGGAAAGGAAAAACATAACCCTCTCGGAGTGTGCCCATATTATGTTGAAATGTAAGAATCTAACCAATGATTTTGGGGAAGAAATTGTAAGCACTATAATGTATCTTAAGAATAGGAGTCCTACTAAGTTTTTGGATTATAAAGCTCCTTTAGAAGAATTGTTTGGCTTCGAGCCTGTAGTAGGTCATCTTAGAGTCTTTGGATGTAAGGCTTTTGCTCATGTCTTGAAAGAAGATAGGAATAAATTAGATTCAAAATTCATTATGTGTACTTCTGTTGGATACTGTAGTGAGTTTATGGCTTATAAGTTGTTTAATCCTTCAACTCACAAGGTGTTTCCAAGAATATATGTGGTATTTCATGAACAGGTAGATGATGGGAACCTTGTTCGTAGTGATGAAGAATTGCATGTGCCTTTACTGTCAGAAGATGGTGATGTGTCAGGGGCCAGCGAATAGCAGCAACAACAACAAGAACAACAATAGTAGCAAGAGAAAGAAGTGGCTAAACAATTCATGTTTTAGTCCAGTTTGCAGAGGGGAGATTAGAACAAGTTTGAAGCCACTCCACCACTCAGAAGATCAAGTAGGCAGATACAATTTCCAGCCAGATACAAGGATCATGCGCTCATTACTGGTACGTTGAACATTGTTGAACCTTCTAATTTTAATGAAGCTAGTCAAAGTATCGAATGGAGGGAAGCAATGCAGGAGGAATATGAATCTATCATTAAAAATAGTACCTGGGATTTAGTTCAGCTTCCTGAAGGCAAATGACCCACAGGGTGCAGATGGTTATACAAATTAAATTTTAAAGTAGAAGGATCTATAGATAGATATAAAGCTAGGTTGGTCGCAAAGGGTTATTCCGAAAAAGAAGGTATGTATTACAAGGAAACAATTTCCCCGGTAGCTAAATTAAAAACAATTAGAATGATTATTGCATTAGCTACTAAAGACCACTGGAAAATACATCAACTAGATGTAAAGTTTGCTTTCTTAAATGGAGATATGAAAGATGAAGTATATCTAATGCAACTAGAGGGATTTGTGAAGAAAGGGGATTAACATTTAGTCTGCAAATTAAAGAAGGCTTTATATGGACTAAAACAGGCTCCCAGATCTTGGTATGACAAAATAGGTTCATTCTTTCTTAGGCATGGGTATATAAGGAGAAAAAATGACCCTAACTCGTATAGTGTGTATGATGATGAGGGGCGGACTGTATTGATTTCTTTGTATGTTGATGATCTGATTATGACAGGAAATGCAAACAAATTCATTAAAGAAATCAAGCACCAATTATCACAAATGTTCGAATACTGTTTTGGGATTAGAAGTCCGAAGAGATTCAAGCCAGACTTTCTTGTCCCAAGGTAAGTATGTCAAGATTTTGTTGAAAAAGTTTAAAATGGATCAGTGTAAGGCTTCATTTGTACCACTACAACAGAAAAAGAAATTACAGGTTAATGACAGTTCAAAAGAGGCAGACGTAACGTTGTATAAAAATATGGTTGGGAGTCTCATCTATTTGACTACAACTATGCTTGATCTGGCTTATGGAGTTAGTGTATTGAGACAGTATATGTCTCAGCCTCATGAGAACCATTGGGTTGTAGCAAAAGGAGTGCTAAGGTATCTACAAGGAACCTTAGATTTTGGCATTTTATATTCTGATTCATTTGATGTTAGATTGGCAGGATCTACAGACTCTGGCTGGGTAGGAAACTTGGACGATCGAAGATCCATTATAGGATATGCCTTCAGCATTGGATCCAAGGTCATTTAATGGTGTAGTACAAAGCAACGTACTGTAGCCTTATCCTCGGCAGAAGTAGAATATCAAGCCATGTGTGCAACACTATGTGAAGCAGTTTGATTACGAAGACTTCTCCAAGATGTAGGGGAAGAGCGAACAGAAGCCATGGTTATCAAATGTGATAATCAAAGTTCTATCAAACTTGCTTATAATATGTTGTTCCATAAAAACACCAAGCACATAGATACACAATTTCATTTTGTCAGGGAAAAAGTCAGTGAAAGGAAATATGTGTTGAATACTATTATTCAGGTGATAATGTAGTTGATTATTGACTAGGCCTCTCGGTAGAATCAAGTTATAATTGTTTAGGGAAATGTTTGGAATACTTGTGAAACCCTTTCTCCATTAAGAGGGAGTGTTTAAGATAATGGATAACATCTAAATCTGGAGAGATTCGGTTCACTAGAGCCTTAGATTAGGAATTAGGTCCTACTTCTTAGGCAACTGTGCTAACATCCCTAGATGTGTGAACACTATATATAATTTGGATTGTAAGGTAATTTTATGTAGAGCATTGTACTAGACACAATCTCCAGGTGGAGCTCCTCACCTGTGAGTTGTCCACTTAATTAATAGAGTTGATTCTTGAATTTGTTTAACAATTTAGAGTGTAGTTTAGTTTCTAGTTGTTAAATATGCCCGATAAATTGATTAGTCAAGTTTTTACTATTTTAGATCTTATTTATTTGTTTAATACACAAAAATAAGGAAAATTAAGAAAGTGTATAGTGTAATTTAGTTTTTAGTTGTTTTTGTTTTTATATATTTTTCTATAATTGTTCAAAGAAATTTGAAATTTGATACATATTTTTTGAATCACTAAATTCAAATTATATAAATTATATAATTTGAGTGTCTGTCATGTATAGAGTTAATTTTTTTTTATACAATTTACTCATAAATATTTACATGAATACATCTTTGTCCTCCATTTATTAAAAACAAAAGATACATGTTTTATATATCTTTGTCTTCCATTTATTTAAAAAAAGGATACATGTTGTAATATATATTTTAATTTGAAGAAATATAAAAATTTAAAAATAAAATAAATGGTGTAGTTTATTCATATCAAGAGTAAAAGATTTAGATATAATATAATTATTTAAGTGTTAATTTTTTAATTGTAATTAAATAAGTTAATTTTGTTGAAATATTTGTTGGGTTTATGAATGGTCAAATTTGATAAGTTTAAATACATTTTGTCAAAAAATAATTATTATTTTTATAATTTTAATTTAATTTTAGGAAATGGTAAGGATTTAATTTCTATTAAATATTTTAGAATATTTATAGTAGTATACATAATTTAAAGGGTGAAATTTATTTGCATAATAGAAAATGTTATTTGATTATAAAATTTAGCTTTGTGATATATTAATTAATTTTTATTGGAGGTTAGTTTAAAACATATAAATTTTGATATTTTTCTAGTCTTTTTTTATGAGTTTTTGTTAAGTTTGACAAAAAAAAAAAATTGTTATAATGAAAGAATTTAGTTGTTAAATGTGTACAAATTGTTTTCAGCTTTTTAGGAACTCTAAATCCATTTATAGATTCAAAATGAATTTCTAAAGATAAAACATAGTCATTTCACTGATTTTATGTTATTTTTTTCAATATGATTTATGATTTTCGAAAATATGTAACCCTACATTCACGAAATAATTTTGCCAAATTAAATCCACTAAAAAAACACTACCTAAAAAAATTAGGTCTTGCCAATTCAACCACAAAAGTTGACCAGACTCATTTTAACACATCCGTTTAATAAACATTATATATAGAATTTCTTTAATGTAATGACCCCAAACAATACACAGTTATGGCAATATAAACATTATTATTATTAACATATTATGAATGATTCGTAAGCACAAAAGGACAAGTACTTTACGTACTTTGATAAATTAGACTAAGTTTGATGGGATATGGTTGTAGACAGTAATGAATTTCAACATTAAATCATTTCCGAGAGTTTAAATGCATTTGGGTAAGTCGCTGGCCGCACCAAATGGTACAGGCCATAGCCTCGATTCCTGCCATGGTGCGGATGTGTATTTACTCTTTGATGTTCAGGTCGTGGTGGCTACCTGAAAGTTACCCATCTGTCCATATTCAAACGCTAATGCTCGGGATCTGACTCCTCCATGAATGGTTCTCCATGGCTCGCTGGATCGAACGGTCCACAAGATGTCTGGCACTCTTTTCTCATCACTGTGGTTTCATTTGGTTATTGTTTCGCTTCGAGGGTTTATGGATCTGATCTGTTCTTGGTGTTTGCTCCCCCTTGTAGATCTGGTTCTCTGTTCTTGGGTGTTCTGGGGTGTTTTCTCTCGCCTGTAGATCTGGTTCATCGAGATGTTCTTTCCTTGTTCTCAAACCTTGATAATACGTTGAAGGTTCTAAAACTGCTTCAATGCCCTCGAACACAATTGACAGAGGCAGGGCTTGCAAGCATCCTTTCCATAGGTAAAAGTTTAAGGTTTTATCCGTATTTTCAATTCCCTTAATAGAATTAGTATCATCCTTACATGTTTCGATTCTTTCTCTTATTCTAACACCACCTCTCTATTTTGGTGTAACACAAAGATTCCTGAGACATGAGTTTGGCTTCGACAAAAATCTTCAACCAACTTCAATGTTTGTGACCACCCCTAAGTATTCTGACTTACTTCAGATGTTTCTTAGATTGGGGTTTTCTTAAGTCATTGTTTTATGACCATGTTGTCAAGTCTCTAAGAATGTGTTAGTTGTTTAAATAGGATTTTCGAGGCCGATGGAGCCGAGGTTCCACGGATAGGTTTTGTTTTCTTAGAATTTTATTTAAGGCTTAAGATAAACCTTATGGCTTCGGCTGACTGTGGAATATTTTGGCACTTTATTCAGGCTCACCGCCTTTATTGGTAATCTATATATATTATGGACAATTAAATTTGTGTGAATGGAACTAATCGATGGAGTGGAATGTGTTAGCTGTTTAAATAGGATTTTCAAGGCCGTGGGAACCGAGGTTCCATGGTTAGGTTTTGTTGGCTTAGAATTTTATTTAAGGCTTAAGATAAACCTTATAGCTTTGGCCGAGTGTGGAATATTTTGGCACTTTATTCAGGCCGGCTGCCTTTATTAGTAATCTATATATATTTTGGACAATTAAATTTATGTGAATGGAACTTATCGATGGAGTATTACTTCTGAGGCGAGGGTTTTCACATTCTATTTGCAAGGTTTAGTTTGTTTTTCCATGTTTATTCGAGGGTTTTCACATTCTATTGGTAAGATTTAGATTGTTTTTCCATGTTTATTCAATTTTTGGAATATTGTAAGTTATTTTTTGTAATTTACACTAGCCCTATATAAATTCTTGCTGCTTGTTAGAAAGAAAAAGGGAAAACCTTCTTGATAGTTCCTTTAGAAGCTCGAAATGCTAGAGTTTTTGCTATCTAGTTAGGACTTTAACTTCTTATTTATTGGTTAGGACTGTAATTTCTTAAAAAATCTTATTTATTTGTGAGTTATATTTTCTCTGTTTTCTCTATTTGTAGCCGTGAGGCTTTGCTTAATTAGATAAGGGGTTTGCTATGCATCAATTTGATTATAATACATGTAAATGATTTTGGTACCATATTCGGGAACCATTTTGAACATGATGGTCTGCAGCATAATTGTTCTCTTTTTGGTTTGAGAGAAATTCCTTCAATTAACTGCTTCTCCTGATTTAAATAAAAGACAAACAAAGGTTTTACCCGATCAGATATAATATTAGCAATGTCTCATGTTACAGAATTTTGTCATTTGCCAATTTTACTTCATGTTACAAGAATTTTGTCATTTTCCAAATGTTCTTCTACTTATAAGTTTTGTAATAATGTTATTGATATCCCTTGATAGTTCTTTCTGTGATTAGAAAGAGGGTTTTCCTCCAGTTTACTATTATTGCTCTACTTTTACAAGTCGATGAAATATTTCAGAATAAAAAAAAATAATAAGAAAACTATGTCTTACTTTAAGGAATAGGAAACCCTGTCTATAATCTTTTCAACAATTATTTACAAATATTATCTCTTAACACAACCTGTGTGTCAAGCTAAATCTCAAAGAATGACTTATACAAGAAATTATTTACTTATCTGTTTAAGTTAAAATTTAGAGAATGACTTATATAAGAAATTCGCACAACCTAAAATTCAGAGAATGACTTAAACAAGAAATTCTTTACTTATCCGTTTAAGTTAAAATTCAGAGAATGACTTATACAAGAAATTCTTTACTTATCTGTTTAAGTTGTTCAGGACTAAATCTAAAACAAGATCTGCCCTTTAATACAAGAAATTCTTTACTTATGTATTTAAGTTGTTTACGACTGATTTATACAAGAAATTCTTTACTTATTATTTTAAACAAGAAATTCTTTACTTATGTATTTAAGTTGTTTAGGACTGATTTATACAAGAAATTCTTTACTTATTAGTTTAAATTGTTCAAGACTAAATCTAAAACAAGATTTGCACTTTAATACAAGAAATCTTTACTTTACTTATCTGTTTAAGTTGTTCATGACTAAATATAAAACAAGATTTGCACTTTAATTTTACTTATGTATTTAAGTTGTTTAGGACTGATTTATACAAGAAATTCTTTACTTATTAGTTTAAGTTGTTCAAGACTAAATCTAAAACAAGATCTGCACTTTAATACAAGAAATTCTTTACTTTACTTATCTGTTTAAGTTGTTCATGACTGAATATAAAACAAGATTTGCACTTTAATTTCCTCCCTCTGTGCTACCACTGACTTCAAGAGTTCCACTGACTTCAAGAGTTCTCTCTTTCCTCAGAGACCTTATCATAGGTTGCCTCACCCTTCACCACAATCTCCTTTTCTTCTCCTGATCTCAGATACCTCTATCATCTTGATCTTTTTAGTAAAAACACTCTAGGATTTAGTTTTGGGACATATAACTGTTTCCATAACTAATTACCTGGTAAAACAATATTTATCTCAGATACCTCTATCATCTTGATCTTTTCAGTGAAAACACTCTAGGATTTAGCTTTGGAACATATAACTGTTTCCATAACTAATTACCTAGTAAAACAATATTTATCTCATATACTTCTATCATCTTGATCCTTTCAATAAAAGCACTCTAGGATTTAGTTTTAGAACATAACTGTTTCCATAATAATTACTTGGTAAAACAATATTTACCCATAACTACAAAAATAATTATTCCATAACTGACTTCCAAAAATGGTTTATAATTTTCCTTAAAAAAAATAACAACACTATATTTAGTTAAAATAAATAAACATTTATATTAATGAGAGATATTACACTCATGTATTCAATTAACACAATAAACTGCTTTTCAATATTTGGTTTTACTAAAAGAAAAATAGACTCCAATTACCTGGTCGGGCCCGACACCCTGTCTCCACTTGGACTATAGATCACATTTTCCATATAATCATCGCAACAGGGCATACCGGGTTATCGTGTGGATCTCTAAGGTAGGCCATCTTCCCTTTTGATTAAAATTGGGATAGATTTTCAGTAAAATAAAAATTGTGATCTTAATATTATAAAGAAAGATTTATATTAAAATTTGAAATTTGAAATTTATTAAAACTTCAGCAATATAAAGTAAATATTATAAACAATAATTTTGAATATTTCCAGCAACTACATGTATTTCTTAATAACTCCAACTTATTCTAAATGGCATTCGTCTAAAATACATCCGGAACCAACCAACTAATATTTAATATTTAATATATTGAAAATTATACCCATTGCTTTGGTTGGTCAACATTTTAGTATTTCAAATCTTAGGTCTTTCAGTTAAGACATAACAAATAAAGAAAACTACAAATAAAGAAAACTACGAGTGAACAAGGATTTATTTTAAATTTTATTTACTTCAATTTTATTTATTTTCGTCGTATTTAATTCCTTCGTATTAAAATAAAAAATTAAAATACACAGTTAAAATAGATGGTGAAAAGTTGTTTAGTTAAAGTATTTTGTGGCGAAAAAGTTACTAGCTCAAACGTCTTGATATTAGTGTAGTGGAGACTAGGTGTGATTCCTAAGTGATTTTCGTGTGGTCAAGGTTAGGTATGATTCCAAGATGATTTTGACAGCTTAATGGTTCTTCAATCAATCTTATTCAAGCAAAAATGTGTAATAATTTTATGAATCTTTTATTATATATATATATATATATATATATATATATATATATATATATTTACATACAGTTTGACAATGATTTACAGCTTTGAATGTCCTAGATTTTTTATAATACTAAATCTATTTATTCATTGAAAAATATATTTCCAGCAACTAAAATTAAAGAACATGCTAAAACGTATACTATAGAATTCCAAACATTTTTCAAGTATTAATCTATATATGCATTGACGAAACATTTTCAATAATTATGAATAAAGAACATTTTCAATAGTTATGAATAAAGAACTTACCGAAATTTATACCTTCTAATTCTTGGGAAAGACATCTAATATACATTCAAAACCATGAGAGAAATATGGACTTATTGTATATTTGAAACCACACAATAGAAATGAGTGTTGAAAAATTAATTGCCTATTAATGGAAAAGGAGTTGTATAATTTTTTAGCGGGTAGTAATCAATAATATCTTCATGTGTCAGCATTTCCAACCAATGAGTATATTCAGGGAAAGATAGAATATTATAAATGTGTATAAGATGGTACAAAATATTTTAGAATTTAAGGAAATTTGCAATATTAAACCATTGAATTTGGTTCTTGTTCACTAGATTTCAAAAAATTCTTAAAATATTCAACCAAATTAAATAAATTCAACAATTAAAAATGTTACAACAGAATTGAATATGATGAGCAACCTATTTAAAATAACAAAGACTCGCTATACATAATAGCTTTTCTTTCCTATTTATCTTGGATGGTGGGCATCTCCTTCTTTCACCATCATTATTTTGAATATTGAATGAATTATTGGTAATTTGCAAATTCTTAAATATTTAAAAATTTGAAATTATAAATATTTTTTTGTAAACTTCGCATGACTATATTTTTATAGTATCCAATATATCTTCTGATCGAAAAAATAACTTCACATCAAAGAGTTCTTTTAGAAATTGATTTTAATTTAATTTATTCAAATTCGAACATATGTCTATATTTAAAATTATTTCGAGATTTAATTTGATTTAACATTTAAGAATATTTCGAGATTTAATTTGATTTAACTGGTATATATACCTGAATTTAAGGAAATTTTTAATTTGTTATTATATTTATAAAATATCTTGAAATATACACTTAAATTTAAAACCAAATTTGAATTTGAAAATATTTTAACCATCTACATTCTAATTCTAACATATTCTGAGATCTTCCATCAAATTGAATTATTATAATAAATAAAACAAAAATAAATTTTTAAAATGTTTTACCCATTGCAATTGAAATAAAAATAAACATCTATGAAACACTCTTAATTCTCAAACTCAACCTGTTTTCCGAAATCGTGTAAAAAAAAAAAAAAAATTTGAAATAATTTGTCTACTGGGCTTATGTACAGAAAAAATCAACGTATTTTTAATCACAGTAAACCGTAAACCGTCAATAGCGTGATACTCTTAACCTTATATTGCAAATTAAGAATGTTTTTCTATTAGCAATACAAAGTATTTAAGTATGGGGGTTTACGTAGTGCATTATATTAGATATCATTTTTGGGATTCAACTGCGTTAAGTAAGTCATTCATGTATGACCATTTCCATGAGAGGTACTGCGTTAAGTAAGTCATTCATGTATGACCATTTCCATGAGAGGTCAGGGGTGAAAAAGTGGGTCATTCATGTAGTCTTAACTGACTAATTTCTCATGATTTTTGAATAGTTCACTAAGCACTCATTGCATCACAGGGGTGAAGAAGTGGGTCATTCATGTATGACCATTTCCATGAGAGGTCAGGGGTGAAGAAGTGGGTCATTCATGTATGACCATTTCCATGAGAGGTAGTCGTAATTTCTCATGATTTTTAAATAGTTCACTAAGCACTCATTGCATCACAGGGGTGAAGAAGTGGGTCATTCATGTATGACCAGGGTGAAGAAGTGGGTCATTCATGTATGACCATTCAGGGGTGAAGAAGTGGGTCATTCATGTATGACCATTACTAAGCACTCATTGCATCACAGGGGTGAAGAAGTGGGTCATTCATGTATGACCATTCAGGGGTGAAGAAGTGGGTCATTCATGTATGACCATTTCCATATGACCATTCAGGGGTGAAGAAGTGGGTCATTCATGTATGACCATTTCCATGAGAGGTTGTCGTAACTGACTAATTTCTCATGATTTCCCAGGAGGTCACCCATCCCAGAACTCCTCTGGCTCAAGCGCGCTTAACTGTGGAGTTTTCCACACAATCAAGCCCACTTAGCTTGCTACCCCATTTGCAAAACCTTAGCAACTATTGTGCCTCATGAACCATTCAAGTAGAGATCCCTTGACTCTTTTTTGAATCATGAGAAATTAGTCAGGTACGACTACCTCTCATGGAAATGGTCATACATGAATGACTTACTTAAAGCAGTTGAATCCCAAAAATGATATCTAATACAAAGTATTTTTTTGGAGTTTGCGTCCTTCCGTGTATTGTTTCGATATTTTCCTCATTCGTTATCAACTTTTAAACAATAAAACTCAGATTTCTTTCGCAATATTCTGTAAATTATGTATTAACAACCAACCGAAGTCACCATTTTGTAACAATAAGAAAACAATTTAAATGCAAACTGCAAAATATTCCCCAAAATACAAAATCCTGCAATAAACAACAAATAATGATTAAAAAATAAATTGTAATGGATGGAATTTGTCTTCACTATCCTAAACTGAAAATCTTCCCAGGAAATATGAAATCGAAAGTACTAGAAGAACATAAAAGAAAATATCTTTTTATTGTACTTAATAAAAGAGAAAAAACAAAAAATAAAATGTAATAAACAATATTTCTGTAGATTATATTAAACAAAGAGTTTTTCAAGAGTATCAAAGAAATATGAAATAGAAATAATTAGTATAGATGTATTTTTACTTTGGATCTAGTAAGTGGTGAGAAGAATCAAATATTCTTTCACTTTATACTAGTTTGTATGTGTATTTGATCTCTCTCGAGGCTTAGTAGATCCACAGTAAAGATGAATTTATGCTGGTTTAATTCCCCATTTAAATAGGTTACATTCCACGTGAATACCATGGGTCAATCCCATTGATTTTCAATACCACGGGTCAATACCATGTGCCATCTTTATTTTTATTAATATTAACATTAGGGTTAATAATGTTTTTTTTGCATAGTATTAATAATAATTTGACCCATTGTATTTGGCCTATGGTGGGTCAATACGATTGATTTTCAATACCATGGGTCAATACCATGTGCCATCTTTATTTATTTTAATATTAATATCAGGGTTAATAATGTTTTTTTTGAATGGTATTAATAATAATTTGGCCCATGGTATTAAAATAGTATTTGGCCTACAGCTTTCACCTAAATAAAACCTCTTTTTTGAGTCTTCCTGAATATAAAAAAGTTTATAGACTAAATATAAAAAAAGGTTTTATTTATTTACTATACCTTTAGTTTCTTTATATTTTTTTATTTACCATACTTTTGGAGTAAGTATAAAAAAAGTTTTATTTATTTACCATACCTCCATTTTATTTATATTGATTTCTAAAATCAAAAATGTTAAATGTTTACACATTTATGTGAGATGTACTCCATACTGGACTATATAACTATAGAATGTCTCTAACTGCAACAAATAGTCAATGATATTTATTTTTATATAAAAAGCAATTTATAATTTTTTTATATAAAACACTTAGCAAATAATATAAACAATTATATCTTTAATCTCCTTAAAAATAGTTTATATATTCTTTTTAAATAATAATATTATTATTATTTTTAAAATATTTAATATTATTATTTTTAAAATATTAAATATTTTAGAAGATTATATTCTATACTTTGCCTATTTTCACAAAATTTGAATTTACATTTCATAAAATATAAAATTCTCACAAACCAAATAATTATAAAATTTTATAATAATAAGCACTTAACTTGATTCCCATGAATTAAAAGAGAAGAAGTGTAACCGAAAACCCTTTCTACAAATAAGTCTACAAAAATTAAAAAAGGTCTCTTCAGACTGTTTCGGAAGATTTTATTCGGTCATAAATATGCTAGGTTGAACCTTGTAATTGTTTTGTACCTTCTTCCATTGCAATTGTGTCAAAGGTCAAACAGAGGTAGTACGATTGACCGGTTAACCTTGGCATGTGTTACTTCAGTATGTCAAAAAGTCTTATTCAATGTTAGATTGTCTGAAAAAGAGCGCTACACTTCTTCAAAGTCTTAGAGTATTAACAGAGCATTAATCGTAAATCAGAATCTTTCGATGCAATATAATTAAATAACTTTGATTTGTATCCAATAAAAGCGTCAAGATTGGAACCGAAAACAAGGGATGGATCAAATGCAAAATTCAACCAGAACCCATTTTTGTTGCTTTTGAGGCAAAATTTACTCAGGTGTACCATTAAAAAAGAAGGATAGAACGATACATCACAATTGAGATCATATAGTATGACTAATATGGTTCCTACAATCTACTGGCTCTATGCCGGACGATCGATTCTACCAAGCAATCTCGAACCTGTATATTTGGTGGGTTCTCCGGATCATATTCTTCTTCAGAGTTTGCGGTCTGTCCTTCCTCCGAATTCAGATTGGGATGGATTCCTGAAGCCATTGGTGCGGGGATTGTAGCCGAATCCTACCCTATTCTAGGGGATCCCAAAACTGGTTGTTGGGGCTGAGCGCAGGTTCTGCAAAGGGGACAAGTGGAATGCGAGAAAAACCACATGTCGATACAGTCCACATGAAATCTATGTTTGCAATTGGGCAGAGTCCGGCCATTCTCATTCTCCTGCAACTCGCACAGACATATTGAACACTCTAACCGATCCGTGAAATTGTGTGATCGATACACAAACTTGGGCAGCGTCTCTAATACCGCAGAATCCAATCCCACATTGTGCAGCCTCTCCCGTTCTTCGGATCTCGCTCGGGCAAATGTAGCAGAGTTTACCCAAGTCCAAATCCATCTGCCATTAACGCATAACGAAATTACGAGTACAAGCAGAACAAGAAATATTTTGACAAAAATCATGATTTTGTCTAATTCGATCTGGCCATTATTGCCAGGCGTGTGGCCGGAGCTCATTGCCTTCCAAAAGGAACTGCTCTCTGCCCTCAAGCAACTTAGATGGGCTGCCCTCCCAAAAAGGGACACTGCCAGTGAGTTTTTTCAAGTAAGCAGCGTGTCCTATGCCTGGATGAATCAATAGCAGCACCTACTTAAAAAGGCATATGGTTTTATGGTTTCGATGAACAGCTGGATCGTGCTGTTATTTCTTCTGATATTTCATTAAATTAATAATTATTTAAAAAGTTTGTAAAATGATTTTTATGGTTTTTTATGAATTGAAATTTTCATTATGAAAAGTTGAAAAATTGAAATTCTGTAAATTAATAATTATTTAAAAAGTTTGTAAAATGATTTTATTGTTTTGTATTAAATTTTCTCAATGGAAATTCGTTTCTAAAGTTATGAAAATTTGAAATTTTGTAAAATGAGTTTATTGTTTTGTATTAAATTTTCTCAAAGAAAGTATGTTTTTAAAGCTTTTGTTAATATAAGGGTGATCATTGATTTTTTTTAAAATAATTATATTTATTAAAAAAAGTTAATTAGACTAAATAACTACACTTTTGATGATTTTATTTAAATACATAATTTCTTTTAATGAAATAAAGGCAAAATATTTTAGTTTTTTTAAAAGTTGATATATATTTAATTTGTTTTTACCTAGTGACTTTATTGTAATAATGAATACTTAAGTATATTTATTTATTAATTTTGTTTTATTTAGAATATAGTAAGTTAATAAATGAACAAATTTGTAAATAATTTCTTAAAACTGAGTAGAAAATATTATTTGATTATACTTTTTTTTTTTTTACTTTTATTAATTCAATTTTGTGTGAATGTAATAGAAATGTTAATGCTTTTTGACATTTTATATAAGTTTTATTTAATTTTGGAAAAAAAAAAGTTGTTCGCATGATAAATTTTAGTTATTAAATGGATAGGGTTATAAGCTTTTCACTAGTTTTAAATTTGTTTATACATTTAAAATTCATTTCTAATATTACGAAAAATTATATTATAATATCAAGATAAAAACAAGATTATAAAATAGTTGAACAATTGAGCAAGATTATTTAAAATTTTAATAAAAACAATAAATCAAAATAATTTTTTTATTTAAATGTTTACTAATTAAAAATAATTACACTTTTATACTTATTTACTCTCATTTCTTAAAATGTTGAATTGGCTGTTTTAAAATATAGGTTTATTGTGAAAATACAAAAATCATCTTTTTAATTAATCTTTTTATTGAAATTTTAATAAAATAAATAAATCAAATTAATTTTTTATTAGAAAATATATTAGTTGAAAATAATTATTTTTTATACTCATTTTTTTTAATATATGATTATTTAAAAAAAAATCATTTTTTTTTAACACATTGTCCACACAATCCTCATCATTACATAGAGCAATTATCAATAGAGCAATAATAGGTTGCATAAAAATTCAAAATCACGATCTAAATTACTCATATAGATTCCTCATTAACCATTAGATAGAATCCTCATCATTACATAGAGTAACTTTCAATAGAGCAATAATAAGTTGCATAACCATTAAAAATCATGCTTGTAGTATATAACATAAAGTGTATAATGTAACCCTGCATCCATTTAAATATTCCTTTAATCACATAGTTTACATTATCAACATTTGATTATGCAAGGAATCAACATCATCAAAATGACATAATAAACAATCAAATCATTGAACACCGATATACCCTGGAACCTTGTACGGTGAAAACTAGCAAATATTTAATTTCAGTAAACGTTTAGTTTTATATTAAACGCTTGTGAGGGTGTTCACCCATCACTCAATGGTTATAAGGGAGTTCATCCCTTGACCATTGTTATAAAATATTACAAATAATATCATCTCAAAAACAACATAACTTGTTATAAGTTATTACAATCATCATAACATCATTTACCCACAAATATCCAATCTTCATTTCTTTGTGTCTCATTGTCCCTTCAGTGGACCATCCTGTAGCTCGTTCTCATCTGCATAGACCATTAATTATTTACTTGCCACCATCTTAAGCATAACCTTTCCTACCATTGTTGCCGTAAACATACGTTGATATGATGATTACATAAAGTATTAATCAACCAATTCATAAATCTATACTAGATCATGCTCTACCATCTATTCATACACATTCATGAAATGTAAGCAAAATATTGCGACGTTCTTCCTTTAACAACACTATTCATGCATTAAGTGTAAGCAAATAATTATCAATAATGTCAATATAATTACCACATTACTATGACCATTCTCATACCAACACACATTCATATCCAAAGAAAACCACTGTAGCCATTCATTTCATTTAAAGGATAATAGAAACTTATCTTTGTTTTTCATGCATGTAATTAGATAAAAAATTATTCAGAGAGAGCTAGCCCTTTAGATTCTTCTTTGTGCATGTAACTAAGTAATCTTTCCAATATAATAAATATTATTATAATAAATTAAAATACATGCCTACTTCTAAGGGAAATCTAACATGATAGACATCATTATTGTGAACACAAATGCACGTCCCTTTTCAAAAATCATATTTCCCAAGATAGAGCTATTTACAAAATCTATTGCATGTAGAAGACATGCATTGCTCTAAAATAAAACTTATGTGTTAGTCATTATTTCTTGTTTTCAGATATATGTAGTTTACAACAGAAATCTAATGCATTTATTATAATTAATTACTTGTTTTACTTTCTACGATCTAACATAATACTTATTCTTTTCTGCACACAGATCCATGTTTCTCTTTAAAATAACTAACACAATAGTTCTATTTTCATGCATGTAATGAACTATTGTGTAACACCCTCTGTTGCACAAACATTTATTTTTCTTACCAAGTTTTACGAAGTATTAAAAAAACTTTTATTTTTCTTAACACAGTTTGTTAAGAAAGATGAATTAAAATAGTGACATAACTCCTTGGACAGTTAGAAACAGTTGCCATATTTCCTCCACAAAAGAGGGAAAAAAATGGGGAAAGGGGGACACACTGAAGGCAGGAGAGGCTGCCTAGATCTTTCCTTGAGTTGGGCATAAGTAACCTGTTGGAAACAAAACTATGGCTAACAGTCGAACTGCTATGCGACTTGAGGTTGGACAATAGTCCTGAAGCGCAAGATACTAGATTGTGTACCCCTAGTAACTGTCAGGAGTAGGAAGTGCTTAGAGGGGGACATTGGATGTAATTTCCAGCTCCATGGCTGGGTGGTGAGATCTTCCAAAAAAAAAGAAGTATTTATACAACTGTAAAATGATCATAAACAGATAAGTGGCCAACTTTAGTCTTATTATTTAATTCCTAGAAATGCATTATTTTCAACTAAGAACAGAAAATCATTGTTATAGCTAAATATTTAAGTATACTATGTTGTATTAAGAATGGAAAAGTAGTAACTAGATTCTATCTTTTAGGATTATGTTCTCTTAGTTGAGGTAACGTAATCATACAATCTATTAAACAAGTGACTAAAAAATATCTATACTGTAACTTAATTTCATTCTAAGTTTGATCTATTTATTCATAGGAACATAGGATAAATGGCACAATACTGTCTCAAGCAATGACATGGAAAACAATCTCAAAATTCCTATATGATAATTCCTTCTCCTAGAAAATCTAAGATTATAGCAATAGAAATAAGTGTAAGAATAATAAGAAATAACAACTATATGAGAATAGAACCATAAATCATATTAATGCAATGCATAAAGCTGATGGAACTTTATTACTACAACTAAACAACATTGGAATCCATTCAACATATGAAGGATGTCAATCAGTTCAAAGCTATTGGACTTTTCTTTCATTTAATCATCAATCAAAATACTGAATACATATATAATCACGACAGAGCAGTTAAGGTCCATTTCAAATTTTGGATCTATGTCCAATCTAGAAGGATGGACGGAAAGCCAACGGGCCTCGTATCAACGGAGTTAAACCATTGAAAAAATAAACTTGAAATAAAGAGAGAAACAATATCCCAAGTACAATATTACAATTTATAAACCATTCGAGTCATAAATACAAATACATAGTGAGGATATTGCGCAGCTGGGTTGAGCACCCATAAACAACCAGAAAAGAAAATAGCCAAGTTGTGCATCGAGTCAACCCTTTTAACAAAAGCTAAAAACTATTTATGTAATGATAGTATGGCCGAGCTGGACTTGAAGCCACCAAACCCTCTCATCCACTAAATTATCAAAACCCTTAACTACTTTCAATAATAGACAAAACAAATGAAGTAAATTTCCCTTTTTCAATGTCGTCGGAGGGTTTCATGGCAGACCAACCCGAAGACACAAAAATGAGTAATCTATTAGGGTACCTTACATAGCTACACTTCAAGAAAGATGCTAGACAAATGGTTTACCTACACGGGAAAACCAGAGGATTAACCCTTGGAATTCATGAACAATTTTTAAACCAGATGTAAGACCAAAAACATTTCAAGTTTCCTTCTTACCTGAGAAAGAGCCGCTTCTAGTGAGGGAGAGCTGAAGGGTTGTAGTCACCATGCGATAGTTAACCATCTATATAGGAAAAACAAAAAAGAAACAGAGGAATTATTAGTGCAAACCTAAAGCCCAAACCTCGAAGGAAAGACCTTCGTCGTGCTTTGCAGTTCGGCTAGTGGAACGAGGTAGCACTCGAAGTGCACACCTACAACATAAGTAACCCTCAGTAGTATTTTTTCTCAGTGAGGAAATTAAACTGAGTACAAAGTATGGAAGAAAACATTTACAACCTTACCTGAGTGCTCTCTAGAGGACGACGAAACGTGGAGGTCTGGTGTCATTGTGGTGCCCCTATCAACCCTAAAAATATTCCTACAACCACCATAGTATTCTCTACCAACCTTGAACAGAGTTGCAAAGCCATAATGCACAGTAAATGTCGCACCCAAATGCGAAATAAGTGAGTTAGACAGATGGAGGAGAAGCTTAGGGTTAGCAGGAAGTCTTGGAGCCGTCATATCGATCCACCATATGTCTTATGGTGAAAATATATTCACCATTAATGCCTTGGCCTTTTGGCAGCGGGTCGGGCTATCAGCATTAAAGTGGAACCTCAGGTGGCAGCACCACACTTACAGTGTACTATTTGGGTGGTGTAATTGCGACGGTTTTCGAGCAAGTGCCTGGCGGGGCAGAGGCATTGGTTCATGAAGATTCGTCGGACAACTATAGATTATCACTTTAATACCCCTTTCCAAGCAAGCTAAATCTTTTTAATTATATGCATGGGCCATTACGGTTAAATAAATGCAAAGAGATTAAGATAATATTGGATAATACGTAAGTAACAGTTCATTTAAAAAAAAAAACTTTATATAGTATATCGATGAGTGTTACAAATTGTATCAGAGCTCAGGTTCACACACTAAGACTTTTGGGATAGATAAATACAACTTTAATTAAGTTACAAAATACTTATATCTATTCAATAAACAACTGAGTTTGGTGAATGTGAACACAAAGGTAGAAGTTAGCACCAAAGAACAGAAATGCAGAGGAGACCCAGATTATCAAACTAGTTAGAAGTGCCTTACGTTGAGGCCAATCTATATATATGGATACAAATAGGAGAAGAATCTCGGAAAGCCAACGCTGCCCTACTTGAAACTATGCAACAGTTATGTACAAAAATGATGAATTTGAGGACAGATAACGAATGACTGAGGCAGGAGCAGGAAAAGATTCTCAAAAGTCTGTTTGATCGACAAAATCGACGAGGACTAGACCCTAGTACGAAGGATAGAGAGAGGACCCAACAACCCACCATGGTGAGGAAAATGTAGAATCAATAGAGGGACATAAGGAGGATGAAGAGGGGCGTTCAAATAATGTTTCCAACCAAAGAAAGACCAAAAGATAGAAGATGGAATTACAAGGTGAGTTCAAAAAGTTAAAACTATCACTTTTCGAAGGAGAAACTGAAGAGGCAGCTGAAGCATGGCTGATTGACACGGGTAAATATTTTCATATTTATGAATATACTAACAAACTTACATCATGATTCACATTTTACCAATTAAGGGGAAATACCACTCTCTGGTGGGACGAAATTAAAACTGTGAGAAAAATTGATGAAGAACAAGTGAGGTGGCAAGAATTCCAGAAAGATTTTAAGGAAAAATATTTGAATGAATGTTACTCTGATGAAAGAGAAAAGGCGTTCCATGAGCCAAGGTTGGGGACCTTGACCATGGATGAATATGTGAAGAGATTCACCTCCCCGTTATGATATGTCTCGTACATCGAGGAGGAAAAAGCCAAAATTCAGCGGTTTATTAGTAGTCTACCCAATTTTGTGAAGGAAAATTTAGAATTTGACTACCCTAGCATAATGGATGATGCAGTTCGAAAACCTTGTATTTGCTATCAACAAATGAAACAGAAAAGTGAAGCGACAAAAGGAGCTTCAGGAAGGATAATGAGGAATTCACCCCCAAACAGACAATAGAAAGTCATAAATGGGAGGAGCAATTAGCAAAGAACTTTTGGGAAATTTACCACAAACCTGCCCAAGGTCCCAGCATACACCGAAAATAGACAAATAGAGGGAAATAGTAAACATGCGACTGATCAACCACCAAAACAACATCAACAATGCTGGGGATGTGGGGAATCTCATTATTACAAGAACTGCTTGCACAAATCTCGAACGAAGTAGCACTCAAATATGCAGGAATCCTCCACTGTTGGAGATATAACAAGAAGTATGCCCAGAATTAATGTCACTTTGGACAATCATCAAGCAGAATACTAGCCCACCATGATCGCGTGTGAAGGTATGATTGTTGATCAACCTATTTATGTTTTATTTGATTTGGGTGCTAGCCTAAGTTACATTTGTCCCAAAGTGGTAGAGAAATGTCATTTTCCAAGTTGCAAATTTAAAAAATCTGGGCTAGTTCAGCTAGCCACCGGAACTAAGAGAAATATATCCGCGAAAACAAAAACCTTCCCTATAACAGTTTCAAGACAGCCCATCCATGTTGATCTAAATATAGTCCCCTTAGGTTCATATGATGTACTAATAAAGATGGACTGGTTGGAAGGGTGTTGGTACCTGGTGGATAATAAAGAGAAATATGTAAGCTACCTCACAGAGTCAGGGCAAAGAAAGGAAATTCAAGGAATCAAGAAAAACATTAAATTACCTCCTATTATTGTTAACCAACTAAGAAGATGCATTAGAAAGAGCTGCTAGAATTATGCTGTCCAAGTAGGATACTCTAATGACAGAAATAAGATGACTTCAACCGAGAATATTCCTGTAATTTAGGATTTTTTGGATGTGTTTCCTGAATCCATTCCTGGATTGCCACCTAGACGTGATATTGATTTTACTAGTGAACTAATACCTGGAGCAGCTCGTATTTCGAAAGCTCCCCACTGCATGAGAATTCTGAAGTTAACAGAACTCAAAATGTAGCTTCAGGAACTTTTAGGTAAAGGGTATATTCGCCCTAGTGTATCTCCTTGGGGAGCCCCTGTGTTGTTTGTTCGAAAGACGGTTAGGGCCTTAAGGCTATGCATCAACTATCGTCGGCTAAATAAATTGACCGTAAAAAATAAGTACCCTTTACCCCGTATTGATGATTTATTTGATCAAGTGTAAGGAGCTAGCGTATTCTCAAAAATTGATCTAAGGTTTGGTTACTACTAGATCAGAATAAAAGATGAAGACATTTGCAAAACCACATTCCGAACTCGTTATGGTCATTACATTCGTGGTACTGCCTTTTGGCCTTACCAATGTTCCAACCACTTTTGTGTTCTTGATGCACAACATTTTTCATCCTTTTCTAGATGAATTTGTATTGACTTTTATTAATGATATATTAATTTATTCAAAAAATTAGGAGGAGCATGAGAAGCACTTGAGAATAGTCTTGCAGATTTTGTGAGACAATCAGTTGTACGTTAAGTATAGCAAGTGAAATTTTTACAAAGACCAGATTCAGTATTTAGGCCATGTTATATCAGCTAAGGGAATCATGGTAGATTCAAAAAAGATCAAAACTATAATAGAATGGACAACTCCAAAAAATATTGTGGACATTAGATCCTGTTTGGGCCTGGGAGGTTGTTACCGTTGATTCATTAAAAGCTTTTCAAAAATAGCTTTTCCTATGAACTCGATACAAAAAAGGGGTGTTCCTTTCACTGGACAGTGGATTGTCAGTGAATTTTTGAGCATTTAAAGCAATTGCTTACCAATGCACCAGTGCTGAAGGTAGTAGATCCGGAAAAATCATTTGTGGTATGCACAGATGCAAGTAAGGAAGGTGTTGGTGGGGTATTAACACAAGAAAGGAAAGACATAGCCTATGAATCTCGTAAACTAAAGGACTATGAGCAACAATACTCTTCATATGATCTGGAGTTAACCGCAGTAGTGCGTGCACTTAAAAATCCGGTGGCACTACCTCCTAGGAAAGAAATTTTTGTTATTAACTAATCATAACAGCTTAACAAAATTCTTTAACCATTCTAGTTTAAATTCTCGGCGGGCCAAGTGGACCACTTTCTTGAGTGAATTTAACTTTGAAATGAAGCACATTAAAGGAAAAGAGAATCAAGTGGCAGACA
This sequence comes from Pinus tabuliformis, assembly GCA_031772625.1. NCBI lineage: Eukaryota > Viridiplantae > Streptophyta > Pinopsida > Pinales > Pinaceae > Pinus > Pinus tabuliformis. The sequence goes on from CM062815.1 coordinate 784,959,147, forward strand.
CATTGAGCGGGAAAATGCATTGTGTCTATGAAATAAAATTCAGTCAAATACAATCTAACCTTCCTAAAATCATTAGGGAAGCATCCCTCAAAGACCCAGAATACAAATTCCTTCGGCAACAAGCATAAAAGGATCGAAAGAGGGGGAAAAAATCTGATTATATTATAAACACTGACCAATTGTTAACATTTAGAAATGGGATTTATGTTCCCAATAAAAATTCTATCAAATAATTTTTATTGGATGAGTTTTATAGGAAGCCTTACAGCACTCACTAGGATACCAGAAACTTTTTTTAGCCATCAGGAGAAATTATTTCTAGCCAGGTTTAAGGAAAGATGTTGCAGAATACTTATCAAAGTGTTTAGAGTGTCGGTTGGTGAAGGGAGCGCATCAACATTGTCCTGGTCTATTACAACCGCTACCCATTCCTGAGTGGAAATGGGAGACGATCACTCTAGATTTCATCACAAGACTACCTCGCACTAAGAAGCAGCATGCCTCAATTATGGTGGTAGTGGATAAGCTAAGCAGAACCACCCATTTCATACCTATGAAATCCACCTACAACACTGTAGAAATCACACATATATTCATGAGGGAAATTTTTCGATTACACTGAATACCCAAGGTAGTAATCTCCAACAGAGATGTAAAATTTACATCCACATTTTAGAAAACCATCTTTGCTAGGTTAGGTACTCAGATTTAATTCAGTATTTTCTACCATCTATAGAGGGATGGCCAGATAGAACGAGTGAATCATGTCCTGGAAGACATGTTGTGGATGTTCGTAATGCAACAATTGCACAAGTGGGAGGACTACCTCCATCTGGTAGAGTTTGCCTATAATAATGGCCATCACGAATCATTGGGCATGAGCCCTTTTGAGGTGTTGTATGGAAGAAAGTTTCAAGTAGCCACAGATTGGAATAACCCAGTTAATAAGTTAGCATTGGGTCCTGATATGTTACCTGAAATGGAGGCCACAGTGAAAAAGGTTTGCTAGAACTTAAAAGCTGCTCGAGATAGGAAAAAGATTTATGCAGATAAAAAAAGGACTCATAAACTATTTCAGTTGGGGGATCATGTGTATTTTAAAGTTCAACCCCAGAAAATCACTTTATAGTGGAAGGGTTGCACCAAGATGGCAACCCGGTACTATGGAACATTCCAAATGCTGGAGCGAATTGGACCAGTGGCATACAAATTAACACTCCTCGGCCACATCCAAGTCCACAATGTCTTGCATGTCTCTTTGCTAAAAAAATATGTATACAACCCTCATCATATAATTAACTGGGAAAATATACAAGTAATAAAAAAATTGAATAGGTGACATTAAATTGTTGTTTTGGTACATTTCTAACAACAAATTGTAAATTGTGTAGGTCGAACTAGAGGTAGAGTTTTGGCAGAACCTCTTCGTATTCTGGATCAGAGAGAAGACACCTTGTGGAAGAGAGCCATCACCCAAGTTAAAGTGCAATGGAAGAACTTCGACCCAGAAGAGGCTACTTGGGAAGAAGAGGAGACCATGCAGAAAGCCTATCTAACATTATTTTCTTAAAGGAACACCAGAGATGGTGTTCCTCATAAAGGGCGGAATTTGTAACACCCTTTGTTGCACAAACATTTACTTTTATTACCAAGTTTTATGCAATACTTCAAAAGAATTTATTTTTCTTAACACAATTTGTTAAAGAATTAAGGCTGGAAAAGCTAGAACATTATCATATTTTTATTTAAAGAATTTAAATAGTTTGTTAAGAAAACTAAATGAAAACAATGACATAACTCCTTGGAAATTTAGAAACAGTTTCCTTCTTTCCTCCCCAAAAGTGGGAAAATAATGGGGAAAGGGGGACACACTAAAGGCAAGAGAGGCTTCTCAGATCTTTCCTTGAGTTGGGCACAAGTAACCAGTGGGAAACAAAACTATCAGTAAGAGTCAAATTGGTATGTGACTTGAGGCTAGACAATAGTGCTGAAGCCCAAGATACCAGATTGTGTACGCCTAGTAATTGTGAGGAGCAGGAAGTACTCGGAGGGGGACACTAGATGTAATTTACAGGTCCATGGCTAGGTGGTGAGAAATTCCAAAAAAAAGAAAAAAAATGTATTTATACAACTCTAAAAAAATCATAAACAGATAAGCGACCAACTCTGGGCTTATTATTTAATTCCTAGAAAGGCATTATTTTCAACCAGGAACTTAAAATCATTGTTATAGCTAAATATTTAATATATTTTGTTTTATTAAGAATGGAAAAGTAGTAAGTAGATTCTATCTCTTAGAATTATGTTCTCTTGATTGAGGTAACGTAATGATACAATATATTAAACAAATGAACAAAAAATATTGATACTGTTAATTTCATTCTAAGCTTGACCTATTTATTCATACGAACATAAGATAAATGGAACAATACTGTCTCAAGCAATGACAAAGAGAACAATCTCAAAATTCTTGTACAATAATTCCTTCTCCTAGAAAATATGAGATTATAGCAATACAAATAAGGTTAAGAATAATAAGAAAAAACAGTTATTTGAGAATAGAAACATAAATCATATTAAAGCAACACATAAAGCGGATGGAACCTTATCGCTACAACTAAACAACATTGGGATCCATTCAACATATGAAGGGCAAAAATCAGTCCAAAGGTAATCAGACTTTTCTTCCATTTAATCATCAATCAAAATGTTGAATACATATATAATCATGACAGAGGAGTTAAGGTCCATTTCGGATCTCCGTCCAATCCAGAAGGAGGGATATAAATCCAACTAGCCTCGTATCAGTGGAGTTTAATGAAACCATTGAAACAAAAAAACTTCAAATAAACAGAGAAATAGTTTCCCAAGTACAATATTGCAATTTATAACTCATTCGAGTCATAAATACAAATACATAGTATGGATATTGAGGAGCCGGGGTGAGCATCCATAAACAACCAGAAAAGAAAATAGCCAATTTGTGCATCAAGGAAACCCTCTTAAGGAAAGCTAAAAACTATTTATGTAGCAAAGGTTTGGCTGAGCTGAAATTAAAGCCAACAAACCCTCTCATCCGCTAAATTATCAAAACCCTTAAGTACTTTTAGCAGTAGAAAAACAAACTAAGTAAATTCCCTTTTTCAATATTGTCAGAGGGTTTCATGGTAGACCAACCTGAAGACACAGAAGATGATTACTCTATTTACGTGCCTTCCATAGCTACAGGTCGAGAAAGACATTGGACAAAAGGTTTACCTGCAATGGAAAACTAGAGGATTAAACCCTTGGAATTCATGAACAATTTTTAAATGAGATATAAGAACAAAAACATGTCAAGTTTCCTTCCTACGTGAGAAAAAGCTACTTTAGGCGAGGGAGAGCTAAAGGCCTATAGTCACCATGTGCTAGTTAACCCTCTATACAGGAAAAACAAAAAAGGAACAAAGGAATTCTAATTGCAAACTTGAAGCCCTTGCATCAGAGGAAAGACCTTTCTTGTGCTTTGCAGTTCTGTTGGAGGAACAAGGTAGCAATAGAAGAGCACACCTGGAACATAAGTAACCCTCAATATTATTCGTTCTAAGTGAGGAAATTAAACTGAGTACAAAGAATGGTAGAAAACACTTACAATATTACCTGAGTGCTTGCCAGAGGATGACAAAACATGGAGGTCTGGTGCCGTCGTGGTGCCCTTATCAACCCTAAAAATATTCACAAAACTTCCATAGTATTCTCTACCAACCTTGAAAAGAGTTTCAGAGCAACAATGCACGGTAAATTCCACACCAAAATGAGAAATGAGTGAGTTAGATAGATGAAGGAGAGGCTTAGGGTTAGCGGGAAGTGTTGGGGAAGTTAGATCCATCAACCATAAATCTCACGGTGGAAAAACCTTCACCATTAATGCCCTTGCCCTCTGGTAGCGGGTCGGGCAGTCAACATTAAGGTCGAACCTCAGGTGGTAGTGCCACACTTATAGCATGCTATCTGGGTGGTGTAATTGCCATGGTTTTTGATCAAGTGCCTGGTGGGGAAAAGCCAATGGCTCATGAAGATTCATCGGACAACCATAGATTAGCACTTTAATAACCCTTTCCAAGAAAGCTAATTTTTTTTTTAATTATATGCATGTGACATTACGATTGAATAAATGCAAAGAGATGAGGATAATATTCGTTAATACTTAAGTAACCGTTCAATAAAAAAATAAAAAATTATATAGTATAGCAATGAGTGTTACATATTGTTTCTATGCTTCTGCATATGTGTTATTTTCACATAGTTATTTTCAAGAACCCAACATAGTTTCTCTATCCTTTTATGTACAAATTTCTTATGCATTTGTTTCCAAGAAAGTATCATAACAAAGTTCTCATGCATTTGTTTTCAAGAAAGTATCATAATCAACCTTTCTTTTGGGCAAAGGAATTAAAATAATAATAATGTTAACCTTTTATGCATTAAACCATGCAATTAAATCAAACTATCCAATATACAACACACAAATCATTTATCTTTTTACCCACCAAAACATGTAACTTTTGCAAACTATTGCAAAGGAATTAACACAATTGACTTATCTTTCACGCACAATAAAAACTTATTCTTTCCAAAGAATATTCCTACTTATATTATTTCTGTTCATTTGATCATGCATAAGTACTTTTTTTTACAAAAGAACTCTCTTAAGCATGAGAATCCATGGGAATCTTTCCCATGGATTTATTAAATAACTAATATTTATCAATACCATGGAAATATTTTTACCACGACTAAGCACAAAACCTTTGTGTTCTTTTTAAGAACATCGGAAAAATTATTTATTCTAACTAACCAAAAAATCATAGTTACTTATCTTTTCTTCAACAAATACTTATGTCTTGTAAACACATAAGGTACTTATTAAAACTACACATTTCAAAAGAAAATCCCACTTTCCAAGAAAATAGTCTAATTAACATTCCTCTTTTATTTTTCACCACCCATGAGAATATTTCACCAATTACCCTCTTTAATCTATATTCATTTAGAAGAATATAACTTGGATTTGTTATCATTTCATAGACGAGTATGAAACCCCTTTTAAAGAAGAAGGCACACATCCTGTCTTTTCTTACATAAAATGCATATAAGTAATTATTCTTTTTCAAGACTCTCTAGGAATCTACATTTCTTTCCTTTTGGTATTGTTTGTTTGTATCCAATCATCTTAACACATGTAGGTTCCTATTTCTCCTACCTACGTTTTCATTCATAATTATTTTATAGTGCAAGGTAAGAGAGTACATACTTGTCTAAAAATTTCCAAGCAACATATGAGTACCTTATTTTCGTCTCTACTGAGCACACACCATATCGTGGAATTAGAATCAATCAATTTCAATATGTCTTTTCGGAAAATTCACTTGGATTTCCTGCTTTTGGTCAAACCAAATACTCTACACAAGCAAGGAGGACTCACTTTATCTCTCAAGAACCAACCAAGAGAACAAGTTTTCCTCGAAGTCAGAGGTTCAAAAGAAAGAGTCGGTTTGACTCGAAGCACTTATAAGGAACCAACCGCTAGTATAAATATTTCCAAGAAACATATGAGTACGGTCAGAAATTCTCAGCAAACCATCTACACATTTCAAGAATGTGAGGTTAGAACCCAGGACACAACAAGAAATGATCTTTCCTCGGTTCTCCACAAGGAAATAAAATTGAATGCTTCCCTCCTCTTGATTAATCTCTTTCATTAAAGCAATGGATGTCTTCCTATTTCATTTCCATCAAGACAATATTGCCTCGCCATTTGGAGAATGTGATCTCGAAACACATGAAAGTTGAGGCAACTAAATCCCTGAGGTCTGCTAGATGCCTAGCTTAGTTGTATGCTTCAGAGGTTGGAAGGGAGAAAGAAATAAAATATAGTTGGAGGGTATCCGCAAGACTCCCATCCCTTCGATATATATATAAACTACGTTTTGGGATGGATAGGTGTTCTATCGAGTTACAAGATCGGTTCTGTAGCCATTTTCAAACCCTAACATGATCTTGACATTACTCGATTTAGAGCACAATAATAATATACTTCATGTTAGTTATATATTACATTAATACTATAATTATTTTGTGAATATATGAATTTACGAGAGCTTTTCTTGTATGGATGTTACATACTCCCCCCTTGAAGTAATCACCATCCTTGGTGTTTATCATTAACTTTTACCCATGAAATAATAATCTAACCAACACAAATGGATTCTTTCTCCTTGAAAATGAAGGATTTTCATTCTAAGAAATATCAATAAGCAAAAACAATATTGTTTTAACATAAGCAAAATTAATAGTCATAAGTATTTCTATCTGTGAAAATATGAAAGCTCTAATTTACATCACTTGGCCTTTATTCAAATTCATAATATACAAAAACAAATATCTACATCAACTTACCATTACTTACCAATTACTCTTGAAAATCATGTTCACTTTCACGTAGGCATTTTAATAGTGATTGGACGACCCATCAACACTCCATCAAAAGTAACCTGTAATGTATGACTAACAAGTTCAATCACACTAGTCACAACATTTTCAATCAAATGATATACTTTTAACTATCAATGAATTATGCAATTTTGGGTGATATTTCAGTCACATTACTTTTACAAGTACATAGAGAGCACCAACACTCTAATCATCAAAATGATAAATCACTGTGCCACGTGTGCACTATCTTGGTTCCCACTAAATATATCCACACTGTAGAGTCTGAAGATTGTCCTACCATGACATCCTTTTTGCCTAATGATCCTCTCTTTTCCTATATATTTACGACCTAAATAAAGACATATCCACCAGGTTTTGATGAAGGTATGCAATAATATGTCTTCTTGTTCATATTTAACTTTATACCCTATTTTTTTGTTAAATTTTGCAATTGGCTACCGAATCAGTCTGTTTTTGCAGCTAATCTAGGTTTTTTTAGCTGTCTCCATTGTTTGCATGGTTTCAGAGTTCCAGGTCAGCAGTGAAGGGTGTGGATGGATAAAGGATGGCTCCCTCATGGATCCCTTCCCATCCCCTCAAAAATGTTCGTTAAGATAAGCGCAAGAGATCACGGTCAAACTCCAAGTCAACTGCCAGATTAATGCAGAACAGAATTTGAGCTCGATTGAAACCTTACTGTTTTGCTTTCGAAATAGAAAAACGAAGGTTTAGCGATATAAGTTTGGATAAGATAGAGATATTAGGCTTCAATTACTTGTACAATTATGCCAGAAACCTGTTATAAAACTTATTGTCGCATTGTGATTTGGGTGCGCACCAAATGATGTAATTTTAAACAATTTGTGAATTTTGTTTGAATAGAATTGGTTTTGTGTGTATGTGTTGTGTTGATTGGAAGTTGTGAACTGCTATGTGGAGGTCCCCTACAAATAGTGACAGGTTTTAATCAATTCTAATATGATTTCCTTTCATTCTTCAAATGCTCTGTTTTGTGTGAAAATGCAGCATAATGATTTCGTCAGTGAGTTATTATTTGCATAAGTACTTTCATTTGCTTTATACCTATTTAAGTATGTTATTTAATTTTCTTTATACCTAGTATAGCATGGTTATTTTGTTTTCTTATTATATAGCATAGTTGAAGTGTGTTTAATTCATAATATAGATATTGCTTGCATTATTTTGTTTGAGCGAAAATTGAATAAGTAAAAGAGTGAGAATTCTCTCTGAAACAATTGAGTTCAGACAATATTTCTTCATAGCTGATAGAATAAGTTTATTTTTGCACTTAGTGAATTAGAAGCTACAACATAAATATTTGAGATCAAAAATCCCAATACAATCTAATACATATAGGATCATTGTCATATCATCTGCAAACTAATTAGATAGAGACTAACTCCAAGGAAACTTAGCTAACATTTTTAAGAATTACAACACTAGTATAATTGACAAACACCACCTCCATATCTATCCTAAGTTTAGATCCTAACAAATACACAATGACCTAATGAATAACTTATAAGCACATATTGTGCACCTGTACTTCATCAGTCTACGCATCCTGGTTGACAATTTATGATTGACAATTCAAAGACATTGAATTGACCAAACATTTTGGCACCGCTGCCAAGGATGTACGAATAGAATTTAAAAAAAATCGAAACATGATATGTGTAGGGATAGAGACTCTAGAGGTATCTTTGTAGGGAGAGGAAGAAGTGTAACTCCCACAAATCCACTCACTTCACCTAGACCTCGAGAATTCACACTGCCTACTCAAACCCAAATTCCTTTTAGAGGTTGACAAAGGCTTCCTGAAATTTCAAGAGCATAAATCCAATCCAGGACTTCACCCACTTCTTCTACTGAAGCTGTAATTGAGGAAGATCCTACATCCCCAACTACAAGAGTAATCTTTCTATCCTCCACTAGTGAGCCAATTTTGGGAGAAAAATTAGAAGTTCCTAGTGAAAAAGAGGAATTGGAAACTCATTCTGAGAAACTATTGATAGAGGAACCAGAAAGGTTAGAATAACACTATATTAGCTCCGAAGAATCTATCATGGCTGAAGAAGGGGAAGTAGAAGTACATAATGTCCATGGCAAAGAAGATAAGATTGGAGGAAGCAGAAGAGGAAGAGGTAAAGGTAGAGGAGGTGGTAGAGGTAGAGGAAATCAAGATCCTTCGAGATTCCCTATTCTTGATGAAGATACAACCCTCACAATGAAAAATATATGACCCTTGATTCTTCCTAATTTCCACAGAAAAAGAAATGAAGATCTAGAGACATGTAGAGATTTGAATAATATAACACTTATTCACAGAGATTATCCTGATTTTACACTATTTTCGGAATGCATGCATAATACATAACCTTGTCTTTCATTGATCATCAATTTGCGGAATTAGAAAAACAATCACATGCACACATTGAAACATCAATCACACATATCAACACAGTATGTAATGGGGAAAGCATACAGCTGAAAACCCCCAACTATCTATATATTATAATGATAGAGAACATGTAACAATACATAGTACAATACTACTCACAAGTACTTAGTACTATCTCCACATGCTACACACAAACTAGCTCAAATCTGAACAAGTCACGGGTTCAAATCTCCTCCACTATTTGCCTGCCTCTACTGCGCAATCCAAGTTAAGAATAGATCATATCCAAGTTCGAATTCCCTTGGCCTGTACTGCACAATCCTCATTGGCAATCTCAATCAATGATTGTGCAAATCTCATGCACAGCTATAGTCACAACTGATAGTAGTCTCACCCTTCCACCCACCTCTAACACTTGTCTCCACTGAACTGTCCATGCACTGAGTTAACTGATGTATTCTTTAGTTGATTTATGAGTTAATAATTATTGAATTAATTAATAATTAATTCACATCACTCATCACTAGTGTATTTGGCAGTTAGACTAAATACAACTCGTTCAACTAAGTCAAACTGAACACAACTCCATCAACTCCTCAATCAACTCCACCAAACTCAATCACTTAAGTTCTAACTGAAGTCCATCATGCAATAGCTCAACTAACCCATAGGAAAAGTGTATTTCCTTCTGGCAGTTGCATGTGCCACATCCGTAGCTCGAACTTTAGTGCTACAAGAGGATAAGATAATGTTTATAGTCTAAATATTGTTAAGAGCTAATAATATTTGACAGTTCTATTTTTTGACTGGCAGTCTAAAAATAGACTCCGCCCATATGTCTAAAAATAGTGGTCCATCTATTTTTACCAACATGACCAATCATCCATAAATAGCATCGTGCAACTCATAGACCATGATCCATATGTCTAAAAATAGACATAGTCTAAAAATAGACTTTGCGCCAAAAATAGCCTGCGGGCCCACTTAGTAAAGGCAACTTCTTTTCACTAAGCTCTGTCATCTTGTTGCATTCTCAACAAGACATTTCTCTTCAAATTTGAAGTATTATACAGATCTTATGACTATCTGCATGATGCTCAAAAGTTAAAATTGTTCCCTGCCACATTAAAAGGCTCAGCATTAAAATGGTTCATGAGTCTAGGAGTGAATTCTATAACAACACGGGGACAAATCAAAGAGGATTTCTTAGGAAAATATAGAGATTATTGTATTCCTAGTAACCTTAAATATGAAGTCTTCAAAATGATACAAAAAGAATATGAAAAAAAATGGATAATTTGGATGAAGAAACCTTAAAAGCTCTCTTACTCAGAGTTGTTAAAGATGAATTGATTGATGTCCTTAACCTAACTGGGAAAGGAGATATTTCCCAATTACCATTCACAGATATTTTTGATTTATGTGTACATATCTCAAGGGGTAAAGCATGAGTTGGAAGGAGTCCTAGAGACCCTCTCCTGTCAAGAATTAACAAATCTGCAGCCGAGATAATCAACACGGCATAAATAGGAAATTTTCTTGACACCTTCAAAACAGATATTTTAGGCGGCCTGAGTGAGTAGATAGACACCCTTAAAATACAAAACAAGAAAAACTCTAAAATGATGCATTATCTATCCTTTGTCCCAAATTTCAGAAGAAACATGCTCTAAGAGAGTGTCCCTTAGACTCAAAAGCCATAGAAACTTGTGTGATATGTAGAGATAATCATGATATGAAGGAATGTCCATCCTTACCAGGTCTTAAGGCCATATTCAATGATGAAGGGATCTCAGAACCAATATACCCTCTCTACTTTATAGCCAAAAGACCATGGCAAAACCCCCAACCAAGTCAATCACAAGGATTTGACCACAACAATTTCCCCAGTCTTCACAAAATAATTGGAATTCAGCCTGGAAGCCTTGGGCTCTGCCACAGTCACAACCTCGGAATCAAGGATGGAAAAATCCTTATGGAGTCTATTCTCAATATTAATAGTACTCGCCATCTTACCTTCCAGCACAATTCTTACCCCAATGTAATCAAATTCCTCAAGCTAATCAATTGCCAAAACTTTCAGTTCAGAATCAAAACCCACAATTTTCCCTACCATTTCCACAAAAATCAAATCAACTACCCGCTTAATCACTTCCGAATCCTAATAAGAAAATACCGCAACAACCAGTGTACAACATGGAGGGTTAGGATCCTCAAAATTACGTTATAACTCCACTAGACCTAAACAATGTCCAATTAAGGTCTGGAAGAGTATTTCCAACAAAACCTCCTGTTGTAATTCAAGAAACAAGATCCGATCTTCAAAAAAACAAAAATCAATCAGAAGAAGGGGAGACTTATCTCCCTCAAAAAGAAAATAAACAAGCAGAAGAAATTCCAATAAATACTCCTACCATAAAACAACCCTCGATATCAGTTAAACCACCTTTTCCAGAAAGGTTGAAAATCGATGAAGGAGAAGAGAAACAAATTGATTTTCCTGATTACAATATGATGGATGTATTTAGAAATGTTTGTATTAAGATTCCCTTATTAAAAGCCATAAAAGAAATACCAATTTTTGCAAAAACGATTAAGGAAATAATTACACAAAGATCAGGGAGAAGGAGAAAAGATATAAAAAGAATTCAGTTAGTTGGAAAAATTGTAGACATTATGATGGGGAAATCGACAGTTCAAAATTATTTAGATCCACAAAGCCCCATTGTAAAAATTCACATCAATGGAATTGAAATACCAAACACATTAATTTATCTAGGAGCAGCCATAAACATAATGAGTAAACAAGTTATGGACACACTTAGGCTTCCTACCCTTTAGTACACACAAACCTTGTTGCAATTAGCAGATTGGTCTATTATTAAACCAAATGGTCTGTTGGAAGATGTTTGTGTATCATTAGATTCTTGGGAATATCCTGTTGATTTCATGGTTTTAACACCCAAGAATAATTTAGGAGGACATCCATTAATTCTAGAAAGGCCTTGGTTGGCTACAAATGATGCTTTCATCGGCTGTAGATTAGGCAATATGTTTATCTCAGATGGAAATTAAAAAAAGAAATTTACATTATATCCCCCTGCAAGAACAACAATATATATAGAAACTAAAGAATGGATAGAAGGTGAAGAAGATATACAACCTATTTTTGCTACTGAACAAGTAAAGGAGGAAGACCAACTTTTAAATTTACTGGAAAATAATGAATCTTCCTCACATTATGATTGTAATCGAAATGAGTATCTCTCATCTAAGCAAGTATCATTTCTCTCCATGGAAAAATTTTCGAATTCCTCGATAGAAATCTTTCCAGGAAAAGCCTTGAATGTCAATGAAAACCTGGAAGAAGTGCAAAAGAATCAATTGATAGAAATTTTATAGAAACATTCTTCTGCTTTTGCATGGGAATACACTGATATGAGAGGGATTGATCCGAAAACTTGCATACATCATATCTACACTGAATAGAATGAAAGACCAATTAGACAACCTCAGCAAAAAATGAACCCAAGCCTAAAAGAAATTGTTAAGGAAGAATTGCATAAACTACTAAAGGTAAATTTCATATATCCAATATCCAACATTCAGTGGGTTTCACCCCTAGTAATCGTTCCTGAAAACAATGGAAAATGGATACTATGCATCAATTACAGGGAATTAAACAAAGAAACATTAAAAGACCAGTTTATGTTACATTTCATAGACCAGGTCTTAGACACTTTAGCAAGAAACAAATATTTTTTCTCCTTGGACAGGTTCAGTGGATATAACCAGATTCAGGTAGCCCTTAAAGATCAAGATAAAACCATGTTCACTTGTCCATGGAGAACTTATGCTTACCGAGTACTTCCCTTTGGGTTATGTAATGCTCCAACAACATTCTAAAGAGCAGTCCTCGACATTTTCTCTGACCTCATTCATGATTGTGTGTAAGTGTACATGGATGATTTCACAACCTATGGGGATTCTTTCAATGAAGCAATGACAAATTTAGAAAACATATTAATAAGATGTAAGGCACAAATCTCTCATTAAGCCATGAAAAATGTTTCACGATGTTTAATGAAGGAATTGTTTTAGGTTATCATATTTCAGGAGATGGAATCAAAGTAGACTCATCTAAAGTTGAAGTCATTTCTAAGTTATCAGTGCCAAGTTGTCAAAAGGATGTTAGAATTTTTCTCAGTTTTATTGGATACTATAGAATATTTATAGAAAAATTCACAAAAACTTCATCGCCACTCTTTAAACTACCCACCAAAGACTTTGAATTCAGTTGGGATTCTGAATGTCAAGCTCCCTTTCAAACTTTGAAAAAGAAAATTTCTGAAGCACCCATCTTAAAAGGACCTAACTGGAAATTGCCTTTCCATATCTCAACAGATGCTTCAGATTTAGCCTTAGGAGCTGTGTTAGGAAAAAATATGCTACTCCTTATGCAATCTATTATACCAGTAAAAATTTAACTCCTTTAGAGTTAAATTATACTATAAGAAAAAAGGAGTTTTTAGCTATAGTTCATGCCATTAACAAATTCAGACACTATATAATTGGCTATGAAACCTTTGTTCACACAGACCATTCCTACATTAGATAATTAATGAATAAACCAGTCACCAATGAAAGAATAACTAGATGGCTCCTAATTTTACAAGAATTCATCAAAACCATTCTAGATAGGCTAGGGAAATAGAATACAATTGCTGATTTTCTATCTAGGATACAAAATGAAAATAATGATCAACCAATAGAAGACAAATTTCCTGATGAATATCTTTTTGCAGTATCTGCTAAATCACTTTGGTATGCATATATTGCTAACTATTTGGCCACAAGAAAAATGCCATTTCATTTATCTCAAAGAGAGAAGAGAAGAATAGTCCACAATGTCACATCTTATTCATGGATAAATGAAGAATTATATAAGACAGGACCAGATCTCATCATCAGAATATGTGTTTGAGAGGAAAAAGTACCAGAAATACTTAAGGCTTGTCATGATGAGCCATGTGGAGGACATTTTTCTGACAGGAGATCTGCTTACAAAAGCTTGCTTTTAGGATATTATTGGCCTTCCCTTCTCAAGGACATCAAGGAATATGTTAAAAGATGTGACAATTGTAAGAGAATGAGTAAACCTACTCTTTCAAATGAAATTCCATTGCAACCACAGGTACTTATTGAACCATTGGAAAAATGGATGATAGATTTTGTTTGACCTATCAGCCCACCTTCAAATCAAAATAATTATATTATGGTATGTACTGATTATGTCACTAAATAGGTAGAGGCTAAAGCACTTCCTTTTGCTACTAAAAATGTTGTAGTTTCATTTCTTTTTGAGGATATTTTTAGTCGTTTTGGTGTCCCAAGAGAAATTGTAATGGATCAAGGAACACAATTCACATTTAGACTAGTGCAGAAGCTTGTGGATCAATACAAGATAAAACATCAGAAGTACACTCCATACCATCCACAAGCCAATGGACAAGTTGAGTCCACAAATAAGGTGATTGAAGCTATCCTTACCAAGACTGTACATCTACACAGGAAGGACTGGGTGGAAAAGATTCCAGAAGCCTTATGGGCCTACAAAACTACATGGAGGAATACTACATGGCATACTCCCTATGAACTTGTTTATGGGAAGAAGGTCTTACTACCAATAGAATTCTAGATCCAGACCTATAAGACAACAGTCCAATTAGATCTAGTTTTGTCAGAAGCAAAGGATGACACAACTAAATGAGCTTGATGAAATCAGATAAGAAGCCTTCCAGAGAACTAGCCTAGTTCAAGACCAGAGGTCAAGAAGGCATGATAAGTACATTAAAGAAAGGAAATTCCATCTAGGAGAGTGGGAATTTCTCTTTGATTCAAAATTAAAAAAATTTCAAGGAAAATTCCAAACCCATTGGCTTGGACCTTATGAAGTTGAAAATGTCCTTGACAATGGTGCAGTGAAATTCAGGACTATTGATGAAGAGAAAACTCCTTGATTAGTAAATGGACATCAAGTCAAGCTTTATCAGAAACCATTAATGAAGGAGGAATTTGTTAAAATGTTTCAAGATAATTCATAACTGAACATGGTCAAGAAGAATTCTTCTTCTTTTCCACCTTAGAAATTTTCACTCAGTTTTCTCCTCAAATATATATCTATATATACACACATATAATAATATAAATAATTAAAAAAAAATGTATAAACATGAAAACCAACATGTTGTTGGCATGTTTATACAGAAAATTTAAAGTGAAAACCAATTTGTTGGAACTCAAAATTTTATTTTCAAAAAAATAAAAAATAAAGTCCATCTATTAAAGCCTTCTTTCTCTTAGTTGTAAAATCAACAATTTTCTGTAGCCTAATAAATTTTTGAAGTCTAGAAAGATACTTTGTGATTTGGATTAAAGGACAGCTGACAAAAAAGTACCAGCAGGAGATCAAAGGACAACAAATAAGGTTAGAAAAAGAAGATTAAAGGTACGTGCTGCTTTAATTTAACAATAGGGAAGGTTATATAGCATATATGATTAAGAAGATATAGTACTAAAATGCAATCATTGTAAGATAAGAGTAATGGTTCCGTAACAAAATATCATATGCCACCACTTAAAAAGTCATTTCACGATCTTATTCGAAATCTACCGAAGTAATTACCAAATCATAAGTTTAAATGCACCTAATAGTCGAATTGATCCCTATAATCCTTATGATAATCTATTTGTTCTTCCCTATTCTTACACTCCTCTGAACTTTCATAGCCACTCCATCTTTCTGCCATCTAGCAAACCCTACCAGCTCCATTTTCCTATCAAGGTAGCCAATCTTTGAGGTAAATCATCCTTTGGAATGGGGATAATTATTCTAACTAAGCCAGCAGGGAAGCAATTCTTGGAGGGGTACCCACAAACTAGTTAGCTGCTACAAAGGAGACAATGGCTACAATTCATTGAAAAATTTAACGGCTTCCACAAGGAAGTAACCAAGACATTTGTGCACTCATTCGATAGAATTGAAGCTGAAATTAGGGACATTAAGCTCAAAATAATAGATTCTATGATTGTTGAGGTTACCAAGCTGCCAAGGAATGGGGAAAAATGGTTTAAAAATAGGGGGATTGATAGTGAGGATTGGAAGGTCTTCCTAAAGAATCCAAACATAGATACTACGGTCTACAAGAAAGGTATTCCCAGCACTGCTCTTAAAAAAAATGGAGAAAATTATTACTTGTTCTTCAGAAGTTTGTCATTTGTGAGGGTAGATTTGGGAAAATTTATTTTTATCATGTTAGGATGATGATGCATTTCCTTGAAGACCACCAGATGAACCTTCCATAATTCCTCTTGAATGGCCTCAAGAAAATGTCTACAAACGTTCAGAATAAAATTCAGTATATAGAAAACACCATGTATCATCATGGCCTGATAAAAATATTGGTTGAATTTCATCTCCAAAGTATAAGGGATGATTGGGAGAGTTTCCTAGTGAGGAACCACTTTAAAGAAAAATCCCCAGAAAAAGCAAGTATCAGTAGGGCCCTCAAAGGAAGGAAGAGAACCATAGAATTGATAAAGGAGAAGACAACTTAGACTCAGACAAAACTGTCAGAAGAAGAGCTGCCTATAGTAAAGATTTTGCAGAAAATGAAGACGGGAAAGCTTAGAAGAAAGAAATCCAGCCCAAGTAAAGAAGAATTCTCACAAACTAGGACCCCTCTAGAAGAAAAACCAGAGAATAAAAGGAGGAAAGTACCAAAAATACAAACCCCAAGATTGAGGAGGAGCACAAGGTTGATTATGATCCCACAAACAACCTCAAAAACTACAAAATACATTAATCTTTAGGAAAATGAGCCAAATGAAAAGGATCCAACTGAAAATGAGCCATCAGAGAATGCTCCAAAAAAGAATGAGCCTATAGGGGATGAGCCAATTGAAATCCCTAGAATTTCTCCAAAAGGGTTACCAAGATCATCACAAAGAGTATCACCACAGCCTTACAACTCACCTCTAAGAAGCCCTGTGCATAGTCTGGGTATTGATCCTTCTCAGCAGGAAATATATGATTATATAGAGTCATTTGAAAGAAAAGGGACAACAACAAAGGAAACAATTTAGAGCCTTGGAGATGGAAGCAATAAGGTAAATGAACAAACAGCCTCAAACATCTTAAAGCAGGAGATATTTGAACTAGAAACATTGAATTGATATCCCAAAAATGAGAATCAAGCATTGAAGACATAGAGTGAGATCCAAATTGCAAAGAGTGACAATCTGATCCTTCATCTAAGCTTGTGGTATAAGAAAAACAAAAAGATGAAGAAGGAAAATAAAATTATGCAGAGAGAGATTTTGAGTTTAAAGTACAAAATTCTCATGATGAAGCCTAGAATGCCGATCACTGCCAAAAAGAAGATGATAAGCAGGAGGCATAAGTGACTGACAAGGAAGAAGCATATGAGGACATAAAAAATCTCCAGTCCGGGTGAATGTAGAGTCCAAAGATTGTCCTACCATGACATCCTTTTTGCCTAACGATCCTCTCTTTTATTATATATTTACCACCTAAATAAAGCCATATCCACCTGTTTTTGATGAAGGTATGAAATAATATGTCTTCTTGTTCATATTTAACTTTATACCCTATTGTTTTGTTAAAGTTTGCAATTGTCTACTAAATCAATCTGTTTCTGCAGCCAATACAGGTTTTTGTAGCTGTCTCCATTGTTTGCATGCCTCTAGAGTTCCAGGTCAACAGTAAAGGGTGCAGATGGATAGAGGATGGCTCCCTCGTGGATCCCTTCCTATCTCTTGGAAACTGTTCGTTAAGATAAGCGCAAGAGATCACAGTCAAAATCAAAGTCAACCGTCGAATTAATGTAGAACAAAATCTGAGTTTGATTGAAACATTATCGTTTTGCTTTCAGAATAGAAAAACGAAGGTTTAGTGATATAAGTTTAGATAAGATAGAGATATTAGGCTTGAATTACTCATACAGTTATGCCGGAAACCTGCTATAAAACTTATGGCCACACTGTGATTTGGGTGCACATTGGATGATGTAATTTTGAATAGTTTGTGAATTCCATTTGAATAGAATTGGTTTTGAGTGTATGCGTTATGTTGATTTGAAGCTATGAACTGCTATATGGAGGGCCCCTACAAAGAGTGACAGGTTTTAATCAATTGCAATACGATTTCCTTTCATTCTTCAAATGCTATGTTTTGCGTGAAAACGCAGTATAATGATTTCGCCAGTGAGTTGTTATTTGCATAAGTACTTTCATTTGATTTATACCTAGTTTAGTCTGTTATTTAATTTTATTTATACTTGGTACAACATGGCTATTTCATTTTCTTATTATCTAGCATAGTTGAAGTGTGTTTAATTCATAATATAGATATTGCTTGTATTATTTTGTTTGAGTGAAAAATCAATAAGTAAAAGAGTGAGAGTTCTCTCCTAAACAATTGAGTTCAGACAACATTTGTTCATAGCTGATAGAATAAGTTTATTTTTACACATAGTGAATTAGAAGCTGCAACATAAATATTCAGGATAAAAAATCCCAAGATAATGTAATACAAGTAGGATCATTCTCATATCATCTACAAACTAATTAGGTAGAGACTAACTCCTAAGAAACTTAACCAACATTTTTAAGAATTATGACACTAATATAATTGACAAACACCACCTACATATCCATCCTAATTCTAGATCCTAACAAATCCATAACAACCTAATGAATAACTTCTAAGCACATATTGTGCGCCTGTACTTCATCAGTCTACGCACCTTGTTTAACAATTTATATTTCACAAGTCAAAGACATAGAATTGACCAAACACACATAATACTTCTAAAATTACCCATAGATCACCTAATGTTCTCTAGGCATCTAAATGACCAATAAATTCACCAAGTGCATACTATCTTAGCCCCTACAAAAACATTCAAAATATTGGTAATACAATAATGAAACTGAAATTCCAATAAGTCCTTACTGAGCACTAGGATCATTTCCTATTAAGATGTACATAACATCTTTACACAATTATATATAAATTTATTTTTTAACACAAAACATAACTCATTAATTAATTTGTTCTTCTATGAGAACCATAATGGCAAAATAATGCTCCTCCAAACCCACGGGAACTGGTTTCCACAGCTAGGTCAAGTCCTTTTCACATCTAGACAATTCTATGATAGAGACCATACCAGGTCTAATATAGAATTTCACTTCCCAACCAACTTAAGACTTCCAATGACCACATAGGGTCCAATAGATGATTCATCTTCGCAGTGTCCTACTTATTCCTCTCAAAGCATCCCGTCTATGAGGAAATTTGGGCCTCCTGTAACAGGCTCCAATTTAATAGAGTTTCTTCAAGATTTTCACCCTCTTCACCATCTTGACGACCTCTTTTCCCTTACTAGGATAATTTCTCTCTAGGGAGAATAAATTTGGGCACGCAAGTTCCATCAACCCCTCCGGATAGGAAACCACCATCAACCCAAAGCCTTCTGGCCTACAACAATTGTCTGGCATGTTAAATTTCTCTTTTAGCACTCTTTCCCACAACAATTTACATAAATGACCATATGCACATTATTATTAACAAATTAAACATTCATGTACACCATGCATTTACACTTAACCCTCAACATGGGTCCACAATATCTAAATGAACATGAAAAATAAGTGACATACATGTTGTATGCATTCCGATTTTCCAAGTAACACAATCATGCGTATCATATAACATTATACTTTCCTATTTATGATTTAAATTCACATTGCAATGTTTTACCTTGATAGGTTTTCTTGTTTCCATGAAGCTATCACTACTTAATCCCATCAGCAACATTAGCCATAAATATGCATCATTTAACAAGTATTCACTTTCCAAATAATTTTAGTTTCATGCATACTCTCATGCATAAAAGTATATGCAAATACTCATTAATGTGTAAATGTCAATAATAGTTGAGGTAACGATCCAAACATTTTCAATTTCCCAAAGTGTATTTTCATAACCAAACCGATACATGAAGTAACTACCATAATCACTTGTTTACGAACTACAATAATCTTAGATCAAATTCAATGCATGCATATAAGTTTTATTATATATTCATGCAACACTAACCAATCACAGCTACCAACCATATTAATGCAGCCAAGACTTAATCAACAATTAGTTATTATAGTCAAGTCTCACTATTGACTCATTGTTTAAATGGGTTTCTTCCAATGTCCTTTTAAAACACTATATCGTCTTATTCAAAAAATTCTCCATATTTTACATTCATGCATTCACTCATTAAAAGTAGTACATTGTAACTTTACTCATGTTCATTGAATGTATCATTAATATTTCAATATTTGTAAAGGTTGATTCTCAAATTTCACTTTCACTAGTGAAAGTTCAAGATTATTGATAGGTGTAATAGAGGTTTTATTATTCTTTATCATCATCGGGATTCCAATATCATGAACACAGTTTTGCAAAAAACTTTATTACTTATTACCTCTCAATGTGGTTATAAACATGCACCATTCATCTCAAGCCAAAGTAGTGTACTGCATATAGCAATATGTAGATTGTTAGACTCATAGCTGAGTTGATGCCCACTAGTATCACACTTCGATTTATTTTCTGCTAAATAATTCACAAAGGTGCCAATGCTACAACCTTTAGCTCTGATACCACTTGTAACATACTCTGGTAACCTCGCATGAAAATGCATGGAGTTAAAAATATTTTACACAATTTATCCATAGGAATTATCTCAATTTCTAATCCATATTCTTGATTAACCATTAGATAGAATCTTCATCATTACGTAGAGTAACCTTCAAAACAGGAATAGTAAGTTGCATAACTATTAACAATCATTCTTGTAGTATATTAACATAAACTGTACGATGTAACGTTGCATCCATTTCATGATTCCTTTAACCAAATTAATTAAATCACATAATTGAGATTATCAAAATCACATTATGCAAGGAATCAACATCACCAAACTAACATAATAAGAAATCACATCATTGAACACTAATGTACCCTAGAAATCTCGTATGGTGAAAATCAACAAATGTTTAATTTTTTATTAAACGCTCTAGAGGGTGTTCACCCCTCACTCAATGGTTATAAGGGAGTCCATCGCTTGACCATTGTTATAAAATATTACAAATAATAGCATCTCAAAAACAACATAACATTTTATGAGCTATCACAATCATCATAACATCATTTACCCACAAATATTCAATATTCATATCTTTATGGTCTGGTTTTAGTGGGCCGTCTTGTAGCTCACACTCATCTGCATGGACCATTAAATCTTTATCTGCCACCATGTTAAGCATAATCTTTCATGCCATTGTTGTCATCAACATACGCTAATATCATGATTACATAAATTATTATTCAACCAATTCGTAAATCTTTACTAGATGATGCTCCACCATCTATTCATATACATTCATGAAATGTAATCAAAATATCATGACATGCTTCCTTTAACAACACTACTCATGCATTAAGTGTAAGGAAATAATTATCAAGCATGTCAATATAATTACCACATTACTATGATCATTCTTGCACCAACAAATGTTCATATCCAAAGGAAACCACTATAATCATTCAATTCATTTAAAGGATACTAGCAACTTATTTTTGTTATTTAAGCATGTAATTAGATAAAAAATTATTCAAAGAGAGATAGCCCCTTAACTTCTTCTTTGTTCATGTAACTAGGTAATATTTCCAATACAATAGATATTATTATAATACCTAAAAATACATGCCCCCTTCTAAGGGAAAGCTAACATGATAGACATCATTATCTATTTGGTGGATAAATCCCTCTTGTTGGCAAGTGCGATCTCTTTAGATCCTAAAAGAAAACTAGAAACAAACAAACAATCAAGCTAATTCCTTCCCCAAGTCTATCTTTTCTTGAATCATAAGCTAACAAGGTGAGAAATGGAAATTCATAACTTAGTACGACATGCTTGATGAAGATCTGTCTTTTGTGCTTCAATGCAGATCCTCCATGCTTGAATCTAGACTTGCACACATGGAAACAACAAATGATCAAAGACATATGCAACATAAATGATTCAATAATTCAAACTAGTGATCAAGGAGACTAGTAACAAACATCATTCCAATGGACAAATATAAATAACATAAACCATCCATGAAATTTATCAATTAATGCATTAAACAATGAAGTGAAAATAAATGCTTGTTTGTATTAATTTTAGAAACATAAAGGAGCTACAAAACTTGTGCCTTGATGTTGTGAAGCTCCTCCCAATGATCTCAATCCTCTCCAAGAATGATAATCTCTCCAACCTAATTACCACAACATAAACATACTCTCAGTGGCCTCCCTCAATTACCCCACCTATGGCTTGATTAATAGGCCAAAAGGAAGTAGTTTGAGATCCTTAGTCTAAGGATGAGATCCACTAGAAGAGGGATGAGGGCTCCTTGAAGAATGGGAATTATTTCCATAAAAAATGAGGTTAGGTTCAAATAAACATGAGTTCGAGGTTTTCTGTTGGGAATGATTCTCCCAACAATGGTTCTAGATCTAACTTTTAATTTTTAATTTTTATTGATTGACCTGCGCAGTATTTGTTCAAAAACAAACCGCAGTTCTATGCATTTTAGAGTGGAAGAAATTGCGCATGTGTGGTTTTTGTTCATAAAAACCGTGTGGATGCTCGAAAGTAGGGTTTTGTACCAAGAGATCCATAAATTCCATTTTATTCAAGGTATATAAGTTGCTGACTTGCAAGGAAGTGCTTCATGACACTTGGATGGATGGTGAGAGATCCAATTTTGATTATCAATTTCTTAGCGCGACAAAATGACTTGTAACATTATTGTGCATGCAAATGAAAGTCCCTTTTCGAAAAACATCTTTCCCAAGATAGAGTTATTTACAAAATCTATTGTATGCACAAGACATGCATTTCTGTAAATCAAAACTAATGTGTTATTCATCATTTCTTCCATGTGGCTATATGTATTTTACAAAGGAAATCTAGTGCATTTGGAATTAATTACTTGTTTTACTTTCTAGGATCTAACATAATACTTATTCTTTTCTGCACACAGATCCGTGTTTCTCTTTAAAATAAATAACACAATAGTTCTATTTTCATGCATGTAATGAACTATTGTTTCTATGCTTCTGCATGTGTTATTTTCACATATTTATTTTCACGAACCCAACATAGTTAGTCTATCTTTCTATGTACAAATTTCCGATGCATTTGTTTCCAAGAAAGTATCATAACAAAGTTCTCATGCATTTGTTTCCAAAAAAGTATCATAAACAACATTTATTTTGGGAAAAGGAATAATAATAATATTAATAATGTTAACCTTTTAAGAATTAAATCATGCAATTAAATCAAACTATCTATTATACAACTGATCCATAAACTATCATGGATATTCCACTGGATAATTTGTCACAACAAATCTGATAATATTATATTAAAAATATGAGATTCTACACTATTACAGTTTTATTTAATTTCTAGAAACGTAGATTTTGCTCTAATTAGTGCATGCATGCCAATATAAATTATGTAGAAAAGTAGAGAACGAATAAAACAATCTCACACACACATAAGACATAAGATATGCTCCCTAGGAAACCCTTTTGGGAGAAAACCTAGCTGGAAGGTGAGGTCACTTCACTCTCTTTCTTTGTTTGGAAATATGGCTATAGATACAAAGAAGTAATGTTTGTGGCTCGTGGGCTACTATAGTGCATAGATCCTCTCTGTGTGCTCTACCTTCTATCTCTCCTGGCTATCTTTGCTCAACTATGGAACAAAATGCTCTCGAAAGAATGGAATGCTTCTACCTCCTAGTGGCTTGGTTATAATAGAGATTGATAGCCTACTAGTGGTTAAGTTTGACTACATAAACTCTTAACTAAATTTACAAAATAGACTCTTATAGAGTCTTCTACATCACAGACACGTGGCTAGCTTCTTTTCCATGAATAATGGGGGTTGATGCGGTATCCTCCAAAACTATAGGTTTTAAAACATGAAGTTCAACTTCTGATTGGGATAGCTTTTGCATACAATTATGATTGACACGATTCTTGCATCGTTGGAAAGATTTATGTGTGTAGAAAAACATGGAAAGGTGTGGCACTTAAGTGAAAAGAATTTACCCCCATAAGAACATCATTTGATGCCTTAAAATGTTGTTGAAAGGTTTCAGACCCTGTTTTGCCAAACTCGGTCCTGCTAGTAAAAATGGTCCAGTGAGATGATTCCTTCACTTTTTCAACTCCAAATGCATCGAGATGGATGAAAATAAATATAATGATCTAATTCATATCACACCTCCCCATTTTGTGAGGATTTGGCCCCCAAAAGATTTTACTTTATGAGGTGAGGAAAATTTTCCTCCACCTTCTCTCTGGTGTACCATTTAGATTTGCTTGGAAGTTTTCCCTTCAACCCAATCTACCAAAGGTCATGCTGCCCCTATCTAGTAGTTCTGGACCTCTTCTACAAAATTGTATCTTTTGTCAACTCTACTTGAGTATCTGGTGCCAAATCCTCCACATAAGGTAGGATATGTTCCTCTTCTTGATCTAACATGGAAGGCTCAAAGAGTTTCAAATTTTCTACATTTACAACTGACTAAATGCACATATATGGTGGTAAACTAAGTTGATAGGTGTTATCACCCACCTTTTCCAGTATCTCAAAGGGACCATATCATAGAGCCTTGATTTTCGTACTAGGCACCTCTAGCTCTCCTTGTTCGACTGTAGATTTTAGAAAGATTTAATTCTTGTAGTAAATGATATGAACTACATAAGCACTTTGAAATGTAACTTATGAATTAATTTGAACATCATGTAGTTCATACCCTTGAGGGAAATTATGAATCAATTTAAAATGGTATTGGGTCATTATGCAATGATTTATTTTATGAGGCTAATTCATGTTTATCTTGCATTTCCTTTTGGCTCATTTAAGGCACAGACTAGCCCTTTCTTTAGGCCCTTCTCGACCTTTTTGAGACCCACTCTAGTCTAAGGCATCTTTGTATTACATTCAAGCCTATTCTAGAACCTATTTAGGCCCTCTTCTTGGCATACCTCAGTTGTACTTGACCTAAGTCTTTTCAATGGCATCTCTGTGGACAAAATTTGGGAATCTTCTGAGTGAAGTTAGAGGAAATTATCATGTTATCTATCTATGGTTTCTAGACTAATATGATGCTCATTTAATCCATTGTTTTGTGCTCTTCTAAAAGAAATCTACCTCTATTCAAAAGACCTCCAAGGCAGAGTATCTGTAGCATTATCCTCACCTTTTGTAACATTTATCATTTCTATCGAATTTGAGGGGTTTGTTGAGCTATATCTAGACCTCTCTCAAGTTGCATCTATGATTAATTAAGGGATTATTCATAGAACTGATAAAATCCTGTAAGGAAATGATGGCTACAACCAAATCATGTGTTTCTTCTGAAACAATTACAAGAAGTCCCTCATTGGTCATCTCAAGAGAAGATCTCTCAACTAATTATGAAACAAAAGTTAAGAGAGAAGACACATTTTTGACAGAAAGGGTACTCTTCATATAAAAAATGTAGGTATGAGATATGTTCTGGTTTGTTTATGTTCTAGTTATTGTTGAGATGACTGTTCAAAACGTACAAAGAAGAAGTTCTAAACCATGACGACTTGATAAAGATTGGGACCATTGCATATCGAGGTATGATCTTATATTTGAGCAAATTTGTTGATTGAAATGTCTTGGAACATACTCTGAGATGTTGCCTATATCATAAATATTTGATCATTAACATAATGCCATATACTTATATATATGTCTAATTGAGAAGAACATTATTTCTTCTCTTATTGTCACAAGCATGATTGCCTTAGTGCTACTATTTATGGCCAAATTTGCATGTTGATACATGGTTGAAATAGATTTTTTTAGCTAGAGTTTGATGCATTGTCAAGAAGTAAAAGTATCTCATATTGATGTTGATGTTTAACTCATGAGCTAGGGTTTCGTGTTGTTTCAATGAGCTTTAAAATGTTTGATATAATGCTACTAGGAGTTGATGTTATTAATGAAGACTAGTTATTTTCCTTTGAGTGAAGGGTACATTTTTGTTAAGGATGTGGTGGAGTTCAACAAGCAATACCACCAACATCAATGAATTTCAACAATTAATGGCGCCAACATCAACGTAATTAAAGGGAATACCTTGAATTCTTGCAGTAAATGATATGAACTACATGTGTGTACCTTGTGAGTTCATCATACATACATGTAGTTTGTATTTTGGTGGAAGATTCCTTCCAACATATATTTTAGAGTAAAATAATGACTATGTCCTACTAGGTTAGATAAGCTACTTTATCTTCCCTTGGGAAATTTTAACTAGAAGAGGAAATTACAGGCACCAATGGTGATTTCATATTATTTGTTTTTCTTAAGATTGTTAGTAGGTATATCTGGTTTATTTGTTTCTTTATGAAAATAAGAATGGGTTGGATATTAAAATGTGTTTGGGTTGTTTGAGGTTCTTTTTCTTCTGGTTTTAAAGCTATTTTAGGCACTAGTTGGATTTAAAAAATCTTGCATGCACTCATTAGATTTACAAAATCTTCTATCCAATAATTGGATTTACAATGTTAATTTTGTATATGTAAAGACCATCATTCATGTTTTGCCCAAATGTTCTATTAGCTATCTTTTCAGGGTTATAATAACTTTTATTGTTGATGTCTCAAGTTTCATGAATGAGGTAGAGCATTTTCAAGAAATGAAGTGCAAGCATTTCAGATTGGACCCAATGGATTATTTTTCATTGGTGACGGAATGGGAGAACTTAATGTATGGAAATTGGATACCCAGACACCTTGAGAGGTGGAAATGACCTATAATATCATGTTTTAATCAAAGTCCTCAGTGTTCAAATGTTATTATGAATCATTTGTTGTAAGCATCAGTCTCAAGTTGCAAAGCTACTATGGTCACTCCATATAAAGTGACCCATGCATATGTTGGCCACATGCTCAGCCATGGCCTCAATTTGAAAACTATTATGGTCACCCCTTGGTGTAAAAATGACCCATGCCCTACCAGCATAATCAACAATGGCTTCGAGTTGGAAAGCTACTATGGTCACCCATTCATGTCAAAATTACCCTTGTTCATGCTTTCCAATTACAAAATTATGGAAACCCCACTCATTTGAAGAAGACAAAATAGCAAAGGACAATTGAAGGGATATTAGGAGTCGGTAATTCCTAATAGTCTTACTATCATCAATAAAACACTTGATGTAGGTTTTAACCCTGTACAGAAATTACCTGCATACGAATTCTAAAACACAGAAAATAAACAATGTGAGAGCATAACACATAAAACGCATATACATAGAGATTTTCCCTTGGATCCCAAAACCGGGACTACCAGCTTGATTGTTCATTATTTCCTTTCAATGTTACAATACATATTTATACATGCCGAAGCATCCAATACCATGGATCGAAAACCATCACGTTTAAAACCATGGACCGAAAACCATAGGTAGGTTTACCCAATTTAATATAGGGTCTAATTTTTTTTTGCCCTGGCCACTACCCCGGACCCTGTAGAGGGGGGCTACCCACCCCCCTCAAACCCCTCGAACAGGGGGTGTTTACCGCCCCACCTGTGACCCCCCCCTGCTGCGCAATCGACGCAACAAAATGGGGCTCTGCCCCCCCTCTAACCCCCAGTTTACTACATGGGTTAGTCGTTGAAAGAATATAAGACAACCCAACATTCTCCCACTTGTTGTTTTCTTTCCACGGGGGTCCACAACAGAGCTTAGTCATTTTTCTAGCCCTGAAACACCCATTGTTTCTCTACACCGAGAGAACTTCTCAGAGCTCACAGATTTTGTCAATGCATCTGCAGTATTCTTCAAAATGTCCACCTTTACCAGCAACACCTTTTTGTCTTCTATCATATCCCTCACAAAGTGATATTTAACATCAATGTGCTTTGTCTTTGAATGATAAATAGGGTTCTTTACCAAGAAAATTTCACTTTGGCTGTCACAGTCTATCCTTATAGCTCCCTGTATTAACCCCATACTTGAACACAATCTTTGCAACCAAACTGCTTCCTTGCTTGCATGAGTGGCTGCCATGTATTCTGCCTCCATAGTTGATAATGCCACTACAGATTGTTTCTTACTCATCCAACTGAATGTACCTCCAAATAGGTTAAACACATACCCACTTGTAGATCTTCTTTGATCCAGATCTCTAGCCCAGTCTGCATCAACAAAGCCACGAATATCCAACACTCTGTCCAATCCTGCCCTTCCTTGGTAGCATAAACCATAATCACTAGTGCCACGCAAATACCTGAAAACCCGCTTCACTATTGTTCAATGCTCCTTCCATGGTTTTGACATAAACCTACTTAATACTCCCACTGCATGTGCAATGTTTAGTCTAGTACAGACTATTGCATACATCAACCTAGCGACTGCACCTGCATATGGAACACGAGACATATCCTCCTCCTCTTCTTGTGTCTTGGGACATTGTTCAATAGATAGCTTTACACCTACAGGAATAGGAACCTTCACCGGTTTACTATCCTGCATATTAAACCTCTATGGTATTGTCTCAACATACTTCCTCTGGTTTAACCAGAGCTTCCTCTTTTCCCGATCTCTTTTAATTTCCATGCCCAAAATATAGTTTGCAGCACCAAGATCTTTCATGTTGAATTTGGAGGACAATTGAGTCTTCAAATCCTGGATAATTTCTTTGTCATTTCCAACCAGCAACATATCATCCACATACAAGACCAGATAAATAAGAGGGTCAACAATTAATTTGAAATACACACAATGATCTGCTTTGCTTCTAGTGAAGACAAGTCCCCGTTTAAATGCATCAAATTTCTGATACCAGATCGTTGGTGACTGTTTTAAACCATACAAAGACTTATTTAACTTGCATACCAGTTCTTTCTTACCCTTCACCACAAGGCTTTCAGGTTGCTTCATGTAGATCTCCTCTTGCATATCCCCATGAAGAAATGTTGTCTTCACATCCATCTGTTCTACCTCAAAATCAAAAGCAGCAGCAACAGATAAAAGTAATCTAATAGAAGTTACCTTGGCAACAGGAGAAAAAATATCACCAAACTCAATTCCCGGCACCTGGAATAGGATTTTTCTACCAACCAAGCTTTTTATTTCTCCACCTTTCCTTCTTCACTTGTCTTCTTCTTCAATACCCATTCGCTACCAATGGGTTTCCTTCCAACCGAAAACTACACTAGATCCCAAGCCTCACTTTTGTGCAAAGATGCCATTTCATCAACCATGGCTTCTTTCCAGAGTTTTCCATCCTTTGAATCTACTGCTTCCTTCATAGTTTTGGGATCATTTTCAGTAATAGATAAAGAAAAATTTGAACAGAAAGCAGATGGACTATACCTTTCTGGTTTTCTTCTTTCTTGAACTGATCTTCTCACACCCAGAGTTTGTGGCTCTTCATCTTCTGATTCCTCCTCTGCTGTAGATTTTGATTCTTCCTCCTTAACTTCAAACTTTATCTTCTTAGGTTCCTTTGGTTGGACTTCATGTTTAATAACATCTTTTACCTCTCTGAACACCAAATCTCGCCTATACAAAACCTTCCATGTCACTGGGTTCCAAAGCTTATACCCCTTTAAACCATCCTTATGCCCAATAAATATGCACTTTTTAGATTTACTATCCAACTTGGTTCGTTTCTCCTTTGGAACATGTACATATGCATCACATCCAAATACCCTCAAATGTGAAAGAGAGGGTTTCTTACTAGTCCATACCTCTTGTGGAGTCTTATCATCCAATGTTGATGAAGGTGACCTGTTGACCAGGTAACATGCAATATCCACCGCCTCTGCCCAGAATTCCTGTCCTAACCTAGCACCACTGAGCATGCTTCTTTCCCTTTCCATCAATGTCTTGTTCATTCTTTTTGCAACTCCATTTTGCTAAGGTGTATATGGAGTAGTCTTTTTCCGTGATATACCAAACTTCTTACAAAATTCTTCAAATTCCTTGTTGCAAAACTCTCCACCATTATCTGTCCTTAACATCTTTATCTTCTTCTCTATTTGATTTTCCACTAGAGCCTTAAATTCTTTAAACCTGTCAAAGGCTTCAGATTTCTTCTTAAGGAAATATATCCATGTATTCACTGAGAAGTCATCTATAAATGATACACAGTACGCATACTTACCCAGTGATGGAACGTTCACAGGTCCAAACACATCACTGTGCACAAGTTCTAATATCTGTTTCGCCCTCTTACTACCAGAGGGGAAACTCACCCGATTAAGCTTCCCATATACACAATTTTCACAGAAATCAAAATCCAGAGAGCTATTACTCATACCTTCTACCATACCTTTACCATGAAGTATTCAAAGGCCCTTCTCTCCAATATGTCCAAGCCTTTGATGCCACAACATGGTCTTCTCTCTAGAGACCACTAGATTTTCCACTTCACTTTCAGGAACCACAAAACTATTGCACCCATCAATAACGGTGCTACCTTGCAGCTTGTACAGAGTTCCAATTCGAACTCCCTACATCAATACCAATGCTCCCCGAACAATTTTTCAATTATCCTTCTCAAACACTATTTTTACAACTGCATCATCCAATTTGCTTACAAAAATTAGATTTCTGGCCAATACAGGAATATGCGGAACACCTAGAACTGTTCTAACCCTTCTACCTTGCAAATTCAACTTTACTTTTCCACGACCAATGATTCTAGCCTTCCTATCATCCCCTAAGAAGACATCACCACCATCGTCTTTCTCATACTTGCAGAACCACTCTCTATGGGGACTGAAGAGAAAGGATGCACCTGAGTCAATCAGCCATGGCTCATGATCTACATGTGTACTTGAATAAGCCAAGTACACATCCCCACCTTCATCTGTGCTAGTTTTTGCCTCTGTAGAAGGAGCATCATCAGATCCCTTTCGCTTATCAGGAGCTTTAGATTTACAATCCCTTTTGTAGTGCCTTTTCTTTCTGCATTTCCAGCACACCACCTTTACAGGTTTTCCAGGAGATTTAGATCTCCCTCTAGATTTAGATCTCCCACTCGATGACTTATTTTTGTTTATGTTCTGGGACTGTCCTCATACAGACAAGGCATCACCATTCTGGTTCTACATATTTTTCCGTCTCGTCTCCTCTTTCAGCAAGGATGAGACTATTTCATCAAACTACAAGGTAGTTGCATTGCTACCTATTGCAATAACTACACTATCCCACGAATCTAGTAAAGAACACAATAAACTGATGCACTTATCTTCATTTGAAATTTTAATATAAACAGATGCTAACTAACTTACCACAGTATTAAATGCGTTTAGATGCTCTGTCACCGAGTCTCCATCTTTCATCCTCAGGTTATACAACTTTTTTCGCAGGAATATTTTATTCACCAGAGACTTAGATTGGTATAAAGTCCCTAACTTGTCCCACAAAGCCTTCACTGTAGCTTCCCTTGATACATTCAGCAATATTGAATCCAAGACACACAATCGTATTGTGCTCTTTGACTTCCGATCCAACTTCTTCGATTCTTCATCGGACACTTCGTTGGTTTAGTACTGGGATCTACCGTGATCCACTGATCTTTATCCACCAACAGATCCTCCATCTTGATTTTCCACAACTCAAAACACTAACCATTAAATTTCTCGATCTCTATCTTTCCACTGCTCGCCATCTTCTTTCACCACTAGAATCGATCTTGCAGATCTCCCACTAAACAGGGTCTACCACAGGCCCAAGCGAAACCCCTCAGCAACAAGGGCGTCCCCTTGAAGCCAAAACTGCTCCAATACCAAATGTAGGTTTTAACCCTGTACAAAAATTACCTGCATATGAATTCTAAGACACAAAAAATAAACAATGCGAGAGCATAACACATAAAACACATATACATAGATATTTTCCCCTGGATTCCAAAACCGAGACTACTAGATTGCTTTTCTATTATGTTCCTTTCAATGTTATAATACATATTTATACATGTCGAAGCATCCAATACCATGGACCGAAAGCCATCGCATCCAAAAACATGTGCGAAAATCATGCACAAAACCATAGGTGGGTCCGCCCATCCTAACATAGGGTCCAAAACCAAAATTTTCCCATAAAGTGGGGTTATGGGTACACCTCAAACTCCTTTTGACATCCCCCCACTACACAATCGGCACAACGAAGGGGGGCTCCGGCCCCCACATTAACCACCCGATTAACTACATGGGCTAGTTGTGGAAAGAATATAACACAACCCAATAGAACAAACTTTTCTATCTGATTATGTTTTCTATCAACAGTGAGGGAATCTTTATCAGATTCAAGAAAAATTATGTCTCTTGACAAAATAAATTTCTTTTTCTCTTCATCATGTAGTCTGTATGCCTTAGAAGTCATAGAATACACTAAAAAAACTACATTTTCTGCTATGTTCACACAACTTAGTCCCTTTTTTTTAGGAATCAAAGCATAACATTGAGAAACGAAAAGTCTGAAATGTTTAACAACACGAAGACTATTATACCACATTTCATATGGAGTTTTGTTGTTAATGATAGAGGATGTGCACCGATTTCTAATATATGTTGTGTAGAGCACTGTTTCTTCCCAAAGCATCAATTTTACATTCTTAAAAAACATCATTGACCTTACCATATTAAGCAATGTTATGTTCATTCGTTCTGCAACGCCATTTTTTTGTGGATTATATGGCATTGTGGTCTATTGATTGATTTCATTCTCTGGAAAATATTTTTCAAAGACATGTGAAGTATATTCTCCTCCATTATTAGTTCTTATAGTACCAATATTTAGTTGACCTTCATTTGTAATCAAGAGCTGAATTTTTTTAAACACATCAAAAACTTGTGATTTTTCCTTAAGCAGATAAACCCAACACATCCTCGAATAATCATGAATAAAAGTCATTATGTATTTGTTACCATTCGCATTTGGTACAGATATAGGTCCACATAAATAAGAGTGTATGAGAGTTAATTTTCTTGTAGCTGGAGAAGTCGAATTCTGAAAAGATTGTTTGTGACGCTTGCCAAATATACAAGCATTACATGGGGTCAATTTTTTGGGTACTGTTGGAAGTCATTTAATCCCTTGTTGTCTCATAATTCTAATACTTTCATAGTTAATATGACAAAAACATGCATGCCAAAATAAATAAGATGAAAAATTATCATTTTGCTAAATCAAATAACTAGCGTTCAATGTAACAGATGACACATCTTTCAATTTCAATAATTTATCTTCTTCTACACCATTCATTACAGTTTTATTGTCAATTTCTCTTCGAATTTCCACTTTACCATCAAATACGTGGATGGAATGTCCCTGTTGTCTTATTTGTACAAGAGATAATAAATTTCTTTGCAAGTGAGGAATGTAAAGAACATCATTAAAGTATAATCAGAAAGTCCAAGAATTTTTAACTGAATAGAACCAATCCCTAATGGTTTGATTTGAGACCTATCCGCAAAATACACTACTCCATCAATATTATCACTCAATTGTTTAAACAAATCTCTTCTAAAGGCCATATGACAAGTGGCACATGTGTCTAAAATCCAACTATCATGCCATGAAGAAAAAGAGGTACTAAATATATCTTCCATATGAAAATTACAATGAGCAACAACATAATGTGCATTCTCAGAAGACTGTCCTTTTTCTAGAATTAGATGACCTTTCCTTTCAAGAATTTTTTCTCTTCTTTCATTAATTTTCTCCCGAGGAATTCTACGACTTGTAGTTGTATGTCCAATTTTACCACATCTAAAGCATTTTACAGTTGCTTTATCAGGAAAATTTCTTTGTCTATCATTCTGTTGTATATCTCCCTGAACATTTATACCCCCCATCCCTCTATAATTCTTCCTACGACCTTCATTACCCTTAGTATTTATGTCAGATTCTTTTTGAGGTTTTTGGTCTTTTTGAGCAAGACATAGGGTTTTAGTGTTAGAATTATGTGATGTTTCTTTCTTGCAAAAAGGCTTCTCTCTTTTTGTAATGTTCCTCACTAATATATCAAAATCTAAATCTTTAACTGACCACTAGCTTGGAGAGATTCTAAGTACTGTGAATAACTAGGGTAAAGAGAATTTATAAAGGCAATGAGTTTCAGATAAACGTTAACTCCAGTAGATTCAATTTCATGATTGATGGCTTTAATTTAAGAAGCAAGTTCTAGAGGGTCATTTTCTTTCATTTCCAAATTAAAAAACTTCAACAATAACTGAATTATCTCCAATTCAGAATGTGAATCATAAGCTCTTTTAGTTTTGTTATGGCATCATATGATGTTTTATATTGAGCAATGTATCTGCTTACCTCTTCTGAGACTGAAGTGGAAATTAAGGCATTGGTCTTTTTATCCTTACTTTCCCAGATTTCTAACTGTTTCTCCTTGTGAGGCTGATACATGAATTCCCTTCTTTTCTTTCACACATTCCATCCCATAGATCATTAAAAATAAGTGTATTTTTAACCTTCGTGAACCATTCTTGGTAATATTCCTTTTCGGAAATAACAATCCCAATTAAAGATACCAAAGAGCTCATCTTTTTTTTGAGATAATGACAAAATTCTTAAAAAAATTGTTATGATTATAGAAACAAAATGCTTTTAAAAAAATTTGTTTCAACCATTACAGCATAAATTTATTTATTGATTATTTTTTTTTGAAATATTTTTTGTATTAACTTACGCATTCAATAGCCACAGATCTGTCTACTCCAAGTCACCATATGGTGGTCTTAAAAAACTATTAACAAATTCGTTGATACTTTTTATAGTGGGTTTTAAAACCCAATCATTGTATATTAGAAAACCACGAGAGTAGAGTCTCCACCAAGCACACCTATACCAACGTTGAATCCACCAATGTTGTTACACACACTACAACATCACTCCTCTACCAACACTTCTCACAGTTAAGTATTCACGTCCACATCAGTAAGCACATCTTCCTTGCTGGTTTACAACAATAGAGGATCTAGGCATTCTGGTTCAATGGAGTTTGATCCAGGCTCTTATACCACTTATAGAAAGACTGGAGAATTCCATTGATTCAAATGTTGTGATCTATGTCTTAATTCATTCAATGAAGGTTACATTTATACTTGAAAAAAATAATTGAAACAGTTATAACTAGAAATACCTAATTTATAACTAAATCCCGAAGTTAAATCCCTAACTATATAGAAATTCTGAAGGATTACAACACCTTTTAATTTGATTCAAAATTTAACATTGAATCATCTGCTACTAAGATGTTGCATAGGATTTTGTTATCTTTAGAGTGCATCAATCCAAGCCCTAAGAAAGAGAGTATTAAGATGTTGCATAGGTTTTTGCTATCCTTAGAGTTTATCAATCCCAAGCCCTAAGAAAAAGATTATAATTATTGGAAAAATTTTAATTACACTTTTTAAATGCATATATGTTTACATCTAATAGATTTTATTGTTTTAATGGTACTCATTTTCCAACAGTTTATCCTAACCATGCCAAACACAATACTAGGCATCACTATTTTCTCCATGGTTTCCTGGGATTTCCTGTACTCGAGAGATAATGCAGCCCCTGAAGCAGAAAGAGGGCAAACATTTCAAAACCCTAAACAATTCACATCGTGAAGAGTCACTGCAGCTTGAAAAGCATCCCTGCGAAGACAAAAAACTACCCTTGAAGTTGTGTCTACATTGCTGGATTCTAACTCTCAATCTATTGCTAACAACCTAGGATGTCGAGTAGAGCTCTATATATAGAATTTAATTTGTCCTTTAAGTATCTCAATTAAGTTACACGATAAAGGTGTAATAGACTGATTCTGTAAAAGAGAGCTCGTAGTCATTTGTGTTTTACGATTTCAGCAAAATCTCATGTTATTGTGTTGGGTGATCTGTGTTGTGACTTTCGATATATAGCCTTTATTATTGCATCTATCTCCAACTCCCAATAATTTTGATCATTTGTTATAAACTCTACTTTCGTTCTCAGAAATCTTTGAAGACTGAATCCACAAAGCTTGGGTGAATTTTCTATATCAATTATCAATGTTATATCAAAGTTTTATTCTCTTTTATTAATAATAAAATATAACCATTTTCATAAGTAATTTAGAATGTGTAGTATTTATAATACCAAATTTTGTTTTGTTAATTGAGTTTATTTAGATAGTTGAGAGGAATAATTAATATTTCTCACCCATATTTAATTCTCAAAAATAACATGTTAAAACAGTAAAAGTATATTAAAACATTTTTTAAAAATAGATTTCTTCAAACAATATTATAGCAATTTCATATAAATATTAAAATCAACTAGCAAACATTGTCATCATACACAATATTAACTATCGTATTTTTATACATGGCTTAGAAATAGATCACAACTCACTTGCAATATCACTGTTTCTAAAATTATGTACCAATATTTTTAGTATCATCCAAATATTTTCAGTGCCATACAAAGATATAACATATCACTTTACATGTTAGGCTTATTTACAAGAAAAATTAATATTGTCTTTGAGATTATAGAATCAGTGTTTCTAAAATTCTCTACCAATATTTTTAGTATCATACAAATATTTTCAGTGCCATACAAAGACATAACATATCACTTTACATGTTAGGCTTATTTACAAGCAAAATTAGCACTATCTTTGAGATTATGTGGTTGTATATAGGTATTTTACAGAACAAAAACAAATAATATGCCCTGCATTTCATGCACCTACATTTCCATTGTCAATTTTCTGCACAATTTATCTTTTCTAAGTAGTCTTTCAAAAAGTTAACTAATTACAACTCAGAGTATTAACTTTTGGAGCTCTCCAAAGTATACTTACAGTTATGTTTACATTTATGTTCTCTTTACTGGGAAACATCAGCCTTTGCCTTTGGAATTAAGCTCAAGACTTTACAGTTATGTCTACATTTATGTTCTCTTTAATGGGAAACATTAGCCTTTGCCTTTGGAATTAAGCTCAAGACTTGTAAGACAATTAAAATATCATCAGCTTTAAATGTCTACCATTTTAAACAAAATTCTTAAAAAATTCTTTCGGGAAAATATTTAGTTGAATCTGTGTAATACAGTGTTTGCAAAATTAAGTTGTATACATTGATATAGGGAATCAATTCCCTGAAATTTGTGATAATGACATGATGACAAACCAGAAGAAATGAAGAGAAAGATGAGGAGAGAAGTAATCACACTGGGCCGCTCGCAAAGTCACCCAACGAATTGTTTCGATCACAATACACGTATCTAGTCAGCCAGTGGTATTTGTTATTAATTTTATGTTTGAAATTGAGAAGACTAAGTGTCACACCCTTGATTACATATACATAAAAAAAATAAAAAATTAACGAATACCATACATATTAACTCCACTACACTATATACTTATACTTTTACGCATTGTCGCATATTAAACTCAATGCTGCATCACCCAACACATTATACTATATAACATTGTAAAACATATGCCGCATGGCCCCAACACCTTACCACATGTCCAATTATATGCTGCCATGATATTATATATTACACGGTGATTGGTTTATGGTGGTTTATTTGATTTCACATTTAATCCTAACTCATCAACCCACCTCAGTACGCGGTGTATATTAACTTGGCGCAGAGTTTGGTGGTTCGGCCGCAGCCCTTGCAGGCGCCAAGTCATCCGCTGCCTTTATGATTTTAGTCCACACCATGGCAGGTGGCATGGCTTGCCCACTCGGCCATGTGACACCTCGGGTTCTGGTTTCTCGGCTTCTTCGCTCCAATTTCCCGCTCTACTTCAACGATCGAGATCTATTCCTTGGATTGAAGGGCTGGAACGAGCCCGACGGTTTTAGGTCAATACATAAACCTACCGGAGCAAGCCCAGAGCTCATTTGTTTGCAAGGTCTTCCCGGCTCCACTTTGGTGCTCAGACACCGGTTCGAAACCACCAGCGTCGTCGTCACAACCTGTCATCCTTTAGGAGGCCGTGGAGTGCTCAGCGTAAGGCCTACTCAGGTAATGATCATCTGGTTCTCTATTTGTGGTTTGCATTTAGAGTTAAATTGTTAATCGTTAGAGGTTCATACCGATTTGTTTCTCTTCGCTGGAAGAGCGTGCAGATGGGTATGTTCAAACCCCTCTGACAATGTCAAGGTGATTAACCTCAACGCCTCAGCTCTCTCGGCAGCTACAGGTAAGATTATACCTCTTATTTTACTTTCCTCCTGCATGTGAGAGCTCTGAAGCTCCTTGACCTTGATATACTCGCATTTGTGATTTATTGCAGTCCGTCGTCCGGATGTTGGTTTTCCCTCGCTTCGATTGCTGAGGTATTTCCCCAAAGAGGACCCTCACGGTTTATATGTGTTTTGTTATCTGGCTTGAGTCCATGTCCGGCCCTGGTGAAATATAATCCACGACGGAACCTATGTACTTGATTTCATTTATCTGTGGATTAATTTTGTTTTTGTATAACCACCCTTTTGGCATATCTGGACATTGGTGTCTCGGTATTTAATTTTGTGACATACTGCTCATGGACTGGCCGTAATGCCAAGTTTTGGGTTAGCAGAACCAGTCTATATTTTTGAAGTTTTTCGTTTATATATATATATACAAATGTTACCCTTCCAAGGTTATACTATCTGGGTATTTTTTTTTAATTGCATATGAAGATTTTACTCTGTCTGAGCCCCCTTCTGGGTTGCTTGCGCTTTGAGCAATTGTTAATATGATTTGCGTACTTGGCAATCTTAATATGATGCACGATTTTTCTTTGTTTACCAATGGTTTCCGACTCCATCTATGGATATGCTGTCCGTCTCAGCGACGGCAGGGTTCTTCGATTTACTTAAGCTTTGTTACAGTTTCAGGGTAAATAGTTCTGGTATCTCCATGCGACTCTTGTCATTAAACAGTTTTGCTATTGATGTTCTCGGCTCGGTTTAATCGGTAACGCCATACTTCTTTCCTTTCCTTTAAAAATGTTGGAATATAACACATGTATGGAGTTTATTTATGGTAGCATGCTCAGGTTCTTGTTCTGATGACTCGTTTTCCTTTGTTAATATATATTACCTGATTCCTCTTCTTCTGTAACTGCAAACATTACTATTTGATAACTGGTTACTGTATGGCTTTCTCCATCTCATACGATTGCAGGGTTTGTTTTTCTTTGCCTGGAACAATATGTTAGATCTTCGAATTTCAATAGTTTCTTATAATTAGAAGTGGGTTCATCTCCTTCCTGTCGATGTTTTGAAATCAGATTTACAGCCGGTATTCACTACCCAGGCTCAGAGGTTCTCCAATCTTGTTTTGGCACATTACATTAACAGTTGGTTATATTCTAGGGCATTTTGGACTGCTTGTCTCGTTAAACGCTTTTCTTTACTTGAGACTACCTCTGTCTCTCTGGTTGTTTCTTATCATGTCTATCGAATAATAGCCTGTTTTTTTATTTAATTAAAACCACACATGTATAGCTATATTAACAGCATGACAGTATCTAAGGGAATGAAACATAGTTATTATTTGACTACTATAAGTCCACACAGTTATTATTTGACTACTATAAGTCCACTGTATATTCCTCATTTTAAATTCAGCAAAGACTCTGCAGTTTGAAACCATACCTGGTTCACCAGAGTCATGAATAGGCACTTAAGCAAGTCACCTGTACTTCGATTCTGCTCTTCCACCCAGCCATGAGATCCATCTATCAGACTGGATTCTCCCCCCGAGCCATCTTGCAGGCCTTCAGCCCTCAACAAGATATGTGCACCTTGTGCCTGGTTATCTGGTCCTTACCAGACTTAACCAGTTTTCTCTTGTATTTTCTTTTTTTTTTCCTTTTCCCTTGGAAAAGATTCCTCTGTCTATCCCTACAGCACAGAGCTTCCTCCCCCTGCCAGGACTTTTTCCTCCTTGGGAAGGTAGTTTCAATCAGTTATTACAACTGACTTCTTTCTTTGAAATCCTCCTTTAAGAGGCTGCCAGCATTTCAAGAAAATATTTAAATTTCTCAATAAAGTAGTTTATCAGAGTTTTGTTTTTTTTTTATTTTAAATAAAACAACAACTACCGTACTATCTTTTACCATAGTAAAATTCCATATTTACATCCTCTGGGGTCATTACATCTCCCCCTCCTGAGTTTGGACATCGTCCTGATGTCTGTTTCCTCTAAACAAGTTCAAGTAAGCTTCTTTAAGGAGTTCCTCATCCTCTCAAGTGGCCTCATCAGGCCCATAGTGCTGCCACTGCACTTTAGCTTGGGAAATAACCCGCTTCCGCAGCCGCACTTCTCTCCGGTCGAGAATGTTCAGTGGTTCGACCAGAACCTCGCCTTCCGGCTCGACCTGAAATCAACAACAGATCTAGTTATTTCCTTGTATAAGGTTAAGCTTAGTTAAAATAACTAGATTAATTCTTACCTGAACATCTTGCCATTGGATCACATGTTTAGGATCGTAGATGTATTTTTTTAGTACAGAAACGTGGAAAACATTGTGAATCTTAATATGGCTTGGTAGGGCGAGTTGATAAGCTACTGGCCCCACTCTTGCCAGGATTTGAAAAGGTCCAAAATAGCGAGGGGCAAGTTTGGCACACCCACTCCACTGCAAGGTACTCCTTCTGGCTTGGATCCTTACAAAGACATGGTCTTCGACCTGGAATTCTTTGAACCTTCTCTTCCGGTCTGCAAAACTTTTTTGTCTGTCCTGAGCAACCTTTAAGTTGGTACGCACCTTTTTCACCATGTCTTCCATTTCCTTGAGCATATCCGGGCCAAATCTTAACCTATCCTCAGGTCCACCCCAACTTGAGGGTGTGCGGCACTTTCGCCCATACATAACCTCAAATGGACTCAGCTGTGTTGACGTATGATACCCATTATTATACGCGATTTCAACCAGGTGGAGATATTCCTCCCATTGGGTTGGTTTCAGCATTACACATGCTCTCAACATGTCCTCCACTACCTGGTTCACTTGTTCCGTTTGGCCATCGGTCTGGGGATGATAGGCTGTGCTAAAGTTCAGCTGTGTTCCCAGTTCAACAAACAATGTTCTCCAGAAAGTTGATGTGAACTTGACATCACGATCAGATATTATTACCTTCGGAAGTCCATGCAATTTGAACACATTTTGCATGAAAATATGAGCAATTTGCACAGCCTTATATGTGGACTGTACAGGTATGAAGTGTGCTGCCTTACTTAGCTTATCTACCACCACCATAATAGAATCATTATTTTTCTTTGTTCGGCGCAACCCGGTTATAAAATCCATGGAAATAGTTTCCCACTTCCATTCCGGAATGGGTAAGGGTTGTAGCAGCCCTGCTAGATGCAAATGCTCTGCCTTAATTTGTTGACATTCCAGGCATCGCGCCAGGTATTCAGCTATATTCTTCTTCATTCTTGGCCAATAGTATGCCTTCCGAAGTGCGGTGGCTATTTTTTGGTATCCTGGATGCCCGGTGTAATGGCTGATATGAAATTCGTCCAGAATCAGTTTTCTAAGACTATCTTCATTAGGTACATACAGCCTTTTATTAAAGTACAACATTCCGACATCGTCTAATTCATATCCCTGTTGTGTTTCCTTACCAGAAATTTGTTGTACCTGCTGTTTAATTTGCTGATAAACAGCATCTTGATCAGCCGCTATTTTTATCCTTTCAAGTAAGGTACTCTGCCATTTACTGACCGAAATTTTGCATAAGCATTGCACCTTTCGACTCAATGCGTCAGCTACCCGGTTCTCCTTTCCCTTTAAATGCTTAATTTCAAAATCAAACCCACTTAAGAAGTCTACCCAACGAGCTTGTCTCGTATTTAAAGTGGGTTGGCTAAAATAATTTGTTAAACTGTGATGGTCTGTCAACAACATAAATTTTCTTCCCAAGAGGTAATGTCACCACATTTTCAGTGCATGAATAATAGCTGCCAACTCCAAGTCGTAAGCAGAGTATTTCTGCTCATGTTCCTTTAGTTTCCTTGATTCGTATGCAATTACTCTTCCCTCTTGCATCAGCACTCCTCCCACACCCTTTTTACTTGCGTCAGTACAAACCACGTAATCCTTATTAGGATCAGCTATACTCAAAATGGGCGCGGTGGTGAGTAAGTGTTTAAGTTGCTCGAAGCTCCGCTGACACTTTGAGGTCCACTTAAATACCTTCCCCTTCTTTTGTAAGGAGGTGATAGGGTATGCTACCCTTGAAAAACCTTCCACAAACCTTCTATAATAGCCAGCTAGCCCCATAAAGGACCTAATATCTGCCACGTCCTTTGGTATGGGCCATTCCATTATAGTCCTTATTTTTTCAGGGTCTACTGCAATCCCCTCCTTGGTGATTATATGGCCTAAGTATTGTATCTCCTCCCGGAAGAAATCACACTTACTAAACTTTGCATATAACTGATGTTCTCGCAGAGTTTGCAACACCACTCTAAGATGTTCCTCATGCTCCTTCCTCGATCGGGAGTAAATCAGAATATCATCTATGAATATCAACACAAATTTATCTAAGAACCTGTGAAACACACTGTTCATCAAACACATAAAGGTAGCAGGTGCATTGGTCAGACCGAAAGGTAGCACCACGAACTCGTAATGCCCATACCGCGTTCTGAAAGTTGTCTTAGCGATATCTTCCTCTTTAATTCTAATTTGATGATAACCAGATCGCAGATCGATCTTAGAGAACACCGTTGCCCCCTTCACTTGATCAAAAAGTTCGTCAATCCAGGGCAAAGGATATTTATTTTTGATCGTGAGCTTATTCAGCTGACGATAATCAATACACATCCGAAAAGTTCCATCTTTCTTTTTGACAAATAACACTGGGGCCCCCCAGGGTGATACACTGGGACGGATGTAATTTTTGTCTAGCAGCTCCTGCAGTTGCATTTTTAATTCTGTTAATTCTGGTACGCTCATTCGGTATGGTGCCCGTGACACGGGTGCTGCCCCCGGAATCAATTCGATGGTAAAGTCCACATCTCTTTTAGGTGGTAATCCCGGTACTTCCTCTGGAAAAACATCTGCAAATTCTTGCACCACCGGAATGTTGCCCAGCGTAGCAGTTTTATCCTTCTGATTTGCGTAGCCCACCTGAATAGCATAAATCTGACATTTCTTTTTGATGCATTTAGCTAACTGAGATGCTGTAATGGGTCGAATCCGTATGGGATGCTTGATCCCTTGTAGTTCTTGCTGTTCACCAAGATCATTCTTATAGTAAATGGTTTTAGTCTTGCAGTTCACTAAGGACCAATGTTTCTCCAGCCAATCCAACCCAATTAGGATGTCATATGAACCCAAGGGTAGTACGTTCAGATCCACAACTATTGGCTGTCCTGCTACGGTTAAAGAGCAATTATTTATTTTTGCCAAGACCCGTCTCTTGGCTCCTGTAGCTAATTGGACCAACCACGGATTTCTGAATTTTTCAGATTGTAACTTACAATGTTCTACTATCTTTGGGCTAATATAACTTAAAGTGGCTCCTGGATCAATGAGAACAGCTATAGAAAGGTTTGAGATTTTACCTTCAAATTCCACCATAGTCGGCTGGTATTCTGATTGGCGGTCATCCAAGGCTGCGTTAATCCTCGGTACACTACGTGCCACGTCCCCAACGGTCGATGCTTCATGAATTTGGGATAGCTGGTCCGTCCCCTTTTGCTGTGGGCAGTTTTTAACATAGTGAGGTCCTCCACAGCCCCAGCATTGAACTGGAGGTCTGGTCATTCCTTCACCTTCTGGCCTAACAGGCTGTTCACTTACTCCAGTTTCACTTATTGGCCTAGCTCGGGGCGCACTTTTTGCTACAGTTCTGTTGTTTAATCCCTTACCAGCTCCCTTACCTCCATTACTGCGACCTCCTTTGCTGTTTCCAACCATCCGACTACTCCTTCTTTCATTCCATTTTTAATTTGAGGCATCCCCCTTCTATTTATTCTACTGGTAGCAGATCCTTGCTTTACGAATAGCCTCATCCATGGTCCTAGGATTGTCAAACTCAATCCTCTCTCTTATATATGAAGGTAAGCTGCTCACAAACCTTTGTACCTTAGCTTTTTCCTCCTTAATATAAGGTACATAACGTAGCAGAGAAGTAAAACGATTAATGAATTCGTCCATAGTCTGCTGCCCCAGTCTTAAATCATGGAATTCTCTTGCCTTTTCATCGTAGAAGCGCTCGGTCAGGTATCTTCCTTTGAAGTATTTCTGAAACTTCTCCCATGTGATGGTCCGTTCACTTACCCCCTTGACAATCTTGATTTCCTCCCACCACAGGGTTGCTTTACCTTGTAACTGGAAGATAGCCAGTCGCGCCTTCAAGTTATGATCATACTCATACAACTGAAAATATTTGTTCATATTTATTAGCCATGCTTCAGCTGCTTCTTCCTGTTCTCCATCAAAATGTGGGGGTTTAATTTTTCGAAATTCTCCCTGTAGCTCCATTCTCTGACGTTTTGAGGTTTGCTGCTCTGGTACATTATCAGAATGATCCTCCTTACCTTCTGAATTTTCAGGTCCAATCTGA
Source organism: Pinus tabuliformis (assembly GCA_031772625.1). Classification (NCBI taxonomy): domain Eukaryota; kingdom Viridiplantae; phylum Streptophyta; class Pinopsida; order Pinales; family Pinaceae; genus Pinus; species Pinus tabuliformis. The sequence continues at coordinate 785,003,830 of CM062815.1, forward strand.
TAGTCTTGTTCTTCTGTCATCCTCTGCTGTTCAGCGCTGGGATTAAATAAGGGTGGGTTCTGCCTGTCCGACAAACTCTTCAGAATTCTCTCTTGTTCTACCGTCAAACGCGCGTTGTCTTCTCGTAATTGTGCCATCTCATTTTTCAACTCCTGAACAGTTTCCAGTATTGCGAGATTGGTACTTCGTGTTTCCTCACCCAACTGTACCCACAGCTCTGGGTTTTCCCGAGGGTTGCTGCCGGCTCCTTGCATTTCACTACTTTTTTCCTGGCTCAACTATCAGCTGTTATATTCCTGTATCTCACCCCTAAAGAGACAGAAACAGCAGTTAATTAATTTATTAACTTTTATACGTATACATGGTGTAAACTCCTGCACAGTGAAACATGTCATTCTTGAGGCCACAGTGTTGAAATTGGGCTCTGATACCAATTTGTCACACCCTTGATTACATATACATAAAAAAAAAAAATTTAACGAATACGATACATATTAACTCCACTACACTATATACTTATACTTTTACGCATTGTCGCATATTAAACTCAATGCTGCATCACCCAACACATTATACTATATAACATTGTAAAACATATGCCGCATGGCCCCAACACCTTACCACATGTCGGATTATATGCTGCCATGATATTATATATTACACGGTGATTGGTTTATGGTGGTTTATTTGATTTCACATTTAATCCTAACTCATCAACCCACCTCAGTACGCGGTGTATATTAACTTGGCGCGGAGTTTGGTGGTCCGGCCGTAGCCCTTGCAGGCGCCAAGTCATCCGTTGCCTTTATGATTTTAGTCCACACCATGGCAGGTGGCATGGCTTGCCCACCCGGCCATGTGACACCTCGGATTCTGGTTTCTCGGCTTCTTCGCTCCAGTTTCCCGCTCTACTTCAACGATCGAGATCTATTCCTTGGATTGAAGGGCTGGAACAAGCCCGAGGGTTTTAGGTCAATACATAAACCTACCGGAGCAAGCCCAGAGCTCATTTGTTCGCAAGGTCTTACCGGCTCCACTTTGGTGCTCAGACACCGGTTCGAAACCACCAGCGTCGTCGTCACAACCTGTCATCCTTTAGGAGGCCGTGGAGTGCTCAGCATAAGGCCTACTCAGGTAATGATCATCTGGTTCTCTATTTGTGGTTTGCATTCAGAGTTAAATTGTTAATCGTTAGAGGTTCATACCGATTTGTTTCTCTTCGCTGGAAGAGCGTGCAGATGGGTCTGTTCAAACCCCTCTGACAATGTCAAGGTGATTAACCTCAATGCCTCAGCTCTCTCGGCAGCTACAGGTAAGATTATACCTCTTATTTTACTTTCCTCCTGCATGTGAGAGCTCTGAAGCTCCTTGACCTTGATATACTCGCATTTGTGATTTATTGCAGTCCGTCGTCCGGATGCTGGTTTTCCCTCGCTTCGATTGCTGAGGTATTTCCCCAAAGAGGACCCTCACGGTTTATATGTGTTTTGTTATCTGGCTTGAGTCCATGTCCGGCCCTGGTGAAATATAATCCACGACGGAACCTATGTACTCGATTTCATTTATCTGTGGATTAATTTTGTTTTTGTATAACCACCCTTTTGGCATATCTGGACATTGGTGTCTCGGTATTTAATTTTGTGACATACTGCTCATGGACTGGCCGTAATGCCAAGTTTTGGGTTAGCAGAACTAGTCTATATTTTTGAAGTTTTTCGTTTATATATATATATACAAATGTTACCCTTCCAAGGTTACACTATCTGGGTATTTTTTTTTTAATTGCATATGAAGATTTTACTCTGTCTGAGCCCCCTTCTGGGTTGCTTGCGCTTTGAGCAATTGTTAATATGATTTGCGTACTTGGAAATCTTAATATGATGCACGATTTTTCTTTGTTTACCAATGGTTTCCGACTCCATCTATGGATATGCTGTCCGTCTCAGCGATGGCAGGGTTCTTCGATTTACTTAAGTTTTGTTACAGTTTCAGGGTAAATAGTTCTGGTATCTCCATGCGACTCTTGTCATTAAACAGTTTTGCTATTGATGTTCTCGGCTCGGTTTAATCGGTAACGCCATACTTCTTTCCTTTCCTTTAAAAATGTTGGAATATAACACATGTATGGAGTTTATTTATGGTAGCATGCTCAGGTTCTTGTTCTGGTCACTCGTTTTCCTTTGTTAATCTATATTACCTGATTCCTCTTCTTCTGTAACTGCAAACATTATTATTTGATAACTGGTTACTGTATGGCTTTCTCCATCTCATACGATTGCAGGGTTTGTTTTTCTTTGCCTGGAACAATATGTTAGATCTTCGAATTTCAGCAGTTTCTTATAATTAGAAGTGGGTTCATCTCCTTCCTGTCGATGTTTTGAAATCAGATCTACAGCCGGTATTCACTACGCAGGCTCAGAGGGTCTCCAATCTTGTTTTGGCACATTACATTAACAGTTGGTTATATTCTAGGGCATTCTGGACTGCTTGTCTCATTAAACGCTTTTCTTTACTTGAGACTACCTCTGTCTCTCTGGTTGTTTCTTATCATGTCTATCGAATAATAGCCTGTTTTTTTATTTAATTAAAACCACACCTGTATAGCTATATTAACAACATGACAGTATCTAAGGGAATGAAACACAGTTATTATTTGACTACTATAAGTCCACACAGTTATTATTTGACTACTATAAGTCCACTGTATATTCCTCATTTTAAATTCAGCAAAGACTCTGCAGTTTGAAACCATACCTGGTTCACCAGAGTCATGAATAGGCACTTAAGCAAGTCACCTGTACTTTGATTCTGCACTTCCACCCAGCCATGAGATCCATCTAGCAGACTGGATTCTCCCCCCGAGCTATCTTGCAGGCCTTCAGCCCTCAACAAGATATGTGCACCTTGTGCCTGGTTATCTGGTCCTTACTAGACTTAACCAGTTTTCTCTTGTATTTTCTTTTTTTTTTTCCTTTTCCCTTGGAAAAGATTCCTCTGTCTGTCCCTACAGCACAGAGCTTCCTCCCCCTGCCAGGACTTTTTCCTCCTTGGGAAGGTAGTTTCAATCAGTTGTTACAACTGACTTCTTTATTTGAAATCCTCCTTTAAGAGGCTGCCAGCATTTCAAGAAAATATTTAAATTTCTCAATAAAGTAGTTTATCAGAGTTTTGTTTTTTTTTTTTTTTTTAAATAAAACAACAACTACCATACTATCTTTTACCATAGTAAAATTCCATATTTACATCCTCTGGGGTCATTACTGTATGAGAATGAACTTTCCATATATCGACGAAAACTTCCATCCTTTAGGTTGATTTGTTGAAGTGAAATGCAAAATTATTGGCCCCAAAATATATCAATTAGTTGTATGTAAAATGGCTAGTTCTAAAATTTTGTAGATACGTATTTTTAAATTGAGTTGCTTCTTCTTAGATACGCAAGGAATTGGAAGATACGCGTGCTCCGGGGTCTGACATAAATCTCTGAAAATGAAGTTATGGGCTTTGGAGCTTTCGAGAACTTCCCAGGCATAACTGTTTTGGAAGTTATTTGGATAGGAATGTACATAAATTTATTCATCCTTTCTAGTTAGTTGAGTTGTCTTTTAATTCAAAAATTGATTTTTTCCAATAAAATATTAATTAATTTTACTAAATATTTTTTAATATACATTTTACATATTTATCTAAATCTTAAAGAGTATTTTGTTTATATTTATTTTAATATGTTTATATATATATATATATATGAGTTTACAACAACATCGCTATTTTCGGCCTGGAGTATGCTGTAAAACTGTTTCTGCTTGGTTAAGAGCTCGTCTTCCTTGGACATAAGGAAACAGGTTAACGGCCCAAGACCCAGAGGCATCTGGCAGGAGTGAAAGCCTGCTCCCTTACGGACCACCAGCGGGTTATTACAGGTGGCGTGGTTTTCCTTGATAACAGTGATGAGTCAAACTGACATCGCGGATAGCAGCCAGAGATGGTTGTACTCACTGTTGGTTTGACACCTGAGTTTGATAGGCTTTGCCACCTTCGGAAAAAAAACAACAACATCGCTATTTCCATTGAATAAACTTGTCTCCCAAAGTCTCACCAAATTATATTAGTGTTTTTAAAACCTAGAGCTCTATCCCGCAACCTCAAATTGAAAATTATGGTAAAATAGTTGTCACACCCTAATTTTTCTGGTGAAGGGAATGGTAAAGCACTTTCCCTTCATCTAACAAATATTGAAGAGTTGATGGTATTCCAAAGTTGTTCCGAATGCTTTGCTTCAGGTTTTCCACTAAATCGAAGCCCCCCACTTACAAGATAAAAGTGTTCCCATTAAATTTTTCGAAAAATATATGGTATTTTTTTTCCATAAGTTTTTTATGAGTCCTTTTTCTGCATCTAGATTTAAAAGAGAGTTCATCTGGATTTAGAAGAGAGTGAGAAAACCCACATGAGTGTGGCTCCTCTTTGTTAGCCATATCTACTAAAAACTGCTCCTTCTGCGAACATCCATTCTGAAAAATCAACCTCTGCCTACAAATAATTATAAATTGAGAGCCCTTCATGGAGCTGTCCACTTCCATCTTTACCTAATCCACATCTGGATTTGCTCGAAAAAAATACATCCCACCACGATTTTTCCATGCAAGCCATACAGATGTGTAAACTGCAAGGGGTCGTTAAAAGAGAGTTGCATGGATCCAAATTGAGAAGGTTTCCTGTGGCCAAAAACCACCACAGATCCATACGTTGCGCTGAAGCGCCTGTGCAAGAGAAGCCAGTGAAAAAATCACCCCAACCCCATGCTATACATCGCCATCTACGCTGGTAGCAAGCTCAGGGACGCCAGTGGCTACAAACGAATGTTTGAGGGAGAAAAACCTAGCACCCCCCATCGGCCCCGTCTCTACTAATTAGGCAACTCCATGTGATATGCATATTATAATTATTTGTTTTAAATAATGTTTTATAATTTTATTAATTAAAAAATTAGAAAATAGGTAATAAATTAAATTATTTTAATTTATTATTTTATTTTCTTAATTTGTATTAATTAAGTAACTCGGCATATTATAAATAATTTTTTAAATAATTATTTATAATTTTATTAATTAAAAAAATTAGAAAGTAGGTAATAAATTAAATTGATGATGATGATGATGATGGTTAATGTCCACTGAAATCAAACTTGGTCTATCGGACCAAAAGAAACGAATTATTTAGTTTGATTTAAGATTTGATTCGTATGTTCAAAAAGCTTGGAGAGAAGCCTCTCGAACTCACTGTAATTTTCACATCGTAAAAGGCTAGCAAGGTGAGTCTTGCAACAAAGATTTTGAAACTAAAATCCAATGTTGTTGTACAGGGGGCACTCTAAGAGGAAATGATTTTCATCTTCGATGTTCTTATTCTCAAAGAGATCGTAGAACCTTTCCGTCCATGGTGTTTTAGGAACTCCCCAATTACCCGTTTTAGTATGGAGCTCATGAGAGTTCGTTCTAATCGCTATATTAATTTTATTCTTTGAGCTAGTTAAAACATAGAGATACTTTTGATATTCTAGGCTTGGGTTGATGACCTCCTTATAATATCTTAATTTTCTTTTCGTTGTTAAGTCTTTCTCACACCACATTTTTTCTTTGGACTTAGAAGTAACAATATTTTTAGTATTATTAATGTTATTATAAACTTTTTTAAAATAATTGTTTATAATTTTATGAGGTAAAAAAATCAAAAAGTAAGTAATAAATCAAAATTAAATTGATTATTTTATTTTTTTAATTGAAATTACATCGTGTAAACTAATAAATACAATAATAAAAATGTATTATTTCTTCTACATTAATGTTATATTTTAATAAGTTAAAACTAATTTTTAATTTATTAAATAGTTATTTCATATTTAAAATTTAAAATTTTTGTATTGAAATATATATAAATTATATTTTTTTTTGTAAGCTACAGTAGTTCCTTCTTTTTTCTATTTATAAAACCAAGTTGTTCCATATACAAAATTTAGGTGGCCTCAACTTGCCCACATGGGGAACCAAGCCCGTTGGCCACCTTAGTCCGTTATAAGCCATCCAGTAGCAAAATGTTATAAGTCTTTCAACCCAAGCTAAATACACTTCACAACTAGATACACGGTTTAAGGTTTGAATTGACATACAAAGACAAGAAAAGTAAAGGCTATCCGCTAAAAAGTCCGGTAAAACCTGGAAGGTAAAATGCTATTCCTTGCTATCATCCTGTTCAGAATCCATGATAGCCAGTGTTGCCGCAGAGTTACATGGTGCCGGAGACAGCTCCATCATTCGTTGCTAGATCTTGTCCAGCTTGTTATCCTGCATAAACATCATCATTTGTAGATTCTTCATATCCTTTTTGAGGTTGGGCACGCCTTGGGAAATTTCCACCATCTCCCTCGTCCCCTGTTGCAGAGCTCTGGCCAACAAGCGTTTCATGACCAAGTAAATGTGCAAGGCTTGTTTGAATAGAGACATCCTGCCCCTGGTATGCTCTGGTACGGGGACTAGGTCCCTCCATTCTTCCATTTCTGGCTCTGGGTCTTCCTCCATGATATTGTCCTCCATCTCTTAGATTAGCTTATGAATGTTAGCATTCGTTCCTTCTTTGTATGCTCTGGCTACCTCATTGACTGCCACCTCGATGGGTTTCCTACTCTTTCTGGTCCCTGCATTCTCCAAAGTGGTAGGTTCCTTTTTAACTATCTCGCTCTAGCGTCCTCAATCCCCTCGGCCCCTGCCTCTGCCTAGGCAATCCATCTCTTCGATTTCAGACTCCTGCTTACAATTATCAACATAAAACGTTAGCTTTGGAAAATCTTCATACGTCCAGTCCTTCAACATTTTCTTCTCTCTAAGAATTCCCTCCCAATTCAGTCCATGCCCCCCCCGCCTGTCCCTCTTGAGAGTCATGGCTCTCTCCCACCCTGGTCTAAGTGGAGCGGTCCTGCAATATAACCTCCACTCCTTCCAAGATTTTTCAGCCTGAGTTTCCCAGTACCACCCTCTATCCTGAAATTGCACTCCCCAGAAATGCCTATGCCCTGGATTTTATTATGCAGCTAATCTCAGCCATCTCTCTACCTCTCATCTTTGTTCTCAGACCTACCCTGTTGCAGCTCCTTCTCAGCATACCCCAACTTTCCCCCCTTGTTCAACATACTATACTTCTCAGAGGGAGTTACAGGAGGTAAACGTGAAGAAACATACCCGGAAATCTACTTAGCCCTTAAGGTTCCCAACGTTTGCATTGTCTTGCTCCTGTCTTCCCATCTCCATGTTCTATGCTCTCTCCCTACTCTTGCCATCCTTATGCATCCCTTCCCACCTACCATACGTCCCATCCATCTGTCGTCGTTGTCCTTGCCAACCTCTCTCTTCATAATCGTGCCACTTCTCTCCATATATGATCCATAGTCATGCAGGACACTACCACGCCTTGCTTTTCATGCATGAGTACTATGGTCGGTCGTCCTTGCCATCCTCTTTTCTTGTTTGTCTTGATGCCCATGCCCTCCCACTTCATCACCCCGATCGGGGGCCTCCTGTGCCTGCTATATTGAGTTCGTAGCATCATGGTTGTCTTGGTCTAGGATTGCCTTGAGGGGATCCAATCTAGGGTCCTCAAGTTGTAATGGCCAGATACTATCCAGATTGCCTCCTTGCTCATTGCTTCCCCAGTTAGCTAGGAAATCAGCCGCTCTGTTACCTTCCCTTCTTACATGTTTTATGATCATATATTCGAACCTCTTTATTAGATCTCCCAGGTCTTGGACCAGGCTAGCCATTCTCTAGCTTTTTGCAATCTTATCCTAGGTCTTACCATTATTAAGTTTCCTCATCATATCTATAACTAGTTGGGAGTCTCCTTCCACCTCCAAGTGGTTATATCCAAGTCTTATCATTGTTCCTAAACCTTGACGAACTGTCGTAAGCTCTGCTTCGTTGTTGCTCATGACACCACCATGGGCTGAGTATACCCATCTTGTTCTACCTTGATCATCCTGGAAGATGCCTCCAAGCCCCGCCAACCCCGGGTTGCCTTTGGAGGCCCCATCGAAATTTAGTTTTATGAAACCTGCAGTAGGGCGTGAGAAATGGAGAGGGCTTGTTCTGTTTGAGCCAGAAGGTTTCCACATCTGGGGTGCTACCATTCTTTGATCTAGGTTTAGATTGGCCAGGATCCGTTCTTCACTGGGTGTTGTCTTCCAATCCTCTTGACTCCATGTTTCTGCTAGAATGGTTTCTCTAATATGACCCAGGGTTCTTCTCCAAACCTGCACTTGAGTCAGCTCTTTGTTTTGAAATATTCTGTGGTTTCTTTCTTTCCATATCATCCACAAATTCAAACCGACAGCTAGACTCCAGGCTCTTTTCACCACTGGGCTGGTGAATTGACCATGTCCCCATTGATTGATTGTTTCTTTGATGTTTTGGGGATCTCTGTTTGTCCTTCCAAAGACCCACCGAATGTCTTCCCATTGTTGCTGGGCAAAATGGCAAGAATTCATAAGGTGTTCAGTCATTTCCTGGTCCTGTTTACAGAGACCGCAGCAGGGTGGACCCTGAATTCCACGTTTTTGTAGTTGGTCCCAAGTCAGAATTCGGCCCTTGCACATTAGCCAGAGGAAGTGGGTAACTTTTGGCCACCAATTTCCTTGCCAAATTTGTTTCCATAGGGGTTTCAGGTCATCTTGTTCCTGCTCCATGGTAAGGTTATAGGCTTCTTTGATCGTGAATGTTCCTTTCGTTGAATGTCCCCATCTCAGTATATCTGGACCTATTCTAATAGCTATTTTCCTTGTCTTCATTTCTTTTATATACAGCTCTCTTTGTTCCCCATCTATTGTTTGATCCCATTCTTCCGAGTTTTTCCATATTCTCTAGTACTCCTCTATGTGTTCTTCTTTCCAGAACTCTCTGACATAATTTAAACCCGCCTCTTTAGCCTTCTGGAAGGTGTTTCCTAGACCCTGTATACCATTCAGTTTCTCCCTCTGCTGCCAGGATTCTTCCTAGAATTTAGCTGATCTTCCATCCCTAATTTCCCAAAAGGCATGCTTGGATATTATGTCTCTGTTTTGACTAGCTAGGTTCCAAATTATAGAGCCCCTTGGAATTTCCCTGTGTCTTAAGATTTCTTTTGTGTTTACTGGCATGTTGTATTTCTTTGTCCAAATTCTTTTCCATAGGTCTCCTCCACCCACCATCCATCTCCACCAGAGCTTTGCCCCCAGTATTTGGTTCATAGTGTAGGGATCTCTTAATCCTAATCCCCCTTCATCTTTACTCTTGGTCAGACCTTGCCAAGATATCAATGCCCATTTCTTCTGTTGCTTCGGTCCTCCCCAGAGGAATTTTTTGATAATCTCCACCATTTTGGTACATGCTCCTTTAGGGGCTCCCATTGCTGAGAGTTGGTAAATCAGGATTGCTTGTAAGACCGCCTTGACCAGGACTACTCTTCCTACTAGATTAAGGGTTCTGAAGGACCAGTTTGCCAGTCTGCCAGTAATTTTCTCAGTGGTTTGTTGCCAATTCACCATCTTTAGAGGATTCAAAGCTAGCGGGATTCCACGATATTTGGTGGGGAGGTCGCCAGATCTAAATCCCAAGATTCTTGTGAGATAAGTCTTAACATTTCCGATTGTGTTAAAGAAGTAGGTGCAAGATTTCTCCTTGTTGATTTGAGTACCCGATGCTTCCATGAAGAGATCTAGGATACCTTTCATTATTTTTACTTCCCTGAGAGATACTGCATAGAACAACATGATGTTGTCAACAAATTGTTGGTGGTAGATCATTCCCCCAAATCCAGAGCCCTTTGATTTTCCCTTCCTGCAATTCTTTTTTAATATATCTCCCCAGCCCTTCCGCCGCTATGATGAAAAGGAAGGGAGATAGAGGATCCCCCTGCCTTAATCCTCTAGAGGCATTGAAGGTGGTGGTTGGTGTACCATTTAAGAGAATGGAAAAATTCAGGGTGGAGATCATATCCGAGACCCAAGCAATCCATCTGTTACAGAAACCAAAGGCAGCTAGCACTGATTTAAGGTATTCCCAATTCAGATGATCATAAGCCTTAGAGAGGTCCAGTTTGATCATCATCCCTGCTTCTTTTTTGGATTTCAGAGAGTGCACCACTTCTTGTGACACTATCAAACCATCAAGAATTTGACGACCTTCCACAAATCCTGTTTGTTCAGGGGAAATAATACTGGAAAGGATGGGCTTAAGTCTTTTGGCCATAAGGGTTGCAATAATTTTATAGATCACATTACAAAGGGAAATAGGTCTAAAACCTTGGGGATCTTCAGACTTAGCAGTTTTAGGAATAAGAGATAGAAGAGTAGAGTTAAGGCTGAGACATACCTTCTGGTTTCTTCGAGATTCTTCAACCACATCTAGAATGTCTTGCCCCAAGAATTTCCAACCCGCTTGATAGAATTCCACTGTGAAACCATCTGGTCCAGGAGCTTTATTCTTCTTCATCCCTTTCACGATCTCTTCAACTTCCTCCATGGTAGCTGCCCTCATAAGAGCTAGGTTTTGATCTCTGGTAATCATGCTTGGAATCTCATTGCATATTCTCCCAATAGCTTCTCGTCAATCCTCTGGGGGTTCCGTGAGGAGGTTTTTAAAGTGGCCGACCAATGTCTGATCCATCTCTTCATGCTGAGTGAGGCGAGTTCCTTCTACGTTCTTTATAGAGAAGATTTTGTTTCTCTGTCTTTGCTGAATCATAGCCTGATGGAAGAAATTTGTATTCCTCTCTCCCTCTTTTAACCAATTCACTCTTGATTTTTGTTTCCATAGAATCTCTTCCTGTTTCCTTCTTTCTTCAGTTTGACTTATCAAAACCCCTTCCTTTGTAGCTAGCTCCTTGCTTCTTCATGCTGTTATGATTTCTTGTTGGATTCTCCTCATTCTCTGGGCTAATTGCTATTGATCCTTAAAGATATTCCCGAATTCCTCTTTGTTCCATTTTTTTATTTTCTCTTTTATTTCCTTTAATTTCAGTTGGAAGGTCTGCATTCTGCTCCTTCCCCTATGCTGACTTTATCTCCACCATTCCTCTACTTTCGTCATGAACTTCTAGTCTCTAAGCCAAAAGGCCTCAAACCTAAAAGGGTGCTTATTAGGGCTAGATTTGACGTCTATTTCGAGTTTGATTAGCCAGTGGTCAGAAACCATTCCCGGGAGGATCATGGCTTCAATGAAAATATCTCGGTTTATTACCTGTTCTGATATAAGGAATCTATCTAACCGCGAGGCGATTTGGTGGGTGTCGCCTCTTCTATTGTTCCATGTGTGTGTCCCATTTATCATAGGGATATCCACCGATCTTTGTTCATTGATCATATCCCTAAAAGCTTCCATATCCAAATATAACCTTCTGAGACCTCCTCTTTTTTCCCTTAGTGATGTGATCATATTGAAGTATCCTCTTATAATCCATGGATTTTCTGGGAAGAGACTCCATGTTTTTTCCAAGTTCTGAAGGAAAATCCTGTGTTCTCCTGGTATTGGTGGTCCATACACTCCTGTGAGGAGGAGCCATTCCTGCGATCCAATGTTCCTAAACTTCCTAGATAGAATTCTAGGTAAACTTACCCAGTCTTCAAATTAAACCTCCTGTGGGTTCTAGAGTATTGTTAAGCCTCCAACACTTCCTATGGCATCCTGGCATATTATCTTGTAATGCGGTTTAAATTTGTTCATAATGTCTTTCAGCTTCTGTTCACTGATCTTCATTCCCTGGACTATCATTATACTAGGTTTATCTCTCCTAAGTCTCTCCTTTAGGTATCTCTATTTCCCCTTGCTATTCAGTCCTATAATGTTCCAAGTTGTAATTATCATTTCAACAATTTGAGGGGTTGTTGGAATACCTCTAACAGAGGTACGACTCTTCCTGAATTCACCAACATTTTGCCTACCATTTGAATGGATTCGCTCATGGATCTTCTTCCCCTTTTTCTCCCCCCCTTCCTTGTAGTACCTGTTTTTGTGTTCTGTCCCCCTTGTGATCCTAGGTGTTCTGGTTGACTAACTATGATTGCCCCTTGTTTCTCCTTGTAACGTTGGAACATGTCTTTGTATAATTGCTTCTGATCTTTTAGGATGAACCTCTCATCTAGATGCCTCCATTCTTGTAGTAGTCTCTTCATGACCTATTCTTCTTCACTGCCTTTGTCTTTCTGGGGGTCTATCTCCATTTGGATCTGCGCTTGTTGGGATTCTATCCTTTCCCCTTCCTTTTCTAGCTCTATCTTGGCTTGTGCCTTACTTTTCCCTTTATCTACCTTTATAGGTTTTGTTGCTTCTTCGCCACTATCTTCATCGTCTTCTTCCATTTCCTCTTCTTATAGAGCTGCGAACTTATTTTGGTTTACCTAAGCTGATTCCTTGGAAGGTGGTTTAAGATTTGTCGATCCTTTCTGAGGTTTTTTTTCGATGATGCACTTTTATAAAACCGTCATCTCCATCCTTGCCTGATTCTTCCTCCTTCCTCGATTCTTCCTCTTGTCTAGTGTTCTGTGATGCCCCATCAGCATTTAGGGGGTAGAATCTGAAGAGGTGACTGTATTCATGACATCTTCTGTAGCAAAATGGAATGTGCTCATAATCCACTGGTTGCTGCCATACCTCATCATGATATTCCACCTCAATACAGTCAGGAAGTGGTTCCGTGATATTCATGTAAACACAGATCCTTGCATAGGATGTATATTTGCCTTTCCTGGTGGTGTCTACTACTTTGACAAAGGTCCCAATTGAGTTCCCAATACCTTCCAGGATTTTTGGATCCCAAAACTCAATTGGGAGTCTGAATAGCCAGACCCATATTAGTGCCGCTAACATTCTCTCCTTATCTGGGTTGTAGCATTCTTCCCAGTGCCTCATAAAGAGACTTGCGTTGTTGAAGAAATATGGTCCATTATCGAAAACCCTCTCCTTATCTTCCAGGTTAGAGAAAATGATTGAGAAGAAGCCCTTAGCGCTTAATTTTAGGTCAATATGTCCTTTAGGTTGCCATCTCTGTTGTATCCATTTTTCCAATTCTTTCTCTGATGGCCACGACCCTACAAACTTGCAAATCAGAGCATGGTCTTTCATATATCCTCTGTATTCTTCTAGTTTGTTATTTGGGACTACAAACTTGAGTTTTTCGTTTCCCGAGGCAGAAATTTGCTTCCCAGCCTAGCTTGTCATACCATTCCTGCTTGCCTCACCTGCCGTTACGTTTTTGTAGGAGGGGATCGCTCCCCCCCATCCGGTTCTGTCATTTCTTTGTCAGCCCAGCCCAAGGCCTGTCTGCCTACCCCCACGGCCCATGATTCTTCCTTTTCCTGATCTGGTGTAGGTGGCTACAGACTTTACCTATGCCCTGCCCAAGTCTCAGGTCTGCCAGAGGCAAACCCTGCAGCAAACCCTAACCCTAATTGCTGAACATCATCGATTCCCTCCGTCTCCGCTTTCTTCCATCCCCAACGCACTATTCATATTAATCTATATAAATTATAAAATTATTTTATTTTGAATTTTCGAATTAAAACATGAACTATGATATCTGCTTAAATTAGAATATAATTAACAATGAGTACATGGAGGATACATATGTATAACTAACAATTAGTATATGGAGGATACATATGCAAATAGCAAGTGAAACACCATGAAAAGTACGGCTATTTCTCTCTTATATTTTTGATATAATGTAAACTAATTGATGCCCTTGTTCGCTTGTGGGACCTTTCTTAGTGGTATAATAATTTATTTTTGGGACTCAAATAAGATATGAAGTAAGAAAAAGTTAACTTGTCAAATTTCAGGCCATATTTTCTCTATAGGATTAATATGCATTTTTTTAATTGAATATAAGTGGTAAAGTAATACAAAGTTGGTCAATTAATTATTAGTATATACATTCTTAAATTGTTATTAAAGGTGTTTAATTATTTAAAATATTCTTTAAATTGTTATTAAAGGTGTTTAATTATTTAAAATCTGTGAAATAATTTTATTTATTTATTATTTAAATTTTGTTTTTAATGTATAAATAAATTATTATAGTGAAAAAATTTTGGACACTCAAATATTTCAAAATTTATGAATCAAATTTGTGATTGCACTTTTTTTTTTTTAATTTTAGACAAATTTAATTAAAAATTTACCCAAAATACCTAGAAAACATATATTAAATATTAATATATTAAAAAAACTATTAAGTAACATATATAGTTAGAGATTTTTTTTAAATAATATATATATATATATATATGTTCGTAAAAAAATATATATAGATGATCATCTACAAAATGGTGAAAATAATAATTTATAATATTTAAATTTTATTTTAAATTTCTAATAAATTTAAAATCTAAAAATAATTTTAAATATTACTTTATGATACACCATTTTGAATTATTTAATACACCATTTGAATTATTTAAATTTGAATTCATAATTTTCAAATGATTATTATTTCAAGTAAATATAGATTATTAAATTATAAAATGTACGGGAAGAATTTTTTTAAATAATAATTGATATTTAAATAATAATTTTAAAATTATTTTTATATTACAAATAATTTTTGAATTGAGCCTTTTGTGATCAATAATAAATTAAGAATTTTTTTTCATAAAAATCACATAGTAGAATTTTTTGCCATAGTGTTTGGTTCCTCTACTATGTGATTTCTATCAAAGACTTTCTCAATTTTTTTTTATTTTTTTTATTTTTAATCATTAAAATAATAATTTTCCATTGTATTGAAAATTTTCACCACATTTTAATAAAAGCTTAAATAGTAGAGCTAAGAACTTGTAACACCCTTAACCATAAAACACATCGTTATAAGTAATATAACTAAAATACAAAATTTTAATAAAAATCCTAAACTATTGTTACCCTATCGCAATACAATAACACTTGGAATTTACATATCCAAACTTCGTTGTAGTTTGTATTAGCGTTGCTTAATTGCTGTGAACATATGGTTATTAAATGTTTATTAAATATGAACCGATGGTATGTACACCTTTGATTAATGCGAGTGATTCTCCATATCTCACATCATAGCTTGTGTTGACTTTCCCTGGCCCATCAGGGTGGCCCTTGGTTGGATGGCTACCAGCTGCCAGAATTCATCCTAATCTCCTTCCATCTGTGGTCTGATGCACAACACGGGATTGGCGATGGATTCGAGGCTGTGTCACGCTTCGAGGGTTAACCCTTTCAACCCGGCGTTCGAGTGGCTTCGTTATTGATTTGATGGGCATGGCTCTAGGGGTCGCACTCTGGTTCCTTCTGTGAATTTCCTCTACAACTCATTGAAATCTATCTATTGTGTAAGGAAGAAGGTTCACCATACATACCTACCTATGGACAAGCTTGTATTGAAGTTGTATGTTGCCACTCGAATCAGGTAAGACCCAGTTAACAGTTTGAAATCCGAGTTTGAATTTGGTTCACAGTTTCTACATTGAGTCTCGTTTTCACTAGGTATTTAGTCCTTTTATGGTGTTCCACTAATGATGTTTCAATTCCTGCAGGTGTTGCCTCCAATATGGTGTCTGGAGTCTCTGTTGCTGATATATTCTTGCTTCACCTTTGCGGTCCTGGGTAAGTACTGAGGGTTTTGCATGCATTAATGGTGCAGGTCTTATTTACATAGCTTTTGGTGGTTAGATGACTATAAAAGGGTATTAACCCTGAGATTTTTGTGTAGGGTTCGCCCAAATGGAAAATGGGTGCGGCATCTAGACCTACTCACAGTCATGTGCCAACCAGCATGGGGCCTCAGGGTATGTGGGTTTTGTTTTCCTTGATTGTTGTTCACTCCTCTTACCTCGAATGAGAGTTTTTCTCTGAACGGGTTTTCCCATTTTGGTTTTTGATTAAACTATGAACTATGCTATACACGGCCTCTGTGGTCTGAATGGTGACAAATCCCTATTCCTGGGATTGCATGGCACATAGATGAAATTTTATGCCTAGGTTCTGTTTTTTAAACATTTTAAGCGAACCATTGTTGTTAACAATTTTGTAAAGTTTTTCTATTAATACAATGAAGAATTCTGTATGCTTATATTCAGGTTCCTTTTATCGCTGAGTTTGGTCTTCGAAATTAGTTTTTGGATTGGTAAATCTTTAGTTTATGTTGTCCTCAGAATGTTGTTCCAGGGCGTCCTCTTAGGTTGCCCTCAGAACAAATCTGAAGGACCGAGACCACTAGGACAATGTTATTCTTTTTAAAAGGAAACCCTGTTTCCCCAGATCTCCCATTTCTATATAAAGAACTGTGTTTTTTAAATTGCTTATCATGTTGGAACAAGTTATGATAATGAATTTCCGCTTACTAGTATGATTCCTCGATAGAGGTCCATCAATGAAATTCCGAAAGTATAACTACTATAAATACACACTTACCTCTTGCATGGCTATTTGTTAATGTAACTAATTGTTAAGGTTCTATTACGCTAGGTTATCTGTCATGGTTACAACTATAGTCACATAAACAAGTTTGGTCAGTTCCTGGCCATATCACACAAATTTGATTGTAATTCCGTGTATTCTCTCTTCCATAACATAAGTAGGAATACCCACCACACTTCGTTTAGTTTTGCTCCTTTTAGTGACACTTTGCTAGCTCTGCGCATTCTATTTTATGTTCAAGCTTGTTTCTCTTTTCTTAGAATCATTCTATGCCCATGTTTGGTATCACAGTCTTACCCAAATTGCTAAATTTGGCATATAGATTTAATGCATTCAGGTTTAAGATATAGATCCTGTGCATTCGTTCTATTTGTACTATAACATGCATGTTTTCAACAGTTTGTTATCTGCACATTTTTTTAATTAACTTGCATCTAATTTAACTTTCATTTAAGTTAATTTACCCCTAAATCTTAGCACTACTTTTTCAATCTGATACAAGATTAAACAAAACAGTATAAATCCAACTCCAAAATACCTATATCCTAAGCTTTTACACATTATTTAAACAAGATGTACTTATCTATATTGTACTTATCTACCATGGCAAGACCAATCTGTAATCAATGAACCTTTTTCCACCCTTCCTATGAGAACCTGGCAATCACGTCCAGGGTTCTCCCCCCAAGCTCCTCTTTCACCCAATCAATCAGTTATTCACACAATTATTCACATGTAGCAATTTCTGCTGCTTGGCCTCAAGACTCTAGGTCCAGCCAGCAATCACTCTTACTTCCTCCAGGGAAGTCTTTTTGTTTTCAAAACTTATTCCCACTAAATCCTCCTTCAGCTCAAGGAATTTTCTTTTTCATTTTTTTTTCAAAAAGAAAAGCCCCCCCGCCTTCTCATTCTCTCTTCCTTTTTGTAAAGGAAGAGTAGAGGGAGGGTAATTATTTCTTTAACTAATAACTAATAACTGATAACTGCTGGGTGAAAAAGAGTTACTAAGGTTCATCAGTGATTCTTTTAGAATTCCCATAGAATACCATATTTTCCATAATTATTATTTATTTAATAAAACTATTATTATTACTGAATCTATTTAATGTCCATTCCAAAAGTAAAAACAAGAGTTCATTTCCTTACTGTAAAGTAAAAACATACAAGTAAAAGTAACTTGAAGTTCTAGGATGTCACATCTTCCCCTTCTGACAGAAGCATTGTCTTCAGTGTTCATATTTTTAGCTATTTCCCAAATAATTCTGGATATGCCTCCTACATAAAAATTTTATCTTCCCAAGTGGCTTCCTTCGGGCTGAAGTGCTTCCACTGCACTTTAACCTAGATGATAGCTCGTTTCCACAATGTTACTTCTCTCTCATCGAGTATTTGTAGGAGTTTGACCAGAAATTCTCCTTCCGGTTCGACCTGCCACAAATATCATTGTTATATAATTGATGTGTACATAATCACCACACTCTAAAGTAAGTAATTTCTGAGTTATGCACACCTATTTATGTATATGTATACGTGTATATATATATATATAGCTCACATATATACATTCATGTATTTATATATAGTATCTTTTACCTGAAGCTCTTGCCAATTTATGATATGTCTGGGGTCGTATACATACTTCTTTAAAAGGGAAACATGGAACACATTATGGACCCTAATGTGGTTGGGCAAGGCTAGTTGGTAGGCCACCGGCCCGATTCTGTCCAAAATTTGAAATGGGCCACAGAACCGAGGGGCCAACTTAGCGCACTTCCCCCACTTCAACATACTCTACTTTGGTTTAATCTGCACGTACACATGATCTCCCACCTGAAATTCTTGGTAAGTTCTCTTTTTGTCAGCATACATTTTCTGTCGGTCTTGGGTAGCCTTCAAATTTTGCCGAACCCTCTTCACAGTTTTATCCATTTCCTCCAGCATATCTGGTCCTAATATCACTTTATCCTCCAAACTATTCCAGTTTGTAGGTATGGTGCATTTCCTTCCATAAAGTACCTCAAAGGGACTCATCTTAAGTGACTCATGATAACCGTTATTATACGTGAATTCTACTAGATGTAGATATTCTTCCCATTTACCTGGTTGTTGCATCACATACATGCGCAACATATCCTCTACCACTTGATTCACCCGCTTGGTTTGTCCATCAGTCTGGGGGTGGTATGCAGTGCTGAAGTGGACTTGTGTACCTAACCCAGTGAACAATGCTTTCCAAAAGGCAGAAGTGAACTTAACATCCCTATCAGATATTATGACTTTTGGCATACCATGTAGCCTGAAAATTTCCCTCATGAATATATCAGCTATCTGGGTTGTTTGATACGTGGATTTGATAGGTATGAAATGAGTTGTCTTGCTCAGCTTATCAATTACTACCATAATTGAGTCATTCTACCTTTTAGACTGTGACAATCCCATTATAAAATCTAAAGTTATAGTATCCCATTTCCATTCCAGAACAGGTAGCGGTTGCAATAATCCAGCAGGGTGTTGGTGTTCTGTCTTAACTTGCTGACACTTTAGACATTTAGGTAGGTATTCAGCAATATCTTTCCTCATTCCAGGCCAATAGTAGGCTTTCCTGATAGCCATCAGAAGTTTTTGATAGCCTAGGTGAGCAGCATAGGGGCTTCTATGAAATTCATCTAACATACTTTCTTCAAAGACAGTTGGTTAGGTACGTAAATATAGTTTCTGAATAACAATAAATTTTCAGAGTTAATACTATACTCCCCTTGCTTTGCCGAACCTTGTGCAGATTTTACTTGCTGCCATAGATAACTATATTCAGGGTCCTTCTGGGCTGCCTCCTTTAATTGATCCACAAAATTAAGTTCAATTTGACTAAAAGAGATTTCGTAGAGGTGGTGTAGCTTTCTACTTAACGCATCTGCCACCCTATTCTCTCTTCCCTTCAAGTGTTTAATTTCAAAGTCAAATTCACTTAAAAATGCAGTCCATCGAGCTTGGCGTGTGTTTAAGGTAGGCTGATTAAAGAAACTGGTTAAGCTACTGTGGTCTGTTTTAAGCAAAAATCTTTTCCCCAATAAATAGTGCCGCCATACTTTTAAGGCGTGCACTACTGTAGTTAGCTCCAAATCATAAGCAGAATATTTATGTTCATGCTCCTTGAGTTTACGGGATTCATAAGCGATGACCATGTCATTCTGCATTAAAATGCCACCCACACCCTCTTTGCATGCATTTGTGCAAACTATAAAATCCTCTTCAGGATCTGCAATTTTTAACACTGGAGCTGTTGTGAGCAATTGTTTCAACCTATCAAAACTTTCTTGACAGTCTTTTGACCATTTGAAGGTTGTCCCTTTCTTTTGTAGGGAAGTAATTGGATACGCAACCTTGGAGAATCCCCTTATAAATCTTCTATAATAACCAGCAAGTCCCATAAATGAGCGTACATTTGTCACATTGGCTGGAATAGGCCAATTCATAATGGTTTTTATTTTCTCTGGATCGACCGCTATACCCTCAGAAGATATGATGTGTCCTAGGTACTGAATCTGATCTTTATAGAAATCACACTTGCTGAATTTAGCATAAAGTTTATTTTCCCTTAAGGTTTGCAGTACTATGCGAAGGTGCTCTTTATGCTCATCGATACTTCTGGAGTATATGAGAATGTCGTCAATGAATATAAGAACGAATTTATCTAGATAAGAATGGAAAACCCCATTCATCATGCTCATGAAGGTTGCTGGGGCATTGGTAAGACCAAATGGCAAGACTACAAACTCATAGTGGCCATAGCGAGTTCTAAAAGAAGTCTTGAAGATATCTTCATCTTTAATCTGAATTTGGTGATATCTAGATCTTAAATCAATCTTTGAAAACACTGCTGCTCCCTTAACCTGATCGAAGAGGTCATCGATCCAGGGTAAGGGGTACTTATTTTTCACGGTCAACTTGTTCAATTGTCTGAAATCTATACACAGCCGTAGGGTACCATCCTTCTTTCTTACGAACAGAACCGAAGCTCCCCAAGGAGATACACTGGGTCGGATATATCCTTTATCCAGCAGCTCTTGCAGCTGGATTTTTAATTCAGTTAGCTCAGGAATACTCATTCTGTATGGTGCCTTGGATACTGGGGCTACTCCAGGGACTAGTTCTATGGTAAAGTCGAGACTTCTCTTGGGTGGTAATCCAGGAATATCTTCTGGAAATACATCCTTAAATTCTTGTACTACAGGAATTTCCTCTAGAGCTGACACCTTGTCTTTGGGGTTTGTAAATCCCACTTGAACTGCATAGATCTGACAGCCCTTATGCATACATCTAGCCAGTTGATGGGTTGTAACAGATCATAACTTCACTTCTCTCTTAACCCCCTAGACCTCTACCCTAGCACCATTTTTAGATAGAAAATTAATGGTCTTATCCTTACAGTTTACTAAGGCCCACTGCCGCTCCAGCCAGTCCATGCCTATCAAGACATCGTAGGAGCCTAACGGTAATATATTTAAATCTGTGCTAATTTTTTGTTCTGCTAATTTTATTTCACAGCCTTCTACTTTTGCACAAACTTTTCTCTTTGCACCGGTAGCTAATTGAACCAACCAAGGGTTCTTAAATTTTGAACTTTTTAGATGACATTCATCTACTATTCTAGGACTAACATAGCTCAAACTAGCACCTAGATCTATTAAAATGGAAATAGGATGATCGAATATTTTACCTTCAAGCTCCACCATTGAAGGTTGATAATCTGCCTGACGATCTTCCAACGCTGCATTGATTCGAGGTACATTTCATGCTACATCACCCATAGTAGAAGCTTCATGAATATTTGCAATGGGTTCTACTCTCCCTCTATGAGGACAGTTATTGTAGTAATGGGGTTCCCCGCAACCCCAGCACTATAATGGTGGTTGGGGCACCTGACTGGTTTCCAATTTACTTGATGCCTCACTTTGTCTTACATCGCTCGAAGGTCTGTACTTTTGTTGATTTCGATTAATAAGTCCATTTGGTGCTTTACATCCTGAGAATCTGGTTCCTGGGTTTCTCATATTCTTGTTATTTGTAAAGTTTTTTTGTCCCTTCTTACTTGGCCAACTCTTCTGCACTTCACCTTTCTGTCTCATTTGCTGATAGCAGATCCGAGCTTTTCGGACTACTTCATCCATTGTTTTTGGATTGTCAAATTCCAGTCTTTCCTTCATGAAAGTAGGCAGGCTGCTAACAAAACATTGGACTTTAGCCTTTTCTTCTTGGATATAAGGGACGTATCTTAGTAGTGATGTGAATTTTGTTATAAATTCATCCATCGTTTGTTGCCCTAGTTTTAAATCATGAAACTCTTTTTCTTTGTCGTCATAGAATCGCTCTGTCAGATATCTATCCTTAAAATGCTTTTGGAATTGCTCCTAGGTAACCTCTTGCTCATTGATCTCTTTGACTATTTTAATCTCCTCCCACCATAGGGTGGCCATGCCTTGCAACTAATAAATTGCTAGCCTTGCTCTCAAATTTTCATCATATTCATATATTTGAAAATATTTGTTCATGTTAATAAGCCATGCCTTCGCTGCTTCCTCCATTTCATCATTATATTTTGGTGGCTTGATCTTCTTGAATTCTCCCTAAAGTTCTGTTTTCTATCTTTTTAATCCCTTTTTGCTGGAACCATTATTTGATTCCTCCTTGTTACCAGTTTGTCCCCCTTCTGATTCCTGATGTTGTTCTTGCTGTCTGCATGTTTCTGTTCCATTTTCTTCTCCTTGACTAGGGTCTGGATTTCTCTAGTTCTGTTTATCTGATAAACTTTTCATAATTTTCTCTTGTTCCAAATAGAGTCTCTCATTGTCCGCTCACAGGTTCTGCATTTCTATTCTTAACTACTGAATTGTTTCGAGTAAGGCAACATTGGTGCCAACATTTGTTTCTCCCAATTGAACCCATACTTCTGGGTTACGTCCGGTGCTCCTATGTGCATCAAAATCATTTTGTTATTTTCCAAATCATTCAACCTATCCTTAGTGTAGTAACCTGAGGCTTTGATACCAATTGTAACACCCTTAACCAAAAAAAAAAATCGTTATAAGTAATATAACTAAAATACAAAATTTTAATAAAAATGCTAAACTATTGTTACCCTTCCGCAATATAATATCACTTAGAATTTACATATCCAAACTTCGTTGTAGTTTGTATTAGCATTTCTTAACTACTGTGAACATATCGTTATTAAATGTTTATTAAATTTGACCCGATGGTATGTACACCTTTGATTAATGCGAGCAATTCTCCGTATCTCACATCATAGCTTGTGTTGACTTTCCCTGGCCCATCCGGGCGGCCCTTGGCTGGATGGCTGCCAGCTGCCAGAACTCATCCTAATCGCTTGCCATCTGTGGTCTGGTGCACAACGCGGGATTGGCGATGGATTCGAGGTTGTGTCACGCTCCGAGGGTAAACCCTTTCAACCCAGCGTTCAGGTGGTTTCCTTGTTCATTTGCTGGGCATGGCTCTGGGGGTTGCGCTCTGGTTCCTTCTACGACTTTCCTCTGCAACTCATTGAAATCTACCTACTATGTAAGGAAGAAGGTTCATCATACATACCTACCTACGGACAAGCTTGTATTGAAGCTGTATGTTGTCGCTCGAATTAGGTGAGACCCAGTTAACAGTTTCAAATATGAGTTTGAATTTGGTTCACGGTTTCTACATTCAGTCATGTTTTCACTGGGTATTTAGTCCTATTATGGTGTCCCACTAATGATGTTTTGATTCCTGTAGGTGTTTCCTCCAATATGGTGTCTGAAGTCTTTGTTGTTGATACGCTCTTGCTTCACCTTCACGGTCCTGGGTAAGTACTGAGGGTTTTGCATGCATTAATGGTGCAGGTCTTATTTACACATCTTTTGGTGGTTAGATGACTGTAAAAGGGTATTAACCCCAAGATTTTGGTGTAGGGTTCACCCAAATGGAAAATGGGTGCGGCATCCAGACCTACTCACAGTCATGTACCAACTAGCATGGGGCCTCCGGGTATGCGGGTTTTGTTTTCCTTGATTGTTGCTGGCTCCTCTTACCTCGAATGAGGGTTTTTCTCTGAATGGGTTTTCCCATTTTGGTTTTTGATTAAATTATGAACTGTGCTATACACGACCTCTGTGGTCTGAATGGTGATGACTCCCTGTTCCTGGGATTACATGGCACATAAATGTAATTTTATCTCTAGGTTCTGTTTTGTAAACAGAACCATTGTTGGTAACATTTTTGTAAACTTTTTCTATTAATACAATGAAGAATTCTGTTATGCTTCTATTTAGGTTCCTTTTATCGCTGAGTTTTCTCTCTAAAATTAGTTTTTGGATTGGTGAATCTTTAGTTTATGTTGTCCTCAAAATGTCATTCTAGGGCATCCTCTTAGGTTGCCCTCAGAACAAATTTGAAGGACCAAGACCGCTAGAACAATGTTATTCTTTTTACAAGGAAACCTTGTTTCCCCAAATCTCCCATTTCTGTATAAAGCACTATTTTTTTTTTAAATCACTTATCACATTGGAACAAATTATGGTAATGAATTTCCGCTTACTATTATGATTCCTCACCAGAGGTCCATCAATTAAATTCCAAAATTATAACTACTATAAATACACACATACCTCTTGCATGGGTATTTGTTAACGTAACTTGTTCTTAAGGTTTTGTTACACTAGGTTATCTGTCATGGTTACAATTGCAGTCACATAAACAAGTTTGGTCAGTTCCTGGCCATATCACACAAATCTGAATGTAATTTCGTGTATTCTTTCTTCCATAACATAAGTAGGAATACCCACCTCGATTCATTTAGTTTTGCTCTTTTTAGTGATGCTTGGCTAACTCTAGGCATTCTGTTATATGTTCAAGTTTGTTTCTCTTTTCTTAGAATCATTCTATGCTTGGGTTTGGTTGCACAGTCTTACCCAGATTGCTAAATTTGGCATACAGATTTAATGCATTCAGGTTTAAGATATAGATCCTGTGCATTCGTTCTATTTGTACTATAACATGCATGTTTTCAACAGATTGTTATCTACACATTTTTTTAATTTACTTGGATCTAATTTAACTTTCATTTAAGTTAATTGACCCTTAAATCTTAGCACTACTTTTTCAATCAGATACAGGATTAAATAAAACAATATAAATCCAACTCCAAAATACCTCCATCCTAAGCTTTTATAGATTATTTTAACAAGATGTACTTATCCATATTGTACGTATTGCCATGGCGAGACCAATCTGTAATAAATGAACCTTTTTCCACCTTTCCTATGAGAACCTCGCAATCAAGTCGAGGGTTCTCCCACCAAGCTCCTCTTTCACCCAACCAATAAGTTATTCACATAGTTATTCATCAATGAACCCTTTTCCACACTTCAGTTATTCATTAATGAACCTTTTTCCACACTTCCTATGAAAACCTGGCAATCAAGTCGAGGGTTCTCCCGCCAAGCTCCTCTTTCACCTAATCAATTAGTGGTTGACACATTTATTCACACTTCAGTTATTCATTAATGAACCTTTTTCCACACTTCCTATGAAAACCTGGCAATCAAGTCGAGGGTTCTCCCGCCAAGCTCCTCTTTCACCTAATCAATTAGTGGTTGACACATTTATTCCCATGTAGCAATTTTTGGTGCTTGGACTCCCGCCAAGCTCCTCTTTCACCCAATCAATCAGTGGTTCACACGTTTATTCACATGTAGCAATTTCTGGTGCTTGGCCTTAAGATTTTAGGTCCAGCCAGGTGCTTGGCCTCAAGACTCCAGGTCCAGCCAACAAAAGTATTTTTGTTTTCAAAACTTATTCCCACTGAATCCTCCTTCAGCTCAAGGAATTTTTTTTTTTTGCAGAAAGAAAAGCCCTCCCCCTCGTCCTTCTCTCTTCGTTTTTGTAAAGGAGGAGTAGAGGGAGGGTAACTGTTTCTTTAACTAATAACTGATAACTGTTGGGTGAAAAAGAGTTACTAAGGTTTGTTTTTGTAAAGGAAGAGTAGAGGGAGGGTAATTGTTTCTTTAACTAATAAACTGTTGGGTGAAAAAGATTTACTAAGGTTCATCGACCCTCCTCCTCTCTTATTTATTGTAAAGGAAGAGTAGGGAGAGGGTAGTTGTTTCTTTAACTAACATCTCATAACTGCTAGGTGAAAAAGAGTTACTAAGGTTCATCAGTGATTCTTTTAGAATTCCCATAGAATACCATATATGCCATAATTATTTATTTATTTAATAAAACTATTATTATTACTGAATCTATTTAATGTCCATTTCCAAAAGTAAAAACAAGAGTTCATTTCCTTACTGTAAAGTAAAAACATACAAGTAAAAGTAACTTGAAGTTATGGAATGTCACCTAACTCCTATACTAACTGCTTTACCACAAGCAAGTAATTGTTTCGAGGAAAATAAGATCAGAATCACACTAGAAAAAGAATGAGTGGTGAGAAGGTTGGAGTGTCCCAGGCAAAACAATTTCAAAAAATATTGTAGATGCAACGTTTGAATCATGTGTTTGATGGTGTTGTGGCAAAACAATTTCAAAACATATTGTAGAAGCAATGTTTGAATCATGTTTTTGATGGTGGAAATGGATTCAGCACCACCATTAATAACGTCTAGAGCACCTAAAGTTATGAATTTTGACAACTTTTACTTAAATTTACAAAAATCCTTCCCCAATTTTTTTCAAAATATAACCGAAATTTCCATAACTTTTGAGGCAAAAAAGCATAATTTTTTAAAATGCTCCTCAAAATTTCACCACATTTTTTAATAAAAGAGCAGAGTTAATCACTCCTACAATAACTCTATAAGTGTATACCACATGCATGTGATTGTTTCGAGGAATATAAGGTCAGAATCAAAGTAGAAATAGGATATGCGGTCCAACCAACCTGTTATTCTCCTCGTAAAACTAAGAATTGAAGGCAGCTCACTACGTACTTGTTATAGACACTAGCCCAATCGACTAACTGGGACCTGTTATTCTCCTCGTAAAACTAAAAATTGGAAGCAGCTCACTTACGTGATTGTTATAGACACTTGTCCAACCGAATAACTTCGACATGTTATTCTCCTCGTAAAACTAAGAATTGAAAGTAGTTCACTACGTGCTTGTTATAGACACTAGTCGTTGCACTGTGACTTGTGTGAATTTTTTTATCTTTTCAATATTGTCACATTTTTTTATTTAATTTTTTTCAATGAACAATGTCTGAGTGTTTTATAAACGAGTGGATTCTATTTGTAAATGGGTGAATATATAAGCGACTAATGATATTTTTTTTTATGTATTTTAATTTATTTGTAATTTAAATTATTTTAAAATTGAAGTTTAATTTTTTTATAATATTCAGTTTTTTAATAAGATGATACAGCTTTGTAGTATATGTTTTAAAATGTATAAATGAATTTAAATTTCTAAAAAATTATAAGAAATTTATTATTTATATATATACATAATTTTAATAATATTTTAATACATTTTAATGAAATATATAAAAAATAAAATGAAAAATATAAAATACTACATAAAAATTTTTGCCTACATATTAACTTACTTTTTTAAAAATAAATATTTTAAAACTAGATAAATTAAAAAATAAAATTAATTATCATAATGAAATTATTATTTTTAAAATCGAATGTATTTGAATATAGTAATTAAAAGAAATGATTTTTTTTAGCATAAAACAAATCGTCGAAAAACATGGTCATTTTATAGAAATTAGTATTAAACCAATGGTCAAAAAATGTGATCATTTAATAGATTCCACTTTTTATAAATAAAGTTGCACTTAATATACTTAAAAATATTTCCACTCATTTTTTAAATTAATCAAAATTCTAAAAATATAATTGCTATAAGGAAAATTCAATTTGTAAAAAAACAATAATAATTAGTTTATGCACTTTATTTTTTTTTTTGGGGGAAGATGAGAAAAATTAACCGCGTTAGTACAGCTATTCCTCGAAACCATAAAAACTTGGTTTGTAAGTCAATACTGATATTCATCAAAACCCTAAACCCATACGCGTTTTAAAGACTATGCAGCAATTGATTCATAGAAGCATAGCAGAAGGAATGGCAGTCTGCCTCTCTTGGAAGGCAGGCCATCTAAGCGGGTTGAGGGCCGAGAACACGTCAATTTCAGAGAGTTCGGGCAGTGATTTTAGAAAATGGGTTCGCGAAGTGATTTTTTTCTGGAATATGAGAAAAATTAACCGCGTTAGTACAGCTATTCCTCGAAACCATAAAAGCTTGGTTTTCAAGTCAATACTGCTATTCATCAAAACCCTAAACCCATACGCGTATTAAAGTCTATGCAGCAATTGATTCAGTACAGAAGCATAGCAGAAGGAAGGGCAGTCTGCCTCTCTGGGAAAGTAGGTCATCTAAGTGGGTAGTCTGCCTCTCCAGGAAGGCAAGCCGTCTAAGTGGATTGAGGGCCGAGAGCACCTCAATTCCGACCATGGGCAATCATGGGCAGGACCAAGTCGACAAAATCATGTTGTTTGCCCGAATATGCCTTGTTGTGCTTGCATTCGTGATTGTGCTCCACTTCAATGGGAAGTGGATTTGGGATTTCGTAAAATCTACCAGAAGAAGATCTCATTTTAGGCGACGTCGGATTGATTTTACTGGACAAGAACCGGAAACTCTGCAAAACATGGGGTTGGATTCTGTTGTATTAGAGACACTGCCCAAGTTTGTGTATCGATCACAGAATTTCACGGATGGGTTAGAGTGTTCAATATGTCTGTGCGAGTTGCAGGAGAATGAAAATGCCCGGATTCTACCCAATTGCAAACATAGTTTTCATGTGGACTGTATCGACATGTGGTTTTTTTCGCATTCCACTTGTCCCGTTTGCAGAACTGACGCCAAACCCAAAAAATCTATTTTGGAATCCCCTAGAGTTGCGCAGGTTTCGTCTACAATCCCAGAACTAATTGGGGAAGTGATCCTTCCCAATCTGAATTTGGAGGACGGGCAGACTGCAAGTTCTGAAGAGCAATATGACATCGAGAACCCACCAAATATATTACCCGGTTGTGTGGAGGAGCAAATGAATGCAGATATCGATGAGGGTACCTCCAGTGGAAGAGCATATTGCCATTAATATACCCAAGAAGCCGATGTTTTCCATTAGTTTTGCTCGCCAAATGGTTCGCAGTCGTCTTCGGAATATCCTTCGGCTACCTATAGTGTAACAACTATGATTCTCTATTATCTCTAGTGTAAAGATCATACATGTATGCTAATGTATGATCTAAATTTTGATATATTCGTCTATCGTCTGGTTATTACGGTAAAATGTGTCGCAAAAGAAATGGAAATGGGTTCTGATTTAGTTTTGCATATCATCCATCGTTTGGTTTCACTTCGTTTCTTTACAGTTTTTATTGGATTGCAATCGAACTCATTTGATTAAATTGTATAGAACGAATCTGAAATACGATTAATACTTGCTTAATGATATTTAAGGAAATGCAACGCTTTTCTCTTCCAGAGAGTCCAAAGGTTGGATGAGTTTTTAAACATTTTTAAAGTACAGTACTCACTCTTATTACTCCAAGGCGTTTTTAGGGGGACGGCTGCCCAGCGACCTTCGTCCTCTGTGGAAGGCCAATTACGATCCGCCAAATGTATTTTCCTTTAAGAATCCCATCACAGAAAAGGGAACTTGAATAGCAGATATCAAAATCCATTGACGCCGCTCTGATTCTGCTAAAGAGAGTTCCTCCAACGCCAATAATAATATCATCAACGACCTTCTCCATACATATTCCAACAGGGCGGAGACGGCGGCTGCATAACGCTCCAAGTTACTAAACCCACTGTAATTTTTTATTTCTAGTGTCTACAACGTTTCGTTGTTCGGTCTTTTTGGTAAATTTTGTTGCTGCCTTCTGCGTTTATGCCGCTGGAATTGAACCCAGGAGGGTTTCTCCTTTGTTTATGGGAATATTGCGGTTTTTAGTTGTTGTTTTAATATCGCAGAAAAAAAATTCTTATTTCAATACTTTTAGTATATATTACGTGTGGAGATCAGGGTGGTGAATTTGCAATTTGGTTGTTCGTTTGTTTGGGGAAATCTGTGTGCTTTTTGGATTGTTTTAATATGACATGAAAGGAATTTTCTTATTTCAGTTTTTCTAATGTACTCTGGGTGGAGATGATGTCAATGAATTTGCAAATTGGGTTTGGGTTTTGATTGGTTTATGTGGAAAAGATAAAATATTGAGAGAAATAAAAGGTTTTAGGTAATTGTGATATTTATTTGTTTGTCTTTTTAAGGAGAGAAAATGACTTTTGGGCCGAGATTGGGAGTGGTGGACTTCCCGGCTGGGTTCAATTAGGGTGGATCTTTTGGAAATCTTATATGATCATTTTTATTTATTTTTGTTTTTTTTACTCAACAAAAGCACTGGCGTGGTTTTCTGCCATCGGTATTTTGGGTTCCCTGGAAACTGTTTTGTTTTGTTTTTTTTTTTTTTTTTTATATATATATAGAAAGTACTAATGGGTATTGGCCTTTTTGTGGAATTCTTTACGTTTTGTAATTTTTCCGAAAAGTAATATCGGGTCGTGGTTTATTGTTAGTGAGGTGAGCATAAAAAAGACTTTGTTGATGGTTATATCTAACAACCGTTTATAAAAGGGGTTTTATTTTTTGAAAAATATATTTATGGTGATTTGAAGTTCGATGTATAAAGGTGATGGGTTTTACATCAGGAACATAAGAAGTTCGAGGATTATTTAGATGCACAGTTGGAAATGAATGATGTAGGGCCATTGTAGCAAGTTACAATGGATAAATAATATTCATCTAAGTTACATATTGTGTTAGATGCTTAGTTTTTTTCTTACCTCAAAATGCATAAAACACTTATATCTCTTTCATAATTGAGGGAATAGTTTGGTATAGTCAAACATATTTAAACACAAAATTTCTTTTAATGTCATATTTCATTCTTTTAAGCATAGATTCCATTCTATTAAGGTGAAGCATCACTAACTTTTTCTGAGGCCTTTACATTTACTATACTATTACATTACAATGTGGTTAGCATTAATATTGTATTGATAAACTTGCTAATTCTTTTGAACAATTGAAAGTAGACTCAACATATAGAGTCACACACTTGAGAGTAACACACTTGAGAGTAACGTAAGTTATATTTATTTTTTGATGCCTAATTGAATAAGTGAAGTGCATTACATTACAATGTGGTTAGCATTAATATTTTTTTTCCAAAGGAAAAAACAGTAACTTTTTATTAAAAAGATAATGAAAAGTTACACTTGCATATGCACTGAAACATTCTGTAGGCTGCCACAAGGGCCCGAGTGCTTTTGCACCCATCGCAACGTTAGAAGGCTAACGTGCACAAAGAAAAAGAAAAAAAGAGAAGAGAGGAGAGAGAAAGAAAGAGGCAAAAAACTGAAAGAGAGTAAAATTCTCACTTCAAGTTTTTCTCCCCTTTTTCTTTTCGACCTTACGCCACTCTCCTTGAGTGGGCTCGATCGAAGCAATGACTATCTGTGTTTCTGCATTCTGTGGGCCAGTTTCTTTGTCTGAGTCTGAAGTATCAGAGTGGTGCTGCCGTTTGATGCCTCCCATGCTTGGATCCACTCTTGTCATCTCTGTCTTGTTGTTCGGTGTGGCTCCCTTCTGATTCTCCATTTCTTGAGATGTCTCAGTCTTCTCTGCAGGGGCCTCTTCCACCTCTGCTTCTGATTCTTCTTCCTCTGAGTCTGGGGGTGAAAATTTCCACCCTTTCTTCTGCTTCCCTTTCTGCTTCTTTTTACTGTTTACTTTCTTGTCTTCTGGACATGAACTTTGCAGGTGTCCTGTCTGTCTACAGAGCCTGCATCTGAAAGCAGTGTTTTCATAATCTAGTAATTGCAACCAGTTTTGTTGTTTGTAGATCAACCTTATATTGTCCGGCAGCCCTTTGCTTAAATCTACTTCCACACAAATACGTGCGAAAGTGTAGATCCTTTCATCAATCCTTTCCAGGTCCGTTTTGATATATTCCCCTAAGCTGTTTCCAATGCCTTCCAAGACTTGTTCATTCCAAAAGTGCAGAGGAAGATTGTATAGTCTGACCCAGACCGGCATTTTGGTGACAGTCATTTTGTTTGGGTCAAAATCTGGAAACCATGGGGTCATAAATAGCCCCGATGTTCCCCAAAACCATGGCCCTGTACTGATGACTATATCTTTGACCTCCTTGGATGTAAATTTAACTATAAAGAACCCCTTTGAGCATAGGTGAATATCACATTCCATGGTCCAGCTGGTGAAGATCCAATGGAATAGATCCAAAGGTTTGGGCCAAAAGCTGTTGAAGCGGCATATTAGAGCTTGCGTTTCGTAGGACTTTACGAAATCGTCAAGCCCTGAGGAATCTAAATTTAAGGCTGGGGTTTGCTCTGACTGATCTACTATGTATGGCCTGGGTATGTGTCCGCCTTGATCTGAAGAAGACCCTATGTCTCTGCTGCCCTGAAGAATGTTTTTGTAGGATAAACCTCCTTTGGGTTGGTGCTGGGGTGTAGATTTTTTCCCCTTGTCCCCCCCTAAGGAGCTTGGCTGTCCCTGAGGCAGAGCCCCTCCTCTCAATCTGAAGTTTAATGTAATGATTGATCCTGGCCCAATCTCATAGCTATCAATCGATCTGAGATCCTGGAGGGTCCGCCTGCCACTGACCAGATGTTGGATCTGAACTGGGTAACCCATTTCAGCCCAAATCTGTTGTTTCAGCTGCAGGGAGGTGCTTCTTGCAAGAACCCATACTAAACGAGTTTTTCCTTGAGGGGGTTTAATCAGAATCTGAAAACAAGAATTTTTTACCTGCTCTGGCTGCAAGCAGACCTCCAGATCTGGTCCTGTTTTTGTTTGTTTTTCCTTGAACTTGTCTGGATCTGCTAAAGCTCTGCTCGATCTATGATTTGTGCCCTCGATCTGCTGCCTGGGGTCGCGCTGTGCTCGTATATTGGCTAGATCATGTAGATCCGAGCCGAAACTATAATGTTTGGGCCCCTGCGTTGATGGAGGGATCGGATCTGCTTCATGCGGCCCTCCCCTACCTTTTCTCCATGCGATTTGGCAGAGCCTGGCCTCTGAAAGCCACCCGGCACGACATCTTGTTTGTTCAAGAGCGCCGTTCATGGCCTCGATCTTCCGCCAGAGGTAGGCCTCTTCGTATATCCATTTAAAAAAGTGTGACTCCGTTGAAACCCTCACCTCCCGGTCTCGTTGAGAGCATAAATTTTGTTCCCAGTCCAAAATCGCGTGATTCCTTATGACGGATAATCCCACAGCTGCATTTCCGCGTTGATCTGGGTGCATTTGAAGCGTTTTTCTGCAGGAGGCATGCCATTTCTCTGGAGGCGCATGCAAGAAAGGCAGCCTACCAGCAATGGTCGCCGTCGCCCCAATCCCTGGATCGGCTTCGGTCCCTGAGGTGGGCTTGGGAGCCACCGCGGCAATGACAGAAACTCTGCTCGAAAAAACCCTAGCCGTCGCCATCGTCAAGTTAATCCGACCTCTCTCCTCTTGTGTGTTGTCCGTCTGGTTAGCATTAATATTGTATCGACAAACTTGCTAATTCTTTTGAACAATTAAAATTAGACTCAACATATAGAGTCACAAACTTGTGAGTAACATAAGTTTTATTTATTTTTTGATGCCCAATTGAACAAGTGAGGTGCTTATCAATAAATGGAAGTTGACACTAAAAAGTTGGTTTCATATTGGTCCTTTTGCAGGGTTCTCTCAAATAGAGTGTTAGTTTACTAGAAAATTAGCTTGAGAGTTGTTTTTGGATGACCTAATATTTGAAATTTTATATTGTTATAGTTTAAGATTTTGTCAAGATAAACAAGAAATTGAGATTTTTTTCAAGGATATAATGAAGGTAAGTCTAAAAGGGAGCTATAGGTGTGATTCATATAAGGACGATGGGTTACATAGATTTACATATTTATATTAGGAAAGCTCACATGGTTTTAATGTAAATTATAGGCTACATACAAGTGTTATTTTGCTAAGCATTTCAATTGTATTTAAATCTTTCCATTGTGTCAAAGGAATCCACTAATTACCCATTAAAGATATAACTTTTCCTTTGGGCTTGTAGGGTTTCCTCAAACTACCATAAAAAAATATAAATAAAGATAATATTAAATGTTGTTTCTTTTATAGGAATAAGCTTCCATCTAACTCAATATTTAAAGTTTGTTTTATACAAATAAGATGACATCTAACCCAAGTCTATCGCTTGTACCATTGAGTAGACATTAAATCTAGATGATTATAGGTTTTTTATTCACATTTGATTTTCATCATTTCTTGAAAGTGGGCATAGATTTTGAAAAATGTAAAAGATATTTGGAAAAATATTGCTTTATGACAATGAATTTTCTTTATCAATCAGTTTTTTTTAGTGTAACACCCTTTTGTTTCATCATATTTACTCTTTTTTTTTACCAAGTTTATGTAGAACATAGAAACTTTTCAATTCACTTAACATGTTTGTTAAGAAGGCTGGAAAAGCCAAGTATCATGACATTTTTGTTTAAAGAAATCAAACAGGGTTAATTAAGGAAAAAAACTAAATACGAAACAATTATAACAACTCCTTGAACAGTTACAAACTATTGCCATCCCTTTTCCCCAAAAGAGGAAAGGAAAGGGCAACAAGGGGGTTGCAAGAACTTTTGCTTGGGCTAGGTAGTGATACTAGTGGGAAGATTTCAATTAAGGAAAATAATCGAATGGGTGTGCAACTTGAGGTTGGACTATAGTCCTATCGCCCAAGACACCTCACTAATTTTATTCAAATTGTTAGGAGCAGGAAGCGCTTGGTGGGGGACCATGGACATGATTTCTAGGTCCATGGGTGGGTGGTGAGACTTTCCAGAAATAGTATTGATTGCACAGTGTTAAATAAACCGGAATAGATAATTACCAAAAGCTTATATTTATTATTGACAGTTTAAATGGTGTGTAACTAGGAGTAATGATTCTATTTTCTTCTGTCTCTAAGCTAGGTACTATTGATTATGAGTAACATCTTGTATACTTTGTTGTATTCATCATAGGGAAGGATTGATTTCATATTTCCCCTCTAGTTTTATATTATGATTGAATCTAAACCTTACAATATTATAATTCTACAAATCTAACGAATACCTGTTGTATGATAAACAGATGCAAGGATAATGGAGTTATAATTGTTAATTAGATTCTGTTAATTGTATATGTTTTTGGAACAGAAAAAAATAAAATTAAAAAATAAATAAGTAAATTATCTATACATTCAAGTACCAAATCACCAAGAAAAAAACAAATATAATACTCGTCACATTCCTAATAGAGAAAGGCTAGCAGCCTGAATGTATAAATTCCTTTCGATCGTTAAAAATGAAAGAAATCAGCTTCAATCTATACCCTGACTTAACATATACTCGAGAATCAACATGCATTCAAGACTCATTACAATTATAGGAATTTTCTTATTCACTAGTAGGTTATCACCTATTAAAACAAAGAGTAACAGCAGTAATGCATAGACCAAATATATTTAAGAGCTATAATCATTATTAAATATTCCTCTATTCACAATTCTCTGCATAAACTGTTTCCATTCAATATACATGACAACCTAAACTATGAATATATTCATATACACACAATATTTTCATATAACCAGCTTGTCCATGGCAAGGCTGAGACTTCACGAGGGTTATCAATAAAATTCCAAACAAACCTTCCGAACAACCAAGAAACAGAGTAGCACTTATGGGTAATGTATGCCATAAAACAATAACTATAAATTAATTCAGTTCAAAATCATTCGAAATATTACATTAAGGTCCAAGCAGCCAAGCTACGAATCCAAAATGGCTACAATCAAATTACATTTTCTACATCCATTAAATGATTACAGATTCCGGGATACAGTGAGACTTTGGCCATGCCGAGAGCCAGCAAACCCTCCGACCCTCAAGCGTGAAACTAAATCTAGCCTTAACAATCAAAGTATACTGTTGATTTGTGAATTTAATCCAACCTGTAAAATAACAGAGAACTGTCGAATTAGTTCTAGTGTAGATCATTTTCGAAGGCTCATTGACTTCGGGAATAGGGTAGAGTTGTTACCTATAAACCCAACAAAAACCCAATAGAGGTTAGTTGTCCAGAAGATTAATCCTGCAGATAAGCACTTAAAAACCTATGCTAATTATATATGTACCTGGAAGGAATTGTGCCATCGTTGGAGCATCACATACCTGAAAGCCCAGTATCAGAATGTCAAACCACAACTTCTCAAAAGGAAAAAGGGTGTTCGTATTAATTCTGGAGTATATAAAACTTGGGTTCCGCGGTAAAAGGGTATCCTTATTTTGCCACTGGGGTTGAGGGACGAACCGAGACTATCCACCTAAGTATGCCTGCAACAGATATTTTTTGTCAGTGACATTGAGAAGGAACGAGGGTAACTAAGAATACAAAACAAACACTGCATCAACTGGCTAGCTTACCTCGTTGCCACAGTTTGTCTGAAGGTGATAGCCATTAATTCCAGAATCGTCAAATGACACCTTCTAACCGAGTAGATGTAGAGGTAGAAACCCTCATTTCCTTTCTTCACTCAGTACTCATTACAGAGCTTCAACCCTTCTTGGTACCGTTAGAGCA
Organism: Pinus tabuliformis; assembly: GCA_031772625.1. Classification (NCBI taxonomy): domain Eukaryota; kingdom Viridiplantae; phylum Streptophyta; class Pinopsida; order Pinales; family Pinaceae; genus Pinus; species Pinus tabuliformis. The sequence goes on from CM062815.1 coordinate 785,040,049, forward strand.
AAATGGAATAGGAAGGTAAGGTTAGGGTTTACAATGTAAATGGGTTAGGTTTCCCGTACCTTAGCTACACTGTACCAACTAATCTTAGCATTAAACGCTTACACGTTAGCATTAAATCGAATCAGGTGGGAGAGTCAGAGTCATCGCCTCTATCGAGATGAGGACAGGTTGAACTCAACCATTTCAACTGATAGATAAGCCATGCAGATGGACTAGGATTATGTTAAATCCAAACCTTTAATACATGCAAACTCATTTTGTCATTAATCATTCAATTAAAATCAAACAAGAAATATATTCCATAGGGTAAGGTCGAAAGTTAACCATGGTATTTAAGGAAGAATTTTCTTTCTTAATAAGGGGTGCTACAAATGTTATCAGAGCCCAAATTCATACACTAAGGCTTCTAGGTTAAATAATACAAAAAAAAGTGTTATCATGCTTAAAATATGCAATAAACAATTAAGTTGCAAATGTGAACACAGTGATAGAGACAAAAGTCCACACTCAACATGCAAAGGAACCCCAGGATCTGAAACCCGCCGGATGTGCCTTATGTGGAGGCCAATCCAGATATATGGATATAGCTGGGAGAGGAGTCTTGACAAGCTAATGTTGTGCTTCTAGAAAAAATGCAACAACTACGTACATAAATGATAAATTTGAGGTCAGGTAATGAATGCATGAGATAGGAGCAAGAGAAGATTCTCAAGAGCCTGTCTGAATGACATAATTAGCAAGGGCCAGACCCCTATTATGGAGGTCAGACAAAGAACACCAACAACTCACCATTGTGAGGGTAATTCTGAGTTAGCAGAAGGGCATAAGGGGGATGAAGAAGGGCATTCCGATAACGTGTCAGACCAAATGAAAACCAAAAAACAAAAGACATAATTACAGCGTGAGTTTAAGAAAATAAAACCATCCCTGTTCAAAGGAGAATGCAAGGAGGCGGCTGAAGTAAGGCCAACTGATATGGGGAAGTATTTAGAAATTTATGAATATACTAACAAGCTCAAATCACGTTTAGCAGTTTATTAGTTACCGGGAAAAACCACTCTCTGGTGGGAAGATTAAAAAATAGTGAGACAGATTGATGAAGAACAGGTGAGATGGCAAGAATTCTAGAAACACTTTAATGATAAATACTTGACTAAGAATTACTACAATGAAAAAGCGAAGGAGTTCCATGAGTTAAGATTGGGAAACTTGACTATGGACGAATATGTGGAGTGGTTCACCTCCTTCTTACAATATGTTCCATACATGCAGGAGGAAAAAGAAAAAATTCAGCGATTTATCAATAGTCTCCCTAATTTCATGAAGGCAAAGCTGGAATTTGACTATTCGAGGTCAATGGATGATGTGGTGCAAATGGCCCGTATATGTTACCAACAGATGAAACAAAAAAGAGGCACCCAAAGGAAATTCAAGAAGAAGAATGAGGAATCTACCACCAAATAGATAGCAGAAGTTAGCAAATGGTCAGAATAATCAGTAGAGAACCTTTGAAAAATTTACCAGAAATCCACCCAAGTTTCTAGCATACCCTAAAAGAGAGCAAGCAGAGCGAAATAATAATCATGTGATTGAACAACCACCTAAGCCTCCTCTGCAATGATGGGGATGTGGAGAATCTCACTATTATAAGAACAACCCACACAAGGCTCGAACTGAACAACTTTCCAACATGCAAGAAGCTTCTATAGCTGGAGATATAACAAGGAGTATGCCCATAATTAATCCCGCTTTGGATGACCATAAGGTAGAATACCCACCCACCATGATCGAGTGCGAAGGTATGATTTCTAATCAACATGTTTCTGTTTTATTTGATCCAGGTGCTAGCCTGAGTTATATTGGCCCCAAGGTGGTAGAAAAATGTCAGCTGCCTAGTAGCAAATTTAAGAAATCCTGGATAATGCAACTAGCCACTATAGCTAAGAGGAAGGTGTCTGCCAAATCAAAAAATTGTCCTATCTTAGTTTCATGGTAGCTCATTCATGTTGATCTAAATATATTGCCCCTAGGTTCCTACATTGTATTGATAGGAATGGACTGGCTAGAAGGACGTTGGTCCTTAGTGGATTGTAAAAATAAATATGTGAACTACCTTATGGAACTGGGGTAAAAAAAATAAATTCAAGGAATCGAGAAAAGCATGAAGTTATGCCCCATCACTACTAACTAGCTCAACAAATGCATTAGAAAAGGCTGTCACATTTATGTTGTTCAAGTAGGATACTCTAATGACATAAATAAGATGACTTCTTTAGAAAACATTCCTGTAATCCAAGAATTCGTGGATGTATTTCCAGAAACTATTCCCAAGCTACCCCTAGACGTGACATCGATTTAACTATCGAACTCATACCTGGAGCAGCCCAGGTTTCAAAAGCCCCTTACCGCATGAGTGTCGCTAAGTTAATAGAACTCAAAATGAAGCTGCAAGATATTTTACACAAAGGGTACATTCGTCCCTGTGTATGACCATGGGGAGCCTTGGTATTGTTTGTTCGAAAGAAGGATGGGACTTTAAGGTTGTGCATTGACTACCATTAGCTAAATAGACTCATTGTCAAAAATAGATATCCTTTACCTCGGATTGACGACTTATTTGACCAAGTGCAGGGGGCCAGCATATTCTCTAAGATTGATCTAAGATCCGGTTATCACCAAATCTGAATAAAGGATGAGGACATCTATAAGATTGCCTTTCGAACTCACTATGGTCATTACGAGTTCATTATACTACTTTTCCGCCTTACAAATGTCCCATCTACTTTTATGAGCTTGATGCACAATATATTTCAGCTTTTCCTAGATAAATTTGTGCAGATTTTTATTAATGATATACTAATTCATTCAAAAAATCAAGAGGAACACAAACAACACTTAGGAATAGTGTTGCAAATTTTGCGAGATAATCAACTATATGCTAAATATAACAAGTGGGATTTTCACAAAGATAAAATTCAGTATTTGGGTCATGTTGTATCAGGTGAGGGCATAGCGATTGATCTGGAGAAGATCAAAACAATAATGTAATGGACAACCCCAAAAAAAGTTGTAGATATTAGATCCTTTTTGGCCCTGGTAGGTTATTACCATCAATTCATTAGATTTTTTTCAAAAATAACTTTTCCTATGACTTCCCTACAGAAAAAAGGGTGTGCTTTCCATTGGATAGCAGAATGACAGTACAGTTTTGGGTAGCTGAATCAGTCATTCACCATTACACTAGTGTTGAAAGTCGCAGATCTGAAAAAATCATTCATTTTTTGCACAAATGCAAGTAAGGAAGGAGTTGGTGGAGTATTAAATCAAGAGGGAAAGGTCATCACATATGAATCATGTAAATTGAAAGACTATGAACAATGGTACTCTTCTTATGATCTAGAGTTAACATCAGTTATACACGCGCTTAAAATGTGGCGGAACTACCTTTTAGGAAAGAAATTTCTACTGTTAACTGATCACAATAGTTTAACAATTTTTTTTGATGAGTCAAGTTTGAATGCTCGGTAGACACGGTGGACTTCATTTCTAAGCGAATTCGACTTCGATATGAAGCACCTTAAAGATAAATAAAATTGGGTGGCTCATGAATTAAGCCTAAAAATGCATTATGTATATGAAATATAACCTAGTTAGGCACAATTTAACCTCCTTGAAATTATCAAGGAAGCATCCCTCAAGGATCGGGAATACACTTTTCTATTGCAGGAAGCAGCAGAAGATTAGAAAAAGGGAAAACAATCTAATTATGCTACAACTTCTGAAGGATTGATGATATTCAAAAACAAAATTTATGTTCCCAATAAAAATTTCGTTAAGCAATTATTACTGGATGAATTTCATAGGAATCCTTACGTTGCCCATCCAAGATATCAGAAACTTTTAGTAGCTGTCTAGATAAGTTACTTCTGGCCAGGATTAAGAAAGGATGTTGCGGACTACTTATCCAAGTGTCTGGAATGACAGTTAGTAAAGTCAGAGCATTAACATCATGTGGGTCTCCTGCAACTGTTACCTATTCCTAAATGGAAATGGTGAACGATCACTTTAGATTTTATTACACGACTACCTCGCACTTGAAAACATCATGATTCAATTATGGCGGTAGTAGATAAGCTGAGGTAAAAAACCCATTTTATACCTATGAAATCTACCTACAAGATAGTAGAGATAATAGATATATTCATGAAGGAAATCTTTTACTTACATGGGATACCTCGAGTTGTGATTTCCGACAAAGATGTAAAATTTACATCCGCTTTTTGGAAAACCCTTTTTGCTAGGTTGGGTACTCAGATTCAATGTAGTACTACTTACCATCCACACACAGATTGGCAAATGGAATGAGTAAACCCAGTCCTTGAAGATATGTTAAGAATTTTCGTTATGCAACAAGCCCACAAGTGGGAGGATTACCTCCATTTAGTAGAGTTCGCGTATAACAATGGCCATCATGAGTCTTTGGGCATGAGCCCTTTTGAGGTATTGTATGGAAGGAAGTGTGGGGTACCCACAGACTGGAATAACCTAGTTAATAAGTTAGCATTGGGTCAGGATATGTTATCTGAGATGGAGGCCACAGTGAAAACTGTTCACTAGAAGTTAAAGGCCACGCAAGGTAGGAAAAATGTTTACGCAGATAAAAAGAGGATTCATCAATAATTCTAGATAGGGGGATCATGTATACTTAAAAGTTAAACCCCGGAAAAGCACTCTATAGTGGAAGGGTTGCGCCAAACTAGCACCACGGTATTGTGGACTGTTCCAAATCCTAGAACGAATCAGACCAGTGGCATATAAATTAGCACTTCCATGCCACATCTCGGTTCACAATGTCTTCCATGTATCCTTGGTAGAAAATTTATGTATACAACCCTCAACATATAATTAACCAGGAAAATATATAGGTAATACGAAAAAATAAATATGTGATGTCAAAATTGTTGTTTGGTGAAATTCTAAGTATCAATTATGGTTTTTAGTTGTTGTTTAGATATCACAGAAAAGAATCTTCTTATTTCAATACTTTTAGTATATAATATGTGGAGATCATGGTGTTGAATTTGCAATTTGGTTGTTCATTTGTTTAGGGAAATTTGTGTTTTTTTGGATTGTTTTAATATGGCATGAAAGGAATTTTCTTATTTCAGTATTTCTAGCATATACTATGGGTGGAGGTGATGTCAATGAATTTGAAAATTGGGTTTTGGTTGGTTTATGTGGAAAAAAATATATTTTTGGGAGAAAAAAAAGGTTTTAGGTAATTGTGATATTTATTTGTTTGTATTTTTAGCCACAGAAAATGACTTTTTGGCCATGGTTGGGAGTGGTGGACTTCCCCGCTGGGTTTAGTTAGGGTGGATCTTTTGGAAATCTTTTATGATCATTTTTATTTATTTTTGTGTTTTTTTTGACTCAAACAAAAGCACTGGCGTGCTTTTCTGCAATCGGTATCTTGGGTTGCCTAGAAACTGTTTTTTTATATATAGGGAAAAGTACTATTCGATATTTGTCTTTTTGTGGAAGTCTTTGTGTTTTGTAATTTTTCTGAAAAGTAATATTGGGTCGTTGTTTGTTGCTAGTGAGGTAACCATAAAAATGACTTTGTTGATAGTTATATCTAACAAGAGTTTATAAAAGAGGTTTTATTTTTTGAAAAATACATTTATGGTGATGTATGGTGATTTGAAGTTCAATGTATAAAGGTGATGGGGTTTTACATTAGGTATACAAGTAGATCGAGTTGATGAGGACTATTTAGATGCATAGTTAGTTGGAGATGATGTAGGTCCATTGTGGCTAATCATGATGGATAAAGAGCATTCATCTATGTTACATATTGTGTTGGATGGTTAGTATTTTTCTTGCCTCAAAAGGCATAAAACACCTATATCTCTCTCAAAATTATGAGGGAATATATCTCCCTTAAAATTGTGAGGGAATAGTTTGGCACATTCAAACACATTTAAACACAAAGATTTCCTTCAAATTTTAGAGGGTTTAATGTGAGATTTCATTCTTTTAAGCATAGATTCCATCATATTAAGGTGAAGCATCCAGTGTTGCATTCCATTCTCTTTGATCCTTTATTGTGAAGCTTAGATTCCATCATGTTAAGCCAAAGCCTCCGTTGTGCTTCAGTGTTTTTCCGCTTCTGTGCTTCAGTGTTTTTCCGCTTCTCCTTTGGTTGCTAACAGTTGCGGCCCCTTGTGGTCAGGGTCGCTTACACTTCTGCTACCTGTTGTGGTTTCTTCTGCACCGTTTTCAAACCCTTCCTTCCTGGTAAGAAAAGTTTCTTTACAGTAACCCTCTTCTCGTTTCTCCTCTGGACATCATGGGCTTCAACTTGGTTCCTAATATTGTTTTGTTGGTGCTTGCAGGTGGAGGCAATTCGTTGGATATTGGTTTCAGATCCTCTGGCACTCCACTAGATCGAGTAGGATCTTTCCACAGTCTCATTGTCCGTCGACTATTGTTTTGTTAGGTTGCCACTGTTGGTAGTTTGATTGTCTGGCTATAGGTTACTGTTGCTGTAGTTTTAGGTTGAGAGTCCAACTCTGTAATTAAATTTGAGGGTTTGTAAACCTGAGTATGTTTCCAGGGTTTGTCCCCAGGTACTCGGCCTTCACTCTGTTACTGTTTGGTTGAATTTAACTCGTTAATATATTCAGGGTTCTGTAACCATCTCTTTGCTCACCTTGTATTGAAATCTCAACGTATCTTGGTTGGTTTCTTGGTTTGTTTGTTATATGACTGTAGACTTAACAATGAATTTTCTTTTTACTCATATGAAAAGAACAATAGTCTTTCTTATGAAATGGTGAGTTTGTTACCTGGTTATGCGTATAGGCTTTGCATTTCTAGACTCTATACTCAATGGTTTGAAACCCTCTGTTCTGTGGCTTTTGCCTTCGTCTGGTTCTAAGTCACTGTTCCCAATACTCTTGGGTTCCCGTCACTCAAACTTGTTGTCTTTGGTCAGCCTTATAGTTTTTCATAGCATTCATTCAACATACAAACATTTTCTCTTGCACTTTGGAATGTAATCAGTGTTTTGTTTGGAATTGCACTCAATGAATTCAGTTAGAAACAGGAAAAGAATTAGTTGCACATGGAAATCGGATTGTTGTAGAATAATACTTCTTTAATGCTTTGTTTCTCTTCTGTTATGGTGGGAATCAACCCTTACAATGATTTTCCAATTTTCTTTTATATGACTCATTAAACAGTTTTAGGAAACTATTAATAGTTACTTATAGTTATTCCAGAAACTGTCAATTGTCAGGTATCTAAATTCTAATATTAATTAAAAAGGAAAATAGAGTTTTGTTTTTTCTGTAATTAAATAAAACAAAACCCCCCAACGAAAGAAACAAAACAAAACTGAAACTGATGCAATTTGGAAATAAAAAAAACAGTTTAGGTACGATGACCTGTCAACTATCCAACCTGTAACCCATAAGACAAACACCTACCTTCTTGTTTACTCTGAGCTGGATGCTCCTGCATCAACCATGTAATAATTTATCCATTCTACGTTCTTTAATATTATTTTAAACCAATATAAACAACTTTTGGCATTAATTTTCAAATTACACTACCCAATGTTGCGACCATATTTCATTTCCACAATAAGGAAAACAACAATGAAAACACTACGAAACATAAAAGTAAATTTCCTTAACACTTATTTGTGTTTATATTCCTGCTTACTCAGGTCCACCACATTTCACAAAAATAACTTGCGGAAATAAGCTCTACAATTAATTTACAGAAATTCATAGAAATTGTTTCCCAACTACACATAAATACTTATCTCTAGAAGATTAGTTAGGTTTCCACCAGAAATTATTAAGGAAGGGAGAATTCTCCTCCCACCCATTGAGCCTGGTATCACCCCGAGCTGATTTCCCTTGAGGACAATCTTTATTGGATAGAGACTGAATCAAGCCTACATAGGAATTCCACTGGCCCCAGCCAACTCAAAAATTTATGCTCACATTTTCCACAACCTCTCAGGATTATATAGAAATTCCAATGGTCACAACCACCTCAACAATTTCTCTATGGCAGCATCTTGCCTTACCTCAACATTGTCCTCTCTTGTTAATAAGTTTCCTTCTCCTCTTTCTTGATTTCCTCAGGTTTCTCTCCACCCTATTGGCTCTCTCTTTGCCCAATTAGGATATTTATCTCTAGGGAGAGGAGTAACTCTCCATTAACTTATTGGTCTATAAATCCTCATTTAGAATTTTCACCTTCCCGTAATTACTTGGCTGACCATAACTAATCTTGTTAAGGTAAAATAATTTTTTTCTAAAATTATATCAAACTTTCTCTGGCCCAAATTCTACAAATTAATTTTTAGTAAAATTAAAGTAGAGTATTTATTTATTCATTAAGGGGTGTTACATCTTCACCCCCTTGAGCAAAACATCATCCTCAGTGTTTCCTGGCCCTTAAGACTCACTGTTATATGCCTTGCGCATAAAGTCTTTAAAAACCTTTTCCAAGTTGAAGTGATTCTTCCACATGATAATGTGGGTGACAACTTGCTTCTTAGAACACTTATGGCATACTTTTTTCTTTGAGCAAGGATTCGTGCCAACACTTCACCTTGGTAAACCTTTAACCACAAGCGTTGTGGCAATCATTAATTTTCATCATGCATTATTTAAGAGTATATATTCATACATGTCAAACTTTATTACAAATATTATCAGTTGTTCAATTGTACCCAAAAAGGGTCACCAATTTGTATCACAACCCAACCAGGGCTAGCATTCTGCACCCAACAATAGTTAGTAACATCTTTGTAAACTCCTTTGTTAAAGACAACAAATGTTTTATTTTATTTTATTTTATTCATTATATTTGTACTTACCTACTTGTCAATAAATTTTCAAAAATCATTTGTTGTCTTTGTCCTTTATGAAACATTACAACTAGTGCATTATCATATTAAGTGGTACCATTAGGCCTTTCAAAGCAAAGTTTAGGAACTTTTTTATATTTCTGGTTCCTCAGGGACCTATGGTTTTGTCCTGGCATTCTAACAACATTTCCTCTCTCTTACACAGGTGCATATTTGGTTTCAAACTCCATAGAGCCTAATGTTTTGTAGAATCTCTAGTTTTCTTAGATGACCTTTCCCTCACAGGGAAATAAAATTAAGCTTGTGCTTTGTTTTCGTAGGGTTATGTGTTTGAGTGAATCCCTACTGGGTGTTATACATAACTTATACATTTTGTTCAAAAATTTACTATATTGTAATGTTATATTTTCTGAAAAGAGGGCAAAGTTCCCTCTTTGAATGACGGGAAAAGTATTACAATTTTAATTCTCAGATATCGAAGTTGGGTGCTCCCGACAATTTTTGCCCTTCTTAACCTTATTGTAAAATATTTGAATATTCTATTCGTGTATAATGAATGTCTAGGTATATTAACAGTGTGCTTGTCTATTTTCATATGTGTGCGAATCCTTGATTTTGTATTTGTTTTCTTTGTGGAATTATCATATTAATTTTCATGGATGATAAAGATATCTTTATTTTCTTTATACTTGGTAACATTTATACACAGTAGATAACATCTCTTCGATGGTTTGATGATACTTAAAAAATTAATTGTTAATGATAGGAGTCATCTTATTTCTTGTGGTGTTTAGTCTTTAATGGTTGGGCTTCGTATTGAGAAAGAACAATAATAATAGAAATCAAATCTTGTTCAGGGTTGAACCCATGCTTGGGACACAATCATTTCTGCTTTTCATCATTTCATCTGGTGACTAGATTACCATATTATTGTGGCCAAACCCTCAACCCTGATTTCAGACTTAGTTCTAGATTTCCCTTTTCCTTGACTTTCTGGGAAATCCTTCTCTCTTCATTACATCATCTTCATGTAGTTGTTTTATCACGGTAATTTGTAAGAAAAAATTGTTCTAGTCATCTACTGACATTTAAATTTAAATTTTGTTAATATTCAATATCATATCCTTTGTTAGATTACTCAACTATCTATTATTTTTAGTTATCATTTTACTTGAATCCTCTTCTAATTCTTTAAAGCAAGATAAGACAAGGATTTAGTCAAAAGAAATATATGTGTAGTGTTTTTCCCCTAAATATTTATGATGTTGGTCAGGACTTTCATAGCAAATGTATCAAATTAGTAGGGGCTATAATTTAAAGTTGTTCCATTTGATGTAAATATAATTCCATACCGTTTCGGCAAAAGCCCCCAAACTTTAACATGAAATTACTTATTATATCAACTTATCTCAACTCTTTCAGATGTTATAGTATTTCCAATAGGGGTGATTTTAAGGGCGAATGTTCGCCCTTTGGCGAAATTAAGGGGTTTTAAATTTTTAGTGAGCGAATATTTTGTATCATAGTACATTTTTACAAATCACCTCAAATAGCCCACCTTATTTTAAGGGAGATGGTAAAAAACGTAAATTTAGCCCTTGAAATTAGGAGTTACAACCTTCCATTCGCCCATTTTCAAGAATAGGTTTTATTTAAGTGAACCCTATGGGCCAAAGGCCCAAATACCATATTTATAAAAGAGGTATGGTAAATTAATAAAAATATAAATAAATGAGAGGTATGGTAAGTAAATAAAACATTTTTTATATTTACTCCATAAGTCACCTTATATACATGCAAGGGTGTAAACAAATAAAAATATAAGTAAAGTGGAGGTATGGTAAATAAATAAAACGTCTTTTTATACTTACTCAAAAGGTATGGTAAATAAATAAAAATATAAATGAACTAGATGCATGGTAAATAAATAAAACCTCTTTTTATATTTAGTCCATAACCCTCGTTCTATTTATGAAGGCTCAAGAAAGAGGTTTTATTTAAGTGAATCCTATGGGCCAAATACCATATTTGTAAAAGAGGTATGGTAAATTAATAAAAATATAAATAAGTGAGAGGTATGGTAAACAAATAAAACATTTTTTTATATTTACTCCATAAGTCACCTTGTATTTATGAATGGTATGGTAAATTAATAAAAATATAAATAAATGAGAGGTATGATAAACAAATAAAACATTTTTTTATATTTACTCCATAAGTCACCTTATATTTATACTATTCGACAAATACCATGGACTAGATTGTTATTATACCATGCAAAAAAACATTATTAACCCTACTATTAGTATTGATAAAAATATAAATGGCACATGGTATTGACCCATGGTATTCACCAAAATGGAACATGGTATTGACCCATGGTATTCACATGGAATGTAGCCTATTTAAATGGGGGAATTAAACTAGCATAGATCCATCTTTACTCTGGATCTACTAACCCTCGAGAGGTATCAAATATCGTGATATGCAAACTAGCGTAGAGTGAAAAAATATTTGATCCGATCAAGAGTAAAAATGGATGTTATAATTTAATGTATGTTAAACATTTTTGCTTGGTTAAAATAAAAATAAAATAAAAATCAACTATTAATTTTATTAATTTTTATAAATTACTAATAGTAATTTTTAAGCTCCAGGTTTATGATAACCCATGGTATTGACCCATGGTATTCATTTGAGCGTAGACTATTTAAAGGGTAAATTCTATCTTAGATCTATCTTAATTCTGGGTCTACCAAGTGCTCAAAGGGATAAATAGATTTCATCCCCCTAAGAGTGGTAGATGTGGAGTTAAGATGGATATAGGTTGGTTTTTATGATAATGAAGATATTAAATAGACTTAGGAAATTATATTGTAAAAACATCTTAAGGTGAATGGTTAAAGCATATACATTGGACAAGTATATTTGTATACTTCTGTTTTAAACTGAAACAAATCCAAGGCTACAAGGAATGGATTGATTGCACTAGTCATCCTTCTATAACTTTCCAACATATGCTGGAGTAAACATATTCTAATTTGGGTAATTTTTCTAATTGCAAACGGGAACATACTTGTGTATTGGCAGGGTGGTTACGAGGTCCCTAGAAGTGGAGTAAACAGATTGTAATTTGGGTAATTTTTCTAATTGCAAACATGAACATACTTGTGTATTGGCATGGTGGTTATGAGGTTCCTATAAGTGATGAATTTGAATTTTTCTTGGTTTTATATATAGGATTAGGTTTTTTCTCATGCTTTCTGTGAATGGCACGAGTGAATTTTATCCTCCACCCACTAGGTTATCGATATGTAATTTTGGTAATTTTGATTTCAAAAGATATTTTAAAGAAATGCAATGATTTCATTTGTGTATTCAATAAACACAAGATTTTATAATTGAGTAAAATATTCGCCATGCCTGGTGAGAGATTCGCCAAAAAATTATATATACATATCATATTATTGATAAAATCGCCTTCCATTTTTCCTATATACCATGGAGATTTGCCCATTTATTATACATGTAAATTTAGGGCGGGTTCTTAAAATTTTCCCTGATTTCCAATTATTCGGATTTCTATTTTCATGTTGCTTTGAGTCACTTCAAGCCTTTTCAATTATAGGATGGTTATAAAATAGAACTTCGCAAATCATTGTAGGAATTGGATCACTGAGCCCTTTGCCCACACAAGGGAAGGAATTTTCAAAGATATCTAGATTCCTTTACCGTTTTCATATTCTGATTTCTTATCTTACCTACTTGTACTTATAAAATATTAACTTAATGCAGGTACCTTCTCTAGATCACTGCAATGTTATTCAGATGTGAATTCACATTTATTTAATATTAGGGAATAGTCTAGATACAATTACCATGCTTTTAAATTTATTGATTACTTCTGAGATTAATTTCTTTTGTCACAACTTATATTTTACTTTCATTACTGGCATTAGCTGCTATATCAAACGAATAAATTCCAACTATCCCCATCATGGACTCATATTTTGTTATCAAGGACATTCTACATCTTCCTTCAACTTGGAGATGATTATTTTTAAGTTTTCTTGACCAAATTCTTTAGGTATACTTGCATACCCTACACTTTGCATTATCTATAATAGGGTTTCTTAGTTTTCTTCTCTTTATTTATTTATTGATTTTTTTAATATTTTTTATGCATTTACCATGTCTTGTTTTTTTCATTCAAATGGATCTAAAGTAACCTATACAAATTCAATTGTTACTTCCAAATTTCAAGTTGTCTCCAGGCTGCTGGGGTATACCCAACTTGGCCTAGAGTCTAGGATAAACACTTACAATGTTCAGTATTCCATCATTCTGGTTAACATGTTTCCTTTTATTAGTTATGTCCATGAATAAATATTTTCCGGTATCATATTATTGTTGTTTCTGGTTTAGTATAACCAACGTTTCCACATTTGTGGACAAGTTTCTCTATCTTATATATCGATGGTTTCATTTCCCTTAATATTCTTTGTAGAGGTTTTAGTGTAGATAATATAGTCCTGTTTTCATTACTGTGCATGCGAGTTCCCTTGGTAAGAAATTAATCCTTATGTCATTCCTTACTACTTTTGACACTATAGGTGTAATATATTAAACGTAGAAATTAAACGTTTCTTAGTTGATATCAATAGCATTTGACTTCTTGTATACCCAACTCTTGATTAATCTCTCAAAAATATTTTTCTTTATAAATATCACTCTTATAAGCTATATATTGAAATAATCAGATGATTTTCACAATTATTAATAGGCAGTAATCCTATTGATAACCCCACAAATTTCTGGATACTTTACTTGTTTATCCATGTTCATCTTCCAACTTTTTGGTGTTTTCCATTTCCCCATTGCTTTACTTCATCTTTTCTTCCTTATCAAAATCAGAATATGTTTTACTGAATTATAAAAATAAATATTTCAACAGTTGCTTGTTCACTTATGTGTTCAACATGAAAATCTTTGTATGTAAGGCGGGGAAAGGAGTCTGAGTCACGAGTTAGTCAATATTTGGAATTCTTTAGTACATTAAATGTTCACTCCTCCTACCTTAATCAGGCCATAGTGTTGAACCCTTCATCTCTGATACCACTTGTAACATCCCTCTAGCAACATCGTAATTTATTTTGTTTTTTTTCTATTACCATTGACACATATTTATGATGGTTTGAAATCAATTTTTTAAACTTAAACATTATTAACCCCTTATTACATGAATATTTATTAACACTTTACTCACTCCTTCATTAGTTGGCCAATTGCGTAGTACTATTGAGTATTCCAATATCATTAATTAATTTATTTTTGCCCAATGAGAGAAGTAATGACTCCAATTCAAAATATATATAAATATTATGTGGAAATCCATTTGGCAGGTTATAATAATAACTTTTCCATAGTTATGGTAGATAAAGTCATGATTTTATGATTGTTTCATATACATAGTGTACTTTTCCAACTTTTAACTCTATCCACCCAAACTTTTGAGAATATAATCTTATTGTGCCCAAGGTTTTCCCAATGTCAAGATGTGTCATCTAATCCATTTCTCATTCCAATTTACGTTTTCTATCAACAATTAAGAATGATTTGGGTTAGTTGGAATCAATAACCCTCCTCTGTTGTTCTCATTCGGAGTTCATTCCTCTCCTCTTTTGCCTCTGGCGGTTCTGCAACTCCAATGTAGGGAACATGAAATTTTCTTGCTAGAAATTGAACTGGAGATTGTTTCCTTTTGATTAATATTACATGAAATATTTCTTTTCCTCTACTCTGAAAGAGGGTTAGACTCATTTCTTACTTTTTTCTTTTTGTCGAAACTGGGTGCAAGCTTGCTCCATCTATGGTTAGAAATGGGTATTTTAACCTCAAGGCCTGGTATATTTTCTTGTCTTTAGCTAATGTGTAATATAATGTAACATTTTCTTGTCGCTCTTTAGCTTAGAGAGGGTTCACAATTCTAGAAGGGCCTCTCTGTAAAATTTTTTTTAGTGTGTGCAGGTAATCCCTTCTGTTTGAGCAACTGGAAATTCCCTATTGAATTCTTGCATCAGATTCCTTGGCTTCACTTATATATGCCTTCCCTTATAGGGTATCTATTTCTTCATTCTTTTGCTCCTTCTAGAGTGTTTGAGA
The DNA here is from genome assembly GCA_031772625.1 of Pinus tabuliformis. Taxonomy (NCBI): domain Eukaryota; kingdom Viridiplantae; phylum Streptophyta; class Pinopsida; order Pinales; family Pinaceae; genus Pinus; species Pinus tabuliformis. Next base: position 785,055,104 of record CM062815.1, read on the forward strand.
TTATTTCCCCTGGCAAAAAACTTCTCTTAGGGTCATAAAAAACCCAAAATACCACCCCCCCCGGCTCAAAATGGTTACATTGGAGTGCTTCGATGTTCCGTAGCGGGATCTATAATCCACGAACGGTTTTCACGATTTCAATTTTAAATGTTGTATTCCCCTTTTTTGTTTCAATATATTGATAGCATGACTTGAACTTTTATTATAAATTTTAAGAACATGAATTGATTCTTTGTTATTACAATCATGAATTTAAAACTATTCTTTTGCTTGGAAAATAAAACAAGGTTGTATATGCTATGGTTTTCATAACCTTTACAATTTTTCATTTCTTAGAAACTAATAACACCAGGTTTTGACCAATTAATAGTGTTATTTACTATAGGTTCATGTATGATTACTAGTTTTACTTCACCTAGAATCCACTTAATGACTTGCCTATTTAAGATATTGATTCCATGAAGAACAGGGTTGTATAAGGAATGGGGAATGCTCCTCGGTTGTTAATAAATTTAGCTTGGCCGAAAGCTAACCCCAATCCCATGCACCACCATGTCATAATTTATCCATTCTACATTCTTCAATATTCTTTTAAACTAGTATAAACAACTTCTATTATTAATTTCCAAATTACACTACCGAGTTCTACGACCATATTTTCAATCATAGTATACACAATACCTTTACATTTATGGAAATATGCTACAGGTTAACACATATTTTATTTCCACATTAATTAACACATTACCAAATAGAAAAAATAATTTTCGTTAACACTTGTTTGTGTTTCTATTCCTGCTTACTCATGTACGTCACATTTCACATAAATAACTTGCAAAAATAATTTCTAGATGTAATTTATAGAAATTCATAGAAATTATTTCCAGCCTACATAGAAATACTTATCTTTACAAGGTTATTTAGGTTTCCATTGGAAATTAGTAAGGAAGGGAGAATTCTCCTTCCAACCATTGAGCCTGGTATCACGCCCAACACTCCCCATGACTCAGTTTCCCTTTAGAACAATATTTCTTTGACAGAGACCGAATCAAGCCTACAAAGGAATTCCACTGGCCCCAACCAGCTCAAGAATTTCCGTTCAAAGTTTCCATAGACTCTGATTCTTATATGGAAATTCCAATGGTCACAACCACCTCAATAATTTCTTTATGGCAACGTCCTGCTTTATGTCAATAATATCATGTCTTGGTAATAATTTTCCTTCTCCTCTTTCTTGATTGCCCCAAGTTCCTCTCCACCCTCTTGGTTCTCTCTTTTCCCAACTGAGGTATTTATCTCTAGTGAGAGGAGTAACTGTCCATTAACTGCCTGATGGGTAAATCCTCATTTAGAATTTTCACCTTCTCGTAATACCTTAGCTGACCATAACTAATCTCGTTAAAATAATATATTCATTTCTAAGATTATATTAGGTCTTCCTTGGCCCACATTCTCTCAATTACCTTTTAGTAAAATTAAAATAGAATATTTATGTATTTACCAAGGGGTATTATAAACGATCTCAATCACATTGCTATGTATAACACCTAAATATATATATATATATATATATTATTACTCAAAAGGAACAGAGAAACCATTATTCAAAGAAAATAAGTGATTTACAACAAAATAGGATATAACTTTATATGTCTTGTACGATTTTTTTATAAATATTATTTGAAAGAGATTTATTCATGGAAGGTTCCTCATTGTTATAAATATTGGTGTTTGTTTATATTATTTTTTGTAGGCATATGTTTCTAGTAGCATATATATCACACATAAAATTAGTAGGGTTTTAATGATACTGCTAACTTCCTGGGATTTTTTGTTGTAAACAAGCATATATTGATGACTGTATATGTTGAATGTATACATGACATACTAAATGTGCACATAGTTTACTGTGTGAGTGCACTACTTTAGAAGGAAAATCACAAAGAAGAGGAAGTGGTCTAAAAACAAGGCTAAAACCATATGTTTTTCTCATTTTCATTTTACAGTTTTCCCCACTCGAGTTCCAATTTGATCAAAATAAAGAAGTTATCCATGTTAGACTAAGTGATTTTGTTGGGATATCATGGTCTAGTGGAATAATATTACAAGGGGATTAAAATTTCAAGTAATTAATGTTTTTTGTGTTAAATATTTTTTAGGTTTAGTGGCACTTTCCCACAACTCCACCTACTAGTGTTGAAGAGAGGATGATAAGGATGTTCTCATTTAGACATTGCAATGGGAGTTATACTATGTGGTGTTGAGTGCAAGGATTAATTCATGCATAATGGATTACATTTATGATTTACTTAAGTTTTAATTACAATTGGAGTTACTAGTTGAAAAGGAACAAAAAAGATGACAAACCCCATATTTGTTGAGGTCCTACTCCCAAACATCATGGTTTTGATGGGATGTGGCTTCATCTACCTATAGAAAATAACACATACTCAACAATCTCAAACACATGCTTAGTAGAAATTTAATTGAATTTTGTTAATACATCTCTGCTTATTTCTATTTAATAGCATATTTCTAATATCGGTGTTCAATGTTGATTTCATAAGACACAAAGTCCTTGGACACTTGTTTTATTATGTGAAGTAAGGAATATAACTTTTTGTTCATAGTTAATTTAGTTAAAAATATAGTATTGTTGTTATTATTATAATAGGGGATATTTAATTTCCAATCATCATGACATAAAGTGTGTTATGTAAATGATGATATTAATTAAATACATCTTAACCTCGTGTTAGACTACTATGAGATTGGTATATATATATATATATATATATATATATATATATATATATATATATCTATATATATATATATATATATATCTATATATATATTATTCTAAAAAATTAATTTATGGTTTTCCCCTCTCTATTAAAAACAATTAAAAGATTAAAAAAATTAAAAATTTCCACTAAGAAAAAAAACTTTAATAAATTTATGAATGAAAACACGTGGAATAGAAGAAATAATGAAATTATGGATAACAACATCATGCATTCAGGCAGAGGATGAACACACAATTCTTATTATCCACTTCCATCTACGACATGAGACTTAGGAATCGATATTTTTTAGTTGACATTAATCTGTGCATAAATAAAAGAATTTATGCATTTCACAAAACCTTTTCTCTGAACCTATCAAACAAGCGCAACCAGTTTTTTGACAAAAAGGAACTTTTCATGATCTTATCTAGCCTCTTCCTAAGGCACCAATATATATGCTCAAATTATTTCTTAGGTTAAAAGGTTTTGCATCATTCATATTTTTTTCAAGTGAAAATAATGCGAAGTCATTAGCATTAATTGCTTACTTCATAAAAAAAAATTGTTTTTTAACCAGAACATCTCACCATTACAACTTTTCATGTACGCTAACTGCATGGCTCTCTACATGTGTATGTACTCTGAATTGACCACCTTTCACTACATATGATGGTTCAACATACTTGGTTGTACCTTCCCGACAGAGGCTAAAGTTCCAGAGTAAAAGGGATATAAAGATCATGTTTAATGTGTAAGTACCCCTTACAGATCTCAAATAGTTATCACTATTAGTTACACCGATTTAACTCCTTGAAAGACTATTTGAGAGGATAAATTGAGCAACAAAGGGGACATGGAAATGCAAGTTCATGAAATGCATGATGTACAATGTTTTCTTATATTTTTTATTTAAAATACTGAAATAGAAACACATAATATCAAAGATAATGTTAATTTTGCTTGTGAATATGCATGGTATGTGAAGTCATATGTTATGTTTTTTGACTCACACTAAAAATATTGGTACATAATTTGGAAACACATAGATTACAAGTAAGTTGTGATGAATTTCTAAGAAATGTATAAAAATATTACCTTTAATATTGTATATGATGACAATGTTTGCTAGGTGATTATAATATATTTGAAATTGTTATAATATTAAGTATTGGGGCTTTCGTAGTGCATTATATTAGATATCATTTTGGGATTAAACGACATTAAGTAAGTCATTCACTTATGACCATTTCCATGAAAGGTAGTCATAACTCACTAATTTCTCATGATTTTTGGATAGTCCACTTAGCACTCATTGCATCAAGTGATTCTCACAGGGGTGAAGAAGTGGGATTGAAACTAGTGAAATGAATCACATAGTGTCAATCATCACTTCCGGGGCTTGCACCCGGTAACCAGGACTTCTCAGGAGGTCACCCATCTTGGATCGCCTCTGGCTCAAGTGCGCTTAACTGTTGAATTTTCCCCACAATCAAGCCCACTTAGCTTGCTACCCCATTTGCAAAATCTTAGCAAGTATTGTGCCTCATGAACCATTCAAGTAGAGTTCCCTTCATTGTTTTGAATTAAGTATTAGGGTTTTCGCAGTGCATTATATCAGATATCATTTTGGGATTCAACTGCATTAAGTAAGTCATTCATCTATGACCATTTCCATGAGAGGAAATTAGTGGAAATGGTCATAGATTAATTACTTACTTAACACAGTTGAATCCCAAAATGAGAGCTAATATAATGCACTACGAAAACCCCAATACTTAATTCAAAAGAGTGAAGGGAACTCTACTTGAATGCTTTATGAGTCATAATACTTGCTAAGGTTTTGAAAATAGGGTAGCAAGCTAAGTGGGCTTGATTGTGGGGAAAAATCCACAGTTAAGCGCACTTGAGCCAGAGGTGATCTGGGATGGGTGACCTCCCAAGAAGTCCTGGTTATCGGGTGCAATCCCTGAAAGTGATGATTGATGCTATGTGATTCATTTCACTAGTTTCAATCCCACTTCTTCACCCCTGTGAGCATCACCCGATGCAATGAGTGCTAAGTGGACTATTAAAAAATCATGAGAAATTAGTTAGTTATGACTAGCTCTCATGGAAATGGCCATAGATGACTGACTTACTTAACGTAGTTGAATCCGAAAATGATATCTAATATAATGCATTGTGAAAACACTGATACTTAATATTATAACAATTTCAAATATATTGTAATCACCTAGAAAAAATTATCATCATATGCAATATTAAGGGTGATATTTTTATGCAATTCTTAGAAATTCATCACAACATACTTATAATCTATGTGTTTCCAAAATTATGTACCAATATTTTCAGTGTGAGTCAAAACACATAACATATGACTTCAGATACCACGCATATCCACGAGAAAAATTAACATTATATTTGATATTATGTGTTGCTATTTCAGTATTTTAAATAAAAAAATGCAAAAAAGCATCGTACATCGTGCTCAATTTATCTTCTCAAATAGTCTTTCAAGAAGTTCAATCAGTGTAACTGATAGTGATAATTGTTTGAAATATGCAACGGGTACTTAGACATTAAACAAGATCTTTATATCCCTTTTACTCTGCAACTTTAGCCTCTCCCGATGGAATTAAGCTTAAGAAATGGATGAGAATTAAAATTTCATCAGCTTTAAGTGTTCAAAATTTTTCCCAAGATCCTTCTACAAAATACTTATTTGGTTCTCTGTAATACAATATTCTATAGTTCGATTATTAAATTAAAATTATTAGAAAACACATAGTTTTCTTCCGTGAAAATCGATTTTGTAACCAACAATGACATTAGTGATTTTGGATATGGTGTGGAGATTATACAAGATCTTATTTATATCACATATCATTAATATATTATAACATCGATTTACAAGGAGATGACAATATCCCATGTGAGATACTCATCTAATTAGTAAGGTTACATTCATTAAATAGATATTATGTTAAATATTACTTAATCACATTCCCATAACACTTTCAAATATTTTTCTTAGTTCTCGACCATAGGTATAATTACTATTATCCTCACTCTTAATGAATTGCATCTAAATTTCTCAAAGATTCATTTGAACCTGGATTTAACATTGGCATATGATGGATACATGTTGTTTAACTAAGGACGTAATATCATTGAATTGATAGTTAACTTCCTTTACCTTTATTAGCACTTGAGAAGAATGAGTTGTTAGGAATTAGAAAAATTCATTTGTTAAGTGAAGAATAACCATGCCCTAATGCAAACTCTTGCGTAAAGTAGAATATTTTGTGGATATATGCGATACACTAAACCATTATCTGAGCTCTAGCTGAAGTGTAACAGAAGCTAAAATTGCTTGTTTGAAGGTTTTTCTACGACCGAGAAGACTTTGCCTACAATTCCCTATTTCCATGTTACTTTTGGAGATACGACGATATGGTTTATGTAACAAGTAACTCAAATGTTTTCCTGTAAAATTTAGGAACATGATATCTTCTAGACTAACTTGGCTTTAGTTTCAACTCTTTCTTCCTTATAGTTATTAGGCCATCAATACCATGTTTATAATACAGATCGGTTAAAGTGCGCAGTTTGTCCATGTGATCTACAGGAATACGAGAATGTTAGGACTCTTCCTAGCTGTGAACATATATTGCATGTCAACTGTATCCACATGTGGTTTCATTCACATTCCCCTTGTCCTTGTCCCCTTTGTAGAACCATCGCCTAGCCCCACCAAACAATTTTTAATCCCCTAGAATAGGGAATGTTTTGGCTACAATAATAGGGATCTATCTCAATTTGAATTTGGAACAAGGGAAGACTATAAGATTTGAACAATAATATGATCGGGAGAAACCATCAAATATATTATTCTAGTTTAGGGAGCAGCAAATGAATGAAGATAAGGATGAGTCGTCACCTTGAAGAATCTAACCTCATTGGTGTTGTGGTATAATAGAGCCATATAACCCAACAAATAAATAGAGGCATCACCTTTAGGGATCTTATGTCTTGAATGGAACACTATTCAAACCATGCTTACAATAAATCTTCTCCTTATTATTAAGAGTCCTATCCAGGCATTAGAGGAAATTTCAACCTAAAAGTGCCCAAGAAATGTCCATGTAATTTCCATTTCATAATATGTAAACCAATCAAAATCATTTAAATTTAAAATGGGGTACATGTAAATATTTTGGAGGGAAAAGAAGAAAAACTACTTTTTATAATTGTATTTTTGGCTTATGTCCTTATATATTTACCCAAATTTCAAGTGTAGACACTTGTTGGATGCGGAACTGAATTTCACATCCAATGAGTACCCATTATTCATACTTTTCAGAAGATTCACACTGACAAAAAATGAAGATACATCAAAAAAACATGTTCAACATGTTTCTTTAATGTATATTAAATTTTAATGAATGTGCTTCTTCTAAATAGTATGCATAATGGGTACTCATTGGATGTCGAATTTAATTCCACATGCAACAAGTATCTTCACTTGGAATTTGAGTAAACCTATAAGGAGATAAACCAAAAATATAACTAAAAAAATAGTTTTCTTGCTTTTCCTCCAAAATTCATAACCCTTATTTTATTATTTTAACTACTATTTTATTATTGTTCATTAGCAGGCCACTTTTAGGATGAAATTTCCTCTAATGTTGATTTGTGACTATATGCCAGATAGACTTTGTGAAAGGGAAATTAACCACCATATGGTTGACATATTTCCCCACATATTTACACAAAACATACAATTTGGGTCCTGCAAATTTCCTCATACGTAAGTTATCTTTGATTGGGAGTTTGTTCTTGAAGGAACACCACATGAACAATCTTGATTTTGCTGAGAATTTTTTTTTCCATAGCAACTTCCACCATCAGGCCTGTATCTTAGGCAATTTTTCTGCAACAAGATGGGAGAATCCCATTTTTGGAGAATACAAACCATTTGGATCAAATAACCAAACTAATTCATCTTCTTCTTTAGTCAAACTAATATGAGATACCCTTAACACATCTATAATACCATTCGATAATATTTGTAGATGTTGAGGAAGGCCAATTTTTCTGCTTGATAACCATCTTTGAGCCCATAAATCATTTTGAATTAGATATATTACCAAATTCAATGTGATCATACCTCCTTCATGAAGAAAGGTTGTCATTTCCATGTGAAATATGTGATCATTATTGCTTCAAGACCAAGTGTCTAAACATATTCTTAGGTGACATCCATCTCTTGTTTTCCATGCTAGACCAATTTTTATCAATGGAAAGGAAGAAATGAAAACTTTTCGAAGGATAGAAACATTGAGTCTCTACTTATTTGGATTTTGGGTCCATTCCTCTATGGACAGTGGATACATATATTTCCTATATACCACCCTAGTTCATAAACTTTAAGTGGTGATCAATCTCAATCTAACTTTTGTAGCTAGTGCTTGTGGAAAGCGTGGAAAAATTTGTACTCTCCATCATCCCAAGCCTTCAAAAGAGATATTCAGTCCCATTCCACCCAAGGATTAACAAACTGATCAAATTACCTTAATGGATTCATGGAGGAAATTAATAAAAACTAAGCTTCATTATCTAGGCAACCATCACATGCTGCATATTTTAAAACATTTTTTCAATTTGGAAATAAGCTAGTTCGAGTATGTTTTCTTATAAGATTATGAATTTAAGTGAAATCGTAGGTATTTTAAACCTTCTTCCATAGTGGTGAAATAAAAGTGGGAAGTACTCTTACAAACAAAGGAGCTCAACATTGCGTAGGCCAAAAGATGACAAAGTTGACTTGTTGTAATTTATGATCATACCTATGGCTGCTCCAAAAAGGGTGAGAGATTATTTTATCACCTTTTTATCTCTTTTTTACTCATTATAGAAAATAATAATGATCATCAACGAACAACAAATGTTGGATACTTAGACCAGAAGCAACATTTAGACCGTGAAGTTCCCATTTATGCTTGCATTCCTCCAGGAACCAGCTAAGGCCTTCAAGAACCAACAAGAAAAGTAGAGGAGATAAAGGGAGACCTTGACATAGTCCACTTTGTGCATGAGAAAAAGAAGAGCCAGATTCATTTATGAGAAGAAAAGGAGAGACATAAGAAATGTACCTCATGACTCAATTTACAAAAGCTAGTCCAAAACTTGGATGAGTGAGAAGAAATTTTATATATATCCAGGTAATTTAGTTGTAGGGTTTGGAAAGAAAAGTTTTCAAAATTTCACCCTTAATTGTTCCTCTATTTTATCTTGTGAATACCTTACTGTGACACCCCTATAGCCTCATAAATCTGTCTCCTTTCCATGAAGGAAATTTTTTCCTTTGATATTTCGTTAGATATGATTGCCTTTAGACAATGTGAAATTACTTTACCAATAACCGTATAAATATAGTTCCAATGTGATATGGATTGAAAATCATAAAAATAGAAGAATTATCAACCTTTAGATTAGGAAAATGAAGGTAGTATTTAAAGAGGCACCGACACATCCTAAAGGCCTTGATTCTTTCTCTATCCATAGAATGTCTTCCCCATAATCTCAAAGAAGTCCAGAAAAAATTCAATAGACCAACCATCTAGACTTGGGATTTTAACCTTCTAAAAAATTGATAGGACTTCCTTTCGTTCTTCCATACTTATTGGCCCCATTAAATAAGAATATTCTTCCTCATGTATGAACTTATGGAATTAAAGATATAGATGAACCACCTATATAAGTGTATCCCCTAGAGTGGCCTTAAAAAGATTCCCAAAGTCATTTATCCCCATATATGAACCAATTGTTCAAATGGAAATGCCCTATTTACATTATTGTCCTTCAATATCTAGATATTGTTGCTCAATTTTCTTCTTTGGTGAAATTTTTAGAAAAATTTTATGTTCTCTTCACCAACTTCCAACCATACCACTTGGCTCTTGAGTCTCCATCTAGCCTCATTTTCTTCTAAAATATTTTTTTCTTGACTTTCAATCCTACGAGCCTTTATTTGTATTCTTCTTAAAAGAAGCCCTATGTGTCTTCCTAAGAGATTGATTTGAGTTTATCTTCTACTACTTGAAGGTCTTGTAAATTTTTTTTCACTTATGAAGAAACCATTCAGTGATAGTCAATCTCATAGATTTTATATTCTCTACAACCTGGGCAATGAAAAACACAACAAAGAGAGGATTCATCTTGCACCAATTTGTCTATAATAAAGACCAAAACTCCTAATTATTTATCCAATTTTCATTTAATTTAAATGGATGAGGTGGCTTCCCTCCATGGTATTTTATTTCAAGAAATATTGGTGAGTGATCAAATCCACCACCCACCTCAATCCATTGATAGATTAATGGTAAAGCTTCCTCCAAATTCTTATCAACTAGAAAGCGGGCAAGTATTTTATTGACCCTATCCCCCACCATCATATTTTTCCTCCAAGAAGGTTTTAATATGTCCAGTTCTAAATCGTCTAGTTTATGCTCCATTATCAATCAATTGAATAAACTTGTAGTATTGTCTTCCTAAGCCTACAGTCCCAAAATCTCTGCCACACCTAATGATAAATTTAAGTCCTCTCAAATTATCAAGTATTAATAGGAGGAAAATGACTTACAAGATAGCAATTTCCATAAAAGCTTCTTGTCTAGATATGGCCCTTAAATATTTAGGACCAAAAATTCTTTGTTTATATCAATTAATAAAAAATTCAAACCTAAAACCATCTCGCTTATAACTTTAACATACTAAAGGTTTCGTCCAATCGTTAGACCACCAAATCGTCATTGAGAATCTTCACAAAAAATTCTCATCTAATTAACAACGTACCTAGCACCTTTGCTACCACATCCCCCTTTACTGTAGCTTTTGGAGTAGAAAAATTATAAGGTGATTCAACTTGACTAACCTATGGATAACATATTTTTTTGACACTCTGGCCATACCTCCACAGGTAAAGGATTAAATAATCGTGAAGAAACTCCTTCACAAGCTTCTGCTACTGTAAGCACCAAACGTAATAGTCAGTTATTTTCCATAAACCATATCTATTCAAGCTTGATATTGGGCTTTGTCCAATTTGGATTTTCATCCTCGACCTTTACTAGCATTCACTCAAAGGATTATGTCCAAGATCCCCTTTGCAACTAATCAAGGATGAGGTTAATGAGTGAGGACAAAAATTATATTTGGATTCAAGTTCTCTAGAAAATAAAGATATATGTTCAGGGATTAACATTATCAAAGGGATAATAAGTTTCCCTCCTCACATGAAAGGACAGAAAAATAGATCAAGTTTGTATTAAGAATTAGAAACTGTTTGAGATATCACGATTGGGTCTAGCATAGTGCTAACCTAATCCTTGCATAAAAATTAAAAGCACTGTCCATATGATAAAGGTGTAAGGAGAGAGGGAAATTACCTGAATCCAAAGGATGAGTAAAATCCATTGAAATCTTCTTACAATCGTTGAAACCTTTTCCTTTGTTGTTGCAATTTCATGCTCTATCAAAAGATCCACCCCTTCAGTAGTAGAGAGAGCCGAGATCTCTAGGTCAAAATAAACTTGTCCCACATCCACACTTTGAGTCTCCAAACCACTCACCAAAGGGCACCGTATTCCTAAGAAGAGCCTCTTTTTAAAAGGACAAAAACCATTTTCTCCCTTCTTTCCCTAAAAAGGAAATTAGCGTTATGAGACATTCTGTCCATGAATATGGTACCAGCAACATCTAGATGGAGTTAATTCATAGTCTAGTTATCGATGGAAGATACCCTTGAGGTATGAGAATGAACTTTCAGTTGGTATGAGCATGAACTTTCACATTTTATTGTTCCATAGTTCGAGGAAAACTGCAATATTTTAGGTTGATTTGATTGAAGTGCAATGAAAAATTATTGGATCCAAAATATATCAATTAGTAATATATAAAATGATTATTTCTAAAATTTTCTAGAAAGGAATTGGAGGATATGCACATGCTCCCTTGTCTGATATAAATATATGAAAATGATGCGATGGGATTTGGAGCTCACAAGAACTTCCCAGCTATAATTGTTTTCGAAGTAGTTTTTCACATGATGTAAAAATGTACCTAATTGTATTCATTGATCCACGTGGATCTTGATTGGGTCTAGTCATATTGGTTATGTAATGTTTTGAAAATACTATAGTCATTGATAGCAGCAGATCCTGAAACGGTAAAAAATTAAAATTTCTCAAATGCAGTTGAGCCCAAGCTCATTATGTAGATCTCGTATTCTAAATTCAACGCAATTCGAATGAGAGAAAAATGACATCGTATGGAAAAGTTATGAGTTGTCAAATTTTATGGGGAAAAATTAGAAAAAGGCAAAAGTCAAAGTATGCAGTAAACGATCAACTCATTGGTTCGCTAGTCAATAACGAAGCTCATTTTTCCAGCTACCGCATGGTGCATTCAGGTTTTGCCAAGTATCTCTGGTTTACGATTGGTTGGTTGGTATTTGAATTTGAAAAATAATGGAGTGCCACGTGGGCCAATGAATGGTTGCCACATGGCCTCCTCATGGCATACTAAAATTTGTTTGGCCATCGAACAACACCCTCAGGCTCTGAAATTGAGACCTCATTCATACCAACCAAATCCAACACCACCATGCCACTTTGTTTCATTTTTAAACAACATGGAGTTCTTATTTATAAAGTTTGGGAATGGTGCATATGGGAAGGGGTAGGGATAAGCCATAGCCCCTACACACCCTAGTACCATAGGACCATGGACGAGGGCCATAGGTTAGGGCGTAGCCCAACCTTGACATCCCACTTTACAACTTTACCACAGTTCCATGAATGGGAGGATATGATCTAGTGAAAACGAAGATCGGGTGCCACCCACGAGGGGCTAGCGCCGAGTCCTATGGGACCGCCATATGCCGAAGTCTAAAATATGAGCAAGGAAGAGAGGAAGGGGGGCAACTCCTAGTCACGAAGATCACAATATGAAAATTGGAGATTTTCAGTTAAGCACTCAGCGGATGAGACGAAAATTCTGGCTCTAGCTATAGGTTCCATTGTACTCACAGAAATGTGGCACAAATAGAAAGGAGCCATCGATGAGGGACAAAGTTTGAGCTCCAGCCCCTGTTCACAACATGTGGCACATGACCACACACAAAGAGGTGTAAGGAGCTACCGAAGATGGGGAATTTTTCATTTTTCGATTGGTTGAAGGATAGCCAATCCCATGTCGACACATGGTACTACAAGATTTGCCAAAAGTTTGTTAACATATGGATGAACCAGACGAGATTTGATCTTGTGAGCTCCTCCCTACAAAATTCATACCTTACTGACTGGGATACACATTGATTATTATTAACAAAACTCTATCACTTATTGTTAAATGTATGTGATATCCAAATAGCATAAAAAAAGGTGGAGTCTGCCAATTTTGGTGGATTTTCCATACATATCCTCCTCCATTGTTGGTGGCTCTGCACTAACAAACTCCACCAATGCATTGGATAAGGATAAGGTTGATGCATGAGTTTTCAACACCGTTTGATAAATTTTGTGGCTATGGTTACATGTCATAGTTTGGAGAGAGGCCTACTGGACATAACAATTAAACGATATATATTGTACGTTTGTTGGTGTGGGATGGCAGGTGTTGAGCTATGGAAAAGGTATGAATTTGCCATTTATTTCCTTATCTTTTCCTTTTATCATAACTCCTTTTATTCCTAAGATGGTAATATATCAAACAATTATAGCGAAAACTAGGGAGTTAATGATTATTGTGAATTAGTTAATTATTGTCTTTTTCCGTGCATAAAATAGAACAAAAGGAAAAATACCATTTTGAAGGAAAAGAAAAAACAAAGAAACTGCTATTCCTTCACTAGGAAGACATATCCAGACAAGCAGATTAGGATTGGAGTGCATAGTTAAGGATAAGGATGGAAAATCACAGCATCAGTGCAAGAAGACAAAGGGATTAACTAGAGTTAAAAGATGAAGTGTATCCCTCAGGATCTCTTGATCCCGAGGGATCTTTGTTTTACAGTCTATCTATTATTCCTTGTTTTATCCGCCTGTCCAGTATAAAAGGGACAACGCTTTTAAACATTAGGGGATTATCAATTATCATTATTCAGAATTCGATGTTGTATTTCTATTTTTATTATAGACTCTTGTTGATTAAAATAGAGTATGATTGCCTGTAACATTTTCATATGATTAATACATAACTCGGTTGCTATTTCGTTCGTTTATACTGAAGTAGTTCAACGGTGCTTCACTAGCGGCTAAGGGCCCGTCTGTTGTGGGGAAAATTATCCGATGCGGATGACCCTATCCCTACTCTAAAGGTGACAGTCTTTAGCAACAACTGAAAGTAAAGCTTTGATGTTTTCCTTTATGAAAGTACAGAGAGGGGGAAGAAATGATTAACTAACCTGGTGTCTTTCGCTTAGTTGATCTTGATCCTCTCTCTTTGTCTCTTGTTCCCAGCTCCTTGCTCTCTTTGCCGGTCCAGCTACATACAGATCCTGCACAAAACAAGCGAGGAAACTACAAGATACATGTACTCATAACTGATGCATGGATTAGAGTGAATCAAATATACATGTAAATACAATACATCAATGCAATACAAGTATATAGGAGAACATGCAAAACTTTATTGATAGAAGTAACAGGGTTCTGAGAAGGTTACAACCAATGATGGCTCCAATCCAGCAGCACCTCCCCAGCAGCAAGAACTCTCCTCTTCACCTCTAGTAAAACAATCACCCAATAGCTCTAACTGTAATCCAACAGCACCTCCTTGCTTTACACAAAATTCCAGCCTCCTTAGACCTCATAGAAGAGCTCTATATATAGGAGAGAAGAAGAGAGGATGAGTCAGGTTGAGGCTGGCATAGAGCTGACTAGTGTCCTCTCCCTCTTCAGTTAATCTTCAGTTCTTGAGTCCACTTGGAGATCCTTGCTTACACATGGTGATCAAGTACCTCTTACTCATCAGAAGGCGAATCTGATGAACCAAGTGTCAGTTTGGAAGCTTCCTGGGCAGTTGACACCTTGCAGGGTGACTGTGCCACTTGGCCAATCTCGCCCAGCGCAGGTAGCCTTCATTACTTTTGACTTCCAGCGCAGGTACAGAGTGGGACAGTTGCATTACAGCGCAAAAGCTCAGTTAAGCAGCTGACATGATCCAAAATAAGCCAGTTTTGAAGTGTTTTCAGGTGGAGAACTGATTGGAAGTGCTGTTGTTTGATGACCTTGTTCTTTTAGGGGTAAGAACAACATGTTTAGGGACTGAGGATCCCTGTAATTATTGACATTCCATGCTCCATGATGCGAGGCACAAAAATGTCTATAACACCGTCCTCCGTGGATCCACTTGCTATTTGTACCATTACTTTCAATTGCAGTTGTGTGATGGTTTGGTTTGGTTTTCATTCATTTAAATCACATTACTTTACTATTCTTTGTTTCTAGAGTTTATGAATTGTCTTACTGTAACTGAATTGCGTTGTCATTCCTTTTCATCATAATAAGATTATCATCTTGAGAAACTATATTGTTATGCTGTTCATTTCAATTATAAAGCTTCACTATTCATTCCAGTAAACTGCCTTTGCTATTCATTGCAGATTGCTGTTTGTTTCTATTAAATCAGATTGTTGTTCATTTCTGTCGAATAACATTGATGTTCATTTCTTTTCTGCAAGTATCTGGTTTTTCCTTTTAGCATCATTACAGTTAGCGCATTTATTCCATTAGTAGCATTGTCGATTTGATTCCTTGTCATTTCTCATTAATCGCTTTAGTGTGGAGTGTGAGATCAACAACTGTAAAGAACATTGGCTACTATTGTCAGAGTTCTCAGATTGTGGATCTTGTTTATGTTTGATTTCATTTTTCATTAGTTGACAAAGGAAAGAGTTATTGCTACTGCATCCTTGACTGATAGTTGTTGTTAATTTCCTAAGTAAATGATTTAGTTTCAGAGCATTGAGTTTCTTCTAATTGCAAATAGGTTTTTTTTCGAGCATTCGTTTACTCTTGTATTTGATGCACTGTACTACAAATTGTAACACATTACTCTTGGATTAAATTTCTGCCTCAAACTAAGTACACTCTTGAAATAGAAAATCGTTCCTGGATTGATAATTAATTTAGGATAAATAGGAGTTAAAAAGACACCTTTTATACCTCAACATTTTGGTGTCGTTGCCTGGGAGAGTGTAGCCATTTTTTTTCTTTTAGAGAGTAGTGTGCATCTGATAAGTGCCTGATAGGAAAGAATTGGGTATTAAAAACAGAAGGTAAGAACTTGAGTATGGAGCATGTGACAGCACTGCTCCCCCGCCCGCTTTCCAACAGATTTGTTAATTTTTTTCTTTGGGTAGAAATAAACATTTGAGTTGTGTGTATGACTAAGAAGAAAAAACTTGAAAATACTCCTAAACCGCTACCCAAACCTTGTAAAGATAAGGGACCGGTGACCCTTGGTCGATCAACCTTCATAAACGAAATCATTAAGCAAGTCGAATCAAATCCATCAGTGAGCCCTAGAAAATTTTCTTCTGGACAACCTACTGGCTCCCTTCGGGCCACAGTTTCACCATTTGTAGCCTTTGCTGAGTTGCACAACAAAATAGAAGAGATTGAGCAAGATTTTTAAGAAATTGAGAATTCTCGCCCAATTTCTTTTTAGGAGGGGAACTCTAGCCATATCTGCCAAGGAGGAGGAGAAACAAGGGAAACAGAAGAGCCAAAATTCCCTCTCAAAATAGTTCTAACACTCAGTAGCCCAGATCAGGGAAATGCTGTTAAGATCATCCAAAACAAAACAAAAGAACCCGAAAAGACAAAATCCCCCCAGATAATAGTTCAGCAAGGACCACTCATTATCCGAGACCAAGGAAGTGTTGTCAAGGCCATTCCTACTCCTTCTAGCCACTGTAGGAATAACTCCCTAGAAATCCCATAGGGATATTGGCACATATTTGATCAAATGGCCCAAAATCAACAACCACCTCAAACCCCCACACTGCAATATCATGTTGTGGACACTGCAGTTAACACACCTATGAAGGCCATTCCTATCCAACATATTCCTACATTCCATGGCCTAACATCGGAAGATCCAGATGCATTTCTATTTGAATTTTGATGTATTATGCGGGGGGTATGACTATACCATCGATCCCCAAAAACTAAAACTATTTCCCTCCACATTAAAAGGAGCAACTTTACGATGGTTTATGGGGTTAGGTGGAGGTGTTATAAATGAATGGGATCAGATGACAGGTTCTTTTCTAAAGAAATATCAGGATTATTGTAGGTTTAAGGAATTAAAGGGTGAAATATTTCAAATGACATGAAGACCTAATGAAACACTAGAGGAATATGTAGAACACTTTCAATACAATCTTCATAGATCTCCTTATGCATCTTTACCATTGCCTAAAAATATGTTAAAAACTATATTAACTAAAGTGATGAAAGAAAAATGGGTTGAAACATCAAACATTATGGGCAAAGGTGACATATATCAAGAAAATTTTGCTAACATCATTGATTTATGTATCAGGAGTTCGAGAGGCAGCACAAGACTAAAGCCAGTAGAACATGACATGATCATAAGGGATAGTAAGGTCCCCAGTGGAGGTATAACCCATCTAGAAATAGGCAATCTATTAGAAGATTTCAAAACTGATATTCTAGGGACTCTGTCAACGCAGTTCGCCATCATGCAAGCTAAACAAAAGCAAGCAAAAGCAGAGAAAAATTTGGCAATATTCTGCCCTAGATGCAGAACAAAACACAACCACAAAGAGTGCCCATTGGGTATAGTCCAAGTCTGTGCCATCTGCACGAAGGATCACTCCACAGAAAGCTACCCCTCACTCCTGGGATTGAAAGAAGTTTACAAGGAAGTAGAAGAAGAAACAGAATCGATTTACCTACTTGATCAGCGCCGCCAGTGGCAGCCATGACAAACAAGTATGCCTATTGATCCATCCTCTTCTTTTCAGCCTCCTCAATATAATGTTGAGCAATATAAAGGAATGTGGCAGAATCACCCACCTTTCCCTAGTTGGTCACAACAACCGTTTCCCATATCATCATGGCCAAATCAAACCAACTGGCTGAACTTTCCTTACTGTCCACCATTTTGGCAAAACAATGCATATCCAACACAATGGTCAACCTCCACCTTACAGAGTCAAACCTGGAAGTTGAACTAGAAAAGATCGATAAATCAGCCAGCTAGAATGATTCCTCTCCCTCAACTTACACTGCCAACACCTTATACATTGTAACAAAATCCCCAGACCAACTTAAGACTCCAACTCCCAACCCAACCCAACCCGAACCCCAACAATAGACTGGTTCAATCCATTCAAATAATTGAAGGACCAAAATTAGAAACGAAATTAAGGGAGTGCAACGACATTCAATTAAGATCTAGGCGCATCATAGAAACAGAGGGAGACAAGAATGATCAAGTTGAAAACTTGTAACCTTTAGAACAAACACTACAACAAGAGAATTTGGTTAGACAACAAACTCATGAACAAGAAACCACTTCTTTTCCTCGATTCCCAGAACGATTAATCATATTGTGCCCAATAGAACATCCTAATTTTGATCTTATGGGAGAACTAAAAAAATTGGTGTATAAAAATTCCACTCCTCCAAGCTATTCAAGATATCCCAATTTACGCAAAAGCCAATAACGATTTATGTATAAAAATCCCAAGAGGATAATAACAACTAACCCAACTGTCCAAGTAGTTGGCACCCTAACTGACTTACTATCAGGAAGAGAAGCACCTGTAAATTATGAGGACCCAGCGAATCCTATAGTTATGGTGAAAATCAATGGATGCTCCTTCCAAATGCCTTGGTTGATTTAGGAGCTGCAATCAACATTTTAACAACCACCACTTGTCAAAAGCTTGACATTACATCATTAGACCCAACCACAACCTTATTAGAGTTGGCTGACCGATTGGTAGTCAAACCAGAAGGTACACTACATGATGTAATGGTATATGTAGATTCTTGGGAATAACGTGTAGACTTTTTTATTATTAATCCCAAAAACCTACTAGACAGCCATCATTTAATTTTAGGTAGACCCTAGCTGGCAATTTCTGCAACTTACATTGGCACATTGGCTGTCGACAAGGCAGCATGACTACAGCAAGAGGGAGTAATTTCAAGAATTTAGCCTTATATGCTCCAGCCTAGCCAAGCATCACAATAATTAAAAAAAGGAAACAACATGTATCATACCTAACATAGAACATTAGATCACCATTAACCATTGAATATGCCCTTGAATTTCAAGACCAAACACACGGCGACATTATTAACAACTTCATTAACCAACCAGAAACCAAATCCCATTTACAATGTCACATGATTGAGGTATCATTTAATAATGATGTAGAAGAAGATCCCCTAAAAGACACTCATGATCAATCAATACCCACCACCTTTGTTTACAATAACAAACCTATATAAATTTTAACTAGGAAAAACTTTGAACATTAACAAAAATCTGACTACTGAATAAGAAGAAAAGCTGGTCCAACTACTGAGAAAATATAAGGAAGCTTTTGCATGGGATTACCCAAACATGAAAGGAATTGATCACTAGTTGTGTATGCACCACATTTATACAAAAAAGGGTGCTAGACCCATTCTCCAACCCCAACGAAGATTAAACCCTCATCTTATGGATATTGTGAAAGCTGAATTACAAAAATTTTTGGATGTAATATTTATTTACCTAATATCTGATAGCAAGTGTGTCTCTCCACTAGTAGTGGTTCCAAAGAAGAATGGGAAGTGGCACATATGTGTAGACTACAGAGAATTTAACAAAGCAGCCCAGTAAGACCACTTTCCCCTTCCATTCATTGATCAGGTATTAGACACATTAGCGGGAAATAAATTCTTTTCTTTCCTAGATGGCTTCAGTGGATACAATCAGATTCAGATTGCCTCTGAAGATCAGGATAAAACCACTTTTACCTGTCCTTAGGGAACATTTGCTTACAGAGTCTTACCCTTTGGGTTATGCAATGCTATTGCCACGTTTCAGAGGGCCATCCTTAGCATTTTTTCATATCTAATAAATTAAGGCTCGAAGTATATATGGGTGATTTCACACCTTATGGGGATGATTTTGAGCCAGCATTAGAAACACTAGAAAAGTGCTGCAAGGATGCATTGCCACCAATCGCTACTTGAGCCATGAAAAGTGTCATATGATGATGACCGAAGGATTAATCTTAGGTCATTATATCTCAGCAACTGGAATACAGGTAGATCCAACTAAAATTCAGATAATTTTGCTAATACCTACTCCCACCACACAAACAGAGGTACATAGTTTTCTCAGATTTTCTAATTATTATATAAGATTTATAGAGCATTTTTCTCAAATTGTTGCACCTTTATATGCACTAACAGCGAATGTTGATTTCATTTGGATAGACAAGTTTGACCATGATTTTGAGGATCCTAAAAAGCTCGTATCGATAGCCCCAGTGCTTAGGGGCCCAAATTGGGATTTTCCATTCCAAATTTCATCTTATGCTTTAGATGCAGCAATTGGAGCAGTTCTTGGGAAGGAAGAAGATAAAAAGCCATATGCAATTTATTGTATTAGCAAGAATCTATCAGCTGCTGAATTGAACTATACTATGACTGAAAAAGAATTTTTAGCTGTAATACATGCTGTAAATAAGTTTAGACATTATATAACTGGGTATCCTGTAGTTTTATATACAGATCACTCTACCATAAAATATTTAGCAAACAAAATAGTTACAAATGGTAGAGTAACAAGATGGTTGATTCTCTTGTAGGAATTTGACATCACAATTAAGTATCGACTTGGAAAACAAAATCCTGTAGGTGATTTTCTCTCACGAATGCCAAAGCCAGTGGATGAAGTAGTAGTCAAAGATTAATTACTGGATGAACATTTGTTTGGTGTTACTGTCAGAACACCATGGTATGTTGATGTTGAAAATTACTTAGTAGTAGGTAAATTACCTAAGCATTTAACGCCTAATGAATGAAAGAAGATAATGCAGTGCAGTACCCGATTCTCTTGGATTGAGGGCTACTTATATCATACAAGGGAAGATATGCACATCATAAGATGTGTTCGAGAAGATGAAATATTTGACATTCTGAAAGCATGCCATGATAGGCTGTGTGGCAGACATTTCGCAGACTGCAGGACTCGTCACAAGGTTCTACAAACAAGCTATTACTGGCGCACTATTTTTAAAGATGCTAAAAATTTTGTTCAAGCCTGTGATCGCTGCTAGAGGGTAGGACGCCATAGACAATCTGATGAAATGCCTCTGAACCCACACTTAGTTATTGAGTCATTTGAGTGATGAGCGCTCGATTTTATTGGTCCTACTAACCCATCATCAAATCAGAAAACATACATACTAGTTGCAACAGAGTATGTTACCAAATGGGTTGAAGCAGAGGCACTGCCAATAGCTACGAAGGATTTTGTAATGCATTTTCTTTTTCAATTATTTGTGCGATATGGCCTCCCAAGGGAGATAATTATAGATGGGGGACCACAATTTGTAGGTAATAAAATCATTGCAACATTAAACAATTACCACATTCTGTACAAAATTACAACCCCATACCACCCATAGGCAAATGGCAAAGTAGAAAGCACTAATAGGGTAATTGAGGCAATACTGACAAAAATAGTTGCATCACACAGACATGACTGGGCTTCAAGATTGCCAGAAGCCTTTTGGGCATATCGAACAACATGGAGAAACACCACTGGGTATTCACCATATCAATTAGTATTTGGGAAAGAACCCATCTTTCCAATCGAATTCGAAATTCAAACATTAAGAACAACATAGGAGGTGGGTTTGAATTTAAATGAGGCCCAAACTAATATATTATAGCAAATCAATGAGTTAGATGAAATCAGGCTCTCAGTTCTTCAACACATTGCATTAATTCAACAGTAGAGAGAAAAATGGCATGACGCCCTTATTAAAAACAAAATCTTCCACGAAGGAGATTGGACGCTCCTATACGATTCTAGGTTTCAATATTTTCCTGGAAAACTCCAGACACAATGGCTTGGACCCTATGAGATACAGAAAGTGCATGATAATGGCACCATTACATTGACTACCATTAACGGATCTGGACACTCTTTCAAAGCAAACGGTCATCGAGTGGAACTGTATCACAAACCGCTTACTCAGGAATCGTTTTACCAGCAATTACAGGAGGATTCCACTATGCAGATTCTTGTTGAAGAAGATAACCCCTCCTCAGCATCAATTCATTGAACAATTTCGTTGATTCTAAAGTTTGTATATAGACATATTTTTTTCAAATTTTGCTTGTATAAATTGTTTATTTTGCATAGATTTTTACTATTGTTCCATTTAGGGAGTGGTAAATGATTTCTTTATTTATTTTTGTGTTGTTCCTCTTAAGGAACAACACTTCTATGTGGTTTTATTTTCGTGTTGTTCCGCTTAAGGAACAACTATTGCTCCTCCTAAGGAACAACAACCATTCCTCTTAAGGAACAACACTTCCGTGTCTTTGCATTTTTGTTATTCCTCTTAAGGAAAAGTAGTTGTTCCTCCAAAGGAACAACAACCGTTCCTCTTAAGGAACAACACTTCTGCGTGTTTTCATTTTTGCTATTTCTTTTAGAGGAACAATTGTTGTTCCTCCTAAGGAACAACAGTCGTTCCTCTTAAGGAACAACACTTCTGTGTCTTCACATTTTTGTTGTTCCCTTTAAAGGAACATCTGTTGTTCCTCCTAAGGAATAGCAGCCATTCCTCTTAAGGAACAACACTTCCGTGTGTTTATTTTTGTTGTTCCTTTTAAAGGAACAACTGTTGTTCCTCTTAAGGAACAACAACCGTTTCTCTTAAGGAACAACACTTTCGCATGATTGTATTTTCGTTGTTCCTCTTAAGGAACAACTGTTGTTCCTTTTAAAGAATAACTGTCGTTCCTCTTAAGGAACAACACTGTGTGTGTCTATATTTTTTTGTTGTTCCTATTAAGGAACAACTGCTATTCCTCTTAAGGAATAGCAGCCGTCCCTCTTAAGGAACAACAGTTTTGCATGATTCATAAGTAAAATAATTTAGTTAGTTTAGATAAAAATACATAACTAAATTAATATTAATGGTTGGTTTAAAAAGAAATTTAATTATTTATTTAAATTATATATATATATATTAATTAAAGTTATAATATTAGGTTAATAAGATAAAGGTTAGGATTAATAAGTAAAATAATTTCAATGGTTAGTTTAAAAATAAAAATAAAAAATAATAATAATAATAATAATAATAATTTGTTTATTTATTTAAATTAATTCATAATTATTATATATATATATATATATATATATATATATTAAAATCATAATATTCGGTTGTTAAGTGACGAGTAACTTAATGGTTAGTTTATTTTTAATTATTATTATTTATGGAAATTAGTTAAAAATATATAAAATAATTTTAATGTTTGGTTAAAGAAGTAATCTATTTTTATTTAAATATATATATATATATATATATATATATATATATATATATATATCTATTCTAATTAAAGTTATAATATTAGGTTATTAAGATCAAAGATAGGATTAATAAAATAATTTTAATTGTTAGATTAAAAAGATAATTTATTTATTTAATAATAATTATATATATATATATATATATATATATATATATATATATATATATATATATATATATATATATATATATATATATATATATTAAAATCATAATAATAGGTTGAGAATTTTTTTTTTTTTTTTTTTTTTTTCAACTAACCATTGAAATTATTTTACTTATTAATCCTAACCTTTATCTTATTAACCTAATATTATAACTTTAATTAATATATATATAAAATTTAAATAAATAATTAAATTTCTTTTTAAACCAACCATTAATATTAATTTAGTTATGTATTTTTATCTAATTTGACTTATTTCCATAAATAATATTAAGATAAATAATAATAAAAATAATAATAATATTAAAATAATTAGACCTGGGTCCTAAGGTCAAAATTAGCCGTTAGTCTATTTAGCCGTTGGAGACTCTGCTCAGACTATTTATCATGCTAAGCTGGATCTGTTTCTTCAACTTGTCCTGACGATGAACCACACTAGTTGGTTTGAAACGCATCGACAAATGTTTGTCTACATGTGATTTACACCGAAGTTATTCTTTCAACTACTTTTTTACTTTCTGCCATTCCTTCTAAGGCACAATAGTTTCGATTTCGAGTATTTTTTGGCTGTTCCACTGAAGGATCAACACTTTATTTTGCTCTTGTTTTACATGTTGTTCCACTTAAGGAACAATAATTTCGCGTGTGATTTGTTTCTTTTTTTGTCATTCCTCTTAAAGGAACCATAGTTTTGGGTGAAGATGTTCTTTTTGTTGTTCCTCTTAAGGAACAATAGCTATTCCATCTAAGGAACAACACTTTTTGAGTGCATTTTTCACTATTTCTCTTAAAGAACAGCAAATTTTACTGAGAGTTTTTGTGAATAATGTTTCACTCTTCATGATCCTTTCAAGGCAAAGATACAAATACATGCAAGGACACAAAAATTAGAAGTTACTGAAATAAGAAAATCAAAGAAAAATTGTCATCTTTCAAGAGATTGCTTTGTATTGATAAGAAAAAGGAAAGGACACAACTATCTATATCACTTTGCTATCTTTATCTTCACTAAAACTTAAATTGATTGATTATTTTTATCATGTTGGTTCTTCCCTAATTCTCATAATTCTCTTTGATTATTATTATTGAATAAGAATAAGGGCATATTTTCCACTATTGAGATGTTCAGACTTCTTCCATCATCCCTACTCTTAAGGAGTGTTGAGCCATCCTCTATGTATAAATAGGAAGTGCTATATAAAAGAAAAGAAAAAGAAAAAGAATATATATCTATATGATTGCTAACAATTCTATGATTTGTCAGATGGAGGATAGGGGGTCTCATCAAGAGCCAGCCTACCATGATCATAAGAAAGCAGTGAAGTGGCATTCCCACTATGGCCACCACACCAGAGATATGATCCAATGGGCACAACAGAAAAAATAAAAGTCCTTGGAATAGGAGGTCTCATCATGAGTCGGCCTGCCCACCTTTCACTTCTTCCTGGTGAATGGCATTGTGATCCAACTGGTTACCAAGCTAGAATAATGGCCTCCATTCTGACATCACAAAGCACTTTCCTACGCATATATAAAGAATTATGGTTCAAAGGGTGGAAAAGCAACTTTGTCAAGGTTATAAACACTTGTGGGCAACAAAGCTCTGCTGATGATATTGGAGTCAAATTTTTCAACACCAATAGTAATTATAAACCCTTTTCTTATTTATTTATATTTATTTCAAAAGAGGTTATGTTCCCAAATTCCTTTTTGAACCTTTTATGCAAGAATATCGTTTAAAATCAATCATAACAGTTTAAGTAGGATGAAGACCGCATAAGCATTTTAGCTATGTCAGCTGTCCTTTTCCCTTTTTCACATCACTACATAGCACCTCCATATCTATTCATGATTTTCATCATAAGCCTCGATTTCATCAACTCGATAGTTTTTGTGATTTTGTCATGGATATGTACACTTTTCCTTTTTTATCCTGTACGATTGCCATCTAGTATGCTACTTCTCCATTTAAATCTGTCGAGGATGACCTATCATACTTCAAGGGGGCGTGGGTGACTTCGAAAATACTCCTACATATGTGTCAATTTCCTATTTGGAGGTACTAGACTGCATCAAGTCCCTTAATAGCAAGTTTTAATGGTATTGGGATATTATCTGATATGCACAATTTGTTGTTCCATTGTTATCTCTATGTATTTCTATGTAAAATCAACAGTGTACAAAACTTAGACAAAATGGGAGGTCAATTAGTACACAACAAGCCACAGGTATCAAAAAATTTCGACGCTGCATGAGAAATTTTGGTAAGAGCAGGATGGATTGCCTATTTTACATGATTACAGTAGCCCCATGAAATTGTGGCTATCGAATTTCTGCAGAATTTGCAGGGTGATCACTCCATAGTAAGAGGAAGGCAAATAACAATGATAGATATAGTAATTGCAGAAGTATCTGGACTACCAGCAGTTGGTCCCATATGGACACATAAGAAAGGAAGACATCAAAATGGCATGGCCACCTTTTGGGAGGAGGGACAGAACCTGATCATTAAAGGAAAAGGAGACCAACCTTCATCTCTAGGGGAACCATGGACGGAACTAGCTAGAATAGTGCAGAGCTACATTACATGAGATGGGAGAAAGGATGTGGTAAGACCACGCCACCTCAAATTATTATCAGTATTAAAATAGAAATGTGTTGTAAATGTGCCTACATATCTAAATCTTTTGCTACATGATGCTGCTGAGAGTATAAAGAGATCCCATCATATAGATACTGTAGTGAGCCACCATTGTTTAATTCGGTTAATAGTAAGTTATAGCCTTGCTCAACAACAGACCAATTGGGAAGAATTGGTGTTTTCCATAGATGGGGGACTAGCCTTACCAGCCCCAAAAAGAAAGAGAACTACCAATACAACAAGCAGGCCTCCAAAACATAGACACTCCTCCAGATTAAGAATATGCAGGGGAATGTTTAAGAGTCTCTAGGGTAGCAGTAGCCAACCCTTAGAATTACTCAGTTCCGAAAATGAGCAACCCTCACAAATCAAAGGGAGAGGTAACCAAGAGTTGGAATTAGAAGAAGAAACTGAACACTCTAGTGAAGAAGAGACAGAAGGAGTTGAACTACCTTTAAACCCTAGCACAAGTCCACCGCAAAACCCATTACAGGAGGATGAATTGGCCCAAAGTTTGGCTAATATGATTGACTATATCGAACCCCAAATTCCGCTCAACCTCAATATTGAGGTAAAGTAGCGATAGGAACACTCTGCCCACACCAAGAATTCATCAGAAGAAATTAATAATGAGGAAGAAGTAGGAGTAGAAGCCACTCAGGAAGTGGCAGACCAAACTAGGGATACTCTGCCAAAGGAACCTAGTCTGGAGCATGTAAACACTGACGAGATGCTCCAAACAGAGGATATGGAAACTAGCTAGGGCAAAGGCACAGCCCTTGAAGAGCAAAATCTAGCGGAACAGTTGAGCCTAGAAAGAATAGAGACAGTTAGGGAAATAGTTCTTCCTTCTGAGAAGAAGAAGAAAAGAGAAATCAAGAGGTTGCGAAAGGAACAACAAAAATTGAAAAATTTAGTAAAACAACTCAAACGGAAGATAAAGGCACTGAAAAAGGGGAAAAATCCAATAAGAGCCTCGAAAATAGTGGATGCAGCCATACAAACTGAACCCCATGATACAAAGGCTACAGAGACTCAAACCGAGCCCATACGTGTTCAGGATGGTAAGGAACAACATGCAGCTATTACAGACGCAACTGTCCAAATAGAAAATGCATATGTCTGCGATAAAGATGTTCAAACAGAGGCACTATCCTCCAGCAATACGGCCACCCAAACATTCCATGATAAAGAGACACAGACTATGGGCACTCGGAATTGTGATAAGAGTACCGAGATAAATCTTCAACCCAAAGATGTTTTGATAAACAACCACCTTGGTATAATAAAAATCCAAGAGGATCTAGCAAAAGCTTATCAGACTATAGAGAAGCTTGAGGAAGAGACTGTTCCTCAAAAGAAATATCAAGAATTGCAGCAACAATTAAAGGGCATCAATGCATCAGAGAACGAAGCCTTTGATAAATATCGAAGGGTAGAAATTTTTTTTGAAGAGGTAAAGAACAGCCTGAAAATAGTCAAGAATCAAATGGATACTCTTTGTTCTTTATATACAGATGTTCTAGCATGTAGGTCACCTGCCAAAAACTATGCTTTGTTTCTATTAGAAAGATATTTACAGTTAAAAATTAAGGCTGTGAAGGCAGGGAAATCTATAGAATTAAAAATTGTTGATGATTTTATAAATTGCTGTAAACACCATGGAGTAAAAGTTCAATGATTACTCTGTGAGTTTTATTTACATAATTTTATATTGGAAAAGGAAAGGGAGAAAAATCCCAGTCCTTTTGTGGGTGATGTACAGTTTCAAGCATCTATTTCATTTGTTGTCAACCAGTTAAAGTGGCTCAAGGCCCATAATACTTTTCAAAGGAAAGAAAATGGGCTATACCTTTCGGTTAGGGGTGAACCGAAAAACCATTATAGCTGTTGGCTAAATATAAAACCCTAATGAAAAGGAAGGAGTGAGCCAAACCCTGGGACCCATCCACAAAGAAATTTTCCAGCAAGGGGTAGAATATTTCCTCTCTATCAAAGATAATTCCTTGGTAGCAGCTAAATTTAGATGAAAGACTTCCAATCGGAATATGAAAGATAGAGAGCCATTCAATTACAAGAACTTCAAGTTAGTTGCAGATCACCAGGTTACCTATAGTAACCTCATTTTGAGGGAAGGCCCGTATTGGCTTCGTTATAGGTTTCGAAGCCCTATTATTTGATATCCTGCAGAAGGGTACAAGGCCATATATGAGTTGCTTGAAGGGCAGACAGGGCCCATTTTCTAAGTTTTAGCTGCAAATCATGGTCTTAGACCACTGCATGATAATCCCTCTCCAGCCTATCCTTTGATTGATTTGCATGCAAATTACATGGTTTTCATGAGGCCATGAAAAAGGGTAAGCAGGGGGGTGTGTTGAGCTATGGAAAAGGTATGAATTTGCCATCTATTTCCTTATATTTTCCTTCTATCATAACTCCTTTTATTCCTAAGATGATAATATATCAAATATTTATAGCGAAAACTAGGGAGTTATTGATTATTGCGAATTAGTTAATTATTGTCTTTTTCCACGTAGAAAATAGAAGAAATGGAAAATTACCATTTTGAAGGAAAAGACAAAACAGAGTAACTATTGTTCCTTCACTAGGAAGCTATATCCAGACAAGAAGATCAGGATTGGAGTGCACATTTAAGGATAAGGATGGAAAATCGCTACATCAACGCAAGAATACAAAGGGATTAATTGGAGTTAGAAGATGGAGTGTATCCCTTAGGATCTCTTGATCCGGAGGGATCACTGTTTTAAAGTCTATTTGTTATTCGTTATTTTATCTGCCTGTCTAGTATAAAAGGGACAATGCTTGTAAAGATTAGGGGATTATCACTTATCATTATTTAGAATTTTTTGTTGTATTTCTACTTTGATTATCGACTCTCGTTGATTAAACAAGAGTATGATTGCCTGTAACATTTTCATATGATTAATACATAAGTCAGTTGTTGTTCTGTTCGTTTATACTGAAGTAGTCCAGCGATGCTTCACTAGCGGCTAAGGGCCCGACCCTAGTGGATCCACTTGCTATTTGTACCATTACTTTCAATTGTAGTTGTGAGATGGTTTGGCTTGGTTTTCATTCATTTAAATCGCATTACTTTATTGTTCTTTGTTTCCAGAGTTTATGAATTGTCTTACTGTAACTGAATTGCGTTGCCGTTCCTTTTCATCATAACAAGATTATCATCTTGACAAACTATATTGTTATGCTGTTCATTTCATTTATAAAGCTTCGCTGTTCATTCCAGTAAACTGCCTTTGCTATTTTATTGTTGTTTGTTTCTATTAAATCAGATTGTTGTTCATTTTTGTCGAATAACATTACTGTTCATTTCTTTTTTGCAAGTATTTGGTTTTGCCTTTTAGCATCATTACAGTTAGCACATCTATTCCATTAGCAGCATTGTCGATTTGATTCCTTGTCATTTCTCATTAATCACTTTAGTATGGAGTGTGAGATCAACAACTGTAAAGAACATTGGCTACTATTGTCAGAGTTCTCAGATTGTGGATATTGTTTATGTTTTATTTCATTTTTCATTAATTGAAAAAGGAAATATTTATTGCTACTGCATCCTTGACTGATAGTTTCTGTTAATTTCCTGAGTAAATGATTTAGTTTTAGAGCATTGAGTTTCTTCTAATTGCAAATAGGTTTTTTTGAGAGCATTTGTTTACTCTTGTATTTGATGCACTATACTACTAATTGGAAAACATTACTCTTGGATTAAATTACCACCTCACACTGAGTACACTCTTGAAATAGAAAATCATTCCTAGATTGATAATTAATGTAGGATAAATACGAGTTAAAAAGACACCTTTTATACCTCAACAACAGGTCTGATGACCCTGCCACTAAAATTATTGTTTGAAAATTTAATCCTATCCCAACAAGATCACAGCACTTCCAAATAATCATTCCAAATCACATGAAATTTGGATTGAACCCCTCAAAGGGGACTTTCTAAGCCAATCGTTCAACCAATGAGCCACAACAAGTTGTGTTGTAAGGTTTTCACAGTCAAACCCATCTATGTTTTTTAGGGGAGCTTGTTTTTGACCTTCCGAAGTCATAGGGATGCCTTTCTTAGCATTTCAAAATACTAGATAGGGGTTTTAAGGCATTCCAAATGCAAGGGAAGAGTCAATTTCTTCACTGAAGTTCTTTTTTTTCCTTTTTTTTTTCTTTAGTATGATCGGGAAGAAGAGAACCATAACACTTCTATTTTGAAGCAGTCATATTATTTCCATTTTGATCTCAAATTTGAGCGCAAGGATCTTTTCTACATAGTCCTCTTTATTTTGGTGCAATTTCCTCTTTGTAAAATTGAATCAAATTAAGGGCAAGATTTCTTTGTAGGAGGACGTTTCTTGAAGGAAAAAATTTCCACTCCATCATCATATTGACTCTAAAAGGAAAATATTTTCTATGTACTCACTTTACATGCGAGATAAATAAAGTAGGCTAGCCTTTGGAGTAGGGCCTAGAGACGTAGCCTAGGAGGGATGAACTCCATTAACAATTGGTTGTGTCATTTCATTTATGTAATTTTTTATTTTTTAATGTTTTGTTTCATATAAAAATTCATTCTAATTTATTTATTCATATTTGAATAAGTTATGAACTATAGACGTAAAGTTTCAAAGCTTGCAAAGTGTCATAGGATGATAAACCCCCATTTTCAGATCAATTGGTATCGAAATAGCTTCTGACCAGATTACAAGTATAGGTAGAAGCATGAAGAAAATTTGGTTTCAAGAGTTCGAATAACTCAATTAACAATATTGGCAGGAGAATCTTGAATTGTGACGCATGGTGTAAGTATTGCAAGAAGATAAACAAATACTGCAAGCGAGGATCCAAGCCATGCAAGGAGGTTGAAATAGGGGAAGTCACTCAGATAAAATTCTATCCATTCCTGGAGACAATGAAGGATATCCACTTCCTCAGTCAGATGAAGAAATTCATATCCATCTCCTACTCCAAAAGAACAATCAGTGGAAGAATCAATTGGTACTTTTTCCTCATCGTCTAAGGAACTTTCTTATGTACCAACATCTCAGGAAAATTATTTAGAAACAAAGAAAGAAGAGGCTTCAAGTGATCTTGAGATTGGATCTTTCAAAAAATATACCAAAACAATTAGTATGAAGTTGATGAAAACAATGGGATATCAGCAAGGTAAAGGCCTCGACATGTGTGAACAAGGTAGACTCTAGCAAATATTAGTTTAGGAAAGACCCCACTATGAAGGATTGGGATTTGACCAATCAACATGTGACTATTCTAGAAAGAAAGGCCACATAGCAGATCGATGTTGGTCATTACATCCTGAGAAATTGTTGAAAATAGATGCAAGATCACAAAGCTATGTAGACGAGTCATTCTAGTAGTGAGTCAAAAAGTGAGTAATTTAATACAAATTTTGTTCTAGAGATTATTAAAAAGACATATCCATGTACTTTTTGTGGAAGTAATTCCCATTGTGTAGCTGAATGCTGGAAGCAGAAGGTTTACAGTAAGAAGGTACATGTTATAAGGAGTAGTTTGTGGAAGGATGATGAAACACTGCAAGTAAAGAAAAGTCTGAGAAAGACTTTGATACAGTCAAGGAAAGACTCGGCATAGTAAAAACAGAGCTCAGAGACATCGAGCAATAAGATAACCATTACAGACTCATGAGAGAGAGTTTGTTCACAATGTAAGCTGAAAGGAGATTCAAAGATCACATATCAGATGCTACCATGTGAATCGACAACAACACAATCACGATGAGGAGAAGAAAAGGAAAATGGAAAGGAAGAATGTAAGTCTCCACAAAAATTGCTTACTTGGAACTAGGCGGATTTCATGCCTTATGTTTAGTTGTCAATTGTGTGTATAATATTTGTTATCAAAGCAATAAGACTAGTTGAGTTTGTAATAGGGTCTAGACTATCTATGTACTGATGATTGTTGTAATAAATTTATTATTGTACTAAACGTTTGGTGCACCAAAAGTTTTTTAGTAGGGAGGTATGATCCAGGTGGATCTTTATTAAGTCTAGTCATATTCGTTATGTAATGTTTTGAGACCACGATCATCACAGATGGCAACAAATATCGACATGCCCAAAAAAAAGGTTCTCAAATGCAGTTGAACTTAGGATCATTATGTAGATCCCATCGTTATGAATTCAACACAATTCAAATAGGTGAAAAAGGACATCATATGGACAAGTTATGAGCAGTAAAATTTTCTGGGGAAAACTCAAAAAAGAAGGAAAAGTCAAAGTTTGCGGTCAATGTCAACTCATGGTTCCACTGGTCAACAACCAAGCTCATGGATCCAGTTGACACATGACACTTTCAAGTTTCACCAAGTGTCTAATTTTTGTTGGTGGAATTTTTGTGGTTGATGATTTGTTGGCTGGTATTTCAATTGGAAAAATAATGGAGTGCCACGTAGGACAATGAATGACTAACATGTGGCCTGCTCGTGGCATATTAAAATTTGTTTGGAGTAGAACAACAATCGTGGGGTTCAAAACTGAGGCCTCACACCAACCAACCAAGTACAACACCAATGAGCCACTTTTTTGGTTGTTTCAACAACGTAGAGTTGTTGTATATAAAGTTTGGGAATGTTGCATATGGCGAGGGGTCAAGATAAGCCATAGCCCCTGGCAACCCCAACACCATAGGATTGTGGGCAGGGACCAAAGGCTAGGGCCTATCCCAACCCTAACAACCCTCTTTAAAGCTTTACCATAGTGACATAGTTGGGTGGACATGACCAAAGGAAAAAAAAGATCGGGGGCTAGCCCCAAGTCCTATGGGACCACCATATGATCAAGTCTAAAGTCCAAGTGGAGAGAAGAGGAAGGGAGCCAAATCTTAGTCATGAAGACCACCATATGACCATTGGTGGTTTCCACTTAAGCACTCAGAAGATGAGGGGAAAAGTTCCGACTCTAGCTCCAGGTTCTATTGCATCCACAAGACCGTGGCATTGGTAGAAAGGAGCCACCAATGAGGGGAAAATTTTCAACTCCAGCCCCTAGTCACAATGGGTGCAATATGACCGTGCACAAAAAGGTGGAAGGAGCTACCATAGAGAGGGAGAGTTTCCAGTTTCTGATTGGTTCAAGGATAGCCAGAGTCATTAGTTTTTGATTGGTTGAAGGATATCCAATCTCGTGCTGACATGTGGCCTTACAAGATTGTCCATACATTTGTTAACAGATGGATGGACCAGATGGGATTCGATCCCGTGACCTCCTCCTACAAAATTCATGCCTTACTGACACAAATATACATTGATTCTTGTTAAGAAAACTCCACCACTTATTTTCAAAGGAATGAGACATCCAAATAACATAAAAAAGGCAAATTCTACCATTTTTGGTGATCCACCATACATATCCTCCTCCATTGTTGGTGGTTATGCGCTAAGAAACTCCATCATCTCATTGGATAAGGATAAGGTTGATGCACAAGTTTTCAATGCCATTCGATAAATTTTGTGGCGATCCTTATGTGCAACAGTTTAGAGAGAGGTCTATATGCCATAGCAATTAAATGATATACATTATATTTTTTTTGGTGTGGGGCAGCAGGACCGATAACCTTGTCGCCAAAATTATTGTTTAAATATTTATCCTATCGCAACCAAATCACGCCATCACCGAATAGGCATTCCAAATCACATGGAATGTGGATTGAACCCCCGAATGGGTTCTTTAAAAGCAAAGTGTGCAACCAATGAACCACAACAAGCTGTGTTATAAGGTTTGCACATTTAAACCCATCTATGTTTTCAGAAGAGTTTGTTTTTGACCTTCTGAAGTCATACAAAAGCCTTTTTAAGCATTTCAAAAGTCTAGATAGGGGTCTTAAGGTGTTTCAAACCCAACGGAAGAGTTAGTTTCTTCATTTAATAAATCCACAACACTTTTTTTTTTTATGATGTCATATTATTTCTTTTTTATCTCGAATTTGAGTATGAGCTCCTTAGCTACATAGTCAAGTTTGTTTTGGCGTAATCGCCTCTTTCTAAAATTGAGTTAGATTAAGGGTGAGATTTTTCTGTAGGAGGGAATTTCTTGAAGGTAAACATT
The DNA here is from genome assembly GCA_031772625.1 of Pinus tabuliformis. Lineage (NCBI taxonomy): Eukaryota > Viridiplantae > Streptophyta > Pinopsida > Pinales > Pinaceae > Pinus > Pinus tabuliformis. The sequence continues at coordinate 785,089,479 of CM062815.1, forward strand.
TCCACTCCATCAACAGATTGACCCTAAAAGACGAAGAATTTTTATGTACTCACTTTACATGTGATATGAATAAAGCGACCTAGCCTTTGGAGCAGGGCGCAAAGAAATAGCCCAGGAGGGGTGAACCTCATCAACAACTAATTGTGTCTTTTCCTTTATGTCATTTTTGAGTTTTGAATAGTTTTTTTAATATTTAATTTTATTTAAATTTAATTATTCATATTTTAATAAGTTATGAACTAAAGACGTAAAGTTTCAAAGCTTGCAAAGTGTTAGAGGACAATCAAACCCCCATTTTAAAATCATTCATTCTCTCTTGTTAGTTGAGTAGTCCTTTCATTAAAAAATTATTTTTGCTTTGTTTTTCTGATATATCAATTAATTTTACTAAATATCTTTTAAGATTAACTTTACATGTTTATAAATATCTTAATATTTTAAACTAAATATTAGAGAAATATTTTAAAAATAATTTTTCAAACCTTGTAAACTCAAAAAGTAAAATAATCATACTAAATTGTATTAGGGTTTGTAAATTTGGGTAGAATTTTGTGTCACAACATAATCTTTTAGTCAAATGGAATCATATAGAACTTTCCCTTCATATAACAAATATTGAAGAGTTGATGGTGTTCCTAGGTTGTTTTGAATGTTTTCCTTCAGTTATTCTACTAGATCCATCCCCGAACTAAAAAATAGAAATATTTGCATTAAATTTTGTAAGGAAGAGATGGCATTATTATTTCTCTATAAGCCTTTTTTCTAGCCTCAGATGTAAAATACAGTGAGGAAGCCCATAGGAGGCGAATCCTCGTTGTGACTCAAATCTACTAAAAATTGATCCTTTGGCAAACATCAATTCTGAAAAATTACCCTACGCCTATGCCTACAAAGAATAAAAAATTGAGAGCCCTATGTGGCATTGTTTTCTTCCATCCCAAGACACAAGACCATCTTTACCTAATCCACATACTGATATCCACATACTGATGTGTTGGAAAAATGTCATTCAACCATGATTTTTCCATGCGCGCCATTCAACTAACAGCCTCACAAATTACAAGGGGCTTGTTAAAAGAGAGATCCATGAGACGACATTGAAAAGGTTTCCTCTCGACAAAAAACCCCACATATCCATACCCTGCATTGACATTCATTGGTTTGAAGTGCCTAGATCCAAGAGAAGAGCTATTTATCAGTCAAAAATGGAAGTAAAAAAAACCTTCCAGTATCGTAGAGAGAACTATTCACGGTAGCCCATGCTATTATTGTCATCGATGCTCGTAGCAAGCTTAGGGATGACCACAACAACAATAAAAACTTTGAGGGAGAAAAAACTAACACTCACCATCATTCCCCTCTCTACGAATTAGGCAACTCCATATGATATGCATATTATAAATTTTTTCATGAACAATTTCCATAATAATTGTTATAACTTTATTAATAGAAAGTAATTGCAATGTAATAAATTAAATGAAATTGATTTATTATTTTTATTATTTCAATTATTCTACATTAATGTTATATTATAATAAGTTAAAAAATTATCTTTTAATTTATTAAATAGTTATTTTATATTTAATTTTTTTATAATTAAGTTAGATGGGGTGGATGATCTTGGTATGTAGAGCATAGTCTACCGTGGAGAGTGTTCGTGCAAATAATAGAAGTCGAGCACATGAGAGGAGGCTAGGAAACTTGGAATGACGGGTTTCGAAATGTCGAGAAGGGAAAACATGTTATAAAGTTTGAATATTTTCCTGGTTACTTTGCTTTTGGTATCAGGTTATGGGAGGTAGGGAAGGTGGGAAAATTAACATGGAGTATGCACATGCCACTAGCTAATGCATGCTCACTCATTTGGTCACTTCATTCCATGAAATTTTTGCTACTTGGTGGGGATTAAAATGTGACTTTGTTGGAAATATTTGTTGCAAAGTTTGTGACCCTAGGGCAAGGGTTTACGGAGCATGTTATGCCTCTAGTTTATGATGACGAGGGATATCATAATTTGGGTCATGCCCATGGTGCATTTAGATTAGGTGGATTCAATCTTTCTTGGAGGGATTTTGGTAAGTTTTTATATAAGGCTCATTTCCTATAATTTGTCTCCGGTGGCTAAATTCTTGGTAGTATGTTTATATTTTTTTTTTAATTTTATTGAGATTGGTTTTTTCTTTCATGAACAAGATAAGCTAAGCAATTTCCTACATTGGTGCTATGTCTACTGGATAGAGGATGTATGTTTTATGTTTAGCTGCAGAGGTATGCTTTGCACAAGGTCCACACAGGTTGGTTATGACACTGTTGCACCATAAGGGTGTGGGAAGTATTGGAATTTTGAGGGGTTGGCTTAGGAATTTGTGGGCGATAGAATTGTCACTCCTTTATCTAGGCATCAAGTTCAAAGGCACAAATTTCAAACGGTAGTGGGATGCTCATTTTGCTATTTTTTGAATCGACTGAATTGTTGGGCCAGCGGGGTCGGGCTTGTGGGGGGGATGGGGCCCGTGGACTACTAGGGGGAAGGGTTGGTCGGGTGGGAGGAGTTGATATGAGGGGAGCTGCAAGAGTTGAGTTGGGGGGAGAATTGGAGCATGATCAGGTTGATTCAGTCAGACGAATGGTCCATCCACCATATTTGGTTTCCATGGAGCTGCAAATGTGAAGTATAATGGTGATGCTAGAGGATCTTAGACAACAACTTAATCAACCCTCGAACGATGCTCATAATGACATTATTGACTTCATTAATCATATTCTACGAAACTTGTGGGGGGTGCATGATAGACTAGTTAGTTAATGGAGGGGGTAGTGTCGCATATAAGAGCATCTCAATTGTTTGGAAACCAGGTTGGCATGAATGGAGGGGCATGTTCACATTGAATTCAAACCCTCGCCATCCCCTGGCTTGCATCCATATCATCCTACCTTGGTAAATTTTGATGATGTCTAATGATAGTTGGTTTCCTTTTGGTCTTATGGGTGTTTTGGTACTTTTTTCTTATTATTTTATGTAAAACATTGACATTTTGGAAATTTTCTATGTATCTAGGTATGCACGCATTGGCCCATAAATCTAGTAAGAGTGAGACCAATTTGTTTTTGTGAAATGCTATAAGGAGATGCAATCTTTTAAACTAATAGAAAAAAATTGATTCATATATATATATATATATATATATAACAACATGTTGTCGTTTTTTTGACTAGATGAAGTACACATGTGCTTTCATACCAAGTGAAACAACATAGAAAATTCGACCATGTCTCTCCTATAGTATTGACATAATGTAAACTAATTTAATTCCTCATCTACTTGTGTGACCTTTCTTAGTTTTCTCAATATCTTTCTTTATTTTTGAGACTGAAATAAGGTGTAAAGCAATAAAAGGCCAACCAATCAAATTCTCGGCATATTTTCCTTATATTTTTAATACATTAATAAATGATATCACGTAATAAAAATTTGATGAATAAAATTATTGGGTATATTTTTTAAAATTGTTAATATATTAATATATTAAAGTTGTTGTTTAACTATTTTATGTTTTAGCCGTTTTTTTGTTAGACTTTGTATTTTTGTTATTTAAAAATTTGTAAAACATTTTTCATAGATTTTTTTTATTTATTTTTTTTTGGTCATTCAAATTGTGTAGAATTTATTAAACAAATTTGTGATTCCACCAAATTTTCTTGAAGTTTAGATAAATTTGACTAGAAAATATATTGAAAAGCATCTAAAATATAACACATTTAGACCACTCAATATATTAAATATAAATTCATTAAATAATAAATATTAATAAAAAAATTGATATAAAAATTTATTTATATATATTTTCTCAAAAAGAAAAATCATAAATATTAATATAAATAATATATACATGACAATCATGTTGTTTTTGCTAATTTATATGATATGACTCCATAAACGACATGTATTTTGATTATATTCTAGAAATTGTACTCAAAACTGATACATAATATAAGCAAGTGTTTTTTTCACCGAAAAAAGGAAAAGCAAACAAAAACGAAAAACATAGCCATATTAAAAATGATGAAAATAATAATTTATATTATTTAGATTAATTTTAGCCATATTAAAAATGATGAAAATAATAATTTATATTATTTAGATTAATTTTAGCCATATTAAAAATGATGAAAATAATAATTTATATTATTTAGATTAATTTTGAATTTTTAAAGAATTTTTAGGTTAGTAATAAGTAAATGTCACAATTTTTTTTAAATAATAATTTTTAACACAGACAAAACAAAAGTTATGATTATCAAATCCAAGAAGGACACTTGCGCTAATTTTATGTATGACAATAATAACTTGGAGGAAGTGTATTCTTACAAGTACCTAGGAATTGATATCCATCACAAGCTCAACTGGAACCATAGCATTGAGAAAAGGATCAATGGGGGATGGAAAGCTTATTTTGGTCTTGAAAATAATTGTAAAACAACAAACCTCGTAATGTGGGATAAAAAGAAGTTCCTCTTTGAAACTTTAGTCACTCCTGTTATCTTATATGGCTGTGAAGTTTGGGGCTGCAGCATCTCCAGAGAATCATGGAGGAAGATTGAGCAAATCTAGAAGCGTTTTATAACTTATAACCTGAAAATTAAAAGTAATACACCCTATCCTATTCTCCTTATAGAAGCAGGTCTTTCTCCTATTGAGAGCCTAGCTATGCGCAGGTTTCTGTTGTACAAGCACAAGCTCAATAACATAGACAATCATAGACTTCCTAAGCTAGCTTTAAATTCCAGCCAAAACCACCTAAGGCTTAACCGAGGATGGCATAAGGACACAAGGGCCTGGCTAAACTATTGGGAGATCAATGAGAATGATGCTTTGCAAAACATAAATAACATTAAAGATATTGTTACTTCTAAGTTCAAAGAAAAATTGTGGTGTGAGAAAGATTTAGCGTTTAAAAGAAAATTAAGTTATTATAAGAAGGTCATCAACCCCACCCTTGAAGATCAAAAGTATCTCTCTATTCTAACTAGCTTAAAGAAGAAAATTAATATAGCAAAGATTAGAACGAATTCTCATGAGCTCCATAGTGAAACTGGCCGCTGGGCAGTTCCTAAAACGCCATGGATGGAAAGGATCTGCCATATTTGTGAGAATAGGAGCATCGAGGATGAAAACCACTTCCTCTTAGAGTGCCCTGCATACAACCACATTAGATCTCAATTTCACAACCTTTGTTACGATACTGACCTTCCTAGCCTTTTACAATGCCAAAATTATAGTGAACTCGGGAGGCTTCTCTCCAAGCTTTTTGAGCATAGGAATAAAATCTTAAATCAAAATAAATAATTTGTCTTTTTAGGTCCGATAGATCATTATTTGGTCTCAGTGGATGTTAACCATCATCATCATCATCATCATCATTTTAAATATATTTTCAATCTTGATTTATATTAATTATTTTAAATAATTGTTATTTCAAATAAATATAAATTTTCAAAAATTAAATATATGGAAGGAAAATGTTTAAAATAAATATTTATATCTAAATTATTATTTTAAAATAAATTATTATTTTTAATTATTAAAATCACAATTTTCCATCTCATTGAAATTTTTTAGAGAATTTTAATAAAAAATCATATGGTATTAATTAGAGACCAGTATGATGATTGTTTCGAGTGGTTTAAAGTCAAAGTGGAAATAGGGTGTCAGGTCTAAGTGATGGATTTATAGCATTATATATGTTGTTGCTGAACTAGACTCTGTTTTTATGCTTATAAGAAAAAAAAAATTGAAATTATTTCACTATGCCTGTTATAGACATTAGTAATCACTTAAAGGTTTGTATGGTATGAGTTTCTATGTTCTGAATAATCTTTTTAATATATTTGAATTATGTAGATTAAATAATTTAAAATCAAGTTTTTACAAACCTTTCTTATAATTTGATTAAAATTAACTCGAAAAATAGTAGTCAGAAAAGTTATTTCGTCTATAAATTAGACTACACCTTTTAATATTAGCAATATTATGATTTAATTTTTCTTAATGGAAAGCTTTAACAATATTCTATGAAGTAGTGGATCCGATTTCAAAAGTGGTGAGTATATGAGTGAATAAACGTGATTATTTTATGATTAGTGTTTAATTAATTTATTTCCAAAATTGAATTACTTTATGATTATGTTTTTTTTGGAATATGGTGATACAATTTCTTTTCACTAAAATTAGTTTTACTTTTTATTTTATTTTCTTTTTTAAATTAAAAATGCATTTTGAATGTATTAATAGATTTAAAGTCAGAAAAAATAAAATAAAAGGCTGTAGTCTAACATATAGATGAAATGATTCGGTTAATTTTAACTGAAATTCTACAAAGATTTTTAAAAATTCGTAACACCTCAAATAAAAAAAAAAAAAAAATCCTCCTTAATTACCATAATTAATTTTCAATCTTACCTTATCTAGTACACAATTTATTCTATTGTTAATGGAGTCATTAGTGACACAATGGACTGGTGTGTATTAAGGATTTGAATTAAATATAACACAGGTTCATCTACACGACTATTTGTCCAAGGTCATAGATGCGCTCCACCTGTCCTCACCTCGGTAGAGGTGATGACTCTTTCGCTTGGGTTTGATTAATGCAGAGGTGAAGGGTTTGAATGTTGTGTCTAGTTGATATAGGTGGCTCAGACATGGGGACTCTAACCCGAAAGTAAACCCTAACCTTAACCTTTCATCCCATTTCCCTCTGCCAGTGGTGAAAGGGTGAAGCCCTATAACGAGCAGTACATGAAGCAATGGAATGAGGGTTTCTACCTCTACCTTTGCATGCCATCCTATGGTTCTGGAAACAAATGGCTATCTCCTTCAAGAAGGCAAGAGTAATGAGGTAAGCCAACTAGCTACAGTATTTGTTTGTAATCGCAGCTACCCTCACTCCTTCTCAGTGATACTAACCACAACATTTGTTGTAGGCATGATCAAGTGGATGGTCTTGGCTCTTCCCTCAACCCCGATGGCTGAATAGAGATACCCTTCTGCTGCAAAGACCAGGTTTTCTCTACTCTAGAACACCCTCTCTTATTTTCTTTTTCCTTCTGGTAGTTGTGGTTGACATTCTGATGTTGGCTTTCAGATATGTGATGCTCCAACAATGGTGGAATTCCTCTCACATATCAAAATCATTAGCATAGTTTTATTTAAGCATTATCCGCACGTTAATCTTCCCTAAGACTAGCTCTGATGGGTTTTCTTGATGGGTTTTACAAGTAATAGCTCGACCTTGACTCCAGAGTTAATGAGCCTTTGAGAGGGACCTATACCTGAGCTAAATTTCTCTATTATTTACAAGTTTGTTAAAATTCCGAAATTGACAGCCTGCTTGTCTGATACACTAGATTCAACTCCATGTTTGAGAGTGTGAGGGTTTGTTGGTTCTCGGCATAGCCAAATCTTCACTGTAACCCAGAATTCAAAAATGTTTTAGGAATGATGGATATGTCAATTGGTTGTGTCCAATTTGGATTCGCAGCCTCACTGCGTGGACTTTACTGAAATTTTTTGAATGGTTTTTGAACTGAAACTATTGATGGGTGTTCCTTAATGAATACGCTGCCAAATGTGAATCTGTTTACTTCTTTCATTATATTGAACATTTGTTGGGTTTTATGGACAACCTTCGCCAAGTTTTGTCCCTTGTCATGGCAAGACGGGTATATGAACATATTTGCAAAAATATGAATGTGTCCTGTATAATGAATGGAAACCATCGAGCCGAGAGTTCAAAACAGAGGAATATTTAATATTTTTATAGTTCTTAAGATTTTCAGTTTATATAATATTGTTCTTACTCATGGTTTCTAATGGCGATACCTATTTGTGAATAGGAAAATGCCTACATAGAAAAGGGTCTTGCATGTATGCTAAACCTTGAATATATGCATAATAATAAGTCATGCATGTATGTTGAATCTTGAATATATGTTAAGTTTGGATATATATATCTATATATATATATATATATATATATATATATATATATATATATATATATATATATATATATATATATATTGAATCTGATTTCATTCCTACTTTACAATCGAAAGGAATTTATACCTTGAGGCTGCAGGCCTTTCGCGTTTAGGATAATGATTACAGATAATTTAAATTGTTTCCATTCTAGAATATATACAATTAGCAGGGTCTAAGCAGGGATTGTAACTCTACTGTCATTACATTTGTCTTTAATACAACAAGTATTAGTTAGGTTTGTAAAACTATAATACTGCATGGTTTAGATTTAATCATAATATAAAACTAGAGAAAAGACTATGGCATCATTTCTTCTCTATGATGAATGTAACTGGTATACAAAATGTTATCGATATTTGTTAGTATCTAGCTTAAAGACAAAAGAAAAACAAGACCATTACTCCTAATACACACCATTTAACTGTCAGTAATAAATAAAATCCTTTGGTACTTATCTATTCTGAGTTATTTATAATGTGCAATCAATAATCTTTTTGGAAGGTCTCACCACCTAGCCATGGACCTGGCAATCACGTCCAGGGACCCCCACCGAGCACTTCCTACTCCTAACAGTTGGAATAAAAGCAGTAGGGTAACTTGGGCGTTAGGAATATTGTCTAGCCTCAAGTCGCATACCCATTTGACTATTTTCCATAATTCAAATTTTCCCACTGGTATCACAACCCAGCTCAGGGAAAAATTTCTACCACCTTGCTGCCCTTTCCTTTTCCCTTTTGGAGAAAAGTGGTGGCAACTATTTGTAACTGTTCCAGGAGTTGTTATAACTGTTTTGTATTTAGTCTTTTCCTTAATTAACCTTGTTTAATTTCTTTAAACAAAATGTCATGATACTTGGCTTTTTCATGATACAAAATGTTATCGATATTTGTTAGTATCTATCTTAAAGACAAAATAAAAACAAGATCATTACTCCAAATACACACCATTTAATTGTCAGTAACAAATAAAATCCTTTGGTACTTATCTGTTCCAGGTTAATTATGCTATGTAATCAATAATATTTCTGGAAGGTCTCACCACCCATCCATGGACATGGCAGTCACGTCCACGGACCCCCACTGAGCACTTCCTGCTCCTAACAATTGGAATAAAAGCAGTCGGGTATCTTGGGCGTCAGGAATACTGTCCAGCCTCAAGTCGCATATCCATTCGACTATTTTCCATAATTCGAATTTTCCCACTGGTATCACAACTTAGCTCAGGGAAAAATTTCTACCACCCCTTGCTGCCCTGTCCTTTTTACTTTTGGAGAAAATTGGTGGGAATTGTTTGTAATTGTTCGAGGAGTTGTTATAACTGTTTTGTATTTAGTCTTTTCCTTAATTAACCTTGTTTAATTTCTTTAAACAAAATGTCATGGTACCTGGATTTTCCAGCCTTAAGTGAATTTAAAAGTTTCTAAGTTTTGCATAACTTGGTAAAAATAAGAGTAAATATGATGCAACAGAAGGGTGTTACAACTCTCCCAGCTTATGAGGAACACTGTCCTTAGTGTTCTTCTAATAAAATAATGCCAGATAGGCCTGCAACATGATCTCGTCCTCTTCCCAAGTGGCCTCCTCCGGGACAAAGTGCCTCCATTGCACTTTAACATGGGGGATGGTTCGCTTCTGTAAGGTGGTTTCTTTCCAATCTAGAATTCGAAGAGGCTCAACCTGTTAGGATATTCCGACACATAGGATATAGTTAAGTTCAACTTGGTCTAGTATAGAGTTAGGTTAGAGTTAGGTAAAGTGTGTTTCTTTACCGTTGTACATTTTGTAACTTACAATCCGACGGTCACGATATGTAGTGATCCGACGGTTCACTCTCACCTTGGTATTACCGACACTTGATCCGTGGCTTGACACCCGATTGGTCCATGAGTTCTATTTAAAGCGCATGGAGGGTCATTGTTCAGGTAATCCGTGCATGAGAGAAGCTTATGTAAATTTTCACTCTTTGATTAATAAATTGCCTGTAGTACCCACGTTGGGACAGGCCGTGGACTGTTTCCCTCCTTGCACTCTGAGGGTTTTAACCACGTCAAAAATACTGGTGTATTGATTTGAGATCTGGTTGTGAGCGGTGTCCTTTTGGTATTCTTTCTGTGGAACTTACCCTATAAATTCCTACATGGTATGAGAGCTATTTGAGGGCCGCGTCCGTTGGTGATCTAAATCTGAAGCCGGTAGAACTGCATGCGGTTGTCGTTTCCTAGATCTGCTGTTTCTGACTGCTTTCGGGCCGAGAGGACTACTCTGTTGCGTTCGGAGCATCTGTTCCAGTGAGGAACCCCTTTCGTTTCACGCGAAAAGGTTTCCGGTAGCCCTAGTTGCGTCATTTTTCAGATCGGGAGGTATACAATGTTTTTTTTTTTTGCAGTTCACTGTTATTTTCTCTCTGCTTATTTCGGTCTCAGTTTATTTAGCCTTTTTTCTAACCGGATCTATACCTTTCATTTCTGCGTATGCTATTTGCCCTGCGACTCTGTGCGATCTGGGCAAATCAGAAACAGAAAGGAAGGATTTTTCTCATGCGTATGCTCTTTTCCCTGCACCTTAGTGTGATCTCGGAAAATCAGAAACATTGAGAAAAATATTTAGTTTTTCGGCTAAAGCTAACTTTGAGATTTTTTTTCAAAATTTCTAGTTTTTTGGCTAAAGCTAACTTCGAGCCGCAAGGTTCGTTTTTCTTTGCATGTTCGTGTTGGGTTTTGTGTTTTGTGTTTTGTAGGGAAAAAGAGCTTTCTCAAGGCAAGCACGCAGACCAAGGCCCCCCCCCTCTCTCTCTCTCTCTCTCTCTCTCTCTCAAATTTTTTGTATAGATCAATTGGTTCAAAGCTATTTTAAGAGAGTAGAGGTCTTGGGTTCAAGTCTCCATTTTGTGGGGGCGGATTTTTTTTCATTCCTGCTCATTCGTGCACTTTGTCGGCAACGTCAACAATTTTTTTTCAAAAAGCCTTAATTTCTTCATCCGGAAGCCTTTTTCAGAGCCGTTTTTTTTAAAACCGCCTATTTTTTCGAGATCTATCCGTTGGAACACTTACTTTCAGCATCTTCAGCTTTAGTTTTAAAAAAAAAAATGGAAAGTCCATGCCAAGTCATTCTTGACAGCACTAACTACTTCCAATGGGTAGACTACATGGAAGATTTACTTAGAAGTAAAGGTCTCTTCAGAATAGCCGCAGACCAAGAAAAGAAACCAAAAGATGAAGACAAGGCGGCAAAATGGGAAAATAGACAAGATCAAGCACGAGGTTTGATAGGGATGTCTATTTCTCCTGATCTTAGATTCCACATTGCAGGACTTGAGACTCCTCATGAAGCATTAGAAAAACTTGCTAAAGTTTTTGGGATTAAAAATGAAATTAGAGCCCATCAACTTGAAAATGAGCTGCTTACTTTGGATCCTAATAATTTTTCTTGCATTGAAGATTTCTTGTCCAAATTCAAGACCCTTAGATATCTCTTGGAAGGTGTTAAAGTTAAGAAAGAAGATGGTAACCTTATTTATTCCATCCTTACTAAGTTGGGACCAGCCTACTCTGTATTTGTTTCCACTTTCCATTCTACAAGGGAAGCTTTCATTTGTCAAGGACAAGACTACAAGGCCCCTTCCTTTGACTCCTTTTGTGATTCCTTAATAAGAGAACAAGAAAAACTCTTACACCTTGGTCTTCTTAATCTTGGAAACTCTTCCACGAAAGCGTTAGCCGCCCAACAGCAACCAAATTCAAAGAATCCTAAGAAGTCATATCCTCAAAAGAATGGTCCTAAACCATCTCAGCCTCAAAATGAAAGATCATTTCAGCAAAATGATAAGACCAATAAAAACAAATGGAAGAAGACTGATAGACATTGTAACTTTTGTAATCGAGATGGCCACTTAGAATCTAAATGCTTTAAGAAGATGGAAGCCTTGGAAGCCGCAATGAAGAAACATAACATCCATGTGGAGCCTACTTCAACTTCAACTTCCGGAATGGCACTTTCTGCATGTCGTTGTCAATCATCTCAGTCTGGTTATGCATTAAATGTATCTTCTTCTTCTTCTCATTCTCATGAGTGGCTCATTGATTCTGGAGCCTCTTATCACATGGCCAAAAACCAAGCCATGTTTTCTTCTTTAAATGATTGTAACACCAAAAATATATATGTTGGTGATGATAGATCTCTTAATGTTGTAGGGACTGGAACTGTTCATCTAGACAATGGTCAGTTTAATGATGTATTATGTGTTCCAACCTTATCCTGCAACCTTCTATCTGTCTATCAGATAACTCATTCAGGTGAAGGTAAAATTGTTGAATTTTCACCTCATGATGTTGTAATCAAGGATCTAAAAGATCCTAAACAGATTCTAGCTACTGGTCTTGCTGATGATTCCACAAGGTTGTATAAGTTTCACAACTTTGGGTCATCACATCTTCCCTCAGTATTTGTTGCTCATAATGATGAAGTGAGCAAACTTTGGCATGAGCGATTTGGTCACTTAAACTATCGCTCCCTTCAGCATCTATGTAAAGAAAATATGGTGACAGGTCTTCCTATGGTATCTTGCAGAGATGGTGTTTGTTCCGGATGTGTACTCGGAAAACATCATCGGGACAGTTTTGACAAACGTGCCTCTTGGCACGCCTCAGCCCCTTTACAGCTTGTGCACAGTGATTTATGTGGTCCTCTTCCTGTTGCTTCATTCTCTGGCTGCAAGTACTTCTTAACTTTCATTGATGATTTCTCCAGACGCACTTGGGTATACTTCTTAAAACTCAAGAGCGAAGTATTTAACACATTTTTGGCCTTCAAAGCCTTTGTTGAAAAACAATCTGGACATCAAATTCTTAAGCTAAGAACTGATAATGGTGGAGAATATGTTAAAAACACATTCATCAACTTTTGCACCGAAAATGGAATTCAAATGCAACATACTGTTCCATACACTCCACAACAAAATGGTGTAGCTGAAAGGAAAAATCGCACCTTAAAGGAAATGGCTAATTGTATGCTGCAATCTAAAGGACTCAGTCTTAGTTTTTGGGCCGAAGCAATTAATTGTGCAAATTATATAATCAATCGCACTCCTACTAAGGTTCTAGAGAATATCACTCCAGAAGAAGCTTGGAGTTCCATTAAACCAGATGTAAGTCACTTTCGTGAGTTTGGAAGTGAAGCATGGGCCCATATTCCAGATGAAAAGCATAAAGCTTTAGAACCTAAGAGTGAGAAATGTACTTTTGTTGGATATTCTGAAGATGTAAAAGGTTATAGACTTATTCCATTTAAGTCCAAAAATGTTATCATTAGAAGAGATGTAAAATTTGATGAAAATAAATCGGCCTGCGAGCCTAGTCCGGCGGATGTGCCACCTCTTCCTATCTCTTCTACTTTTGAAAACATTTCTTCTTCAGATGATGAAAGCGAGGATGATAATCCTCCCCCACCTTCTCAGGATCCTCAACTTCCAAGATGGGTCCGTGCTACTCGGGATGCAGCAGGTGATCTTGCCGGTGATCCTACAGATCAGCGACGTACACGTTCTCAGTTTGAAAGAGCCTCTTCTTTACTGGCTCAAGCTCCAGTAAATCATGATCCTGACACTTTTGCAGAAGCTTCAGGCCATCCACATTGGGAAGCAGCTATGAATGAAGAATATCATTCATTGATGACAAATGATACATGGGATCTTGTTCCTCTACCAAAGGGACGAAAACTTGTAAGATGTAAATGGGTTTACAGAACCAAGTATGGACCAGATGGCAAAGTTGATAAACATAAAGCTCGTCTTGTTGCTAAGGGCTTTTCACAGGTTGAAGGCATTGACTACACTGAAACCTTCGCCCCTGTTGCCAAAATGAACTCTATCCGCCTTGTTCTTTCCCTTGCTGCCTCTTTAAAATGGGAAGTCCATCAAATGGATGTTAAATCTGCCTTCTTGCATGGGGACTTACAGGAAGAAATCTATATGGAACAACCCATTGGCTTCATACAAACAGACTCCAGCCTTGTGTGTCGACTTAAGAAATCCCTTTATGGTCTCAAGCAAGCTCCTCGGGCTTGGTATGCCAAAATGGATAGCTTTCTTTTAGAATCTGGCTTTTCTAGGTGTCATTCTGACAATACTGTCTACACCAAGAAAGTGGGCAACTCTCTTATCATCCTTGTTCTTTATGTTGATGATCTTATCCTTACTGGTAGTGATCCCAACCTTATAAACCATGTGAAGTCTATCCTTAAAAGGAAATTTGAAATGACAGACTTAGGACACTTACACTACTTTCTCGGTCTTCAAGTCTTGCAATCCAAGGAGGGTATTTCCCTTTCCCAGTCCAAGTATGCTTGTGATATTCTTCGTTATTTTCACATGGAAGACTGTAAGCCAACCCCTTCTCCCTTTCAGTCTGGAGTCAAACTTTCAGTCTCTTGTACTTCTCCTGAAGTTGATGCTACCTTATATCGTCAACTTGTCGGAAAACTCTTGTATTTAACCCATACCCGTCCTGATCTTTCCTTTGCTGTTGGCCTTGTTGCTCGTTTTATGCAAAACCCCCGTGAAAGTCATTGGAAAGCAGCTAAAAGAATACTTCGTTATGTTCGAGGTACAATACAGTTTGGGATTCATTACAGTGCCAAAGCAGCTCCTCTGTTAGTTGGTTTCACTGATTCTGATTGGGCTGGTGACCCTGATGATCGGAAGTCTACTGCCGGTTATGTCTTCACTCTTGGTTCAGGACCTATTACATGGGCTTGTAAGAAACAGGCCGCCATCTCTCTTTCGTCAGCAGAAGCAGAGTATCGTGGTGCCGTGGAAGCTAGTAAGGAAGCCTTGTGGCTTCGTCAGATCCTATCAGAGTTTGGCTTTGAGCAGCAACATCCAACCACACTTTGGTGTGATAATCAAAGTGCCATTCAGCTATGCAAAGATCCAGTCCAGCATCAGCGCAGCAAACACATTGAACTACACATGCACTTCATCAGAAAGCTCATTCATGACCATGTTCTTGAAGTGCAATATTGTCCTACAGATGATCAGGTTGCAGACATCTTCACAAAGGCTCTCACAGAGGCGAAGTTCACTAAACTTCGATATATGCTTGGAGTTCAGGAAGTTGTCACTAAGGGGGGATAGGCTCTAGTGCCTCCTTCCTTCTCCTATTGTGTCATATTTGTAAATCCTTCAATCCTATCCCAAGTTGTTCTTAAGGGGGGATGTTAGGATATTCCGACACATAGGATATAGTTAAGTTCAACTTGGTCTAGTATAGAGTTAGGTTAGAGTTAGGTAAAGTGTGTTTCTTTACCGTTGTACATTTTGTAACTTACAATCCGACGGTCACGATATGTAGTGATCCGACGGTTCACTCTCACCTCGGTATTACCGACACTTGATCCGTGGCTTGACACCCGATTGGTCCATGAGTTCTATTTAAAGCGCATGGAGGGTCATTGTTCGGGTAATCCGTGCATGAGAGAAGCTTATGTAAATTTTCACTCTTTGATTAATAAATTGCCTGTAGTACCCACATTGGGACAGGCCGTGGACTGTTTCCCTCCTTGCACTCTGAGGGTTTTAACCACGTCAAAAATACTGGTGTATTGATTTGAGATCTGGTTGTGAGCGGTGTCCTTTTGGTATTCTTTCTGTGGAACTTACCCTGTAAATTCCTACACAACCATGAACTCTCCCTCAAGTTCTACCTACAAAAATCATCATTGATAGTTAGAATTGAGCCAAGCAACAATTTTGACATCACATATTCATTTGTTCCTATTACCTATATGTTTTTTGAGTTAATTATATGTTGAGGGTTGTATACATACATACATATATATATATATATATATATATATAGATAACAAGGATGTTTAATGTATTTATTGCCAAAAGTGGAGCAAGATTCTATTACAATCAATAGAAGCTTTTAGAAATTGAGCAATGAGAATGAGCTGATGGTAGTCCCTTCTCCTATGCTTATTTTCAAAATTTTTGTGAGTTCTTTGGCTATTCTTGTTTTCTGTCTTACATTTTATCTCAGGAAGATAAAATTCTATGACCTTTTCCTTATGCTTTTCTTTTTGTTGTTCCCTAAGTTTGTTGTTCCCTCTGCTATTATTCATTCTACCTCTTGTTCCTTTGGCCTACTGTTCCTTCAGTTGTTGTTCCTTCGGCTTGTTGTTCCTTCGGTATACATATTTTTTTATCAAGGATACATGCAAGACATTGTGAACCTGAATGTGGCCTGGAAGTATTAATTTATATGCCACTAGTCCAATTCTTTCTAAGATCTGGAACGGTCCATAATACCATGGTGCCAGTGTTGCACAACACTTCCACTGTAGAGTGATTTTCCGGGGTTTAACTTTTAAGTATACATGATCCTCTATCTGGAATACTTTATGAGTCCTGTTTTTATTTGCATAAACATTTTTCCTATCTTGTGCAGCCTTTCATTTCTCGAGAACCTTTTTCACTGTGACCTCCATTTCAGCTAACATATCTGGACCCAATTCCAACTTATTAACCAGGTTATTCCAGTAGATGGTTACCCAACACTTCCTTCCATATAGTAGCTCAAAAGGGCTCATGCCTAACGACCCATGATGGCCATTGTTATACGTGAACTCTACTAAATGGAGGTAATCCTCCTGCTTGTGGGGTTACTGCATAACAAACATTCTTAACATATCTTTAAGGACTTCGTTTACTCGTTTCATTTGGCCAATTTGAGTACTCAACCCAAAAAAAGGGTTTTCCAAAAAGAGGATGTGACTTTTAAATCCCTGACGGAAATCACAACCTGGGGTATCCCCTGTAATCAGAATATTTCCTTCATGAATATATATGCTACCTCTACTATCTTGTAGGTGGATTTCACCAGTATAAAATGGGTTGTTTCACTCAGCTTACCTACTACCACCATAATTGAATCATGTTGTTTTCTAGTGTGGGGTAATCCTGTAATAAAATCTAAAGTAATCATATCCCATTTCCATTTAGGAATGAGTAACGGTTGTAGGAGACCCGCAGGATGTTGATTCTCTGCCTTTACTAACTGACATTCCAAACAATTGGATAAGTATTTCACAACATCCTTTCTTAATCCTGGCTAGAAGTAACTTTTTTGGACAGTTCTTAAAATGATCCGGATTTAAACTAGAGCACAACAAATTACAAAGATAACCATAAACACAAAGGCGCAGTGGAAATAATACTTCATTTCATTAATGTAAAATACTGAGATATGCTTACAAACAAAAAATGGAAATAAAGAGCTAGGGCGATGGTAGCTTATCTCTGAGAAGAGATGTGGTGGCTACATGCCTCTAAACTATGTTACAATGAGGCTCGAAGGTCTATTTATTGTTGAGAAATAATGGAAAACCCTTAACATCCCAAAACATAACCCTAAATTATGAAATGCCAAATTATGGGCCTCGTTTGGGTAAATTGGTACATCAATTTCCTGGGGTCGTAACTTTGGCATACGATCTCCCTTTGACGCGTACAATAGCTCGTTAGAAATATCTATCCGAGCACGACCAGTTTGGGAAGGGGAACATCAATCCATGGACCCATGATGCCCCTATATTTCCGAAAAAACATCGTTTAAGGCCTCAAAACAGCTCCAGAAGTCTAGAACCTGAAAAACTGCTAAAAATAGTAAACTGTTCTACAATTTAGAAAACAGAAAAAACTGAAATAGACAGTTGTGGGGGTCCAAATGGGATAGGTGGGTTGTCACCAACATCCACCTGGATCATTCCTCCCCCGTTAGAAAGAAATGGTCCCCATTGTGTTGAGTTCCTCCCTGAGATGAGGAAGCTTTTGTTCAGTTGGGTCTCTGGTGAGCTGTTTTGAAATCTCTGATGTGTCCAGAAATGGTGGGAAGCGTGGTCAATGAAGGTCCACATTGAACACTTAATGCAAGAGAATGAATGAAGGAATTTTGTGCTTCAAAGAATTGTTTCCCGTAGCCTTGGTGCTGGTGTAAGGACCATGTCGGAATGGTCTGAGTTTCTAATGGGTTCTGGTAAGGCATTCTCTCTACAGATGTAACCAAACTTTGTTGCCCACCTGAAACTTTTGTGGTACCCCTGTGGATGAGGAGAAGTTGTTCATGTGTTCTGTCATGACCGTATCCCTTTGCTGCTATTGTTGCTGTGTGGAGGAACCCATTTCGAGAGTCATGGATGTAGCAATGATCTTCCCCTTACTTTTGGAGCGAACGAGACAGAAAATGAATTTCCTAGTTTGGGAGATGAGCTTGCTGCCTTTCTTGGCAGTGATCAAAGAGGTGGTGGTAGGTGGGGCTACCTCAAGTATCCTGTATAATGAGTTATCCAAAGAAATAATGAGAGTGTGAGGCCTTGACTCATACACAACATGTCGCCTCTACAAGTATGGTTGGCCTAATAATACATCACAAACATCCAGAGGTGTAACATCACACAATACCTCGTCTGTGAAGGGCTTGATCCTATAGGGAAGGTGACATTATTGGCGAACTTTGAGATCTCGTCCTTCGTGAAGCCACCCGATACTGTATGGCTGTGGGTGGGGTGTAGTCGGTAGTCCCAACCACTTCATGACCTCTGCTGAAATGAGGTTCTTTTGGCTACCACTATCGACAATGAATTACAGCAGTGAACCCTTTACCCACATCTGTGAGTGGAAAATACGTTCCCCCTCCTCTATATTTTTAGGCTCATTTTTCTAGATCTTGGCAGCGGCAATAGTGACACTGGGCTCCCCATCAATGATCTACTTCCCTTTGCAATTCCCCTTTTCGAGTTCTAACTTAGCGTTAGAACATGCATCTAATTCAGAAGCCTTTAATTCAGCCACTAGCGACTGCTTGGTCTGACACTCACTTGTGTTGTGAGTGGGGCTCTTGTGGAACTCACCCCACTTTCCTGTGTCCTTCTTGGACTTTGTGGTGTTATTGTTTTGTTGCGGCTTCGACGGATTTTCTTGGGTCACCTCACCTTGGCTTTGTCCTTTGGGCTTCAGATTTGCAGATCCAAAGTCTCGCTTCTTATTTTTGAACTTTTGCTCGATTTTGACAGCGTATCAGTAAGCCATGCCGAGTGAGGAGATGTTTAGGAACTCCATCTCTTCCTGGATGTATCTGTGTAGGCAGCCATGGTATTTGAGTACCACATACAGATTAGAATCTTTGATTCCCAACTGTGTGCAAAGGGTATGAAAAATTTTTGTGAACTCTGGCTCATCTTTGTCCCTACCCTGACGCGGCATGGTCCAATTTATGTATTTGTCCTCATAGCTTTTGACAAGGTAGTACTGCTCCTTGATGGCATCTCGGAATGAATCCCAAGTGTGTGTGGTTGAAAATAGTGAGCCTATGCTTCATTCTTCTGCTCGCAGTAGGTTTCCCACCAGTCCTTGGCATGGGGGGCTGCTTTGAGAAGAACGAAAACAATATTTTCCTGACTCGAAATTTCATGAGTAGAAAAATGTCCTTCTAGCAGATTTAACCATTTATCTAGGACATCTGCATCTATTTGACCGTCGAAGATGGGGATTTCAAAATTAACTTGTACCTTAAAGGGTGTGGTGTTTCCAGAGTGGTTGTTGGAAGCCGATGCGTCGCCTCTGGGTAGCCACTGAAGGATATGTGCAAAGCTATCCATCATCGCATTCCTTTATAGCTCGAGGGCTTCTTCGAGCAATATTTTGATAGGCTCTCCTACCCCCTCATCTTTCTTCTCATCCACCATGGGAGGCCATCGGGATTTGCGAGGCTGGTCTTGCAAAGGTTCGACCAATTCAAGACCTAACTCCTTGGATCCCTACCTCATTGGGGACATGCAAAGAAAAACAGAGAAAAAGTAGACTGCTCTGATACCACTGATCCGGATTTAAACAGGAACGCAACAAATTACAGAGATAACCATAAACACAGAGATGAAGCAGAAATAATAATTCATTTCATTAATGTAAAATACTGAGCTATGCTGACAAACAAAAAATGGAAAGAAAGAGCTAGGGCGATGGTAGCTTATCTCTGAGAAGAGATGTGGTGGCTACATGCCTCTGAACTGTGTTACAATGAAGCTCGAAGGTCTATTATTGTTTAGAAACAATGGAAAACGCTTAAAATCCCAAAACCTAACCCTAGAAGATGAAACGCCAAATTGTGGGCCCCGTTTGGGTAAATTGGTACATCAATTTCTCAGGGTCATAACTTTGGCATACGATCTCCGTTTGACATGTACAATAGCTCATTAGAAAGATCTATTAGAGCACTACCACTTTGGGAAGGGAAACATGGGTTGATGGAACCATGTTGCCTCGATATTTCCCAAAAAACATCGTTTAGGGCCTCAAAACAACTCTTAAAGTTCAGGACCCGAAAAACTACTAAAAATAGTAAACTGTGCTACAATTTAGAAAACTGAAAAAAAACTAAAAGAGACAGTTGTGGGCATCCAAATGGGATAGGTGTGTGGCCACCAACATCCACTAGGATCATAAAAGTTTCTGATAACCTAGACGGGAGGCATAAGGCTTCCTGTGAAATTCATCCAGTAATAATTACTTAAAAGAATTTTGATTGGGAACATAACTTTTGTTCCTGAGTGTCAGCAATTCTTCATAAGTTATATCATAATTAGATTGTTTTCCCTCTTCCCAACCTTCTCCTACTTGCTCCAATATAAAATCATATTCTAGGTCCTTAACAGATGCTTCCTTTATAATTTTAGGGAGGTTAGATTGTGCCTGACTAAGTTGTATTCTCATAGAGACTATGCATTTTTTATGCTTAATGCATCAGCCACCCGATTTTATTTTCCTTTATGATGTTCCATATCGAAGTCAAATTCGCTTAGAAATGTAGTCCACCAAGCCTACCAAGCATTCAAACTTGTCTGATTAAAAAATTTTGTTAAACTGCTATGATCGGTTAACCGTAGAAATTTCTTTCCTAAAAGGTAGTGCTGCCACATTTTAAGTGCATGTAAAACTGTGGTTAACTCTAGAGCATAAGCAGAGTACCATTGTTCATAGTCCTTCAATTTACGGGATTCATATGCAATGAAATTCCCCTCTTGAGTTAATACTCCACCAACTCCTTCCTTACTCACATCTGTGCAATCAACGAATGATTTTTCTGGATCTGCTACTTTCAACACTAGTGCCATGGTGAGTAACTGCTTCCGCTACTCAAAAATCTACTGGCATTTTGTTGTCCAATGGAAAACGCGCCATTTTTTCTGTAGGGAGGTCATAGCAAAAGATATTTAAAAAATAAATAAATAATGAATTGACATTAATAACCTTCCAGGCCTAAAAAGGATCTGATATCAACAACATTTCCGGGGTTGTCCATTCCATTATTTTTTAATCTTCTCCAGGTCAACCGCTATGCCCTCAACTAATATAACATGACCCAAATACTGTGTTTTATATTTCTAAAAATCGCACTTGCTATTTTTAGTGTATAGTTGATTATTTCGCAAAATTTACGACATGATTCTTAAGTGTTGTTCATGTTCCTCCTTCTTTTTCGAATAAATTAATATATCATCTATAAAAATCAACACAAATTTATCTAGGAAAGGCTGAAATATATTGTGCATCAAGCTCATAAAAGTAGCTAGGGCATTTGTAAGGCCGAAAGGCAGTACTACGAATTCGCAATGAATTTAGCGAGTTCGAAAGGTAGTCTTATAGATGTCCTCATCCTTTATTTGGATTTGGTGATAACTAGATCTTAGATTGATCTTAGAGAATACACTGGTCCCCTACACTTGGTCAAATAAATCGTCAATCTACTGTAAAGGATATCTATTTTTAATAGTGAGTTTGCTTAACTGCTAGTAGTCAATTCACAACCTTAAAGTCCCATCCTTCTTTTGAACAAATAGTACCGAGGCTCCCCATGGTGATACACTTGAACAAATATATCCTTTGTCTAGAAGCTCTTGCAATTGCATTTTGAGTTTCGTTAACTCAGGGACGTTTATGTAGTAAGTGGCTTTTGAAACCGGCGCTACTCTAGGTATGAGTTCGATAGTAAAATTGATGTCACGTCTAGGGTGCAGCCCAGGAATAGTTTCTAGAAGTACATCCATGAATTCTTGGATTATAGGGATGTTTTCTAATGAAGTCATCTTGTTTCTGTCATTAGAGTATACTACCTGAACAATGTAAATTTGACAACCTTTTCTAATGCTTTTCCCTAGTTG
Source organism: Pinus tabuliformis (assembly GCA_031772625.1). Classification (NCBI taxonomy): domain Eukaryota; kingdom Viridiplantae; phylum Streptophyta; class Pinopsida; order Pinales; family Pinaceae; genus Pinus; species Pinus tabuliformis. Next base: position 785,111,733 of record CM062815.1, read on the forward strand.
GTTAGCAATGATGGGGCGTAACTTCATGCTTTTTAGGATTCCCTTAGTTTATTTTCTTTGTTCCAATTCGGTAAGGTAGTTCATAGATTTATTTTTACAATCCACTAAGGACCAATGTCCTTCTAACTAGTCAATTCCTATCATTACATCGTAGGAGCCTAGGGGTAATATATTTAGATTAGCATGAATGAGCTACCCTGAAACTATGATAGGACAATTTTCTGATTTGGTGGACACCTTCCCCTTAGCTCCGGTGGCTAGTTGTACTAGCCATGATTTCTTAAATTTGCTACTAGGAAATTGACATTTTTCTATCGCCTTTGGGATAAGATAACCTAGGCTAGCACCTAAATCAAATAAAATAGAAACATGTTGATTAGCAATCATATCTTCAGACTCGATCATGGTGGGCTAGTATTCTTCCTGATGGTTGTCCAAAGTGGCATTAATTTTCGGCATACTCCTTGCTATATCTCCAACTGTAGAAGCTTCTTGCATGTTGGAAAGTTGTTTAGTTCAGGCTTTGTGTGGGCAATTCTTATAATAGTGAGATTATCCATAGCCTTAGCATTGCAGAGGTGGCTTAGGTGGTTGTTCGGTTACAGGATTATTAATTCCCTCTGTCTGTTTGCTTTCAAGGTATGTTGGAAACTTGGGTGGATTTCTAGAAAATTTTCCAAAGGTTCTCTACTGACTATTCCGACCATTTCCAAACTTCTAATGTCTGTTTTGGTGTAGATTCCTCATTTTTCTACTTAAATTTCCTTTGGGTGACCATTTTTTGTTTAATCTGTTGATAAGAGATACGTGCCTTACACACTGCATCATCCATTGATCTCGGATAGTCAAATTCCAATTTTTCCTTCATGAAATTAGGTAGACTGCTAATAAATCGCTGAATCTTTGCTTTCTCCTCCTGCATGTATGGAACATATCATAGCAAGGAGGTGAACCTCTTCACATATTCGTCCATAGTCAAGGTTCCCAACCTTAACTCATGGAACTCCTTCACTTTTTCATCATAGTAACGCTCAGTCAAGTATTTATCCTTAAAGTGTTTATGGAATTCTTGCCATGTCACCTGTTCTTCATCAATCTTTCTCACTGTCTTGATTTCTTCCCACCAGAGAGTGGCTTTTCCCCGTAACTGATAAACCGCTAAACGTGCTTTGAGCTTGTCAGTGTATTCATAAATTTGGAAATATTTCCCCATATCAATCAACCACGCTTCGACTGCCTCCTCAGATTCTCCTTCGAACAGTGATGGTTTTATTTTCTTAAATTCACCTTGTAATTCCGTCTTTTTCTTTTTGGTTTTCCTTTGGTCTGACACATTATTCGAGTGCATTTCTTCATCCTCCTTATGTCCTTCTGCTGACTCGGCATTATCCTCACCATGGTGAGCTGTTGGTGTTCTTTCTTTGTCCTCCGTACTAGGGTCTTGGCGTTGCTGATTCTGTCAGTCGGACAAGCTCTTGATAATCTTCTCTTGCTCATGTCTCATGCGTTCATTATCTGACCTCAAATTTATCATTTTTGTACGTAGCTGTTGCACTGTTTCTAGCAGCACAACATTAGCTTGTCGAGACTCCTCTCCCAGTTGTATCCATATATCCAGATTGGCCTCTACATAAGGCACCTCCGACAAGTTTGGGATCCTGGGGCTCCTTTGCATGTTGAATATGGACTTTTGTCTCTGTCTCTATGTTCACATTTACAACTCAATTGTTTATTGTACATTTGAAGCATGACAACAAAAAAAGAAATTATGTTGTGTATTATTTAACCCAGAAGCCTTAGTGTATGAAACTGGGCTCTGATATGATTTGTAACACCTCGAATTAGAAAAAATTCCTCAATTACCATAACTAATTTTCAATATAACCCTATTCAATACACATTTTATTTGATTGTTAATGGAGTCACTAGTGACACAATGGACTGGCGCGTATTAAGGATTTGAATTAAATATAACACAAGTTCATCTGCACGGCTATCTGTCCAAGGTCATAGATGCGCTCCACCTGTCCTCACCTCGGTAGAGGTGATGACTCTTCCACTTGGGTTTGATTAATGCAGAGGTGAAGGGTTTGAATGCTGCATCCAGTCGATACAGGTGGCTCAAACATGGGGACTCTAACTCGAAAGTAAACCCTAACCTTACCTTTTCATCCCATTTTGCTCTTTCGATGGTGAGAGGGTGAAGCTCTATAACGAGTAGTGCATGAAGCAATGGAATGAGGGTTTCTACCTCTGCCTTTGCGTGCCATCCTACGGTTGTGGAAACAAATGGCTATTTCCTTCAAGTAGGCAATAGTAACAATGTAAGCCAACCAACTACAATATTTGTTTGTAATCGCAGCTACCCTCAATCCTTCTCGGTGATACTAACCACAACGTTTACTAGAGGCATGATTAGGTGGATGGTCTTGGCTCTTCCCTCAACCTCGATGGCTAAACAAAGATATCCTTATACCGCAAAGACCATGTTTGCTCTACTTCGGAACACCCTCTCTTATTTTCTTTTTCCTTCTGGCAGTTGTGGTTGACATTCTGATGTTGGCTTTCAGGTATGTGGTGCTCCAACGATGGTGCAGTTCCTCTCAGTTATCAAAATCATTAGTGTAGTTTTATTTAAGCATTATCCGTAGGTTAATCTTCCCTAAGACAACCTTTGATGGGTTTTCCTGATGGGTTTTATAGGTAAAAACTTGACGTTTACTCTAGACTTAATGAGCCTTCGAGAAGGACCTATACTTGAGCTAAATTTCTATGTTATTTACAGGTTGGTTAAAATTCCCAAATCGACAGCCTACTTGTTTGATACACTAGGTTCATCTCCACATTTGAGGGTGGGAGGGTTTGTTGGCTCTCGGCACATCCAAACCCTCACAGTAACCCAGAATACGCAAATGTTTTAGGAATGATGGATATGTCAATTGGTTTTGTCCAATTTGGATTCATAGCCTAACTGCTTGGACTTTACTAAAATTTTCCGAATGGTTTTCAAACTGAAATTATTTATGGGTGCTGCTTAATGCATACACTGCCAAATGTGACTCTATTTACTTCTTTGATTGTATTGAATGTTTGTTGGGTTTTATGGACAACCTTCGCCAAGTTTCGGCCCTTGCCATGGCAAGCCAAGTATATGAACAAATTTGCGAAAATATGAATGTGTCCTGTATAATGAATGGAAACGATTGAGCTGAGAGTTCAGAACAGAGGAATATTTAATATTTGTTATAGTTCTTAAGATTTTTAGTTTATATAATACTGTTCTTACTCATGGTTTCCAATGGCGATACCTGTTCGTGAATAGGAAAATGCCTGCATAGAAAAGGGTCTTGCATGTATGCTAAATATTGAATATATGCATAGTAATAAGTCATGCACGTATGCTAAATATTGAATATATGTTAAGTCTGTATATATATATATATATATATATATATATATATATTGAATCTGATTTTGTTCCTATTTTACAATCGAAAGGAATTTGTGCCTTCAGGCTACGTGCATTGTTTCTTCCTTCGCAAATCTATATTTATTTGTACAAATAATTTAATTTGTTTCCGTTCCAGAATATTAACAATTAGTAGGGTCTATGCAGGGACTATAACTCTACTATCATTACATTTATCTTTAATACAACAAGTATTAGTTAGGTTTGTAAAACTATAATACTACATGGTTTAGATTTAATCATAATGTAAAACTAGAGAAAAGACTATGGCATCAATTTTCTTCTCTATGATGAATGTAACTGGTATACAAAATGTTATCCATATTTATCAATATCTAACTTAAAGACAAGAAAAACGAGACCATTACTCCTAATACACACCATTTAACTACTAGTAATAAATAAAATCCTTTGGTACTTATCTGTTTCGAGTTATTTATACTGTGCAATCAATAATCTTTCTAGAAGGTCTCACCACCCAGCCATGGATGTGGCAATCACATCCACGATCCCCCACCGAACACTTCATGCTCCTAACAGTTGGAATAAAAACAATCGAGTATCTTGAGTGTCAGGATTACTATTGAGCCTCAAGTCGCATAGCACTTGCTAGACTTTCCTTTTTCCTTTCAGAGAAAAGTGATGGCAAAACTTATGTTGCCCTTTCCTAACCTTTCCTTTTTCCTTTTGGAGAAAAGTGGTGGCAATTGTTTGTAACGGTTCCACGAGTTGTTATCACAATTTTGTATTTAGTCATTTCCTTAATTAACCCTGTTTAATTTCTTTAAACAAAATGTCATGATACTTGGCTTTTCCAGCCTTAACTTCTTTAACAACATGTTAAGTGAGTTTAAAAGTTTCTAAGTTCTACATAACAAAAATACGAGTAAATATGATGCAAGAGAAGAGTGTTACAAAATTTGAACTTAATTTGTTTAATTTATAGAATTCTAGTGCCCCAAGGACATTCTTAGGATGTTCAATTCATTTATACATTCAAAAATGCATTTTAACACATAAAAGTCACATTCTTAAATATATTTCAACTATAAGATAAACAACACCAAAACAAACGTGTGAAAAGCTATATATATATATATATATATATATATATATATATTTTCCATTTTCACAATATATTAATCAATTTTAATAAAACGCTTTGTAAAGTTATATATATATATATAAACTTACTCTATTTCAAAAGAAAATTAATTAATAAGGAAACAAAATTAATAATAAAGTCATAATTTTTAAAATCAAATAAAATTCAAAAAAATAAAATTATTTTTTAAAAAGTTTCTAACTTCTTTAGAATAAAATAAATCAAAATATTTTACGACTTATAATTAAAATTCTCCAAAAATATAACCATTTAATAAAATTAATTTTTTAGCCAATAAAATAGCAATTGACATAGTTATTTTAAAAAATTTCAGTCATCATCTTTAAATTAACGAAAACATAAAAAAATTAAATTCCATCATAAATTTATAAAGAACAACAATAATTAGTTTACACAATTTACATTTTGTTTTGTGGGAATATGAGGAAAGATAGCAGCGCTAATATAGCTATACAACTATTCCTGGAAACTATAAAAGCATATGGCTTTTAAGTGATGCAGTTGTTCATCAAAACCATAAACCCATTTGCTTTTTAAAGTCGATGGAGTAGTTGATTCACACAGCCATCGAAGACAGTAGCGTGCCTCTTTAACTTGACGGCCGAGGAAAACTCGATTTGAAAGACAATTTCGGGGCAGATATAGAAAATGAGATCCGACAGTGATTTTAATCCACCGCCTCGCAATAATAGTGAGAATGAAGTTGACAAAATCATGATAATTGGCCAAATTTGTGTTGATGTGGTTCTACTCATGATTTTTCTTCACGTTAATAGTAGGTGGATTTGGGATTTGGTAATGCCCGCTAGCTTTACCAGACGGAGATCCAATTTTAGGCGTCGTGAGTTTGATTTTACGAGAAAAGAACCGGAGAGGTTGCAGAACATTGGGTTGGATTCTACGGTATTAGAATCAAATATGGGGTTAGAGGTAGCAAAACATGGGGTTGGAGACACTGGCCAAGTTTGCGTGTCAATCGCACAATTTCAGAGATCGATTAGAGTGCTCAGTATGTCTGTGTGCGAGTTGCAATAGAATGAGAATGACTAGACTCTGCCCAGTTGTAAACATGGTTTTCATGTTTCTTTCACATTCTACTGGTCCCATTTGCAATTTTGGGATCCCTTATAGTAAGGCAGGTTTCAGCTACAATCCCAGAACTAATTCAGGGATTCATGCCAACTTGAATTCAGAGGAAGGGCAGACTGCAACCTCCCAAGAACAATATGATGTCGAGAACCTACCAAATATATTATCCTAGTATAAGGATGAGCAAACGAATGCAGATATGGATGAAGGGACATCAAGTGGAAGAGCATAGATGCCTCATATTTCCATTGATATACCTAAGAAGCCCAATGTCTTCCATTTGCTTCACTCGCGAAATCGTTCCCATTCATTTTCAGATGTGTTTAATAGATAGAGAGAGGAAAATATTCCCATAGTATCATCTTGGAGATTGTAATGCCTAAAATATGGTATAGCACAAAGTTAGTAGATTGTAGCAAACATATTACACTATATTACATAGTAGTGTAAAAGATCATACAGATATGTTAACAGTGATACACTCTCTGATCTAAATTTCTAGAAATTGTTCTTCTTTATGGTATAATTGAGTAAAATGCATCACAGAAGAAATAAAAATGGATTATAAGTGAATTTTGCATTTGATCCATTCTTTCTTTTTACTTGGAATCTTGGGTTTTTTTTATTGAATACAAATCGAACTTATTTGATAAAGATTGCATCTAACTAATATGAAATAAGATTAATGCTTGATTAATACTTTCTGAACAATTATAGTGCTTTTATGTTTTCAAGAATCTAAGGTTGAATAAGTCTTTGGATATACTTAAAAACCATGGTGATGAGATCAATCGTACTAGCTCGTATTATCCTTTTGACACAATTGCTTATAATGGAAGTAGCGGGAGACGACATAAACGGTCAACATGGTATAGAAGAAGCTCTTCCAAAGCAATGTAAGGAGAACCTTTTCACTATTTATGGGAATTATTGTTTTTCGTTTTCACATTCAACATTTATTATTATGTTATTGTACGGTTTATGAACTACATTCCAGTGCGGAGGGTCTGTGACCCTTTCACATTTAACATTTATATTATATTATTGTTCAGTTTATGGATTACAGTCGGGCAGTGTAGCAGGTTGCCTGACTCGTCTCTTGGCTATGGGTCTATCGCCTTTGTTTTTGTTTTTTTCGCTGTTGTTTTTTTTTTCCCTTTCCTGACAGGCTCTCTTTAAGGGACCTGTTTCTAAAGATTGTGTATTTAAATTATTGTTTTTATTGCTCCTAATTATATTTTGGGCAGGTTTATTTGAAGGGGCCTCATGCCCAATACATTGCATGATTATGATGGGTTTAAAGAGAATTGAACCCCCTTATCGTGATATAAAATTAAAGGATTTGCAAAAGCTTTGAGTGTGATAGATCCAATGAGAATTGAAATTACTAGTCATGATAGAGAGGCAAAGACTTAGCATGGGAATTCAACCAATTTGACTACGAATTTTTTGGAAGACTTTAAGTGAATTATCTAATTAATGGTTTAGAAAAAAACCCATGTTCTTGTTGGGATCTCCAAGTACCCTCAATACCCTCACACATATATATCTACTTTTACCAATTGTTGAATTTATTAAGTATAGATCATTTTGTTCATTTTGTGTGAAGTTTAGTTTTCATAAAATTTCAAGTTTAAATTAAAAAAAAAATGACGGATAAAAATAAATGAAGGATAAATGCAAATATTGAAAAGTACCCATATTTAAAAAAATTCCTTACATTAAGATGCCAAATATTTTTGTGTCCAGTTACTACTTGTGCCAATCATGGTGAGTTTATGGGTCTCTTGGACAATTTCGTGCTTGGGGGCACCTTAATATATAACGTTCATTGCTTATTCTGGAGTTTTGGGCATTCTGTCTTTTGTAAGAGTGAAGTGTGGGATATGAGTTTATTTGCGTATTCTATGTCTCTTTTGTTGGTAACGTAAAGGATTGTGAGGTATTGCTCTTTTCAGTGGCCTTGGCACACATCTAAGCTTGGTCCTTTTTGCATCAAGGCTTCTGAGGGCTTTTGAGTCTTAGCTTTTCTTGTAGATGTATGGAAATGAGAAATATACCAGAAAGGGTGATGTCTCAAAAATCTATGTATTTTGCTTAGCTGAGTAATATAAAAAATTCAATTTAAATAAGTTTGGTCCTTTTTGCATCGAGATTTATTTAAGGGATTTTGAATCTAAACTTTGTTGTAGATGTATGGAAAAGAGAAATATACTATAAATGATGATGTATGAAAAATATATCTATCTTTCAAATCTATGTATCTTCGATTTGCTAAGTAATATAAAAAATCAATTTACTATATATGTGATGTATGAAACATATATGTATCATTGAAATCTATGTATCTTCGATTTGATCAGTAATACAGAAACCTCAATTTAATATATATATATCTATATCTATATATACATATACATATACACTTTTAGAACATAGAAAACATTGTAAAATCTATTCAATATTTAGAAAAACCAAAAGCTTTTTATTATTTAGAGGGAACAACAAGAAAATATTTCCTAAAAAAAAGATAAGTGATTCACAAAAAAATAAGATTATAATTGTTTATAAAACTTATAAGTTTTTTAGTCAACAATTTCTTTTTAGTTAGGAAGGTCCATGCGAACGGTTGTAGGTTCTGGTTTATCCTAAGCCTATGCTCTCGGCCTCCTATTGAGGGCCTTCTCCCCCTCTCTCACTCCCTCAGGTATTGTGCCCTGTTATTCTTGAGCGTGACTCTTAGCCCCCTACTGTGGGTCTGTCTTAGCGTGTTTCAGTCTCTTGGCCCCTACTATCAAACCCTTCCCCAATTTCCTCTTTGCTCGCTTCCTCGTTGCTTAGGCCTCTTGGCGATTCTATTTTTTAGGTCGGTGCCTCGATGTAGGTGTCGACCCTCAATGATTTTTTGGTTGTTGAAATAGTAACTTTTAACTCCATGGTGGCCTCTACCCAAAAGTTTCATAAACAAGGTCCATTAAGATTTGTGAAGAAGGTTCATGATATCCCCAAGGTGGACATTAGTGCCCCTCAAGCTCACTCTCAAGCTTTGCTACTGAATCATAGGGGGCTTATTCACCAGTTTCTGGGCATCTGGTTGTCTCCACAGACAGTGAAATACTAGATTAAGAAGAACTAGAAGCCTCTCATCAAGGGCGAGGTTATATCATCATTCTATGTTAAGGGATTCTACAATTTCTACATTGAGAATACACTGGACAAAGATTTAGTGTTTAGGAGTGGCCTATAGTTCATGGGAACTCAGGGGTTGTATTTAGATAAATGGAGTCCAATATTTTACCATGAATGTGATGTTCCCTCTTCGGTGTCTATGTGGGTGAAGTTACCTTACCTTCCTCTTCATTGCTATAAATATGCAACATTTAAACTGATTGGAAACTCCCTTGGAAAGTATATAGATTATTCCGAGCCAAAGGGTGGTTTATTCTCTTGCGGAAGGATTTTTGTGGAATTAAGCATAGAAAAAAGTCTCCCAGTAGCAACAAATCTATGCATGGATAGCTAGACACATGTGAAGGAATTAGACTATGATGAACTCCTTTTCAAATATAAACTATGCCATGAATACGAGAACTTTGCAAAAAGTTGCCCAAAACATAATGACACTCAGGAAAATCAACCAAGAGAAAAAAATGAGCATTGGAAGCAAGTAAAGAGAAAAAATTGAAACTAAAATTAGAATTGTGTGCTAGCAACAAATCCTATGTCTGCCCCCAAGAATACTGGTCCAAGTAATAGTGCACCTACCCATCCTTTGGGTGCTCCATTGGAATGTGGGGAAATCCATGAAGAAGAGAATAGGTATGTGATTCTGGCTTCATTCCAAGAGGATGGAGGCTTCTCCCCCCCCAAAAAAAATTATTCCATGGCTTAATGTCCCTAAGGCCACCATTGTCTCCTCAACCTAAAAAAAACAAAAAGAAATAATCTCTAGTCTGAAAAATTCTAGAAACACGGAAGGCTCTTCGAATGAAGGAGAGGAAGACAAATGTTTCCTATCCTTTAAGGAAGCACCAGGAACAACAAGAAAAATGAGCTCAATATATAAGAAATCATAGTGTGCAAAAGCCAAGGAAATGGATAGAATGGTGAGAAGATCATGAAGGAAATGAAACAAATAAATAAGACGGGAAAAACAAAAAAGGATAAAGAGTTGGGCTTCCAACACACAATGTCTCGCCATCCTATGGGTTTGTGGAATGAAGGAAGAAAGAAAGGAAGTATAGTGGGCCTTGTGAAGGGGGTTTCTTCAACAAAGAAGTAAATTATGAATATAATCTCCTCGAATTGTAGGGAATAAGGATCTAGAAAAAGAGTATCAAAAGTGAAATATATAATTCAAAAGGAAAGATGATTAGTCAAAGAGACGAAGTTGGGTGAGTTAGACCTTCAGTCACTAAACCAAAAAATTTGGGGTTGCAGCAACCTGGTAGCAACAAGCTCGAGAGGAGTCTCTGGAGGCCTCTACACATTGTGGAATCCTACAAAATTACAACTGGTAAGTATGATAAAAACTACCCATTGTATTGAAACTACATTTAGAATTTTAGAAATACAGAAGAACTTAATTGTGATCAATGTTTATATGTATGTTCATTTTAGAGAGAAGAATCAATGTTCGAAAACATTAACTAAGCTCAAAGGTCCTGATTTTGGTTGAAACTACATTTTTTGAGGGGATTTTAATAGCACAATGGGTAATAATGAGAAAAGGGAGTCTCAACAGTCAGAGATTCATTTTAGGATAATACGGAATACCTTATTATTAACCTAAATCTATTTGATGTCAAGCCTCTAAAATTTCTCTACAGCTAGAATAATAAACGAACAAGCCTAAGCCATATCGTTGCTAGTCTGGAGTGATTTTAGCCTATGATAGTCTCCTTATCTTAAATATTAGCATAAAATCCTTTATTCTTCCATGGTGTGGGTTAGAAAATTTTCGAATTAGCCTTCTTCTTTGCCCGCCCCTCAACCTCAGTCCCATCCCATTCTCATCCTCCCCTTTATGGATAGATTCTCCTGTGTTCCTCGAATTGGTCTCCCTCTATTGGTCGGATTGGGTCGACAGAATCCCAGTTGGAATCTAGGAGACAAAAATCAAAAGGTTAAAAGGATATATTAAAAAAAATTCTTAAAGAGAATAAGCCTGGAAGGAAATATGACATAAGGGAGATGGAGGAAAACCTAGCCTCTTCATAGGGGAAAATGGAGAATACTCACGTAAATATACTAGACTTCTAAAAAGAAGTTGAAACCTTCAAGTCCCTTCACGCTAACCTCAAGAAAGAAGAAAAGTATTGGAGATTAAAATTAAGAAACAATTAGATGTTGGCTAGTGATAGAAACAATTGTTGGGCAGTTAATATGTCATTACTATTGTCAATTTTTAACACCTGTTTTATCCAATTCTACTCTTCTTTATCATGTCATTTATCATGATTTATCATATAATTCCATTTAATAATTATTTATGCTCTTATGGATAAATATTCTTTATTCTCCTTTATTTTTATTAAATTGATTTTTATGCATGTTTTTACCAATGATGGTTTATTAATAAATTGGTTGTAACATCACTCACCATTTTAGCCTCCAAAGATATTTTCTAGATTGAAGATTTCATCATTAAATGTGCCAACTTAGAAATTCGCTGGGATAAGAAGTGACAATTTTTTAATGAACGGGTCGGGCAAATGGAGAAGAATCTAGAAAATCCAAAACATGGGTTTTGTCCAGAACGGACCAAGTTAGTTTTACAAGGTGTCGTTTTCCAAAATTCGGCCTGTATTAAGAGAAACTGAAGGTTCTCTAAAGACACTTTTCTCAGATTCGTTGTGTGGCCGTTTTCCAAATTATCTCAACTGCAATGCAAAATTCAACCTGTTCCTGTTGAATGATTGACAGAAGGATATCTCAGATGTGATCTTGCTTATCAATTTGTTGAGAACAATCCAATTTTGTAATGAGAATCATATTGTAATCATCTATGTTGTAATTGCTCTCTGCTCTCTCTATTTAAATGAAAACAGAGACCAGAGAAGGGGATTCAGAATTAATGATTGATTATTCATGATGGAATAGATTATGAGAGATTAAGTCATGGATTATTAGAGATTGGATAGGATGGGATAGGAGGAAAGGGGGATTGTTGCATTACCATTGTAATTCTCAAGGCTTTTGCTATTGTAATGATTTCACAGTTTGATGATTAATATATAATTTGGAGGTTGTTGATTCATTCGCCTTATTTGAAGTAACCCAACAACATTTGCTGGTAGCTAAGGGCCCAGCCTCTGGTGGATTAAGCTGCTGCTCTGTATTATATCTTTACAATTCCAGTCGTGTGATGGTTTGATTTAATTCTTATTTCTTTGAATCTTATTGCTTTACAGTTTCATGTTTTTCCAGCGTGTTGTTTTAATATTTTATGAAATTGTTTTATTGCATAAGCTGTGATTGAATTGCATGGTCGTTCCATTCCATCATAACAGAGATTATTATCCTTTTCAATTTATATTGTTATGTTGTTCATTTCAAATATAAAGCTGCGTTGTTCATATTCAGACTTTGATGTTCACTACATATTGCAGTTCATTTCTATTGAAATAGCTTTGTTGTTCATTCCTACTAAATAAGCTTTGTTGTTCATTTCTTTCCTGCAAGTATTTGGTTTTGCTTTCAAGTATTATTATAGTGAGCGTTTTTATTCCATTTCTGTTAGCAGCATTATTGATTTATCAGTTCCAGTTAATTGCTTTAGTGTGGATTGAAATATCAACAACTGTAAAGAACATGGACTATAACTGTCTAAGTTCTCAGATTGGAGATCTTGCCTATGATTGATTTTCATTTGCATCAGTTTACAGGGGAGAGAGTCATCATTACCGAGTCCTTGACTGATGGTTGTTTGAGTGAATGATTTAGTTCAGAACATTTCAGTTTCTTGTTGTTCCGATTATATTTTGTTTCCAGCATTAATTTACTTTTGGATTTTGAGCACTATACTGCAAAAAATACTCTTGAGTAAATAGCCACCTTAGACTGAGTACACTCTTGAAATGAAAAAATTGTCCCTTGATTGACAATTAATGTGAAGATAATTAGGAGTTAAAAGACACCTTTTATCGCTCAACATTTTGGCACCGTTGTCGGGGAGAGTGTAGCCATTTCTAAGGATTAGTGTGTATTTGATGAGTTTCTGTTATGAGAGAATTTTGTATTAAAAATGGAAGGTAAGAACCTGTATACGGAGCATATAAAAGCCCTGCTCCCTTGCCCGCTTTCCAGCAGAATTGTTAAAGAACTTAGGGTAGACATCAATGTTTCAATTTCTATGTGAATGACTAAGAAGAAAATAGAAATTTTGAAAAACAAATCTCATGATTTCACTTAAGTGGTGATGTAAGCACCACCCATTTCACTAACCAATTGACAGGAAAATTTGAAGAAGGAGCCTCGAAGAAACACATGAAGAACATCTTCTATTATGGTAATAAATGGCTCACATTTCTACTTTTGAATTCCCTATCAAAGATATAGGAGGAGTGACACAAATGCACATAATTCCCCCATCTTCTCTACCAAATTTTGATTGCTTGACAAATGAAGACCCAGACACATTTTTATTTGAGTTTGAAATACTTTGTAGAGGATATGATTATTGTAATAATGATCAAAGGTTGAAAGTGTTTCCTCTTACTCTAAGAGGAGAAGCTCTCTGATGATTCATGAGCCTAGGTGGGAATTGCATCCAAACATGGGAGGACATGAAGAACATATTCTTGAAGAAGTACCAAGACTATTGCAAGGCCGATGAAGATATTTTCGATATGATACAAGGGGAAGATGAAAGCTTGGATGACTATGTAGAGCGATTTCATTACAACCTTCAAAAATCAAAGCATGATTATTTGGAAAAAGAGATCTTAAAAACACTCTTACTCAAAGGAATCAAAGATGAATTTTTAGAACTCTTAAATCTGATAGGAAAAGGTGATGTTTTTCAGTTATCATATGATGATGTTTATGAATTGTGCATAAGGTACTCAAGAGGAATTTCCAAGGTTGGTAAGAATTCTAGAGACATTTGTTCGTTCTTTTCCAAGTCTGCTACAAGAATAGGAGACATACGAGCTGAAATCAATGTTTTATTTGAAAATTTTAAAGTTGATTTTATTAGCTCTCTAAGTTCAAATTTGGATGCTTTGCAGGTTCAGAAAAATCAAGAATTTGATAAAAAAAAATTCCCTCATTACCAAAAGGAACATCCCATAGGTAGTTGTTCTTCCTTATCTAGGATGGAAGTAGCATATCAAAGAGATGAGGAAGCTGCAACAAGGTAAAAACCATGGAAATCATGGCCTACATGTATGCTTCAAAACACTTCCTCTCCATTTTCTTACTTGCATAATCCATTATGGAATACTAATGTGTTAGGGAAGCCATGTCAATATAACCACCACCAAAATTGTCTACAAATTTGGCATGGTTCATCTTATGATTGCATGATTACTCTCCTTCATCTTGTAGCACAAACACATCCTCCATATTATTCACCAACTCTTCCACAAAATCTTTCTTGCCTATCAAAATCATCAACTCAACCCAATCATCTACATCATCAAAATACTCCTTTCCGTACACAATTTCCTTCTCAAGTCATACCACACCCTCACCATAATAAACCAGTACAACATGATTACAATGTTGAACTGCAAAATTTACCCACCCTTACCACATTTTAAGGACCAACATTTTCACATTTTTGCTGTCATTTTCAAAGGAACAACACTTCCGTGTTTTTGTTGTTCCTTTCCGAAGGAACAACATTTTTGCATTTCTGTTGTTCCTTTACGAAGCAACAACATTTCAGCATTTTTGTTGTTCCTTTCAAAGCAACAACACTTTTTTGGGTGTATTTTTTGTTGTTCCTCTTAAAGAACAACACTTTTTCGCATGCATTTTTTTGTTGTTCCTTTTAAGGAACAAAACTTTTTTTGAATGTATTTTTTGTTATTCCCTATAGGGAACAACACTCTTTCACGTGCATTTTTTTGTTGTTCCCTATAGGGAACAAGACATTTTCATGTGTATTTTTTTTGTTGGCATGTATTTCCTTTGCTGTTCCCTACACGAAACAACACTTTTTCGAGTGTTTTTGTTGTTCCTTCAAAGGAACAACACTTTATGAGTATTTTCGAGAACAACACTTCCTTCCTCTTGTGGGATTATTCCTAGTTCATCTCAACCACATTTTATTGATTTCCTTTCATGGCATGAAGTACACTACTTTTATGAGGAAAAGAATTATGGATTCTTTTGAAGTGAGTTAATATCATTCATGTTATGATCTTTAACAGGACAGCTCCTTGATGATAGATTATTTTCAAAAGGCACATAATTATTTATATACTACTTTACTCCATTGTTTTTGTTGAACATGATATTGATTGACCATCTTAATACCATGTTGGTTCCACCCTTCTTGGTTATATTCCTCTCTATCTATAATAAATGAGATTATGTGTATATTTTTTTTGTTGACATGTTCAACTTCTTCCACCATCCCTGCTCTTAAGGAGTACTGAGCCTCCCTCTTTCTATAATAAAAATGTGTAATAACAACAAAATTTTGTTCACAGAAGGAGGATAAGGGGTATCATTATGAGACAAACTACCATGTTCATAAGGCTGTAACAAAGTGACATTCCCATTATGGCCACCACACCGGGATATGATCCATTGGATAACCAAATTATCCTTGGAATAGGAGGTCTCATCACGAGGTGCCCTGATCACAGCTGCTACATCCCAGTGAATGGTAGCGTGGTTAGCTAGTTACCACGCCAGCACACTGATCTCTTCTGTAGAACAACAATACAAATTTCTATTTATAAATCGAGGATCCTGGCTCATACAGGTTAAAAAGCAACCTTGTCGAGTCTATCAACGCTTGCTGGCAGTAGAGGCTCTGCTTATGGTATTGAAGTTATATCTTATCGTCAATTATTACTATAATACCCTTTTCTTATTCTTCCTTTTTATCAGAGAAATTATTTACTTAATTTTTTCCCTATTTTGAACCTTTACGCCTGAGAAATTGTTTTCCGATCAATTGCATTATTTTTAGCTAGAATACTATTAGCAAAGCATCTTTTTGGCATATTGCTATCCTTTTTATTTTTCACATAACTTATCATCAATCCCGAGTGTCCTATCTCTTATTCATAACTATCCTTATACACTCTTCTCTCATTATAACCATAACTCTCGTCGTCCTATCATTGATATGTGTACTCTGCTTCATTTACTATTGTATTGTTCATTCCCTTGCCTTGCCGTTAGAACAACACCTTTCATATGCTTTATGGTCATGGAATCCCTTTTCCAATTAGAGGGGGGAATGTATGCATTATGGGATAGCATGTGATATAATTACTTCACTCTGCCATAACTTGTTGATTTGTCAAAATATTAGTATTGCATGTATAGAAAAGTTTTTCTGATTGAAATTTTTGAATCTTATTTGTTGCTATTCAAAACCAACATTGTGGATTCAAGAACATTGTATGCAAAATAGTGATTTGTTTACAAGAGAACAACAAGTATGGGGGGAAACTTTATTCGCAACATGACAACACTATTGGAACTAACGGAAGAGGCTCGAGGAACTTGTGAACGCGAACAATTGTTCAGACATGATGTGCTTGCCTGGATTCCACCTTTTGCATCACTTTCAACACCAACTCTGCCTACATCAGCTTCAACAAATGCCAGTCCATATATGTCATTCCACATTTTTCTTTTTGGAGGTAAAACTTGAGGTAAAATAGCATAATTTTCTGATTTATTATGAATTTAGGATAATTTCATGAAAATCCATTTTGAGCATTATTTATCATCATTCATTCCACATATTTACCACTTCCCATTTTTCAGCGGCATATCATCTTTCAGTTTGGGGGAGTGTTGCTTTCATTCATTTCTTTCTTATGACCATGTCATTAATATTCTTTATCATCCATTGATCTTCTTATTCATTCTCAACACTCCCTTATTCCATGTTGTTTTACACCAATTATACAATTCACTAGATGGTAGCAACCACCTCAATTTGTTTTCTAGCATTGCATGAGGGCATGCTAATTTTTCAGTTTGGGGGAGGCATTGCTACACATGATGGATGTTTTCTACTTTCTTTCTCATTTAAGACATACAATTTTAGTGCAGAAATTGATTTGCGTATATATTTAAAACTATGAACTCAATTTTTGTGATTTCTAGAAAACACAGACGTCTCATTAAAATACACAAACCCAGATAATTTCAAGTTAAATTAGTTCATAAAATTTTAGAAATCATGCACTATTACCTACAGCCATTTTGTTTATATCTCATGATCAGTGAATCGAAAC
Organism: Pinus tabuliformis; assembly: GCA_031772625.1. Taxonomy (NCBI): domain Eukaryota; kingdom Viridiplantae; phylum Streptophyta; class Pinopsida; order Pinales; family Pinaceae; genus Pinus; species Pinus tabuliformis. The sequence continues at coordinate 785,128,852 of CM062815.1, forward strand.
GATCTGATTTTTGGATCATAGAAGCATTAATATAGTAGAAATCTACTTGTAAAATTTCAACAAAATTTGGTTTGTAGTTTTTGAGAAAATGATTAATGAAGTTTGTTGTTACTTATATCATATTTTTCTGCAACTTCATATACACATAACTTGAACGTCAATGTAAAAATTGTTACACCTTCATCAAGATTGCTAAAGTTGAATATTCATTAACTGATGAAAAAATTATTTGTTCTATCCACTTCATGAGCTAGGATGAACAATTCTTTATTTCTTGGTTAACACATGGGTTTTGTCTTTGGGTTGCTTGAGGATATGCAATATATTTAGTTTTTTGTTGCATGAGGACATGCAATATATTCAATTTGGGGGTGTGTTGGGCCATTAATATGTCATTACTATTATCAATTTTTAACACCTGTTTCATCCATTTCTACTCTTCTTTATCATGTCATTTATCATGATTTATCATATAATTCCATTTTATAATTATTTATGCTCTTATGGATAAATATTATTTATTCTTCTTTATTTTTAATAAATTGATTATTATGCATGTTTTCACCAATAATGGTTTATTAATAAATTGGTTGTAACATCACTCACCATTTTAGACTCCAAAGATATTTTCCAGTTTGAAGATTTGATCATTAAATGTGCCAACTTAGAAATTCGTTGGGATAAGAAGTGAAAATTTTGTCTTGAACAGATCGGGCAAATGGAGAAGAATATGTTAAATCCAAAACATGGGTTTTGTCTAGAACGAACCAGATTAGTGTTGTAATCAACAGTTTTCCCAAATTCGGCCTTTACTAAGAGAAACGGAAGGTTTTGTGAAGATGTTTTTTTCCAGATTTGATGTGTGGCCGTTTTCCAAATTATCTCAGTTGCAATGCCAAATTCGACCTGTTCCTGTTGAATGATTGACCGAAGGATATCTCAAATATTATCTTTCTTATAAATTTGTTGAGAACAATCCAATTTTGTAATGAGAATCATATTGTAATCATCTCTGTTGTAACTGCTCTCTGCTCTCTCTCTATTTAAATGAAAACAGAGATCAGAGAAGGGGATTCAGAATTAGAGATTCAGAATTAATGATTGATTATTCATGATGGAATAGATTATGAGAGATTAAATCAGGGATTATTAGAGATTGGATAGGATGGGATAGGAGGAAAGGGGGATTGTTGCATTACCATTGTAATTCTCAATGCTTTTGCTATTGTAATGATTTCACAGTTTGATGATTAATATATAATTTGGAGGTTGCTAATTCATTCGCCTTATTTGAGGTAACCCAACAACATTCATTGGCGACTAAGAGCCCGACCTCTAGTGGATTAAGCTGCTGCTCTGTATTATATCTCTACATTTCCAGTTGCGTGATGGTTTGATTTAATTCTTATTTCTTTGAATCGTATTGCTTTATAGTTTCATGTTTTTACAATGTGTTATTCTAATATTTTTTGAAATTGTTTTATTGCATAAGCTCTGGTTGAATCGCGTGGTCATTCCTTTCCATCATAACAGAGATTATTATCATTTTCAACTTATATTGTTATGCTATTCATTTCAAATATAAAGCTGCGCTATTCATATTCAGACTTTGATGTTCACTACATATTGCAGTTCACTTCTATTGAAATAGCTTTGTTGTTCATTCCTACTAAATAAGCTTTGTTGTTCATTTCTTTCCTGCAGGTATCTGCTTTTGCTTTTAAGTATTATTATAGTGAGTGTGTTTATTCCATTTCTGTTAACAACATTATTGATTTATCATTTCCAGTTAATTGCTTTAGTGTGGATCGAAAGATCAACAACTGTAAAGAACATTGACTATAGTTGTCTAAGTTCTCAGATTGGAGATCTTACCTATGATTGATTTTCAATTGCATCAGTTTACAGGGGAGAGAGTTATCATTACCGAGCCCTTGACTGATGGTTGTTTGAGTGAATGATTTAGTTCAGAACATTTCAATTTCTTGTTGTTTCGATTATATTTTGTTTCCAACATTCATTTACTTTTGGATTTTAAGCACTAATTCCAGAACATTACTTTTGAGTAAATACCCACCTTAGACTGAGTACACTCTTGAAAAAAAAATAGTCCCTGGGTTGACAATTAATGTGAAGATAATTAGGAGTTAAAAAGACACCTTTTATCGCTCAACATTTTGGCGCTGTTGCCGAGGAGAGTGTAGCCATTTCTAAGGAGTAGTGTGTGTTTGATGAGTGTCTGTTATGAGAGAATTGGGTATTAAAAATGGAAGGTAAGAACCTTCATATGGAGCATATAAAAGCCCTGCTCCCTTGCCCACTTTCCAGCAGAATCGTTAAAGAACTTAGGGTACAAATAAATGTTTGAATTTCTATGTGAATGACTAACAAAAAAATAGAAATTTTGAAAAACAAATATCATAATTTTACTTAAGTGGTGATGTAAGCACCACCCATTTCAGTAACCAATTGACAGGAACATTTGAAGAATGAGCCTCGAAGAAACACATGAAGAACATCTTCTGTTATGGTAAGAAATGGCTCACATTTCTACTTTTGAATTCCCTATCAAAGATCTAGGAGGAGTGACACAAATGCACATAATTCCCTCATCTTCTCTACAAAATTTCATGGCTTGACAAATGAAGACCCAGATACATTTTTATTTGAGTTTGAAATACTTTGTAGAGGATATTATTATTGTACTAATGATCAAAGGTTGAAAGTGTTTCCTCTTACTCTAAAAGGAGTGGCTCTCTGAAGGGTCATGAGCCTAGGTGGGAATTGCATCCAAACATGGGAGGACATGAAGAACATATTCTTGAAGAAGTACCAAGACTATTGCAAGGCCGATGAAGATATTTTCGATATGATACAAGGGGAAGATGAAAGCTTGGAGGACTATGTAGAGCAATTTCATTACAACCTTCAAAAATCAAAGCATAAGTATTTGGAAAATGAGATCTTAAAAACACTCCTACTCAAAGGAATCAAAGATGAATTTTTAGAACTCTTAAATATTATAGAAAAAGGTGATGTTTTTCAGTTATAATATGATGATTTTTATGAATTGTGTATAAGGTACTCAAGAGGAATCTCCAAGGTTGGTAAGAATTCTAGAGACATTTGTTCTTTCTTTTCCAAGTCTGCTATAAGAACAGGAGACATAAGAGCTGAAATCAATGTTTTATTTGATTTTAAAGTTGATTTTATTAGATCTCTAAGTTCAAAATTTGATGCTTTGCAGGTTCAGAAAAATCAAGAATTTGATAAAGTGTTTTTCCCTCATTACCAAAAGGAACATCGCATAGATAGTTGTTCTTCCTTATCTAGGATGGAAGTAGCATATCAAAGAGATGAGGAAGCTGCAACAAGGTCAAAACCATGGAAATCATGGCCTACATGTATGCTTCAAAACACTTCCTCTCCATTTTCTTACTTGCATAATCCATTATGGAATACTAATGTGTTAAGGCAGCCATGTCAATATAACCACCACCAAACTTGTCTACAAATTTTGCATGGTTCATCTTATGATTGCATGACTACTCTCCTTCATCCTATAACACAAACACATCCTCCATATTCTTCACCAACTCTTCCACAAAATCTTGCTTGCCTATCAAAATCGTCCACTCAACTCAATCATCTACATCATCAAAATGCTCCATTCCGTACGCAATTTCCTGCTTAACTCATTCCACACCCTCACCATAATAAACCAGTACAACATGATTATAGTGTTGAACTACAAAATTTACCCAACCCTTCCCACATTTTAAGGAACAACATTTTCGCATTTTTGTTGTCTTTTTCAAAGGAACAACGCTTCTCCATTTTCATTGTTTCTTTCCGAAGGAACAAAATTTTTGTATTTTTGTTGTTCCTTTCAAAGGAACATCACTTTTTTGGGTGTATTTTTTGTTGTTCCTTTTAAAGAACAACACTTTTCCGCATGCATTTTTTTTCTGTTCCTTTTAAGGAACAACACTTTTTTTGAGTGTATTTTTTTGTTATTCCCTACAGAGAAAACCACTTTTTTACGTGCATTTTGTCGTTGTTCCCTATAGGGAACAAGACTTTTTCGTGTGTATTTTTGTTGTTGACATGAATTTCCTTTGCTTTTCCCTACACGAATCAACACTTTTTCGAGTGTTTTTGTTGTTCCTTCAAAGGAACAACACTTTGTGAGTATTTTCGAGAACAACACTTACATCCTCTTGTGGGATTATTCCCATTTCATCTCAACCACATTTTACTGATTTCCTTTCATGGCATGAAGTACACTACTTTTATGAGGATAAGAATTATGGATTCTTTTGAAGCGAGTTAATATCATTCATGTTATGATCTTTAATAGGACATCTCCTTGATGATAGATTATTTTCAAAAGGGACACAATTATTTATATACTACTTTACTCCATTGTTTTTGTTGAACATGATATTAATTGATCATCTTAATACCATGTTGGTTCCACCCTTCCTGGTTATATTCTTCTCTATCTATAATAAATGAGATTATGTGTATATTTTTCTTTATTGACATGTTCAACTTCTTCCACCATCCCTGCTCTTAAGGAGTACTGAGCCTCCCTCTTTTTATAATGAAAATTTGTAATAACAGCAAAATTTTGTTCACAGATGGAGGATAAGGGGTCTCATTACGAGCCAACCTACCATGTTCATAAGGCTATAACAAAGTGACATTCCCATTATGGCCACCACACCAGGGATATAATCCATTGGATAGCCAAATTATCCTTAGAATAGAAGGTCTCATCACGAGCCGACCTGATCACTTTTGCTACATCCCAATGAATGGTAGTGTGGTTAGTTCGTTACCACACCAAAAAACTGATCTCTTCGGTAGAACAACACTAAAACTTTCCATTTATAAATCGAGGATCCTGGCTCATACAGGATAAAAAGCAACCCTGTTGAGGCTATCGACGCCTGCTGGCAGCAAAGGCTTTGCTTATGGTATTGAAGTTATATCTTATCGTCAATTATTACTATAATACCCTTTTCTTATTCTTTCTTTTTATCACAGAAGTTATTTACTTAATTTTTTCCCTATTTTGAACCTTTACGCATGAGAAATTGTTTTCTGATCAATTGCATTATTTTTAGCTTGAATACTGTTAGCAAAGCATCTTTTTGGCATATTGTTGTCCTTTTTATTTTTCAAAGAACTTATCATCAATCCAAAGTGTCCTATCTCTTATTCATAACTATCCTTATACACTCTGCTCTCATTATAACCATCACTCTCATCGTCCTATCATTGATATGTGTACTCTGCTTCATTTACTATTGTATTGTTCATTCCCTTGCCTTGCCATTAGCACAACACCTTTCATATGCTTTATGGTCATGGAATCCCTTTTCTAATTAGAGTGGGGAATGTATGCATTAGGGAATAGCATGTGATATAATTACTTCACTCTGCCATAACTTGTTGATTTGTCAAAATATTAGTATTGCATGTATACAAAAGTTTTTCTGATTGAAATTTTTGCAGGCATCTTATCTGTTGTTATTCAAAACTAACACTGTGAATTCAAGAACATTGCATGCAAAATAGTGATTTGTTTACAAGAGAACTACAAGTATGGGGGGAAACTCTATTCGCAGCATGACCACATTATTGGAACTAATGGAAGAGGCTCGAGGAACTCGTGAACACGAACAATTGTTCAGACATGATATGCTTTCTTGAATTCCACCTTTTGCATCACTTTCAACACCAACTCTGCCCACATCAGCTTCAACAAATGCCAGTCCATATATGTCATTCCACATTTTTCTTTTTGGAGGTAAAACCTGAGGTAAAATAGCATAATTTTCTGATTTATTATGAATTTAGGAGAATTTCATGAAAATCCATTTTGAGCATTATTTATCATCATTCATTCCACATATTTACCACTTCTCATTTTTCAGTGGCATATCATCTTTCAGTTTGGGGGAGTGTTGCTTTCATTCATTTCTTTCTTATGAACATGCCATTAATATTCTTTATCATCCATTGATCTTCTTATTCATTCTCGACACTCTCTTATTCCATGTTGTTTTACATAAAGCATATAATTAACTAGACGGTAGCAACCACCTCAATTTGTTTTCTAGCATTGCATGAGGGCATGTTAGTTCTTCAATTTGGGGGAGGCATTGCTACACATGATGGATGTTTTCTACTTTCTTTCTCATTTAAGACATACAATTTTAGTGCATAAATTGATTTGCGTATATATTTAAAACTATGAACTCTATTTTTGTGATTTCTGGAAAACACAGACGTATCATTAAAATACACAAACCCAGATAATTTCATGTTAAATTAGTTCATAAAATTTTAGAAATCATGCACTATTACCTACAGCCATTTTGTTTATATCTCATGATCAGTGCATCGAAACGATCTGATTTTTGGATCATAGAAGCATTAATATAGTAGAAATCTACTTGCAAAATTTCAACAAAATCTAGTTTGTAGTTTTTGAGAAAATGATTAATGAAGTTTGTTGTTACTTATATCATATTTTGCTACAACTTCATATACACATAACTTGAATGTCAATGTAAAAATTGTTACACCTTCATCAAGATTTTTAAAATTGAATATTCATTAATTGATGAAAAATTCATTTGTTCTATCCATTTCATGAGCTAGGATGAACAATTCTTTATTGCTTGGTTAACACATGGGTTTGTCTTTGGGTTGCATGAGGATATGCAATATATTTAGTTTTTTGTTACATGAGGACATGCAATATATTCAGTTTGGGGGTGTGTTGGGCCATTAATACGTCATTACTATTATCAATTTTTAACACCTATTTCATCCATTTCTACTCTTCTTTATCATGTCATTTATCATATAATTCCATTTTTAATTATTTATGCTCTTATGGATAAATATTATTTATTCTTCTTTATTTTTGATAAATTGATTATTATGCTTGTTTTTACCAATGATGGTTTATTAATAAATTGGTTGTAACATCACTCACCATTTTAGCATCCAAAGATATTTTCGAGATTGAAAATTTCATCATTAAATATGCCAACTGTTAGCCTCCTGCTGCAGTAGGTTAATCATCTTTCATGATCGACATTTTTACATGCCAAATATGTCGTACTATGCGTGCTGCAATGCTCCATATTTGCTACAGATGGCCAAAGAAGTGTCCATGAAAGTGTGATAATCTAAGTGCCACTACCGTGTTCCAATTTTGATAAGCAATTCATTTTTGGTTTGAGGCATTTTTCAGTTAGAGGACTTCAAGCGAGGCATGTCTAACTCCCCTTCTTCCTCTTTCCCCAAATCACTCACTAACTTCCCCCAAAGAGGTCAAAATCTGCTTGATACCTCTTAGTTTCATCATTCTCCATATCATATGCCTTGGTGAAGATTTGCTTCACTCAAGGAAGGTCCATACTGCTTCTATGAGTCATTTTCCCTCTTAATAGCCTAAGATTCACATACTTAGCGCTTTCTTATCACTTTTCATGTTAACTACTAACTTTACTATGTAGCTCCCTATCTATTCCCCTTTATCCTACTAAACTATGTATATAACTCCCCTATATACTTATCCCCTCCTCTGGTTGAAAGATAACCATATACATCCTCGGGAATTGCTAAGTTTATCAGAAACTCAGCAAGAACCCACACTGCCCCCCTCTAACCATCTTCCAGATGCATTTAGGACCCCTTCCGATGCATAAAGCCCTTCATCACTCCATAAAACCCCTCTAATGCTTTTTGATTCCTTCACAAAGCATAAATTCCCTTCATATGTATAAAAAACCATCTTTTGGCCTTGTTTCTACCTTTTCCAAGGCACAAACCCTTTTTAAGGCTTAAAATCCTTCTCAAATCCATTTGAAATCCTCCCAAGTGCCTTTGGAATCCTTCCAAGGCATGAATTCCTCCTTTTTGGGCCATCAGACCCCTTCCGATGCCTTATAAGCCATTTAACATGCCAAAGGAGACCCCTCCGAATTCATTTGCCTTGCCTTTTTATAATAAATTGCTCCGATGTAAAAGAGAGTCTTTTGGACCCCCTCCGATGCAATATTGCAGTCGGGAGGGAGGTCTTGTGTTGAAACAACAACATTTTTTGCATGTCCGATCAACAATGGCCGATGCGATATCGCTTATCGGCATATCGCAAATATTCGGGGTTAAGGCATGGGTTATAATGGGCCGCCGATTGTCGATATGCCGACTGGAGCACAGCCGTCCATCACCCCCACTCATCCACGGTCTACATCATTTCGGCGATCGCCCATTTCGGCGATCGCGCATATGTAAATCTCATGTCCCCGCCGATGCCGAAGTGCCGACTTAATCTCCACCGTCCATTTGGGCCCTCTGATCAACAACCCATTTTTGATTGCATCGCCCCATATATTGCTCCAACTGGCCGGAGACGAAATAATAATAAGGCACGACATATAAAAGTTTTGGGTCCGAAAGGAGCCCTTTGTACAGCGAAATGGGAGTGCTCCGATATTCCGGAGCCGAAATACAATAAAGCATAGCTTAATGAATATCGGGTCCGAAAGGGGTTGCTACTGTAGGTTCCATATACCGGGCCCGAAAAGAAATAAAATGCAGTTTTGAAGGATTTCGGTTCGCTTATCATTTTATTAAAATCTGCCGATTTGCGTTCGCCGATGGGCCGGACGCGATGTAAATAAAAAGGGAGCCTATAATGCATTTCGGGTCCGCGGGGTTCATCGCTCATCGGAGGCATTATGGTTTGGGCCCCGCCGTATCGCTTTGCCATGTCCGCGTCCCGTCATCTGTCGGATCCGGGCCCTCCCATCCGACGGTCATCGGCGATTTCGAACCGCCCCTGATCGTCGTCCTTTAGCGCCCGAAAAGTGTCAGAGGATGACGTAGGGCCTGAGGCACGTGTCAATTTCTTGTTGGATCGGGCGGCTTCCGACACAAACCGGGCCCGTACCAAAAGCGGTCCGATAATACCGCTTACCGCCCCCCGGTCCGCCCCGACGCCGATATTGCGATGAGATCTGGGCTGTTGGATCGGCCCACGCCGGATCCAATGGCCACGATTTAATTCAATGAACAGTGTCACTATTTGGCCATTTTTTATGAAAATTCATGTTTTTATGGCATTCCGCCTGTTTATAATAAAAGGGCCATTTAAATGTTTTCTGTGCGGCGCCCGTGCCCGCCCAGGTATAAAGGAAATGATGGTTTCCTTAACTATTTTGAGATCGCTCCAAGCCCTGTTTTTGCTCCATGGGGCCAGTATCGGCCTCGGCACAGTCGGCAACACTTTTTCCTCCTGTTTGCACCATTTTTCAAAGTTTAAAGCTAGTTTTGATCGGCCAGAGCGCCGATAGCATTCCAAAGGCCACGGAAAGCACTTGCAGCAGTTATTTTGCATTCAAAGAGCAGAATGGGGCGATTTGACAGTTAAAGAGTATCAGTTCAAAACATCAGTAGCCTAAAAGCAGCAGAACATTAAAGAGGCCCCCATTAAAGTCAATAAAGCAGCTCAGAGCCATCAAAGCCCACTAGATCACAATTATGAGCATTAAAGCCAGCATTAAAGCCACTTTGCAGTAGCAGAACCACCTAAAGAGGCAATTCAAGTGTTTAAAGCCCAGTTATTGCCAGAACAGTGTACAAAGACACATATGAGCAGTGCAGCAAGTCCCAAGGCACAGTTATTGCAGAAGTGCCAGCGCATTGCTCAAAAGACCAATAATTTATTCATTCTTATGGCTGCAGTCCCTGCGCAGCGGGTAGATAGGCATTCTTTCATTTATTTGCAATAAATGTTAGGTTAGAAGCATTCATTTCTCTGGATCTGCTATCAGATATGCTGTTGTAGATATTTTGTAGATATTTTCTCTATTTATACCACCCTCTAGATAGTGTAAAGGGTTGGTTGGTTGTATTTCTCATTCCAGACTTGCGCTATAAGCTTAAGAACTTCTGTAATCAAAGATTGCTGGAATATTTGCATCTGAACTGGCTGGTTGTGCTTTCAATGGCTGAAGAGCTTGATATGGAATTCTCATGCTTGCTCATGGTCCAATAAGTCTTTCCTCCCTTTATTTATCAGTTTATATGTATCAGTGTCATCTATATATCATAATCTAAGTTGCAGGAAAAAGGAATAGATCAGAACTGGCTTTCATGCCCTCTGTGCTCAATTCTTGTAACTTTTCTATGTTTTCCTCTGAATTAGTGATAAATATGCATACTTAATTGATCATGTTTAAGCTATTTCTCATTTCTGAATGCTGTTTAGGAATCCTTCATTGCTCCTATATAGTCTTCATCCACTTTCCCTCTTTGGCTGGATGAGAGATCCTTAATTGCCTCTCATCCCCTAACCTCCATTTCATCCTTGTTCCAGCATTAATCATTGTGCCATGTGTAGCTATCCTGCTCCATATTCCCCTCTTCTGCCAAGGAAAATGCACCCTTCAGTTCACATTCATTGACTCCATGCCCAATGGTTTGAACTTCTTACACTTTTTATGCCAACTTTGCTTGAATAGATCAACCATCCCACCAAACTCAAACAAAACCCATGTGCATCATATCTAGCCTAAAATCATCCCTCAAACAAACCTAAATCCTAAAGAGAGAGCCCTCTCTGATTGCAGGTAGGCTAGGACCTGCAGTCCAAAGATTGGTTTGTGGTTACCTCAGCCGTATCCCTTTGGGAGTCAAAAGGGACAACCTGAGTGATAACATAATGGCGACTGCACTGGGGAACTGAATCATTTGTTTATTACTGTAAACCCCCAATTTTGACCAGTTTGCCTTGTTTTCTGGAGAAAATGTTCCTTTTCTTTAGAGCTTTTCATGTTTAGCTCTGATCTGTGACGGTGGACAGAGATCAGCCACTTCAAGGTTAATTCATCCACCTGGCGATTCCACATCATCCTCATAATAAAGACTCCACTGGAGAAATGAACCCAAAAGAGATATATGAGCAGATCAAGATTTTGACTTGGATTACTATCCAAGAGGTCATGTTTTTTCTCCATAAAGTTTTACTGTGTATATTGTATTTTAAAGACGATTCTATATCATATTTTTATGATTTTCCTTTGGAAAATGTTGTTGAAAAGCCTCCTTGCACATTAGAGCAGCAGTCTTCAAATGTTGTTGAAGATCATCATACAGCCAAGCAGGAACCAAAAATAGAGCCCAGTCTTACAGTTCCTGTATATACTCCTGTGTCTCATAAAGTTCCTGATAGATATAAGCCTGTCATTTTGCCTCCTGTGTTGAACCCTTTGCCTGCAAATCATCCTGAGTATCTCCCTAGATTTGATGGAGAAAATGGTATTACTGCCCAGAAACATATCCAGGATTTTGAAGATTATCTTAATATATTTGAAGTGGAAGATGAAGATGTCAGTCTTAGACTATTTTCCCTTTCATTGCGAAGCAAAGTTAGGACTTGGTTTAAAGCATTGCCTGAGGCCAGCATCTCTAATCTTTAGCAGTGTGCTAATCTCTTCCTTAATAGATGGATGATCAAAGTTATTTTCCTCTCACTCATTCAAGATTATGATGAGTTAAAAAGGCTTCCAAATGAGTCGGTTCAGAAATTTTCTAATCGATTCAATCAAGTCTATCTCTCTATGCCATTTTATATTAGGCCTCCCCCTGATCTGGCTCTATTGCAATATCCAAGAGCTTTTGATCCAGAAATGGAATTTCGTTTGAGAGAAAGATGCCCGTCCACTTTGAAACAGATGCAGGACGTAGCCGTGGACGTGGAGGCAAATCTAAAGAGGAGGGAGGAACAGCGCAAAGCAGAGCAAGAAGAGAGACTTCATAGTGTGTTACAAAGGACATAGGAAATTATGCAGTTGATCACAATGAAAGTGGAATGTTTGGAGCACCACAACACATTTGTTGTGCAAGAGGAAAGTAGTGACATTCACAAACAAACCTGCCACAGAACAGATGATGTATTCATACAGACATACGTGAAGGAGAAGTCTCCGGATATGCTATATGAATATAATATCTTCTCCTCTTTCAGCTGCTTTCCAAAATACGACGAGTATGATGATTTTTATGAGCCTAACGACCAAATCAGCTTTGCAGAGGAATCAGATCGTATTTTGGTAGGAAGCGAAGTTCAGGCTCAGCAGCTTGAATGTAATGATCACCTTGCCCAGTTCAGCTATGAAGTAAAGGAGGAAAGCGCAGAAAATTTTGATTTCAGCGAAGGAACTTTACCATTTTGTTTTGAGTCTTTTCAATTTATCAGGGATAATTATCATGTTGTGTATGATCAAGTGTCACCTTGCGTTGCTATTGACCGCCTGGAGGTTAATCAAAATATTATTCCAAAGGTATTGCCTCTAGTTTTTCAGCCCCAAAGAGCCATCGAATATCAGATTGAGGAAGACTTAGAAGCAGCAGCATATGATCAAATGATCCAAGTGGATCCCCTGCCTCTTTGTTTTCAGCCATCTGAGTTATTCGAAGAAGAAGAAGAGGAGCAGCCTGCGCAGATCAGTCAAGTCCTATTCGAGCTAGATTGTAATAAATTGCAAGCACCTCTGCAAGTTTTGAATGACCTATCTGCTGGCAGGCAGAATGATGAAAGAGATCAGCGCTTTTCTCCATTAGCAGGCTGCAAGGCTCAGTATCGAGTTGTTGATGATCTCCCGACTCCAAGGCATGATAGCTGTCCCAAACTTTTGTACAGTTCTTTATTTCGGCCCAACAATTGTATATATATGTTGCAGGACAGTTTTGTACAGTGTTTAAACACAGCGAAGGAGGTCAGTAGCTTCCTGATCTTCTCAAAGATTAACAAAGTCACATCAGATTGCAAGATCTCAGTTTTTCTCACAGGCAAGCACAAGCAGCAAATCTCACTAATGTCTATTTTGCTTAAATGGCTGCATTGGTTATTTCACTTCACCTAACAGCAAAGTAAGTGCTGGTTAGGGTAGGTAGGTAGGTAGGATCAATAAGGCAGCCAGCCAAGGGAATTTTGTAGAGCACAGAAACAATTGAATACAAGGCAGTCTGACCTGTTGTTCTTGGCTTTTCACAAGGAAAAGCCATCCCCAAGTGGAGCCACTATTAGCCTCCTGCTGCAGCAGGTTAATCATCTTTCATGATCAACATTTTTACATGCCAAATATGTCATACTATGCATGCTGCAATGCTACATATTTGCTACAGATGACCAAAGAAGTGTCCATGAGAGTGTGTTAATCTAAGTGCCACTGCTGTGTTCCAATTTTGATAAGCAATTCATTTTTGGTTTGAGGCATTTTTCAGTTGGAGGACTTCAAGCGAGGCATGTCTAACTCCCCTTCTTCCTCTTTCCCCAAATCACTCACTAACTTCCCCCAAAGAGGTCAAGATCTGCTTGATACCTCTTAGTTTCATCATTCTCCATATCATTTGCCTTGGTGAAGATCTGCTTCACTCAAGGAAGGTCAATACTGCTTCTATGAGTCATTTTCCCTCTTAATAGCCTAAGATTCACATACTTAACGCTTTCTTATCACTTTTCATGTTAACTACTAACTTTACTATGTAGCTCCCTATCTATTCCCCTTTCCCCTACTAAGCTATGTATATAACTCCCCTATATACTTATCCCCTCCTCTGGTTGAAAGATAACCATATACATCCTCGGGAATTGCTAAGTTTATCAGAAACTCAACAAGAACCCACACTGCCCCCCTCTAACCATCTTCCAGATGCATTTCGGACCCCTTCCGATGCATAAAGCCCTTCATCACTCCATAAAACCCCTCTAATGCTTTTTGATTCCTTCACAAATCATAAATTCCCTTCATATGTATAAAAAACCATCTTTTGGCCTTGTTTCTACCTTTTCCAAGGCACAAATCCTTTTTAAGGCCTAAAATCCTTCTCAAATCCATTTAAAATCCTCCCAAGTGCCTTTGGAATCCTTCCAAGGCATGAATTCCTCCTTTTTGGGCCATCAGACCCCTTCCAATGCCTTATTAGCCATTTAACATGTCAAAGGAGACCCCTCCGAATTCATTTGCCTTGCCTTTTTTATAATAAATTGCTCCGATGTAAAAAAGAGTCTTTTGGACCCCCTCCGATGCAATATTGCAGTCGGGAGGGAGGTCTTGTGTTGAAACAACAACATTTTTTGCATGTCTGATCAACAATGGCCAATGCGATATCGCTTATCAGCATATCGCAAATATTCGAGGTTAAGGCATGGGTTATAATGGGCCGCCGATCGCCGATATGTCGACTGGATCACAGCCGTCCATCGCCCCCACTCATCCACGGTCTGCATCATTTCGGCGATCGCCCATTTCGGCGATCGCGCATATGTAAATCTCATGTCCCCGCCGATGCCGAAGCGCCGACTTAATCTCCGCTGTCCATTTGGGCCCTCAGATCAATGGCCTGTTTTGTATCGCATCGCCCCATATATTGCTCCGACTGGCCAGAGCCGTAATAATAATAAGGCACAACATATAAAAGTTTCAGGTCCGAAAGGATCCCTTTGTACAGCAAAATGGGAGTGCTCCGATATTCTGGAGCCAAAATACAATAAAGCAGAGCTTAATGAATATCGGGTCTGAAGGGGGCCGCTACTGTATGTTCCATATGCCGGGCCCGAAAAGCAATAAAATGCAGTTTTGAAGGATTTCGGGTCCGCTTATCATTTTATTAAAATCCGTCGATTTGGGTTCGCCGATGGGCCAGACCCGATGTAAATCAAAAGGGAGCCTATAATGCATTTCAGGTCCACAGGGTTCATCGCTCATCGGAGGCATTATGGTTTGGGCCCCGCCATATCGCTTTGCCATGTCCGCGTCCCATCATCCATCGGATCCAGGCCCTCCCATCCGACGGTCCTCGGCAATTTCGGACCACCCCCGATCGCCGTCCTTTAGCGCCCGAAAAGTGTCAGAGGATGACGTAAGGCCTGAGGCACGTGTCAATTTCTTGTTGGATCGTGCGGCTTCCGACACAAACCGGGCCCGTACCAAAAGTGATCCGATAATACCCCTTACTGCCCCCCGGTCCGCCCCGACGCCGATATTGCGATGAGATCTGGGCCGTTGGATCGGCCCGCGCCGGATCCAACGGCCACGATTGAATTCAATGGACAGTGTCGCTATTTCACCATTTTTTATGAAAATTCATGTTTTTATGGCATTCCACCTGTTTATAATAAAAGGGCCATTTAAATGTTTTCTGTGCGGCGCCCGTGCCCGCCCAGGTATAAAGGAAATGATGGTTTCCTTAACTATTTTGAGATCGCTCCAAGCCCTGTTTTTGCTCCATGGGGCCAGTATTGGCCTCGACATAGTCAGCAACACTTTTTCCTCCTGTTTGCACCATTTTTCAAAGTTTAAAGCTAGTTTTGATCGGCCAGAGCGCCGATAGCATTCCAAAGGCCACAGAAAGCACTTGCAGCAGTTATTTTGCATTCAAAGAGCAGAATGGGGCGATTTGACAGTTAAAGAGTATCAGTTCAAAACATCAGCAGCCTAAAAGCAGCAGAACATTAAAGAGGCCCCCATCAAAGTCAATAAAGCAGCTCAGAGCCATCAAAGCCCACCAGATCACACTTATGAGCATTAAATCCAACATTAAAGCCACTTTGCCATAGCAGAACCGCCTAAAAAGGCAATTCAAGTGTTTAAAGCCCAGTTATTGCCAGAACAGTGTACAAAGACACATATGAGCAGCGCAGCAAGTCCCAAGGCACAGTTATTGCAAAAGTTCCAGCGCATTGCTCAAAAGACCAATAATTTATTCATTCTTATGGCTGCGGTCCCTGCACCGCTAGTAGATAGGCATTCTTTCATTTATTTGCAATAAATGTTAGGTTAGAAGCATTCATTTCTCCAGATCTGCTATCAGATCTACTGTTGTAGATATTTTCTCTATTTATACCACCCTCTAGATAGTGTAAAGGGTTGGTTGGTTGTATTTCCCATTCCAGACTTGCGCTATAAGCTTAAGAACTTCTGTAATCAAAGATTGCTGGAATATTTGCATCCGAACTGGCTGGTTGTGCTTTCAATGGTTGAAGAGCTTGATATGGAATTCTCGTACTTGCTCATGGTCCAATATGTCTTTCCTCCCTCTATTTATCAGTTTATATGTATCAGTGTCATCTATATATCATAATCTAAGTTGCAGGAAAAAGGAATAGATCAGAACTGGCTTTCATGCCCTCTGTGCTCAATTCTTGTAACTTTTCTATGTTTTCCTCTGAATTAGTGATAAATATGCATACTTAATTGATCATGTTTAAACTATTTCTCATTTCTGAATGCTGTTTAGGAATCCTTCATTGCTCCTATATAGTCTTCATCCACTTTCCCTCTTTGGCTGGATGAGAGATCCTTAATTGCCTCTCATCCCCTAACCTCCATTTCATCCTTGTTCTAGCATTAATCATTGTGCCATGTGTAGCTATCCAGCTCCATATTCCCCTCTTCTGCCAAGGAAAACGCACCCTTCAGTTCACATTCATTGACTCCATGCCCAATGGTTTGAACTTCTTACACTTTGTATGCCAACTCTGCTTGAATAGATCAACCATCCCACCAAACTCAAACAAAACCCATGTGCATCATATCTAGCCTAAAATCATCCCTCAAACAAACCTAAATCCTAAAGAGAGAGCCCTCTCTGACTGCAGGTAGGCTAGGACCTGCAGTCCAAAGATTGGTTTGTGGTTACCTTGGCCGTATCCCTTTGGGAGTCAAAAGGGATAACCTGAGTGATAACACCAACTTAGAAATTCGTTGGGATAAGAAGTGAAAATTTTGTATTGAACAGATCGGGAAAATATAGAAGAATCTAGAAAATCTGAAACATGGGTTTTGTCCGGAACCGACCAAATTAGTGTTGTGATAAGCAGTTTTCCCAAGTTCAGCCCGTACTAAGAGAAATTGAAGGTTCTCTAAAGATGTTTTTCTCAAATTTGCTGTGTGGTCGTTTTCCAAATTATCTCAGTTGCAATGCCAAATTCAACCTGTTCCTATTGAATGATTGACCAAAGGATATCTCAGATATGATCTTGCTTATCAATTTGTTTAGAAAAATCCAATTTTGTAATGAGAATCATATTGTAATCATCTTTGTTGTAACTTCTCTCTACTCTCTCTATTTAAATGAAAACAGAGATCAGAGAAGGGGATTCAGAATTAATGATTGATTATTCATGATGGAATAGATTATGAGAGACTAAGTCAGGGATTATTAGAGATTGGATAGGATGGGACAGGAGGAAAAGGGGACTATTGCATTACCATTGTAATTCTCAAGGCTTTTGCTGTTGTAATGATTTCACAGTTTGATGATTAATATATAATTTGGAGGTTGCTGATTCATTCGCCTTATTTGAGGCAACCCAACAGCAATCGATGGCGATTAAGGGCCCAACCTCTGGTGGATTAAGTTGCTGCTCTGTATTATATATTTACATTTCCAATCGTGTGATGGTTTGATTTAATTCTTATTTCTTTGAATCGTATTGCTTTATAGTTTCATGTTTTTACAATGTGTTGTTCTAATATTTTATGAAATTGTTTTATTGCATAAGCTGTGATTGAATCGCGTGGTCATTCCTTTCCATCATAACAAATATTATTATCCTTTTCAACTTATATTGTTATGCTATTCATTTCAAATATAAAGCTGCGATGTTCATATTCAGACTTTGATGTTCACTACATATTGTGCTTCACCTCTATTAAAATAGCTTTGTTGTTCATTCCTACTAAATAAGCTTTGTTGTTCATTTCTTTCTTGCAAGTATTTGGTTTTGCTTTTAAGTATTATTGTAGTGAGCGTGTTTATTCCATTTCTGTTAGCAACATTATTGATTTATCATTTCCAGTTAATTACTTTAGTGTGGATTGAAAGATCAACAACTGTAAAGAACATTGACTATAGCTATCTAATTTCTCAGATTGGAGATATTGCCTATGATTGATTTTCATTTGCATCAGTTTACAGGGGAGAGAGTTATCATTACTGAGTCCTTGACTGATGGTTGTTTGAGTGAATGATTTAGTTCATAACGTTTCAGTTTCTTGCTTCGCCGATTATATTTTGTTTCCAGTATTCATTTACTTTTGGATTTTAAGCACTATACTGCAAAACATTACTCTTGAGTAAATAGCCACCTCAGATTGAGTACACTCTTGAAATCAAAAATCGTCCCTGGGTTGACAATTATTGTGAAGATAATTAGGAGTTAAAAAGACACCTTTTATCGCTCAACAACGATAAGTTCTTCCATAAGCAAGAAAAGTTTAGGGAGATTAAAAACAATATTTCTGAGATCAATTATGAGGGGTAGACTATAAAGAATTTTGAAGAAATAAAGAAAGTAGGTATGAATCAATTCCAAAGTCTTTACCATGGAGACCCTCTGATAGATATTGAGAGTGAGGATTTCCTCCTGGAGTGTGTCCCCCCAAGGTTTCATTGAAAATGAACATGGCTTTTATCTCCGCACCATTCCTAGATGAGATAAAGTCAGGTTTCTTCTCCTTCTCCCTGGACAAGGCCTCTCGTCTGGATGGGTTCTCAGTTTTATTTTATCAAGCATTCTGGGAGCTGATAACGATATACCTTTGTAGAATGGTTGGATACTACTTCAAGAGTTCTATAATTGGCGGGGGTATAAACACCTCCTTCTTATCTCTTATCCCTAAGGATTAAAATACCTCCTCATTATCTATATTATGTCATATCTCTCTATGAAATGTATCTTATAAGCTCTTCTCAACGTTGTTGGCCTCTAGACTTGAACCTATTCTGCCCCTTCTGATATCAGCCAGCAGGGGGGGTTTTTTATTGGGGAGGATATTTTTTAATAATATAATTGTGCTCCATGAGGCAATTGACTTGAGCTGGAGAAGAGGACATCAAGGAATGATAATAAAATTGGATATGACAAATGAATTTGACAGAGTTAGACATATGTTTTTTTTGAAGATTTAAAACAAAATGGGTTCGACAAAACCTTTATAAGGTGGAATTCCCTTTGTATTTATTCTCCTTACATCACTCCTTTAGTTAATGGAAGAGTGGTTGTATTTTTTAAAGCCTCTAGGTGGCTACACCAAGGATGCCCACTCTCCCCTTTTCTCTAGATAATGATGACACACAAGTTGATATAAGATTGGAGAAGGAAAAAAATGTTACAAGGGAGGAGAAAGCACTTTGCAACCCTAATGGAGAGGTATCCATGAGCTAAACTGAACTGCGATCCCAAAAAACCTGATGACATCTGTAAAGCTACAAACCAGAAGGTCGGGAACCGAATTAGAATGACAGAGGAGGAAGGGGGTGAGAGATCCCTCCTTACCACGACATGACGGCAGGGGATTCCTTCTAGAATACAAGTAATCCAAAAAAAGGAGGATATACCAAGAAAATGTCAGGACCTATCCTCGGGGTGCGATGGCAAGCAGGCAGTAGAGGAAAATGTTTACCATATGTGAGGGAGAAACTGATATTCATCATTATGATGAACAAACTAGAGCGATACAGAAGTTACATGAAAGGCCACATGCTAATATCTAATTTAATAGGAGTACGGTCGATGGAAAAGGACCTCACCAAATGGATACAACAAAAATGGTAGCCCCGAGGTCATATTGAGCTCAAGCTAGGAGCTAGAGGCTTCTTCACGGTAATATTCTCGAACTTGCAAGACAAGGAAAAAGTATTTGAAAAGTGTCCTTACTTTCATTATAATGTTGGTTTGTTTATGAGATACTGGGAAGAATGATATGACCGAGACAAGGATAAATTTCTAGCAGCCCCAGTTTGGGTTAGGTTATTTGGTCTCCCAATGGATTTCTGGGACCCAAAAATATTGGAGGGCATTGGAAATATGATATGAAGATTTGTCAAAATAGCAGAAACGACAAGAAAAAGGAAGAAATAATTCATATGCTAGAATATGTGTATACATGAACATAGTTGAACCTATATGAGACTCAGTGGAACTAGAATACCATGAAGAGGTATGGTAGCAAATGTTAGACTACAAACACATCCCATTCAGATGTAGAAGATGTCATGAGTATGGTCACCTATTTAAGGAGTGCCCAATGAACCTAGAGGAGGGAGAAAACATGAACAAAAAATAGAGGAAACATTAAGAAGATAAGGAAGGGTTTCAAGAAGTAAAAAGAAAAAGAAGGAAAGTAAAAGAGAACCCCAACACAGGGAAAAAATAATATCAAGCTCAGTCGAGCAGAACAAATAGCTTTTAAGGATTGCAGGGAGGAGAAGAAGAAGAAAATGAGGCCCAAACTATGGACTATCAGGAAAAAGGAAAGGAGAGCTCCTCAAGACAAGGAAAGCCAAACCCCTAGGGGAAAGCACAAAGAGAGCTGACAGAGAAGGGGGAGAAGGAAGACAGGCAGAAGATGGAAAGCACCACAATGTAAATTGACCCAAGTAAGGGAGAAGATTTAAGAATGGGAGAACAGGTATTGAGGAAACTCTTGAATGAATGGAGACACGTAGATGAAAGATTTATACCAGAATACCAAAAGAGATTATACGGAGAAACATTCCAACCATATCAAGCTAAACAAGGGCAGGGACAAGTGGAGATGGTAGAACAATTGAGGATGCATTAGGAGAACTCCCAGTAATACTCAAAAAAAATGGAAGGAGGAAAGGAAAGAGGCCGAAGAAACCTACAGTAATCTATACCAATTATGCGAGAAATGGTGGTGAATACAGGGAGCGTGGTACTGCTACTAGTGGTATACCAACAAATAAACAAAGTAAGCCAATGATAATTACATCCTGGAATATAAAATGCCTCAATAGTGGAGGCAAACAGAGACATTTAATTGAGAGACTAAGAAAAGAAAAACCTCAACTCATGCTACTACAAGAAACAAAAATTACAGGAGGGAAAAATGGAAGATATATTAATTAAAATAAAACCAAGGTTTGAATTCATGACCATAGATGCGAGAGGTAGCATAGGTGGAATAGCAATACCATGGAACCTAGCAGAGAACACAGTGGACTATTGGATAGGTATGAAGAGAATCCTCATGGGGTGGTTTCGCCTGATAAGAAATAGAGAATGGTTCCTAGCCTCTGTAGTATATGGCCCTCACATTCCAGTGGAAAAGGAAAATTTCGTCCAGGAAATAATGAATCTTAGCCAGCTACACAAAGAAAAACTTTGGCTGGCAGCAGGGGACTTCAATTTAATAACAACAAGAGACAGGAAAAAAGAGGACTGTGAAGAGAAAAGCCAGAAATGGAGAAATTCAGAGATTTACAAGAAGAAATAAAATTGGTGGACATACCAACTATAAATGGGAAATATACGTGGAATAAGAGAAGGGTAGGGGGCAGACAAATAACCTCTCATTTGGACATATTCTTGGCAACAAAACACTTCATTAGCAAATATATATTCTATGAAGCATCAAGTCTTCTGTGTCTAGGATCGAACCACTAGCCTATTAAACTCGAAGTAGAAATGAATCAAGAAAACCAAAACACACCCTTTAGGTTTGAGGCATTTTGGCTAAGAGAACCAACCCTACTAGATAAAATGAAGGAATGGTGGAATCAGAGTGAGATAGTAAGGAGAAACCTAATGCACAGTTTTCAACTCAAATTAAAAGATCTAAAAGGTAAAGTAAAGAAATGGAGTAAGGAAGAATTCGGAAACATACAAAAGGAACATGATTTAATCCAAGCAAAGATGGTGGAAGTACAATAGAAAATAGTCAATGAAGGTGGAAGTGAAGAGTAGCCGAGGAGGAAGGGCAACTAATTAATAAAATCGAGGAAAGAAGACAACAAGAAGAAATTTAATGGAAACAAAAATCAAGAATCCAATGGTTAAAGGAAGGAGAAACAAACAAAAGGTTTTTCCACAGAGCAAGGATCTATCATATGCAGCAGAACAAGATCTTCTCCTTAATAGATCAGCAAGGAAATCATCTTACACAAAAGGAAGATATGGAGAATCTACTAGTACAACACTTCGAAGGGCTACTGACAGAAACAAACATAAGAAGGGGGGAGAATATAAACAAAATCATACAACACATCCCTAACCTAGTGAGCAGAGACTATACCATGGCCCTATAAAGAGAAATATCCAAAATAGAGGTAGAAGAAGTCATTAGGAATATGGCAAGAAACAAAGCACCAGGGCCAGATGGATTCACTACTGAATTCTTCTAGGTGACATGGCCATTCCTAGGGGAAGACATAGTGAAATTAGTGGAGGAGTTGAGGTGCACCAAAAGAAGGCACTTGACCCTGAACTCCAAATTTATGGCCCTCATCTCGAAGACAGAGCATTTGGAAGAACCGCAAGGGTTCTAAACAATAGCACTCTATAATGTCATATACAAAATTATGGCTACAATTATAGTAAATCGTTTAAAACCTATACTACCCGGGTTGATATCACAGGAACAGGCAAGGTTTGTCAAAGGAATACAAATAACATATGGCATAGTGGTGGCATGAGAGGCAATTCATTCATTAAAAAAAACAAAAACCAAAGGAATTTTGGTTAAATTAGACTTGGCAAAAGCCTATGATCGACTGAATTGGGATTATTTACAAGGAATATTCAAGGCATTTGGCTTTGATGCAAGATGGATAAGCTAGATAATCTTGATGGTAACAACGTTGGTTTTGTTAATTCTTCTCAACAAATCTCCCACAGAGGCATTTAACCCAACCCGAGGGCTCAAACAAGGTGACCCGCTTTCCCCTTTCTTGTTTATCATGGTAGTGGAAGGCCTTGGAAGGTACATAAAGGAGAAAGTTCGAAGTGATCAATATACTAGCCTCAGACTATGGGGGAATGATCTACCATTAACTCACAAACAATTTGTAGATGACATAATGATGTATGGACAAGCATCGCTTAAGGAAGCCAGGAAAATTATGGAGATTATCTCAGACTTCACTAGTGCTTCAGGGATGGAGATAATCAAGTATAAGTTTGATATATTTTTCTTCAACACAACAACACGCTCACAAACATTCTTAGCAAGAGTAATGGGATTCAAAATAGGAAATTTCCCCACGAAATACTTAGGATTCCAATGAAACGATCAACAAAATAGAGTGGAAAACTAGAAACCCCTGTTGGGGAAAATCCAAAGAAAGATGTAGAATTGGACATTCAGGACACTAAATATGCCAAGTCATGTAATAATACTAGGATCAATATTACTATCTATCTCGATATACCAACTCACGAGTTAGGTGACTCCCAAAATAGTATGCCAAAAGATGATAGACATCTTCAAAACGTTTGTATGGCAAGGGCCTAGAACGGAAAAAATGGGCGCTTCTATCATGGAACTGGCTCAGTAAAACCCTAAAAGAAGGAGGCCTAGGACTCCGAGATCCCTATATACTAAATCAGGTCATGGGGGAAATTATGGTGGAGATGGATCCAGGGAGGGGTAGACCTATGGAAACAACTATGGGAAAGGAAATATGACATTCATAGGTATGTATAAGGAAATCTAAGACTCCAAGCCAACAAGAAACTTTCAACAATATGGAACCTAGCTGCAGATAATAGAAATATGATCAACAACCACAACTTTTGGGAAATCAGAGGAGGCGACAAAGCCAATTTCTGGGAAGAATCATGGAAATAGAGAGAAAAACTAAACAGCAAGCCCTAGCTAGAAGAAGTCCACCAATATAACATCATCCAATGGGAAAAATAGTTAAAAACATACGGTGCATAGATCCTGGAGAATACTGGAGAAAGTGGAAACAAAAAGAGGACTAGCCAGATGCACCAGAAACACCCCAGTGGAAGCTATACGAAAATGAAATGGCAACCAGGAAAATAGCAAAAAAAGAAGGGCCGAACATACTAAGATGGGGTTACAAGATCAAAGGGATGTTCACAATTAAAGAGGGTTACCAACTACAAGAAGAACATCTCAAGTATCAAGAGACAAATACCTGGGAAGGCATATGGAAAGAAAATACATGGTCGAAGGTTGCTTTCTTCATGTGGATCCTATGCCATGGGCATGCACTTACATGGGATGAACTACAAATAAAAGGGTTGTAAGGACCCTCGATATGCTACTTATGTTGAGAACAAGCAAAAACAATGGAGCACATGACCAATACATGCAGATACAATGATAACTTGTGGAAACATCATAATCAACTCTTCAGAGTTAGTGATAGGAATCCAAACAACATGAAGACAACAATAGATAATTGGTGGAAAAAGCCTTACCAAAATACTATCCTGAACCAAGCTTGGAAAATTTCGCTAGGGTTTGTCGTGTGGGAAATATGGAAGGAACAAAATAACTTGATCTTCAAAGAAGAAAGAAGAATAGAAGTAGAAAAATGGAACCAAATAATCCACAATATAAGAGAGACAATACTTGCAGAGAAATGGTATGAGGGAGATTAGAAAATAAACCCATAGGAAGAAAGAATAATGAAAAGCTTGAACTTGAAACCTAGTATGTTGAACACATCCTCGTGGAAGAACCACACCCTCAATGGAGAGGAGGAAAGTCAATATAAAAGGCCTCAGAAAGAATTTATGAAACTTAATTTTGATGGGGCTGCAAAAGGGAACCCTCGAGCGGCAGGGACAAGAGGATTATTCAGAGATGACAAGGAGAAGACACTGAGAGTCTATGCCATGGATTGTGGGAATGTGACAAACAATGAGGTAGAGCTTCATGCTCTGAAAAGGGGACTAGAAATTACGATAAGAGAACAATTCCAAAGACTGCAAGTACAAGGAGACTCGAAAATTGCGATCAAAATGGTGAAGAAGCTACAACAAGGAACACAATGGGAAAAAATCAGCCAAAGATGGAAAACTGCTTGGCTGGTCTAAGAGATCAGCAAGCTAATTCAACAGAATGGATACATCATCCCAGTACATGTCCGAAGGAAGGAGAACGTGGCATCAGACAATCTGGCAAACTGGGGATGTAGCCAGGTAAGTAGAAAGGTAAATATAGAAGCAGAAGAGCTATCACAAATGGAGGAAATGAAGAAACTAGTGGAAATACTAGAAAAATATAAGGAGCATGAGGAGAACCCCTGATCGAGGTGTAGCAAAGCAGAGGAGGTGGGCTAACATAGATGGGACGTGGAGATGTCAGACATTGTCCACATGAGCACAAGGATAGGGATAAATATGTGAAGTGGAGGGAGAGGACAATGGGAAGGGCAGGTGGAAGGACAGGGGAGGGAAGGAGAAAACCCTGAGAGAAGGAAGGTGGAGCCAAGAAGGGAAGATAATGAGGAAGGCAGGGGAGCCAACAGGAGAGTGGGCTGAATGATGCTAGTAAATGGCAGGACAATGGAGGAGGACTCACGACAAGAGTAGCCGAAGTCATGTGTGAGGTAATGAGAACCTGAGCAGGAAGGGATGGAGGGCCATGATCCCAAGGGGATTGCATAGCGAAAAAGGGTGGCGAGTAAGTGTGAAGGAAAGGTGTTAGATACATTGATGGAAAGAAGGGAATGGGGGATAAAAAAAATGGGCAAAGAGCAAGTTGGTAGTTACATGCAAAAGGCAAGAACAAGAGCAGAAGAAGAGAAAGGTGGTAGAAGGATGACGACGTAGCCCGGGGGACGCAGTGTTGCCAACTCTGGTAGAGGGTATGTTCTTCTCATATCCCTAAATGCCAGAAGTAGACTGATGCCAAATTCTATAGTCTTAGGGAAGTAGACCGGGAAAGGTATGGACTCTATAAGAGTCAAAACTAGGAACTCCTAGAACACCAGCTGGGTTGAGAATGTAGATAAAAGAATGAAAGAAGAAAGAATCAAAACCCTAGCTCTGAAGAAGGTGAATAGAGAGAGAGGAGAAAACTGGGGAGAGAAGAGCGAACCTAGTAAGGAAGTTGGTCTAAGAAATATCGCTCTAGCTAGGTGGCACCTCAGGCTTAGAGGAGATGTCATAAGTATCTAGAATAGAGAGGAATCCACCATGGAGACCTCAGGAGATCAGACACGAGATACTGCGACCCCTAAGAAACCTACCAAGAATTTCTTGAGCAAAAATGGGAGGAAAACCAGAATGTGAAGTAGAACAAAGAAGGTAGAGAAGAGTGAGAAGGGAATAAAATCACCTTGTGCAGTGTAGAACGAGGCCATGGTCCTTCCGCCTAGTTCCCCCGATAGGTATTCTATGGTTAAACTTCCCTGCGGTGTCCAGAACAAAAATACAGTCCCCCTAGTGGCGTACCTGTGAGGATGTCTTTCTCGAACCGTTTAGGCGATGGCCGATGGAGCGAGAATAACCAAAAAAAAAGAAGAAGTGAGGGCCAGCAATGAGCAAAACAAAGAGATGGCAGGGGGGAATCTGAAGGGAATTCTAATAAATCCCAAGATGTCTGGTCTTAAGCGGGACACCAAACATGTCTCAACTAATTGTACAATTGATTGGGTGTTATACAAACATAATACTGATACTTTTCATGGTTATGTTATAGGTTTAATCATAATCTATGTCCAGTACAATGTGAAGACAAGAAAACAGGGAGAAGCCAACAACAACAATGACAAATACATAATGGGAAGAGATGGAAAAGAAGTGACCAAGAAGGGCAAGAGAGATACAGGTAAAAAGAAATTTGAGGGGGTGAGAAGCTCCAGCAGAGAACAAATTAAGAGAGGGAGAAAGACAGGACGTGAGCATATGAAGACCCTCATTGACGCGTACATGGCAGGGAATCCACCTGAGGTCAGAGCCCAAATAGCTAGTTGGGAGCGAGAATTAAATGACAATATTACAAACCAAGACATTCCCATGGAAGAATGGGAAGACATGGTTCAAGACCTGGGCAACACTGGTGGACGACACACTCTTCAGACAAACGATCCAGCAATACTGGGTCATGAAGAATGTTGTGGCCCAGGCCATGACTCTCAACAAAGAATAGGAATTGAGCAAAGGTTCGAAGGCGCAAGAGGACACAAAAGAGAAAGATACCATCAGAGAAGAGCTACTTAGGGAGATAGCAGTAGTCTAGATCCAAACATATCAAAACAACCTAACACTAGGAAGGATTGAACAAACTCTGTAGGATATGAATAGAAGTGAGATGCTGGGTTCCAATGCCAAAGCCCCAACCCCCGTGATTTCCTCGGATGAGGAGTAAAACGGTGATCCAGATGAAATTTGGTTCTCTTTCATGACGAATATCTTTTACTTTTCAAAATTGATTTGCAGTATAGATAATATAGATAATGTTGTTAGGTTGATAGAGAAAGACTTATACAAATTTTGGACAGCTTTTAACGCTGATAGGTGGCCAACCTGGTTTCCTACAGGCAAGTTGAGGGCTTGATTTTGGCCAGTTAATATAAATAGTGAAATCACTACCAAGTTTACAAAAAAAAAGATTGGAGAAAGATGAGGACTCACTCCTCCTCCCAGGGATCAAATATAAAGAAGGAATTAGAAGCATCAACCATGGACAGTTTGTAGATGATACAATTCTTCTTAGAGGGGCCTCTACAGTGATCACAATAAGACTCAAAGTGAATCTAGACCAGTTCCTCAATCCCTTGAGAGGAACCATAAATGATAGCAATATCCATATTTACAGCTAGAATATATCTCCTTGAAAATAAAAGAAAAATGGAAGAAATTATATTCTTTAGAAGTGTTAGGGATTGGAAAGCCTTTAAGTCTTAGGAGACCCTATATTCCTTAAATTAGCTTCTCCTCATGCTTGGAAAAAAGTCATGCACAAAATTAAATCCAAAATAATGAACTGGGGAGGAATCTATCTTAATAATGTAGGGAGGACAATTATGGTGAAATCAGTACTATTAGCTATCCCCCTATATCAATTCTCTTCTTTCGAAGCTCCAATGTATGTTCTACATCAACTTGGGATGTATATTAGAAAATTTCTCTGGGAGGGAGGAAAGACAAAACAAAAAATTCCATTTGGTAAATTGAAAAACTATCAGAGCTCCAAAACAACATCAAGGGATAAGAATAAGAGACCCCACTATTTTCAATATGGTATTGGGGGCCAAGCTCTACCGGGCCTCACCATGAAGACTGATCTTTGGTGTGTGCAAGTAATGAGAGAACAATATATAAACTAGCATAAAAACATAGAGGTGTGGTTGGAGGTGACTGAAGGTCCTCCAGTTTGGAAACTCATGAGAACATCCTCAGACATGACTCCATCCTTGTTCTTCTTCATCTCTGTTTAGATCCGTATTTCATCCCTATTTGGGATCACATGATGCAGGATGGGGTGCTCCATTTGGATCAACTTTCAAATTCAGATAAGAATGGATTACGCAGGGGGTGGAAATTGGAAAATATCTCAGAAAATATGCTCCCATCAAGAGAACTTATAATTAAAAAACTAAGTCGATGTTACCCCACTAGGAGAAAAATTGTGGACAAGTGGGGATGGAAGAATTCCATTTTCACAATCAAAGAAGGATACTATCATATGCTTTTCAATTCCCAAATCTCCCCAAAGTCCTCAATATGGAAGAAAATTTGGAAAATGAATGCTATCTGTAAGGTAAAATCCTTTTTTTGGCTAATAGCTCATAACAAAATTCTTACAGTAGAAAACCTACATAAAAGAGCTTTCATTGTTTCCTCTAGATGTCCCCTATGCAAAAATTCAAAGGAAAGCACCCCTAATCTCTTCCTCCACTATTAGTTTTCAAAATAAGTTTGGTCAACAACCCTTGGTATGATTTTCATCAGAACAACATGGACCGATGATCTCCTTCGGTTCTTCAACTCCTGGCCCAACTTTTATGTGGGTTCCATTCAGGCCAAAATCATCTTCAATGAGATATGGATCGCTCTTGCCAATTATGTTTGTTGGCATATATGGTTATCAAAGAATGAAGTGATCTTTAGCAAGACTTTCTCAAAGATTTGAATCAAGGCTCTTAAAGCCCTTTCATCTTGTATGGAATTTCAAAGAAGATTATGGAACTCTCTTTGGGTCATGAAGAATCTGCATGGGTATCTCCTTAGGTCTATCCTAAGGTCTCCTTTCCTACCTCAAAATATACCCCCTCCCCTGCTTGACCCCCTCGATACTTAGAATGTCTCCTAAGGGCCTTGTGAATTGGAACCAAAATTTGAAAAGTGGATTCTCCAATTTGAGGAGCTTCGAAAATAAATCCTCAAGTGGAAGGAGGGAGAGGAATTCTCATTAATCCCATAGGAATCATAGAGGATAGATATGCCTCGGGATTGGGAAAGAAGAAAAACAATCCAGCATTGGCTTATGACTTATTTATGGGTCTAACCCTAGTTGAGAAAAAAAAGAATCATGGATATGAATATACTAGGGGACTCCCTTCTGATCATAAAGCATACTAGAATCACAACTCATTAGCTCAGAAAAATAAGCTAAATCAAATACCCAGGAGAGACTAAGGAATTCTTCCTCAATTTAGACAATTAAAGTTTTTTCACATCCTTAGAGGGCGAAATAAGGAAGTTGATAGGCAAGCCAACTTGGCATGCCAGATGATAGAAGAAAGCAGTGAAGTGAATGGGGTAGTAGGTCATTTTCCTATCCCCTAATTGCTTATATGAAAATCCAATTCTTGAGAGTTATTTTTGATTCCAACTTTAAAAATGGAAATAATCAATGGGAAATGAGGGGCTTTAATTGGTTTTTATCTCTCGTCAAACCCCAAATCTCTCCCTTTTGGCTCCACATTGGCACTCCCCTCTACCTCCACTCATATTTTCCCCCCTTTCCTCCCCTCTTACACATCCTCCACCACATCACCCACCTCACCCGGTTTCCTCAGCCACCTTGGCTTCTCACTCCTCTTCATCCACCTACCTTCCCTCCCCTCCCTTGTCACATCTACCCTCTCATCTCACGCTCCACCTCCTTGCCCCGTGGAGGCTCTCCTTAGCGTGACATACTTTATCCATTTTCACATGATCATTGTCCTCTGAAGGTGGTAAGACTTCGAGTTAACTTGCGATCAAGTGTAGCAGATTTGGTATTCAATTCTTGGATGAGGCTCGCCGCTCCATAGTAGCTGCATTTGAGGTGAAATAATCGAATTCACTTAGAAAATGATTGGCATTTAATCCATCATGGATGGTGAAGACTGTTCGTGTGAGGGATAATGAATTCAGACAAGATGCAAGTCATTTCAATACTTAAGATTATAATGGAGGATCATTAGGATACAAGAGGTAAGTTCACATTCCATCATTAGTGAATTTGGCTAAGGCTTGGGAATTTCTATTTAAGGAAGAATAATAGTTCAAATGTTTTCTATAAGAGTGGGCACCTGTCTCTATCCTGGGAAAACCAAACTCTCGGAGCCTGTAGAAAGGTCTAGGAATTCTCGGGTTCCAAGGGTTTCTCATGATTGTGGGACTAGAGGGTAGAAACACTCGGGTGTGTAAGCTTGTGTTAGCAGAGGGGGGCTACAAAACATTTGATAAGAGTGAGGCATTTGAGAAGCTCTGTGTTTTTTCTTTCAATGTGGTATTTGTTGGGCTCTAGGTGTTTATTAGTTGTGGTCTTCAAAGGGGAATTGAGAGGCTCTGGGATTATCCAATTTGCATTTATCAGTTTGGGAAATTGAGAGTCTTTGACTTTGCTGGGATTTGTGTTCATCACTGTGTTCTGCACTAGGTAGTTGAGAGTGTTATCGTGAAATCTAGTGTCTATGCAGAGCTGCTGGTCCCACTAAGATGGGTAGCCATCTCAGAAACAAACAGATTAAAGTTACTTTCATTTTCCTTTCTGAGAAGTAGATAGGAGAGGATCGAAGAATACCAACCTCAATCTTTCGCTCGATTCATTGCTTGTTCCTTATCCTCACCGACAGGTCTTTGTTGCTTCTCCCTTGACCACTTCGCTTCAAAGAGTACCTGTAAAGTCAAAGCAGCATAATACCTTCAAAGTGCAGAGATCTACAATCATAAGGAATATAGGACTAGAGATATATTGACCGCACAAATGAATATATTATCAGACATACAAGAATGTGGAGGAAAACTTGAATAGCTTTATTGATATAAATATTAGAAGAGAGGATTACAACCCATTGATCTAACCCAGCGTCATCATCCCAACATGAAAGCCCTTCTTCACGTCATGAAAAGCTTAGATCACCCAACACTATGATATCCCACCAGGAAACCAACAACACTTCCTTACAAGATACAAAATTCTAGCCTCTGGATCTCTGGGATGAGGATCCATATATAGATGATTGCAGGGAGGTGAGTCAGCTTCTGGGATTTTCATTAGTGTCTTCTCTCTGATAATTATTGATTCCACTTGGAGACTGATGATCTCTTACTCATCCCTGGGCGAATTCAGAGAGGCAAGAGTCACAGGAGAAGTTTCTGGAAGATTCCATGATCATCCACCTCGCAAACTGTCTCTGCCATTTGTCCATTCTCACCCATCACACCCTACAGAAGGGCTTTCCAGTATGCATCGCACCTTTTAGACTAGGCAGGTGAGATGCATCGCACCCTTACTACTGAGCAACCTATATGGTTCAGTTTTGACTAGTTTTGAGCAGTTTTCTATGGAGAACTTCTCGAAGATGATGTAATCTGCTGACCTTGTTCCTTTGGGGTATGAAACAACAATTTTAGGGACTTAGAAGCCCTTTGTTTATGGACATATATGATTGGGGTTGCAGTTCCCAAAAATTTCTATAACAGTTGCCCCCTAAAGCATGAGGTTGTTAGTTTTTTGATGTCGGGTGAAATGCTTTGTCATGAGGATCCGAGGTTTTTCGAACTGGAAGGCGACCTGTAATAAGATACAATGCAATACATTATCTTCATGATATTTTCATGATCTAGCTGAGGCAGGCATTCCCATGCTCATCTTTATAAATTCATTTTCATGTACATAGGACAGACAATCGTCTGTGTGGCAGACTGGTGATTCTGATACAGCCATCATCCTTTTATTCGGATGATCATCTGTGAAGCAATGATGTACATTTTATGTCTTTATTTTCCTGAATATATCACAACCCGGATGGATGAAACTAGATTCGGGGTCTTCAAACTTGTCCAATCTTTGCCCAAAGTACAAGTCGATCCATGTGAAAAATATTCTGGAGTCAAACATGGAAAGACATTGTCTGATTACCAGCCAATGATGTAAGCTGTTAACAGGTGTGAGAGGAATCACCGATGATGATGATGACCCTCAAGGTACGACGGTAAAATTTGCGTGGTGTGAAAATGGGACTTGGCGTCAAACACCACGCAAAATCTCTCGGTCGAAGGCCATTGATGTAAACCTGTCGCTGAAAGTGAGAAACTTACCATTGAGGCATGCAAGCTTCAATGTACTGAAAGGGTTTTTCTTGTTAGAGCCTAGATTTACCTCAGGCTGAAAAGGTAGGATCTAGGGCCCAGATCAAACCACGCTCAACCTCGTAGCTAGCCCTACAAGGACAGGAGAGGGCTCTCTCCGGGTCAATCTCAGCAAGAGATATTCGATTGGGCTTGAGATGACTGAAATAAAAACTAATTTTAGGCTAGGTATGAAGTGCAAGGATTTGATTTAATTTTTTGGGGAGTTTTGTTGGAATCAAGGGGAAAGCAAATTTTGGGTTCCGGGGATTGAGGCTCAGTTCTGCAGAGATCTCAATGGGGCAAGGTAGGTGATCATTTTTGCACTTAAATTTTAATGAGATGGAGGGAAAAGATAGGTGAGGTGTTGAAGAGGGCAAGGGAAATCATGAATCCTCCACAAACAGCTGAAAACATCAAACAACTAAAGCAAACTTCAAGTAGAGCATTGCATTTTCAATGAATTCTACTTACACTCTTGTTTGCTTAGTTCAGAAGAAATAAGATAGATGATGGCATACATAAACAAAATTCAAAATTACAAAGAGAAGCACTGTACCAATACAAATTTCCACATGAATCCCAAAGGGTGCTGCAAACCCTGGTCTCAATTCCTTAGCCAAAATACTAAAAGTGAAAGTACAATGAAGCTCAAGGCTTTCACAAGAGTCCAACCATGCTAATGACTGAAAAAACATAAGATATATGCAAACAAAAACTCATCCTAGCCTCTAGCGGTCGAGCTCATGAGTTTAGGAGCTGATCCAACTGATTCTAAACTAAGAACTACAAATTAGGCAGTGGAACAACTTGCCTCTATAAACTAGCGAACTGATTCATTCAGTTTGAAAAAACCTCTAAACAGATGAATCTACCTCTACAAGTGAAAATCCAACATATTTACATCATAATCCATCAAATATCATCAAATTACATCATAAATTTTCCATTAGGAAAGTGAAAAAGTCAAAATAGGTGAAACTGGGTGAAAAAAGAGCAAAACTTGGTCAAACTGGCAAATTTTCCTCTATGCGCCACGCGTGATTCTCTATGCGTAGCACCAGTTTGGACCCACTTTTGGAGGCCTTCCCTATGTCCAAATGAGCTCCAGGTGTGCTTGCTGGAAAGCTCTACTTGTCTACTTTCCAACCCAGGTGGAATTTTTCAATTTGACCTCAATTTGTCCCTCCAAAAGTCCATTCTCCCAACACTTCTTCCTGTGTCTCAGAATAGGGGCAGTGAGGTCATTTTTTGAGTTTTCTTTTACCTTTTGAGGGCTCAAAACCTACCCAAATTTCTTGGCCATAGGTAGGCAAGCATAACTTTCCATGAAAAATCTAGAAATGCAAACTTTTTGTGATTTAGATCCCTCTAGCAAAAGAGAGAACCACATGGCGTGGCGCATAGGGAGGAAAACTCTGTTTTTTGTGCCAAAATTTACAAAAATGCAAAAATTGCTCAAAATTTCTTGAAATTTGGGTTGAGTCTTCTCTATCAAGTGCTTTGATGGGTAGGGAAGCCTTAGCCAATATTTGAAGTCCTTCATCCTCTTTTTGCCTTTTTGATGCTCTCTTCAGCTTTGCTTTCAAATTCTTGATTCTTGCTTGGCCCACCAAGTTCTGGGACAAATAATGATATGACAAATTTCTAAGCATGTTCTTCTCATTTATTGCCTTCTCCAGCTTCCTCTCTAAGTGGGTATTGACTCTTTCAATCCATGACTCTTGATCAACATTGATCTCTTGCTCCAATGAAGTGAACTCTATCCTCCTCCTTCGGGCACTTTGGCAGTTTTGCTGAATGTTCTGTAACTCCATCACCACTTGCTGATCTTCAAGCTGCTTGTTCCTCTACTCCAAATACTGTATAGTCCATTGGGCTCTATCCAAGTTGGTGGACAAGGCATCAATGTCCGCCTGCTGCTCCTTGATGATCTGTCTAAGGTTTGCACTTTGTGGGCCCATGTCAGTATCATCACCCTCAATGAGGATGAAATCAGTCTCTCGCTCTCCTAATGGTCCCTCCTCCTGTAGAGGCCTCTTGCCTCGGTCCTGAACCTGTTGTGCTGATGGATGAAGCGAGGCCCCTTCCACCCTAGGTGGAGATAATACTCGCTTCGCTACTGCAAACAACTGTCTAGTGCCCCTTTGATAGGAGATGAACACCGACATACTAGCGGTCTCATGGCCCTGCTGATAATAAGGTCCACTTATCTCATGCCCAACCTCTGAAGGTCCCTATGAAGCTCTAAAATACTCACAAGAGATGAATTCATCCCAAGTGATGACCTATAAACCAAGTTGATGAATGACCACAATTTTGATGAGAACAAAATGATAAAGACTGTTAAACTACTGCTGAGGGGTCTTGTGCTGTGCAAGAGTGGTCATCCTTTCTAAGTTTCACCATATGAAATAAGGAATGTTCATCATTCGCACCCGAGTGAAATGCATCAGCAGCCTGATGTGATAAGCATACAAGCGGGAGAACCGGCCCTCACAGGTGAAATACTTCATGATGAGTTTCATTAAAGGAATATACACATCCCTCAGAAACTAAAAAGGAAACACTCTCTTAAGCTGCCTCAAAAAACCAGGTTTGATGTATGGTTCATAGTGTTGCCGGTAAATCTTCTGTCTCTTGTTCCATGGTTCTGCAATGTTTGGTATGCCGGTTGCCAATGAAATGGTTTCTGGTGTTAATGTGAAAGTAACACTGGCAAGAGTGGCTTGATCACCATGCAAATGCAACACAGATAAGTAGGCCAATTCATAATGAAACTGAATATGAGCAACCTTCTCACAAAATTCATAACGTGACTGATGCTGGAAACAAAAGAGGGCAAGAGGGTAGGCCTGCAACTCGTTAAGAGTGGTAAGCTCTTCTCTAATATGTCTGCCACCTCTATGAGGCCTCTTGGGTGCATGTCCCTCCGTGGGTGAATCACTTTGGGTCTTTTCTTCATAATCATATGAAGGATCAGATGCCATAATTGCTGATAGAGAAATTGGCTTGGAGAAATAGGTGCTGAAACTGTGTTGGACTGCCTTTGATGATTGTTTGACCTCTGCTACCAAGGGAAAATAGTGAACCAAGGGACTGTTAGGAGAGGGAAAAATAATGGGAATTTAGGGACTGTTGGGATAGAGTTAGCTAGGGAAAAATGGGATATTATGGTTGTTTTGTATAGGGTTAGGGTTTGGGATTTTACAATTAGGATTTTGGGAAAGGGAACTTGGGATAATGGATTAGTGAATTTAGGGGGTTTGGGGAACTTAGTGAACAACTAAATTTAGGAATAAATGGGATAGGGGAGTAATGGAGGGATGATGAACTTGGTAGAAAAATAGGTTTTCAAACCCTAGGTAGCAAGTTTTTTTTTAAAAAGTAGGGTTTGATTACTTCTCACAAGAACCATAAAAAGCACACCATCAAACCATCATCAAACTTAGATGAAATATAGCTTTGAAGATGCTACCTATTTGAATCAAGACCGTTCCACGTGATTTTGGGTGATTGCAGCAAGTTTGGAGGTTTTTCAGACTTCCTGACTGTATGCGTCGTGCAGCACGACCAATGCGTCGCGCCTCACCAGTGCGCTGCGCCTGTGAAAAAATACAATGTGTTCTAAGGCCCAATGCTCTGCACCTCACCAATGCACTGCGCCTCCTGCCCAGTGCGCCGTGCCGATCACCAGAAGCAATTTTCACCTAATTTTTTCCTCTTGCTCAACGAAATCACTTTGTATTACTTGTCTTTTGCAAATGAACTTTACAAATGAAGGCATTGCTTATAAACCAAGAGCTTTTGAAATTTTGGCTCATGAAACCCACTTTTATAATGTTTTGTATTTGACATTATCTTTAAACATTGTTTTTGAACTTTTTCATTGCTTTTTCACTTTGTGAAGAGTTTAATGACCTGAGCTTGCTTGTTTTGCAAGTAATGGAGCTTCTGGGGCTAAGGAAAGAAACCAAGATGCAGATGAATGGATTTACAATGAGGAAAGCAAAAAATTTCATGATATTGTACAATAAACACTAAATACTCTGTTTTTTCCTCAAAACAAAGTTTTGAGGAAAAACACATTTTCAAATGCTTGGTGATAAAATTTATTGATGTTGCAACCTCCTCATGGCCTGCTAGAAATTATTGGAAAAACACATTTCCAAATGTTATTCTCTTAACCTGCAAAGTAATACCCAAACACAGAATATGCGAAGAAAAGATACCAGAACACAAAATATGCGAAGAAAAGATATCCAGAACACAGAATAGCAATGATTTTATTATTCAGAGAGAAATGTTCACAGGCCTCTTCAAGGGGGCAACCTCCAATAGAGCAGAGCTCGATTACAAAAACAAGACACGATACTCCTCGCAGGGAGTCTCTATCCTTTATATATGACTCATACATGCAATACCACGGGCCAATACCGTGGGTTTTATTAATACCATCTATCTAATACTACCGCCCATTTGCAACTAACTGTGGTCTCGTCATTAATTGCGGGTTAACCACTTCCAAATATTAATATGGGCTTTATTGACTCTTGACTATGACGTGATCCCATGACATAAATAAGGGGGTTAGGGTGGGACCCTAACATGCCCTCCCCCTTAAGACTAGCCTTGTCCTCAAGGCTGAAGCTGCGGAAACTGCTGAAGAATAGTGGCTGGTTCCCAAGTTGCATCTTCCAGAGAGGTGTCTTTCCATTTGACGAGGACTTCCTTAATCATGCGGCCGCGCAGGTACTTGTCTTGTGTGTCTAGAACCTATTCGGGTCGAAGCCAGATTGACCCTTCTTCGTCTAATTCAGGTAGACTGGTTTGAACTCGGCAATTGTTCCCAATCACTTTCTTGAGGCACGATACATGGAAAACTGGATGGATTTTTTCCGTAGGTGGAAAAGCCAACTTGTAAGCCACTTCTCCAATGCGCTGAAGTACTTGGTATGGTCCATAGAATTTTGGAGAGAGATTTTGGCAACCCTTATCTTTGAGTGATGTTTGCTTATATGGTTGCAGCCTCAAAAAGACCTGATCCCCTTCTTGAAATTGGCGCTCTGAGTGATCTTGGTCGGCCTGTTGCTTCATGTGGTTCTGAGCTTGATGAAGATTCTCGCGAAGATGGGCGAGCATGGTTGCGCGGTGTTGTAGGAGTTGATCCACTGCTTGTACTTTAGATCATCCCTTGAGATAAGAAGTAGGGGAAGGCGGAAGTTGACCATAGACTGCTTCATAGGGAGTCATTTTGGTGGTGGCATGATAGTTGGTGTTATACCACCATTCAGCTAGAGGTAACCATTGTGCCCAAAGGTGTTGCTTTTCTGAAGTGAAACACCTAAGGTAGGTTTCTAGACATTTGTTGACGGCTTCGGTTTGACCATCTGTTTGCGGATGATATGAAGTACTGAGTTTGAGTTGAGTGCCTTGTATTCTGAAGAGTTCCTGCCAAAAATTGCTGGTGAAGATCGGGTTGCGGTCGGACACTATAGAAGTGGGCATGCCATGTAATTTGAAGATCTGATCCATGAAAGTTTGAGCAACCAAGGTTGGTGTAAACGGGTGGGGTAGGGCGCAGAAATGAGCATACTTCGACAGGCGGTCCCCAACCACCATGATGACTGACTTGTTCCCTGACTTTGGAAGACCTGTAATGAAATCCATAGAAACCTCCGTCCAAATTGAGGCCGGAATGGGCAATGGTTGTAAGGTGCCTGGTGTGTTGACGGTTTCCCCTTTGTGGCGTTGACAGACATCACATTCGGCTACGAAAGTAAGGACGTCCTTTTTCATGCCTGTCCAAAAGAATGATCTTCTGGTGCGAGCATACGTCTTCTGAAAGCTCGAATGTCCTGCAATGGGAGATGAGTGCAATTCTGCCAAAAGGCGACTTTTGAGGGTAGATGTTGGTGATATTACGACTCTATCCTTGTAGCGAAGAATATAATTCTGCCACGAGTAGCCCTTGCTGGAATTAGGATCTACCTACAATTGAGAAATGAGTTGGGAGAGCCCTGGGTGTGAAAACCATTCGCTGCGAGCCTCTTCAATCCAGTCTGGAATGGGAAGGGAAATTGCGAGCAGAGTACTTTCCTCCTCAAATTGGCGCGATAATGCATCTGCTACACTGTTGTCTTTCCCTTTCTTGTAAATGATCTCATAATCATATCCCAGCATTTTGGCTAACCATTTATTTTGTTGTGGGGAGGATAGGAATTGCTCCAAAAAATATTTAAGACTGTGATGATCTGTGCGGATTTGGAAACGTCGCCCCAATAAGTAAGGTCGCCAGGTCTCGACTGCATGTAAGATGGCCATCATTTCCTTCTCGTAGGTAGATTGGCCCAGATTCCTCCCACTGAGTTGTTGGCTTGTGAAGGCCAATGGTTGCCCTTCCTGCATTAAGACCGCCCCAATACCTGTACCTGAAGCATCACATTCAATGACAAAGGATTTGGTGAAGTCAGGTAGTGCTAAGACTGGAGTGGTACACATGGCGTTTTTGAGAGCAGTAAATGCCTGTTGTGCTTCCTCAGTCCAGAAGAAGGAATTTTTCTTTAGGAGTTGAGTGAGGGGCTTCGCTATGCGACCATAGTTGCGGACAAATTTACGATAATAGCCTGTGAGACCCAAAAATCCTCTCAAGCTCTTCAAAGTCTTAGGTTGAGGCCATTCTTGCATTGCCTGGATCTTTTTGGGGTCCACCTTGACACCTTCACGCCCCACAATGTGGCCCAAATACTCAACTTCTTCCATGCCAAACAAACACTTAGACATCTTGACAAATAAATTATGCTTGCGGAGCAGTTGCAAGAGTAGATCTACATGCTGAAGATGTGCCGCCCAAGTGCCACTATAGATGAGAATGTCATCGAAGAAGACAAGGACAAATTTTCTGAGATATGGTTTGAGGATGTGATTCATAAGACTCTGAAAAGTAGAAGGGGCATTACAGAGACCAAATGGCATGACCAGGAACTCATAATGGCCTTCATGAGTTCTGAAAGCCGCCTTGGGAATGTCGACTTCCTTCATGCAAATTTGGTGGTAGCCGGAGCGAAGATCCAACTTAGTGAAGAATTGAGCCCCATTGAGTTCGTCCAGCAAATCGTCAACCACCGGAATGGGAAATTTATCTTTGACTGTCAACTTGTTGAGGGCCCTGAAGTCGGGACACATCCACCACTCCCCATCTTTCTTGAGGACCATGACCACTGGGGATGAATAAGGACTAATGCTGGGACGAATGACACCTGCTTCCGACAATTCCTTGATGATTTTTTCTATTTCATTCTTTTGAGTGAACGGATATCTGTATGGCCGCACATTTGGGGGTTGGGCCCCTGGAACCAAGGTGATGCTATGATCATGTTCCCCTCGCGAGGGTGGAAGCTCATGAGGCTTGTCAAAGACCGTCCGATGGTTATTTAAAATCTGCTGCATCTCAGGATGAATTGGCAGAGGCCTGGTTTCGACTACCTGGATGGCATTAAATTGAGCTACCACTCCATGATGGCCCTTTTTTAACAATTTTTCCATCCGATGCGAGCTGATGACAGAGGGGGCTCCCGCCTGGAGGCCACGGAGGGTATTTGTGGAGTTGTTCTGCTTAAAACTCATATATAACTACTGGAAATCCATTGTGATTGGCCCAAGGGTGCGGAGCCATTCAGCGCCTAGGACAATGTCGCATCCCCCCATGTGTATGGCAAACATGTGGGTTTTCAACTGATAATCCCCCATTTGAAGTTTGACATTTTCACAGTGGCCTTCACATTTCATTGTGCCCCCATCTGCAATTTGGACTTGGAAGTTAGAAACTGCCCGTACAAAACAATGCACTGCTTCGGCGATTTTTTGATGGATGAAATTATGGGTACTTCCACTATCAATCAAGACTACTATTGGGTGATGTTTAAGAAAACCCCTGATTTTGAGAGTTTGAGGGGAAGAGATCCCTGCCAACGCATTGAGCGAAATAACTGGTTCATCAGATACAATCTCCTTTTGGTTGTCTTCTTCGATCGCCTCCGGTTCCTCAAGAGGTGGATCTTCCTCTGTGGAGCTGTAGTCAGTGGCATCTATTTGAAAAAACTTGGGCTCCTTGCATTTATGACCAGGGGAATATTTTTCATCACAGTAGTAACATAGTCCTTGCTTCATTCTTTCGGCCATTTCCGGAGGTGACACCTTTTGGACCTTAAGTGTCTGAGTTGTGTTGTGAGCTTGTGGGGGATGGCCATTAGTGGGGAAATTGGGGCGGCTGTATTGGGCTGTTATGGCACGTTCCACCTTACGGGCTACCTGGCAAGCCTCCGTCCATGTGGGAGGGTGGTGGAGTAGAACTTGAGCTTTGATGGCTTCTTTAAGACCACTGATAAAACATTCCGTGTAGAACTCATCTGAGAGATGCTGAGTGCGGAAGGCTAAGGCTTCAAAAGCGGTGATATATTCATCCACTGTACCCGTCTGTCGGAGCTTAGTGAGACGGCCCAAAAAGGAGTCTCCCTGTTCAAAGCGATCTCGAAGAGCTTTGGAAAATTCGGCCCAACTCGGAAAAGGTCCATTGCGACGTTGATGCCATTCCGCCCATTGCCATCGTTCATTGTCCAAGTACATAGTCCCCACCCCAAGCTTAGTCCAATCATCTTGGAGACGATTCAATTTGAAATACTGTTCCATTTATGCTAGCCATGCGGACGGGTGAGAACCGTCAAATTTCTGCATATCCAACTTGGGGGGTCGCTGACTAGGTGGTGAATGGGTGTGCCAGACGTGAGGAGAGTGGCTAGACTCACCCTCATGGTGTTCATGGTCATTATACAGTTCCTCGAGAGCTGGCTCCTTGCCCTTATCAAGTGCTTGTTGTACCTGGCTAGTTAGTCCGCTAATCATAGTTTTGAGCTCGTTCATATCTGTTTCAAGTTTGTCTAGCCTTTCATTGGCCATTGCTTGAGCTCTAGTTTCTACCATACACCAACTTGAGGAAAAATTGGGACCGCCAAATTTTTTTTTTTAATAAATTGAATGGTACCACCGTGCTCAGCTCTTCGTCCTGATGCTGATGGGCTAGATCACAAATAAGCGCTCCGGAAGATCTTTTTTTTCTTTTTTCTTTTTTTGAAAACTCCTAACGGAGTTTTACTCCTTCTTGATCAATACTGCAGTCGCCAAATCCTCAAAATGTCAATGCCGCCAAAAGTCCTGCAAAAATTATATCCAGGTACAGGAACCCTTCACAACTACTCCGATCTGGTGGATCTGAGAGATCTGAATGGTCGAACAACTGCTGCTGAGCTGATCTGATGGAGCTGCGGGACTGATGTCTGCTGCTGCTGCACTTGCTGATCTGGAATAGATGATGTGTGATCCCCCGATAGAAAGGGAACTATGGTCTTGAGGAGTGTCAGGTGCTACAAATCGCAATATACATAAGGGTCTGACAGTAGTACTCGGCCCAATGTTTCAGGGCTCTAACTAAGGAGGATC
Organism: Pinus tabuliformis; assembly: GCA_031772625.1. NCBI lineage: Eukaryota > Viridiplantae > Streptophyta > Pinopsida > Pinales > Pinaceae > Pinus > Pinus tabuliformis. Next base: position 785,170,736 of record CM062815.1, read on the forward strand.
GACCGTACCCTTAGCCGTACAACCCGACTACCCTATCGTACGGGCGAGTAATCTCTCCGAGTGCTGTTCTCGGTGTATTGTAGCCACAAGACGGCCGAAGGTTTATCTATGGCGAGGTTTCAAGGGAGCTAGGGGGCTTCCTATATACCCAGAGGGTACGTGGAAGACAGTCCGTGCGCGGTTCTGTCTAATGCGCTACTACTCGAAGGGGTACCCACAGGGGTTACAAGGGAGTCCAACAGACGTGACCACCTCTTGTATTTCCTACATGCATGCCTCCCCAAATCCGCAGGTTTATGTGCTTAACGACAAATCCCGTGGTTTAAAGACGCCGGAACACGTCTCTAGCCAAAAAAAAAAATTGCTAAAAATTGGAGATCCCACCGAGCCCTGGAAAGTGCTCTGATACCACTTGTTATGCTCTTAACCTGCAAAGTAATACTGAAACACAAAATATGCGAAGAAAATATACTAGAACATAGAATATGCGAAGAAAAGATACCCAGAACACAGAATAGCAATGATTTTATTATTCAGAGAGAAATGTTCACAGGCCTCTTCGAGGGGGAAACCTCCAATAGAGCAGAGCTCGATTACAAAAACAAGACACGATACTCCTCGCAGGGAGTCTCTATCCTTTATATATGACTCATACATGCAATACCACGGGCCAATACCGTGGGTTTTATTAATACCATCTATCTAATACTACTGCCCATTTGCAACTAACTGTGGTTCCGTCATTAATTGCGGGTTAACCACTTACAAATATTAATATGGGCTTTATTGACTCTTGACTATGACGTGATCCCATGACATAAATAAGGGGGTTAGGGTGGGACCCTAACACCAAATGCTTGGTGATAAAATTTATTGATGTTGCAACCTCCTCATGGCCTGCTGGAAATTATTGGACATTTTAACACATTTTTTGATGAAACCCTAGACCTTATTGACCATGAAACCCTAAAGACAACTTTTGCAATTTTCAAGATAAAAATAAGACTGTGTGTGTTTCTAAATGAACAAACATGAGCCAGCAGGTAGATAACATGAGGGAAACTGGAGGAATGACACTGCCGTCAGATGATCTATGCACCTAATGGAATGCAAATGATTGGGTGGGACACCTAACATGAAATGCAACAAGAGGATTTGATCTCTGACGGAGGGATGACAATACCTACTCTAATAGTTCCTAGGTTGACTTCTTGGATAATGAGTTGATGTCGACAAGAAGTGACCCATTGTAGGAGGGCCTTAATGAATCCCACATCTATGACATGGATTGGGGCAAATGATTTTCAGAGGTGAAAATGATCTAATGATACAGGGTTCAGGGTGGCGGTCATCAAAGAATGAAGCGTAAAGGTATTGCAGCGGATGAGACACAAGATGGGTTGGTGAATTCTCTGATCGACTTCTCTTGAACACATCGGCGACACTGAAATGGATTGGTAGTGTTAACCCCAAATATGGATGGTACGGAGGACCAATGGTAATATGACCAGTGAACGGAATAACCCAACCCGACTCAATCATGGTGATGGAGTGAAAGTGTCATGTTCAAGAGCGACTCGCTACCAATAAAGTTTCTTCAAGATTTCTTCCCAATTTTTCCCCAATCATTGCTGACCAGTACCTCTTTATTTTTATCAAGCTTGAGGAGGATAACATATGCTTGTTCTATAATTTGCCCTTCGAGCAAACCCGTCGCTATGTTTTAACGAGCCTAGCGATAGTGAAACTCGTTCTTGTTTGCATGAACAAATTTGTCGCTATTGGTTTTAACAAGTTTAACGACAAAGACAACTTGGCCCTTTATCAATTTTAGAGAGTCTGAAAGAGGACGGAAAGGAAACTCCAGTGATCCTTTTTCGTCATGTAATCCCTTAAGTCCAAAAAAGTATAAAATAATACGAAAGGGATGAATTTTCGATAGTTTCAATGAGCTGAACAAGACAAGCGCTCGATCTTTTTGTGAAATAATCCCTCAGGTCCAAAAAGATTAAAATCTAGAGGAGGGATAGCACTCCCGGTAGCTTTAATGAGCTGGAGAGGCCAACTTCTCGGCAATCTTTTCATATTTTAGGAGTCATACAAAAAGAGCTTAAAGGAGACTTGATTTTTGAGGAATGAGAGATAATTTCAGGTAGCAGCTAATTCCAGGTAAGGGTTGGAATTTTCCAATCACGACAGTGTCACAAGGATGGCTAACAGAATCACTCTTCGCAGGTGTTCCTCAAAAGGGGTATACAATCAAATGGAGGCAAATGATTGGCTAAAACAAAGTGGAGGTGATGATGAGAACACGACCAGGGCTCAAAAGCTGATGATAATGCATTCACAATGGTTATTTACCGGAAATTGGTTCATTTTTTAATGAGATTAAACTCTGGGGGGAAACTTTTGCTCATTGCTTAGGATTAATTTTTAATGAGCTTGAACTTCACATAAAAACTACTCGTGCCAGTCATATGATAAGGATATCTCATCGGTAGATTCCATTTTTATGGAGCTTGCACCTTTCGAAGCTTTGATCCATATCCTTTCATTATGTAAATTATGAATGACCAATCCTACAAGTTTAAAGGGTTTGAGAATCTACAAACTAAGAAAATAAATGGTCGTTCTTCACTTGCATGCAAAAAGGTTTGCATGCCCCTAGGTATAGTGAAGTAGAGTTTCTAGGTTACCCTTCAATTTGCAGACAAAACATTTGTTGTATCAGGAAATGTCTACCTTCTGACGGAGGTATCTTATTCCAGTCTAATACCCTCTTCCTATATGGATGGGCGTCAGACCAGTCACATTCCTCCATGGAAACCTACTCTATACCTAGAGTTTTCCTGCCAAAGCAGACCAGGGTGCATGCCCCCTAGGTTTCAGTCGAGACCCCAGAATTACTCGCATTCTTCAGGTGGATGGACTGGAGATTGATGAGACATTCCTTGCATAAAAAGACCATTTAAGGATGGCATTTGACTATTAGCTATGTGTGAGCCAGGGAACGAAATCTGGTCTACGAGCTCGACCACTCAGCCTTCACGAGGAAAACACATTACTCGAAAGAGTGAGGAGACAATGGCTCCCATGCTATAAATATAGTCATGCCCAAGGAGAAGATTGTAATTTAAAGGTCCTTGGACTACCATTACGTTCATATGAATGTTTTTCCTTCTCAAAGTTATAGGCAAACTTGGAAGGATCCCTAATGGTCGACTGGTTCCTTTATGAAAGCCTGTTAGATTCTGCATCTCATGCAGAAGCAATGGTGAACCAAGCGCTTTCCAAGCAGTTGAGGAAAGGATACTCACAGAAGCCCCCTCATCCATGATGGTACCGTCCATGACCATTCTGTACGTTTGAACAATGATTCAGAATGGTACACTAACCAGTAAACGGGGTCTACCTAGTAGATTCCAATCGAAGGAAATGACTAGGTTTCTCGGAGGTGGGACCGAATAAACGACCGGGTATGACTCTGACGAACTTCCTTCCTGTGGTAAAGGAATGGGTAGATTTCCCCCATGTTCATCGGAGTCTGTGTTTACAAAAATAATTTTAACAGTGTCATTCCCATTCTCTTCGGTGATTGTATCATCTGAAGATGCACCTTCTGAAGACAAGACCGGGTCGACTACCGCCTCAACCTTTTGACTTTCATATGGTATGGGTTTAGCAGGTTTATCTTCAATGATAGATGCTTCAACCGACAAAAAAATTGTGTCAATAAGATTTTCAACTAGCGATGGACTCGGTAAGAGTTTCTTGTATCCAGGAGGAAGCCGCAGCAGTGAAGCAAGATGGTTATCCAAAACTCTTTTAGCTTCGTCCAGAAAGGCACAATGGTGGATGACATGATTGCCTTTGCAAAGTTTGCAAGGAAATTTACATCTTCCTTTCTGTCTAGAGACTTCATTTTCACTAGTTGATGGTGTGCTTTCAACATGATCGTCAGAGGTTGATGACACTGGATTGTGCAAAAGAGGAGACCAATCCCTTAAGATCCGGGGGATACAAGGACAATCTCGATGATAATGGTCCCCTTTGTAGATGACACATGGAAATTTAGGTCTAGATAGTGCCGTGTGTGGATTTTCGCTAGATGATGCACGGTTACCCCTTTTTGCCTTTGGCTCCTTCTTCTTCTTTTCCTTCTTCTCCTTCTGCCTCTTCTCCTTCTTAGTTACCTGATTTTTTGCTTTACCAACTTCATCAAGTGAAGAGGAAGGAGGAGAGGGAGAAACGGACGAAGTAGAAGGTTGAGGGGTAACTCTAGTATTGTCTAGTTGCTGACTTGATTGTTCAGGAATCACGGTATTTTGAATGATGGAGGTGGAGAAGAGCCATATTGGTAAGCCAATCGACAATCCTAGAAGTGACAATGTGGCCATATGAGGTGCACCAACATCTTCCGAAGAGGAGAAAGGACCAGGATTTCCTCCAAGGGGAAATCTTTGGTTGGTCGACTCCATTTTCTCAACCTAAGACGAACGAGGGAACAGTAGCGTTATTCTGATTAAAATAAATTTTAGACGCTTTGACACAACTTGTTTTTTCAATTTTTAAGAGTCGAGAAAAAATAAAAGATGACTCTAGTCGCCTTCGATTTTTAATGAGCCTGAAGTGACAAGTGCTCAAATGGACCTTTTCCTTTAAGGCGTTTGAAAATGAATGAAAGAGAATACTCTGGAAATCTAGACAGAGGGATTACCAAACCAATCGCATAATTGTAGAATACTTTTTACGGTACGGTAGTCAATCTTCCCGAATGCTGTGTTTAGTGCATTGCAATCGATAGGGTGGAAGACACGACTTCCTATGAATACGGGATATAGCCTATTGTGGTCTCCCAATATATACTCGACGGTACGTGGGAGCACAAGTCCATACTGGCACTTGTCGTCTCAAAGAGGAGGAATCACCCAACCTATGATGAAAGAAATAGTTACCAGGCTTTACGACGTCGGAATACGTCTCTAGCCTAGACTTCTAGATGTTGTGCATTAGGTTCCAAAGAATTTTTATGTTCATTGAATTTATTTTACAGTTGATCTTTCTTAAGAAATTTTCCTTTCAGGTTCACCGCGTGATGTAGATATACAATTCCCAAAATGAAATTTAAGATGATAAGCTATCATTTAATCTTCTTTTTGCAATGAAAATCCTAGCTATTAAAAGAAAGAGGGATGATATTCTTTCAACATAGAGCAGAGAGCACACACTAGATGCACTGTCCTAAATCAAACCAACAAGCAGTCTAAATGCAAATGCACATGCATGTATTTGTTTTCTGCTTTCTTAATGCGTGAATGACATAAAGAATGCTGAGTACAAATCTGAATTATATTTTCAAAGCGACAGTACTAACAAATTTCTCTTCAAAAAGGAAAGGAAGATAATGGCGACACTTTGCGACTTTGAATTGAAAACTGCTTTCGACACTTGAAAAACTACTAATTCAAATCAAATACAAGAGTAATTATATAATCGACCATCAAGAATGATAGGATTCTTTTCTTTCACTGAAAACAACACTTGCTACACTTCCAAATCAAAAGATGATAGTTTAATTACGCTACTCTTTGTAAAAGAGAACTGTAAATGGTGCACAATACATAAAAACATTCACAATTCCTTGTACTATGGAGGTGGAATCATGCAGAGTAAGGGAGTATCCACAGTGGTATACTGATAATAGATAGCAAAACTCCTAAATAAAGCTGAAGAGAGTGAACAAAGAAACCAAAATCTGGAAGTAGAAGAGGTCTTATCTGATCAACGCCCCTGCAACACAGGGAAAGTGCGATGCAGCGCACCTACTGCACATGGGAGGTGCGATGGATCCAGATTCCCAAGAGGAGAAAGTGCGATGGTCTAGGGACGAGACTTCAACTTGGTTCTTGGTCACAGTTTGCAGCTTAGTTAAGGGATTTAGGCCGAGCTAATGATAGTTAGTAAATAGAAATCACAGGGGTTGATCTAATGAGGTTACTAGAGCCACCACTAGGGCAATTAGGATGTTTTCAAATCGATTGTTTAGTTTATTAACAAAACCTGGAGATAGACTGAAGCAGCATTGATCTACTTTCCACTTGCATAGCAAATGCAGCTTGAAGGCTAGCTAGCTTGACTTCAGGCTCCGTCTGTAAGTTTATAAAACAAAAATATATAGACAAGCAAACAATCTATGCGTTCCCTAGTGGAGTCACCATTTTTTTATCGGGAAATCTAGTGTCTATGCAGAGCTGCTAGTCCCACTAAGATGGGTATCTATCTTAGAAACAAAGAGATTAAAGTTACTTTAGTTTTCCTTTATGAGAAGTAGATAGGAGAGGATCAAAGAGTACCAACCTCGATCTTTTGCTCAGTTCTTTGCTTGTTCCTTCTCTTCATTGACAGGTCTTTGCCGCTTTTCCCTTGACCACTCTGCTTCAAAGAGTACTTGTAAAGTCAAAGCAACATAATACCTTCAAAGTGCAGAGATCTACAATCATAAGCAATATAGAATTAGATATTTATTGACCACACAAATGCATATATTATTAGACATACAAGAATGTGGAGGAAAACTTGAATAGCTTTATTGATATAAATATTAGAAGAGAGGATTACAACCCATTGATCTAACCCAACATCATTCTCCTAGCATGAAAGCCTTTCTTCACCTCATGAAAAGTTTAGATCACCTAACACTATGATATTCCACCAAGAAACCAACAACACTTCCTTACAAGATACAAAATTCTAGCCTTCGAATCTGTGGGATGAGGGATCCATATATAGATGATTACATGGAGCTGAGTCAGCTTCTGGGATTTTGATTAGTGTCTTCTCTCTGATGGTTCTTGATTCCACTTGGAGATTGATGATCTCTTACTCATCCCTGGGCGAATTCAGAGAGGCAAGTGTCACAGGAGAAGTTTCTGGAAGATTCCATGATCATCCACCTCGCAAACTGTGTCTGCCATTTATAAATTCTTGCCCATCGCACCCCACAGAAGGGCTTTATAGTATGCATCCGACCTTTTACACTGGGCATGTGAGATGCATCGTACCCTTAGTACTGAGCAACCTGTATGGTCTAGTTTTGACCAATTTTGAGCAGTTTTATGTGGAGAACTTCTGGGAGATGATGTAATCAGCTGACCTTGTTCCTTTAGGGTATGAAACAACACTTTTGGGGACTCAGAAGCCCTTAGTTTATGGACATATATGATTTGGGTTGCAGTGCCCCAAAATGTCTATAACAAAGAGGCACAAGGAAATTGGGTTCATCACTTTGTTTTGTTTGGGTAATTTTGTTAGAGTAATATTGGTTGTTAACATGGAGGCATTGATTCACTCGCATGAGGTGGTGTTGGTTTCGAGTTCCTGGGGTCATCGTCGCCCTCATTTTGCTAGAATGACGGGGAACCTGGTGATGGATCGAGGGAGGTGCACTCTGTAGATGGAATTCCTAGCATCAGATTGTGGTAGTTCTGTGAAGGAATATGTTGAATTTAGGGAGGGGTTGGTAGTGATGAAAAGGTGTCTCGAACAATAACAAAAGGAGGTTTATGACATGCAGAAGAGGCAAATAGAAAAGAATTTGAAGATTCATCAATTAGAGGATGAAGTAGATGCTTTGAGAATGAAAATTGAAGAACTCCAACTCAAGATAGAAGAAAAGAATCCTCGGCCTGAAGATGACACTACTAGAATTGATCTAAATTATCTAGTGGAAATGGAGGATTAGCCAGTGTGTTTCGTTTTTGTTTTTTGATGTGGAAGCATAAATGTATTTTTTTGTTGAATCAATATTGTAGAGTATATAGTGGTGTTGAGGTAGATAGGTGGAATTTTCTAAATTTGGCAAAAAATTGGAGCTTGGATGATCTTTCTGAAAATATGATTTCCATGGATGACATTGTAAACAATCCACAATTCTCCTAATTTTTGGTCGCGTATAGTTGTGGATTAATATAATATATCTACTCGTTACTGATATTTTATTTTTATTTTTTTTAAATATATATAGTTATTTGTGTGTGTGCATTACCTAAATAATATGGAAGTAAAACTAGAAATAAGACCACACTCATGGGTCACTAAAGGCATAATCTTTCTCTCATTTTTGTTTTACTATTTTCCTAACTCTAGTTCCAATCTGATATAAATTTCTTAATTAGCCATGTTACAGTGAGTTTTTTGGGCTACCAAGATCTCTTGGGATAATCCAATTATAGGTGGCAATAAAAAGTGACTTATACCTAATGATTTTCGTGTTAATTATTTTTTACGTTTAGAGAAACTATCCCAAACCTAGAGAAGGCACTTTCCCACAACTCCACCTATTAGTATTGAAGAGGGGATGATATGGTTGTTTCCCTTTAAACCTTCCAATGGAAACTATACTATATGGTTTTGAGTGCAAACAATAATGTCTTCATATAATTCCCTTAGATTAAATTACAATAAGCACCACTAATTTAAAAATCACAGAAGAGAGCCGAAAAAAAACTATATTTGTTGGGTAAGACTCTCAAATGCCATGATGGAAGACCCACCAATCCACATTAAATCTTCCTACACAGAAACAATCTCAACCACAATTTTAGTACAAATTTAATAGTATTTGCGTTCAATATTGATTTCATTAGACACAAAGACTTTAGACACTTCCTTTACTATTTAGAGTAAAGAATATAACTTTTTCTGTATAGTCAAATTAATTAAAAATATATTATTATATACATGTGTAGATAGATAGATAAATAGAGGGGGGATTTTAATTAGAAATACCCATTATAAAAGTCTTATGTGAGTTATGAGATTTGTTATTCTAATGTCTCAATTCCAAAAAGAATATAAGATTGACATATTTGTAGATTCCACTAGTGTGTGTACATATATATATATATATATAGAAAGAGAGAGGTTCTATACATTAATTTGAAGTTTTCCCTTGTATTAGAGAATAATTAAATTTAAAAACAATTTGATGAAAATAATACTTAAAAAAAATACGATGAACAATACCCAATGAGATTATAAATAACAACATTGTACATTCCTTTGTAGGAAGATGAACACACATTTGTAACTTATTTTTAATCTGATACAAAAGTTAATATTGAACCATTTAGTACTAAGATGTTACATAAGATTTTGTTATCCTTAGAGGGTATCAACCTTAAACCCTAAGCAATAGAGTATAATTATTGGAAACTTTTTAATTACACTTCTTAAATGCTGATAAGTTTACATCTAATGGATTTTATTGTTTTAATGGTACTCATTTTATCCTAAGCATGCCAAACACAATACTAAGCATCACTATTTTCTCTAAGGTTTCCAAGGATTTCCTATACTCACAGGACAATGCAGCCCCTGAGGCAGGAAGAGGTCAAAAAGTTCAAACGTTCAAACCCCTAACAAATTCACATCGTGAAGAGTCACTGCAGCTCCAAAAGCATCCCCGTGAGGACAAAAAACCATCGTTGAGGTTGTGTCTAGATTGTTGGATTCTAACTCCCAATGTATTGCTAACAACGTAGGATATCAAGGAGTAGAGCTCTATATATAGCAGTTAATTTGTCCGGAGTATCTCAGTCAAGTTACACAATAAAGTTGTAATAGACTTATTGTGTAAAACAGAGCTCGTAGTAATCTGTATTTTACGTTTTCAGCAAAATCTCATGTTAGTGTGTTGGGTGATCTGTGTTGTCACTTTCGCTATATAACCTCTATTATTGCACTGACTGACCAACCAGAAGAAAGACGAGGAGAGAAGTAATCACAACAGGGCACACGCAAAGTCACCCAACGAATCGTTTGGATCCCAATACAAGTATCTAGTCGACAAGTAGTATTTGTTATTAATTTTGTGTTTGAAATTGAGAAGGCTAAGAAAACGGTTCAATTGGTATGAGCATGAACTTTCACAATCATACATCGAGGAAAACTGCAATCTTTTAGGTTGATTTGTCTGAAGTGCAATGCAATGTTACATGTAAAATGACTATTTCTGAAATTTTGTGGATATGTATTTTCAAATTGAGTTGCTTATTCTTAGATAGTCAAGGAATTGGAAGATATGCGCGTGCTCCCCGTCTGACATAAACCTCTGAAAATGAAGCTATGGGCTTGGGAGCTTTCAAAACTTCCCAGGCATAACTGTTTCCGAAGTAATTTTTCACACGATCTAGGAATGTACTTAAATTTATTAGTTCTCTCTAGTGAGTTGAGTTGTCCTTCAATTCAATTTTTATTTTTTAGAAAATATTAAAAAAATTATTAAATATCTTTTAATATATTTTTTACAAAATATTTTTTTATATGATTTTTACATGTTATCCAAAAAGACTACTCTGTTTATATATATTTTAATATTTTAAATTGAAAATTAAATAACTAATTAAAAATAATTTTTTAAACTTAGTAAAAAATAACTATGCTGGCTATTTCCATTGAATAAATTTATTTCCCAAAATCACACTAAACTGTATTAGGGTTTCTAAAACCTATAGCTTCATCTTACAACCTCAAATTGAAAATTATGATAGAATCCCTGGGCATACCCTAATTTTTCTGCTTTTTTTTCCTGAAGGGAATCCTAAAGCACTTTACCCTTGTATAACAAATATTGAAGAGTTAATGATGTTCCTAAATTGTTATGAATGATTTGCTTCAAGTTTTCATAAAAGTCTTCGGATGAGAATTTGTAAACAATATCTGGCATTTTTTTTGATGTTTTGCTTTTCCAAATCTAGACTTGAAAGAAACATGGTTTATCTAGATAAAAATAGAGTGCGAAAACCCATCGGAGAATGGATCCTCCTTGTGAATCATATCTGCTAAAAACTATTTTTGTGAACATCCATTGTCAAAGTCGAATCTCTGCTTACAAAGAATTATAAATCGAGAGCCCTTCCTGTCGCTGTCTGCCTCCATCCCAAACCATGAGTACATCTTTCCCTGATCCACATCTTGAGTTGCAGGGAAAAAAAGACATACGACCACGATTTTTCCATGCAAGCCCCACAGCTCACAACACTGCAAACTGCAAGGGGATATTAAAAGAGAGTTCCACGGATCCAAATTGACAAGGTTTCCTCTGGGCAAAAACCACCACAGATCCATACCTGGCGCTGATCTACGTGGGTTTGAAGGGCTTCGCTGCAAGAGAGGAGTCATTTCAACATAGGAGATGGCAGTAAAAAATTTCTTTCAGTATCGTAGATAGAACTATTCACTCCAGCCGCCATGCAATAGATCGCCATTTATGCTTGTAGCAAGTTTAGGGACGTAGGTGGCCACAAACTAAACTTTGAGGGAGAAAAACGTAAAGACTCCCATGCCCCCCTCTCTCCTAACTAGGACACTCCATGTGATATTTTTTTTTTTTTTTTTTTTTTTTTTTTTTTTTTTTTTCGAAGGTGGCAAAACCTATCAAACTCAGGTGTCAAACCAACAGTGAGGACAGCCATCTCTGGCTGCTAACCGCGAATGTCGGTTTGACTCATCACTGTTATCAAGGAAAACCACGCCACCTGTAATAACCCCCTGGTGGTCCGTAAGGGAGCAGGCTTTCACTCCTGCCAGATGCCTCTGGGTCTTGGGCCGTTAACCTGTTTCCTTACGTCCGAGGAAGACGAGCTCTTAGCCAAGCAGAAGCAGTTTTACGGCATACTCCAGGCCGACTCCATGTTATAAATTCTTTTTAAATAATTATTTATAATTTTATTAATTAAAAAATTAGAAAATATGGAATAAATTAAATTAAAATTACATTATGTAAAATAATAAATATGGTAATAAAAATATATTATTTCTTTTATATTATATTTTTTTGGTCAAGTAAAAGTGGAACTTTCTATTAGTGGCTAAAATGTAATACATATGATACACGTCTTTTCCATTGCAAAGACAAACCTCTTGCTGGTTTACCACCACAAGACAACCTTATTGTTCGTTTACCATTAACAGGGTTAACAAAACCCAAGATTAAAAAATATCTCACGAGGGTACATCTTCTCACGAGGTTACATGAACTCTTCAGCAAAAAACTAAGGGAACCTGACAGTCGAGATACAAGTTCCTTTCTTTTCACCTGTTTCTCGAACAAACAGTGAAGACCATCGAACTTCAAAAAATACCAAAATCGCATCAATCATTCATCTATTGTCCGCTTCCCCAGCCTGAACCTGAATGCTACCCCCGGTCGAAATGAACTTCCCATCCGATGGTCCACAAATCCTACGATCAAAAGAGCTGTGCGGAGAATTAGCACCGTCAATTGAGGACTATTTAATCCAATGGTCCATCATCATTTCAGCCCGAACACTAGCACATTGTATAACACAAATCTGGACCAGAAAAATATTAGAGCAACTCAATCTATGAGTTTTCGGGTCTATCCAAGTAGTTAAACGCCAAAATTTTTCCAGCCTTGGATGATTGAGGTGAAAGACCCTACGGACTGTGTCCATACAATAGGAAAACTGGTTAAGCACCGTCTCACGAAACCATTGGACTTAAAAAATAACTAAATTGCACCTGAGTAATCTCCGATCCACTTCCCCAAGCCCATCCTAAACTCACAATCCCCACCAACGAAACAAACTTGATTATTTCTTCTATATTAATATCTTATGTGTGAAGCCAAATTCATGCAGGATTCTAGATCCTTTTACACCGCCATTAGTTTCTAGATCTTCATCTAAATCACATGCAGGATTCTAGATCCTTCTACACCACCATTAGTTTCTAGATCTCCATCTAAATCACATGCAGGATTCTACATCCTTTTACAACCTCTATAAATTTGTAGTTTCTCTGGCCAAGGAAAGCAAGCCAAGGTCGAGGCATGTTACGTAATGCAAAGTGATTTCTATTCTCCAATGATTGTTTTATCTATTCCGTTGTTTCTGCTTGAGTAATCTTGTTGTTTCTCCATTCGTCTGTCTCTGAAATTATTCTTTGTTATTGCCGTCTAAATCCCTGAGTATAAATCTACTACGTATGATGTATGCTCTGAAAATGAACATAAAATTCAGGAGCATGAAGAACAACAAGTGGAAAATGATGAACAACAAAAACAAGAAATTTTGCAGAAACCTTTACAGGAGATTCAACCTAATAATGCACCACCATAGTTGGTTTGCAGATATTCTAGGCCTCTTAAGCCTTCACAAAGGTATCCTCCTTCAAACTATATTTTGTTGATCGATGAAGGTGAGCCTAATTGTTTTCAAGAAACCTGTAAAGTTGAGCACAATGAAGAATGGAAGAAAGCAATGGAAGAAGAAATGAACTCTTTGCTAGAAAATAAAAATTGGGAGTTGGTGAACCTCCAAAAAAGTAGAAAGGCTCTACAAGACAAATGGGTTTATAGGATTAAGTATGAAGGTGACGAAAAGAAGGAGAGGTACAAAGCCAGGCTGGTGGTGAAAGGTTTTTCTCGAAAAGAAGGTATTGACTTCACTGAAATTTTATCACATGTTGTTAAAATGTCATCCATTAGAGTCATTCTTGGTCTAGTTGCTGCTTTAGACTTAGAATGTGAACAGTTAGATGTAAAACCTGCTTTCCTTCATGGTGAATTGGAGGAAGAAATTTATATGGAGCAACCAGAAGGCTTCATAGAAAAAGGAAAAGAAGACCTTGTTTGTAGGTTGAAGAAGAGTCTCTATGGGTTGAAACAGGCACCTCGACAATGGTACAAAAAATTTGATTCATTCATGTTGGAACATGGTTTCAAAGGTTGGAAGCTGACAATTGTGTCTATATCAAGAGGTATGATCAGGGAAAGTATATCATATTATTGTTATATGTGGATGACATGTTGATTGTTGGGCATGATAAGAATATGATCAATAGGTTGAAGAAAGATTTGGGTAGCAAATTTGTAATGAAGGATTTGGGACCAGCACAATATATATTGGACATGCGGATTATGCGTGACAGGAAAAACAAAAGATTGTGGCTGTCACAAGAAAAATATATCAAGAAAGTTCTTGACAGGTTTAATATGAAGGATGCCAAGACAGTCGGTACACCCCTTGTAGCCCACTGCAAGTTGAGTATTGAATTATGTCCTACTAATGACATGGAGAAATAAAATATGAGCAATATTCCTTATGCTTCAGCAGTTGGCAGTTTGATGTATGCCATGGTATGCACACGACCAGACATTGCATATTCAGTGGGAGTAGTGAGTAGGTTCCTTGCGAATCCACGCAAACAACATTGGTAAGCAATAAAATGGATTTTGAGGTATCTCAAGGGTACTAGTCATTATTGTTTATGTTTTGGTCATGATGAGACTGTGCTTCAATGATTTGCAGATGCAGATATGGCTGAAGATATGGACACCTGAAAGTCCATTATAGGTTATTTGTATAGATTTGCAGGTGCATCAGTGTTTTGGGTGTCAAGGCTATAAAGAATAGTAACCATGTCTACAACAAAAGTAGAGTACATAGCTACAATAAAATCTTGTAAAGAGATGTTGTGGATGCAGCGATTCCTAGGAGAGATAGGAATAAAGCAGGACAAGTATGTGTTATATTGTGATAGTCAGAGTGCATTCACTTGATGAAAAACCCAGCTTTTCATTCAAAACCAAGCACATTGACTTAAGGTACCATTATCCTTGGAAAAGATCCGTATAGATAGGAAGCTTGTTGATATGCTTACTAAGATTCTACCACAAAATAAACATGAGTTGTGTAGAGGAATGGTAGGACTTGGTGTGACTTGATTCATGACTCTTATTTGACTTCAAATGGGAGAATGTTAAATGTGAAACCAAATTCATGCAGGATTCTAGATCCTTCTACACCACCATTAGTTTCTAGATCTCAATCTAAATCACATGCAGGATTCTAGATCCTTCTACAACCTCTATAAATTTGTAATTTCTTTGGCTAAGGAAAGCAAGCCAAGGTCAAGGCCTATTATGTAATGCAAAGTGATTTCTCTTCTCCAGTGATTGTTTTATCTATTCCACTATTTTTGATTGATTAATCTTCTTGTTTCTCCACTTGTCTGTCTGTGAAATTATTCTTTGCTATTGCCATCTAAATCTCTGAGTATAAATCTGCTGTGTGTGATGTATGCTTTGAACTAACATAATATTAACCTTATATTTTAATAAATTAATAAACTAATTTTTCATTTATTAAAACTTATTTCATATTTAAAACCTTTGTAATTAAATATATATAAATTATAAAATTATTTTATTTTGACTTTTTGAATTAAAATATGAACTCTAACATCTCTTTAAATGAGAATATCTTTCTGAGTTTTATAATAACTTTTTTCGGGGACTGAAATAAGATATGAAATATGAAAGAGTTAACTCGTCAAATTCTGGGCATATTTTCCATAGATGATTAATATGTGTTTTTTAATAGAATATAAGGTGTAAAATAATAAATAATTGGTCAATTAATTATTGGTATATATTTTTTCAAATTGTTAATATATGGAAAGCGTTTAGTATATAATTTTTTAAATTGTTAATATATGGAAAGTGTTTAATTATTTTATGTTTTAGAGTTTTGGGTTTAATTTTGTATTTTTTTTTATTTAAAATTTGAGAAATATTTTTTTTAATTATTTAAAATTAGTTTTTAACATATAAAAAAATTGGTTTAGTGAAAAATCTCCAGAAATTTAAATTGTTCAAAATTTATGAATTTAATTTGTGTTTGCATAATTTTTTCTTAAATTTTGGACAAATTTAACTAAGAACTATAGCTAAAATAGCTTTAAAATATATATTAAATATTAATATATCAAAAAACTATATACATAATATACATAGTTATACTTTTTTTTTAAATAATAATTTATTTATATGACCATTTACAAGCTTATTATGGGGAAATTTCAAAAATTGGAGGTCCTGTCCTCATCCCCCACATTCACAAGCTTTTCAATCAAGTAGTTAAGCAAGGGTTCCCTAAACCATGGACTCAAAGTTTCATTACCCCTATTTTTAAAAGTAGGGATACAAATAACCCCTCTAATTATCAGACAATTATGATCAACCCTCTCCTAGCAAGCTATATGGTATTCTTTTGGAAAGGAAGTTGAGCATATGGCTTGAAAGTGAAGGTAAGCGGGCTAAAGGCCAAGCGGGTTTTAGAAAGAATCATTTAACAATAGACCACCTTGTTACGCTTAGGATCATTGTGGAGGAATGCCACAATGATAAATCCAATCTCTTTTGTTGCTTTGTGGACCTTAGAAAGGCCTTCGATACGGTTCATAGAAACAATCTTTGGAATAGATTAGAAGAGCTAAATCTTCCTTTTGAGTTGAGAGCTACGCTATAAGGTTATATGAGAATGTAATTGCCAAGTTAAAGAGCAATGATGGGTGGTTGAAAGATATTAAGTGTAATATCGGAGTTAAACAACGTTGACCCCTCTCCCCTACCCTATTTGGCATATACATCAACAAGCTAGAAGGTTGTTTAAAGGAAGCAGGATGTGTTGGCACGATCTTAGATGGGATAGTCATCATCCTTCTTCTCTACGCTGACGATATTGTTCTTCTCGCAAGCTGCTCATCTCATCTTGATAAGCAACTTATACTTCTTATGATTTCTGCTCTACCATGGGTATGATTGTTAACACTGAAAAAACAAAAGTTATGATTATCAAATCCAAGAAGGACACTTACGCTAATTTTATGTACGACAATAGTAACTTGGAGGAAGTGTCTTCCTACAAGTACCAAGGAATTGATATTCATGACAAGCTCAACTAGAACTATAGCATTGAGAAAAGGATTAATGGGGGATGGAAAGCTTATTTTGGTCTTGAAAATAATTGTAAAACGAAAAACCTCGTAATGTGGGATAGAACGAAGTTCCTCTTTGAAACTTTAGTCACTCCGATTATCTTATATGGATGTGAGGTTTGGGGTTGTAGCATCTCTAGAGAATCCTGGAGAAAGATTGAGCAAATCCAGAAGCATTTTATAATGTATAACCTCAAAATTAAAAGCAACACATCCTATCCCATTCTTCTTATAGGAGTGGGTCTTTCCCCTATCGAGAGCCTAGCTATGACTAGGCTTCTGTTGTACAAGCACAAACTCAATAACATAGGAGAGCATAGACTTCCTGACCTAGCTTTAAATTCCAGCGAAAACCACCTAAGGCTCAAACGAGGTTGGTATAAAGACACTAGGGCTTGGTTACACCATTGGGAGATGCACAGGAATGTTGCATTGCAAAACTTTAATACCATTAAAAATATTGTTACTTCTAAGTTCAAAGAAAAAATGTGGTGTGAGAAAGTTTTAGCAGCTAAAATAAAATTAAGATATTATAAGGATGTCATCAACCCCACCCTAGAAGATCAAAAGCATCTCTCTGTTTTAACTAGCTCAAAGAAGAAAATTAATATAACCAAGATTAGAACGACCTCTCATGAGCTCCATAGTGAAATGGGCAGTTCCTAAAACACCATGGATGAAAAGGTTCTTCCATCTCTGTGAGAATACTAACATCGAGGATGAAAATCACTTCCTCTTAGAGTGTCCTGCGTACAACCACATTAGATCTCAGTTTCAAAATCTTTGTTGCAACACTGACCTTCCTAGCCTTTTACGATGTCAAAATTACAGTGAGCTCCAGAGGCTTCTCTTCAAGCTTTTTGAGCATAAGAATAAAATCTTAAATCAAACTAAATAATTCACTTTTTTAGGTCTGATAGACCAAAATTTGGTGTCAGTGGACATTAACCACCACCATCATAATCATACAAAGTGGTGAAAATAATAATTTATAATATTTTAATTTAAATTTTAATTTTGTAATAAATTTAAAATTTAAAATTAATTTTAAATTTTTCTTTATGATATACCATTCTCAATTATTTAAATTTGAATTCAAAATTTTATATATAAAGAATGGAAGATTTTTTCAAATAATAGTTAATATTTAAATAATAATTTAAAAATTAATTTTATTTTACAAATAATTTTTTGAATTGAAGTTTTTGTGATCAATAATGAATTATGAAAAGTCTAGAAAAGTTTTTAGTAAAAATTATATAGCAGAATTTTTTATCACACTAATGGTTAAAAAGCGTCAGTAAAAATTCTACTATATAATTTCTATCAAAACTTTCTCAATTGATTTTATTTTATTAATTTTAATCATTAAAATCATAATTTTCAATTATATTAAAAATTTTCAATCACATTTTAATAAAAACCTAAATACTAATAACTGTGTAGCACAAGCAATTGAATATAAGGTCAGGATCACAGAAGAAATAGAATGTGCGGTGAAAAGTTTCACCACATTTTCATGAAAGCGTAGAGTTAAAAACTCCCACAATAGCTGTCTACCACACGCAAGTGATTGTTTCGAGGAATATAAGGTCAGAATCACATTGGAAATAGGATATGTGCGGTGCAACGGAGGACCTGTTATTCTCCTCGTAAAACTAAGAATTGAAAGCACCTCACTACGAGCTTTGTTAACTAGTCCAACCGAGTAACTGGGACATGTTATTCTCCTCATAAACCTAAGAATTGAAAGCAGTTCACTACGTGCTGGTTATAGACACTAGTCGTCGCACTCTGACTTGTGTGCCTTGAGATTTTTTGATTTATTGGTAATTTGAATTATTTAAAATTGAAGTTTAATTTTTTTATATTATTGTGTTTGATATAACTGTGTAGTATACTTTTTTTTTTAAATGTATAAATGAATTTAAATTCTTAAAAGAATTTAAATTTCTAGTAAAAGATTTAAAAAAATTAAAATACTAGCTTGCTAACTTACTTTATTTAAAAATATGTAAATTAATAAATAAAAATTATTATTATAATGAAATTATTATTTTCAAAATCGAATATACTTCAATATAATAATTAAAAAAAAATTAACTTCTTTAGCTTAAAATAATTCGTCGAAAAATATGGTCATTTAATAGAAATTAGTATTAAACAAATGGTCGAAAAATGTGATCATTTAATAGATTCCATTTTCGATAAATAAAGTTGCACTTAATATACTTAAAAAAATTTCCACTCATCATTTTGAAATTAATCAAAATTTTAAAAATATAATTTCTTTATGGAAAATTCAATTTATAGAAAAACAATAATAATTAGTTTACACCCTTTAAATTTTTTTTTTTGAGAATATGTGAAAAATTAACCGCGTTAGTACAGCTATTCCTCGAAACCATAAAAACTTGGTTTTTAAGTCAATACTGCTATTCATCAAAACCCTAAACCCATACGCGTTTTAAAGTCTATGCAGCAAGTGATTCACAGAAGCATAGCAGAAGGAAGGGCAGTCTGCCTCTCTGGGAAGGCAGGCCATCTAAGTGGGTTGAGGGCCGAGAGCACCTCGATTTCAAAGAGTTCTGGCAGTGATTTTAGAAAATGAGTTCGGGGAGTCATTTTAGTCACCCGCCTGGCAATCATGGGCAGGACCAAGTCGACAAAATCATGTTGTTTGCCCGAATATGCGTTGTTGTGCTTGCACTCGTGATTGTGCTCCACTTCTATGGGAAGTGGATTTGGGATTTGGTAAAATCTACCAGACGGAGATCTGAACAAGAACCGGAAAGGCTGCAAAACATGGGGCTGGATTCTGTGGTATTAGAGACGCTGCCCAAGTTTGTGTATCGATCACACAATTTCACGGAAGGGTTAGAGTGTTCAATATGTCTGTGCGAGTTGCAGGAGAATGAAAATGCCCGGATTCTACCCAACTGCAAACATAGTTTTCATGTGGACTGTATCGACATGTGGTTTTTTTCGCATTCCACTTGTCCCCTTTGCAGAACTGACGCCCAACCCAAAAAATCTATTTTGGAATCCCCTAGAGTTGCGCAGGTTTTGTCTCCAATACGAGAACCAATTGGGGAAGGTATCCTTCCCAATCTGAATTTGGAGGAAGGGCAGACCGCAAGCTCTGAAGAACAATATGATATCGAGAACCCACCAAATATATTACTCGGTTGTGTGGAGGAGCAAGTGAATGCAGATATGGATGAGGGTACCTCCAGTGGAAGAGCATATTGCCATTAATATACCCAAGAAGCCCATGTCTTCCATTAGCTTTACTCGCCAAATGGTTCGCAGTCGTCTTTGAAATATCCTGCGGCTCCCTATAGTGTAACAACTATGATTCTCTGTTATCTCTAGTGTAAAGATCATACATGTATGTTAACGTATGATCTAAATTTTGATATATTTTTCCATCGTCCTTTTTTACGGTAAAATGTGTCACAAAAGAAATGGAAATGGGTTCTGTTTGAGTTTTGCATATCATTCATCCTTTGGTTTCAGTTCGTCCCTTGACAGTTTTTATTGGATTGCAATCGAACTCATTTGATTAAATTATATAGAACAAATCTGAAATACGATTAATGATCTCTCTTAATGAGCTTTAAGGAAATGCAACGCTTTTCTGTTCTCCAGAGTCCAGAGGTTAGATGAGTATTTTAACATTTTTAAAAGTACAGTACTCATTCTTATTACGCCAAAGGCGTTTTTAAGGGGACGGCTGCCCAGCGACCTTCGTGGTTTGTGGAAGGCCAATTAAGATCTGCCAAATGTATTTTCCTTTAAGAATTCGATGACAGAAAAGGGAATTTGAATATGAGATATCAAAATGCATTGAATCCATTCCGATTCTGCTAAAGAGAGCTCCTCCAACGCTAATAATAATATCATCAACGGCCTTCTGCATACATATTCCAACAGGGCTGAGACGGCGGCTGCATAACGCTCCAAGTTACAGTGCGCCATTTATACTAAACGCCTGGTAATTTTCTATTTCCAGTGTTTACAACGTTTCTTTGTTCTCTCATCTTGGTAAATTTTGTTGCTGCCTTCAGTGTTTATGCTCCTGGAATTGAACCCAGGTGGGTTTCTACTTTGTTTTAGGGAAATTTGTTGTTTTAAAATCGCAGACATGAATCTTCTTATTTCAATACTCTTAGTATGTATTATGTGTGGAGATCATGGTGGTGAATTTGCAATTTGGTTGTTTGTTTGTTTAGGAAAATCTGTGTTTTTTTTTATTGTTTTAAAAGGAATTTTCTTTTTACAGTATTTCTAGTATATACTATGCCCGGAGATCATGTCAATGGATTTGCAAATTGGGGTTTGATTGGTTTATTTGGAAAAAAAATATTATTTTTGGAGAAAGAAAAGGTTTTAGGTAATTGTGATATTTATTTGTTCGTCTTTTTAACCAGAGAAAATGACTTTTGGGGAAGGGGGGTCCGGAGTGGACTTCCCGGCTGGGTTGAGTTAGGGTGGATCTTTTGCAAAACTTTTATGACCATTTTTATTTATTTTTGTGGTTTTTTTACTTAGACAAAAGCAATGTTGCGGTTTCCTGCAATCCGGATTCTGGGTTGTCTTGAAACTTTTTTTTTTGGGAAGTTTTTATTTCTCTATAATTTTAGGGGAATGTACTATTGGGTTTTCCCCTTTTTGCGGAAGTCTTTATTTTTTGTAATTTTAAGGAAAAGTGATATTGGCTTGTGGTTTACTGTTACTGAGGTTTAAAGGTTTCGTAGAGCATAAAACAGAATTTGTCGATAGTTATATTTAGCTAAAGTTTGATAGTTATATTTAGCTAAAGTTTATAGAAGGAGTTTTAATTTTTGAAATATACATTTGTGGTGATTAGAAATTCGATGTATAAAGGGATGGGGTTTTATATTAGGCATGCAAGTAGTTAAGGTTGTTGAGAACTATTTAAATGCACATTTGGCTAGAAATGATTGTATGGTCCATGATGGATAAAGCATATGAATCTATGATGCATATTGTGTTGGATGGTTAGTTTTTTTCTTGCTTCAAAATCTATATAAATTATTTCCAATCTACATAGAAATACTTATCTGTACAAGGTTAGTTAGGTTTCCACCTAAAATTACTAAGGAAGGGAGAATGCTCTTCCTAACCATTGAACGTGGTATCACCCCAACGCGTCGATTTCCCTTCAGGACAATCTTTCTTGGATGGAGACTAAATCAGGCCTGCACAGGAATTCCACTCGCCCCAACCAACTGAAGAATATTTGTTTAGAGTTTCCACATACTCACAAGCTTATATAGAAACTCCAATGGTCACAACCACATCAAGAATTTCTCTATGTCAACGTTGTTCCTTATCTCAACATTGTCATGTCTTCGAAATAAGTTTCCTTCTCATGTTTCTTGATTCCCTTAGGTTCCTCTCCACCCTATTGGTTCTCTCTTTTCCCAACTAAGATATTTATCTCTAGGGAGAGGAGTAACTCTCCTTAACTTCTTGATGGTTAAATCCTCATTTAGCATTTTCACCTTCTCGTCATTCCTTAGATGACCATAACTAATCTTGTTAAAATAAAATATTTGTTTCGAACATTATCACCAAACAATGTGACATCTTCCCCCTCAAGAGAAACACCATCCTCGGTGTTTCTTAGCCCTTAAGACTAGCTTATATATGCCTTGTGCATAAAATCTTTAACAACCTTTTCCAAGTTGAAGTGATTCTTCGAAACAATAATCCAAGTGACAACTTCGTTCTTCGACCACTTATGGCATAATTTTTTTTTGAAAAATGATTCAATCCAACACTTCACCTTGGTGAACCTATAACCACGCATATTGAGGAAATCATTTATTTGCATCATACATTATTTAAGAGTATATATTCATACATGTCAAAATTTATTACAAATATTATCATTCGTTTAAATGTACCTAGTAGGGGTCACCAATTTGCATCACAACCCAACCAGGGTCAATAGTCTCCACATAACATGAGTGAGTAGCATCTTTTTAAACTCCTTTGTTAAAGAAAACAAATGTTTTTTTTATTTTTTTTTTATTTTTAATTTTCATTATATTTGTATTGATCTACTTGTCAATAATATTTCAAAAATCATTTGTTGTCTTTTCCCTTTATGAAACATTGCAACGAGTGCATTATCATATTAAGTGGTACTATTAGGCCTTTCAAAGCAAATTTTAGGATTATTTTTTATCTTTCTAGTTTGTGAGGGACTTAGGGTTTTGTCTTGGAATTCTAACAACATTTCCTCTTTCTTACACAGGTGCATATTTTGTTTCGAACTCCATAGAGCCTAATGTTTTGTAGAATCTTTGGTCTTCTTAGAAGACCTTTCCCTCGCAGGAAAATAAAATTAAGCTAGTGCTTTGTTCTCACAGGGTTATGTATTTGAGTGAACCCCTACTGGGTGTTATACATAGATTATTGATTTTGTTAAGAAAATTACTATATTGTGATGTTATATTTTCTGAAAATAGTGCCAGGTTCCATCTCTGAATGACAACAAAACTCTTGTAGTTTTAATTGTCAGATATCAAAGTTGGGTGCTCTCGGCTATTTTACCCTTCTTAAACTTATTGTAAAATGTTTCAATGTCTTGTTAGTGTATAAGAAATGTTAAGGCATATTAACAATTTGCATGTTTATTTTCATATGTGTGCTAATTCTGGATTTTATATATGTTTTTTGTGAGGAATTGTTATATTAATTTTCGTGAATGTTAATTCTATCCTTATTTTCCTTATACTTGGTAACATTTAGAGATAGTAGATAGCATCACTTCGATGGTGTGATGATACTTACAAAGTTAATTGTTAATTGTAGGAGTCTTCTTCTTTTTTGTTGTGTGCGGTCTCTAATGGTTGGGTTTCATAGTGAGAATGAATAATAACAATACAAGTTAAATATTGGTCAGGGTTGAACCCTTGTTTGGGATGCAGTCATTTCTAGTTTTCATTATTTTTTTTGGTGACTACATTACCAGATTACTATTATGTACTTTTTTTTAATGATAGATTTTTCCTATGGGCGTAATGGTCCTTCCTAGTTCTACATAGTTTTTATACATAGCTTTGTTGAAAATATTAACAACATACCATAGTTTCCCCATCATTAATCTATCTATATGACTTGTGTTCCTTTTATATCGTGTTTTAATTAACACACTTGTACTTGACTTTCATTTAGATGCATTTATTACTTCCCTCAGAATTCCTCCTATTTAACAATAATTTAAAATGAACAACACAATGAATGAATATATATATATATATATATATATATATCTATATATATATATATATATATATATATATATATATATAGATATATATATATATATATTCCATTTCTTTACTTTTCTCTTCTCAATACTACCAGGATTTAATAGCACAAGATAATATCAACAAAGTCATCAAGGTTCTCAACAATTCTTTTCTAACCTACCTCACCTATAAGCTCCTCTTAGTCTTCATTTTGGTGTTTATGTCCTTTTGTTCTGCAACGATTAATTAGGGTATCTGGGAAATCCTTCTCCCTTCAATACATCAACTTTATTTGGTTGTCTTATCATGGTAATTTCTAAGAAAAAAATCATTCTAGTCATCTATTAGCATTTAACTTTAAATTCTGTTAATATTTGATACCATATCCTTCGTTATATTACTCAACTATCTATTATTTTTAGTTATCATTTTACTTGGATCCTCTTCCCATTCCTTAAAGCATGATGAAACAAGGATTTATTCAAAAGAAATATACGTTTAGTGTTTGTCCCCTCCATATTTATGATGTTGGTCAGAATTTTATAGCAAAGGTATCAAATCAGCATGGGTTATAATTTATAAATGTCTCATTTCATGTAAATATAATTCCATACCATTCTGGAAAAAGCCCCTAAACTTTAACATGCATTTACTTATTTTATAAACTTATCTCAAGTCTTTTAGATGTTATAGTATTTCCAATTAGTCGGATTTCTATTTTCATTTTTCTTTGAGTCACTTTAAGCCTTTTCAATTATAGGATGGTTATAAAATGGCACTTAGCGAATCATTCTAGGATACTGAATCCTTGAGCCCTTTTCCCACACAAGGGAAGGTATTTTCTAAGCTACCTAGATTCCTTTACCATTTTCATATTCTGATTTCTGATCTTAGTTACTTGTACCTACAAAATTTTAACCTAACATGTGTACCTTCACTCAATCACTATAAGATTATTCAAATGTGAATTCACATTTATTTAATATTAGGAAATAGTCTAGATACAATCACCATGCCTTTAAGTTTACTAATTACTTCCGAGATTAATTTATTTTGTCACCACTTATCTTTTACCTTCATTACTAGCAATACTTGTTATATCAAATGAAGGAATTCCAACCATCCCCGTCATGAACTCATATTTTGTTATCAAAGTGATGCATGAGCATTTAGACCTAGTCAACAATGTGATGGTATGATCACATGTTCTAGCTAACAAAGGGTTGGAAGAGAAGAGGTTAATTAATTTTATTATTTTAAATGTATGAGAGTGTTTTATTTGTTGTCAAAATCTGAGCAGAAAAGGGTATAAGTAGCTGATTGATCCTCCTTGTGTGGAGATTAGGCCAAGAAGTTATATTATCTAGTTTGAATAGGATATGAGGGATTTGAAAGCTTAAATTAGCATTTGTTTGAGAAAAAGAGTGGAGTAAAGAGATTCTTTAGGGAAGAATGAGAGATTTCTGGATCTAAACTAAATGGGTTCATGAATCCGCATTTTGTATAAATTGTAATCTTTTGGAATGAGTGAAGGGGTTAGATTCAGATGGAAAGATAGGATGGATGAGAGAGGGCGGAACTGAAACAGTCGAGTGCAACTGTTTCTTTTGTAAATATTTATCAATATGAATACAGTGTGGATTGTGTATTTCTTTGTCTAATTTAGTATTGAGTGCATTTATAACTTTTAGTCTTTGGATTAAGGATTTGAGAATTACTGTGTTTGTTGATACTCAGAATATAGGATAAGATTTTTTGTTCTGTATATAATGTAGAAAACTAGTTGATGTGGATTATTGCTACCAGATTAGCAGACAGAGATTGAATGAAGGAATGAATCATCATTGATCACAGATTTGATCAATGATGATCTGTTGTGAGAAGATCATAAGTGTTTTATAATGAATGTGCATGTGGTTTAATACAGGAAACAAACTCGAAACATCAAAAGACTAACCTGATTAATCATTTGTGAAGAAACCCCAAAATAAGTCAGGACCATCTGTTGGCTGGCAGATCCAATGGTGAACAGCAACTGCGAGGGTACAAATTTCTTGATCATGGCTAAAGCCTTTCACTCATTCCTAGCTGTCGATCTCATATTCAAACTCTTAGATCAGAGTTGATTGCGGGGGTTAAGCCCATTTTTAAACCCTGTGCTAGTTGAAGTCCCACAAACCGTAGATTTTATGGCTTCTTATATCCAACAGATATCGCGTCATAAAGTGATCAAACTTTAATTTCAAAAACGGACCCAAAAATCTATACATCAAGGATTTATATTCCTTATCAGCTTTGTAAGAGTGGTCAAAGTCGGTGGAAAAGTCAGACACGATATGTTATCAACATGGGTTAAATCTATTTGAGATCTGGTTCGATGTAGTGAAAGTGGGACCCGGTTCGTTTACATGTTATAGCTTTTTTTCGTTGATCAGGTGGAGGTGTATAGTCAGGTTTTCTATTGTTTTGGGTTTCGATAATTTGATGGGGTTTTGTTAAGTTAAGTGAACATGGATTTAATTTGTTTTGATTCCCAATTTATGAAAGGGTGTAACCTTGCTTCATTTTGGAGGTTATGTGGGCATAACTCATAGTTCCACATGGGATTTTTAAAGGATTTCAGTTACGTGGCATCATTTTTGGTATATGAGCAGAAAAGGGTTCTGCATAGAAGCACAATAATGTTAAAGATTGGAGATATATGCATGCTAGAACAATCAAAGTAAAATCAGAGCTCAAAATAATTTAATGCAAAGGACACTGAGATTAGAACAGGGAAAAGGTGAATCCTCTGTCAGCAGAGAGATTTGCTTCGATGTTTGGAGAATAACAAGGGAGAAAAAATTTCCTTTCAGACAAATGAAATTTCCATGTAAATTGATTGAATGATTAGTTTGATTTGAAAGCAAAATTGAAGTAGATGGTTTTGAATTTAAAGTCAAATAGAAGAGTGGTTTTCTATGACTGATATCATTTAAATGATTTGAAGAATTTTAATGATTAAGGATTGCTTAAATTATTTTTGAAGACAATGATATTGATGGTCGAAAGAACAAAGATTGGGCTTAATAGGACTGAAAGAAGAACCACTACAAGGAATGAATTTTGGAATTTGTAGAAGCAAGACATGATTTGCTTACAATAGATTATCAGAAGGAATCTGTAGTGTGTCATGGATTTGTAAATATAGGTGAATTTCAAATTGAATCTTAATCATAAGATGAAGAATAGTTGTTGACTGTATGGAGTCTTTTTAATGGATAAGTTTAAATGAAATAGTGAATAGATGAATCATTTGGCAAATATTTAACTAATGGAATGGGAATTAGTTTTAAGACATCTTTGAAGGAAAACTGGCAGGTTTGAAAGGTAATTTGATGTATCTTAAGATAAGATTTTATAGGTCACTAGGAGCAACGAAATTGTTGGAAGGAAGAATGAATTGTATCAGCATCATAGCACATGAGCTATGTTAAAGAAGATGAAGCAAGAAGAATTCTCAGATGAGTAAAGGTGACAGTACCCAACAGTAAATGAAATTACTGAATGAAATAAGGAAGTGAGCAACTGAAGACGCAACAACCTAGAGTGCAAGGAGTGTTCAAGAGAAGCTGAGAATAACTTCCAACTGTGGGTGGGTAGAATTTGTTGAGGCAGCTCCACAATTGTGATTGTGGGAAGAGTTGTCTTAAAGATAATGATTCCAGTGAGAGGAGTTCTGGGTAGAATTTCTAGTCAATGAAAGGTTCAAGGAAAGAACCAATAGATGCCAAAAGGCTAAACTCAGAAAAGTTTGGTGAGGCATGAAGGATATTTGTTACAGATGAAAGAAAGGGCAAGTTTTAGCTCACTAGTGAACAAGAAAATTTCACCAAAGGAAGAAATGGAATTGACTATTGATAGTCATAACAGGGGTATAGAGGAAAGTCACAGATAGAGAAAAAAGTGTGCGAAAGAAGTTGGACTCAAAAGAATGAGTAAAGAAGAAATGGACATAGAGTTGGCTGAGATGAAGGCAGAACTCAGTCATTTGAAGAAGCTGGTACAAAAAGGAATCAAAGAAGATTTGGAATAAGGAAAATATGTGGGGAGAAGAGCTAAGTGGCTAGTCAAAGAATTGTTTGCTGAGAAAATATTGCTTAGAAAAGTTGAGGATGAAGGAGTAGAATACATTTGTGAACTAGAGAAATGATCTCTCCTTGGGGAAGAAGACAATGATGACAGTGATGTTAATGACCAAGAGATGATCTATACAGATCAACATGAGATAAAAGTGCTTGTAGCATCTTCATAGGAAAGAGAATCTCATAATTTTGGGATTAATTATTGAATGTAAAGTTCTAGGTATGCAATCAAATGAAATTGACTCTGTGAAAGAGGCAGAGATAAGAAAAACATAAAAGGAGGTGCAATAAGACTTTCAAGACTTTGATTGGTGGAGAAAATTAAAAGGTATGAATAGATGGTTGTGTCTTCTCTTAGTGAAAACTTATTGGATCATGCTAGAAGGAATATTAACATGGATAGAAAATCGATGGAAAATGGACAGAGGGAGAGAAGCTAATGCATTGCAGGGTTGTGAAGAGAAGAGAAGTGAAGCTGACACAGAGAAATCAGTTGAAGAAGTTAAGTCAAGGAAACCTTTGAAAGATCAAAGTCTTATCATAAAAGAGGAGGCATTGTTGTCTTATTTGGATAAACTGAGTGCTGGAGAAAATTGTGAAGGACAGGGGGATGTTATGTAGACTTATGATGAAATTGTCAAGCAAGTTAAGAAGCTGCAGTCCCAGAAGTTTTCTTTGATGAAAAGGAAATCAAAGATGTCGAGGAAGAATTTCTCAATAACTTAGTGAACTATCCAAACAATTCAAAGGAGCATGAAGGTCTGGTCAATGAGAGTTTAGATGAAGAGCATTGTATTTTTGAAACTGACATGATGTGTATATTTTCATGTTTGACAAGTGATGAACAACAATTGGACAATGTGGTCATGCATGTTGATGAAGAAGTGAATCTGTTTGAGGAAATAGTTGAAATAGAAGGATATTTTGAGCATGTATTTAATACTTTTGAGAATGATGGTATTGACACAGAAATTGTCATGATTAAGGAAGTTGAAGACAAACAAATGGAAATCTGTGATGATAACTAGAATGAAGTATCTTCAGTAGAAAATCCAGATAGTGTGGAAAATGTGAAGGGATGTATGATGATGTTGACAAGTACAAAA
Organism: Pinus tabuliformis; assembly: GCA_031772625.1. Lineage (NCBI taxonomy): Eukaryota > Viridiplantae > Streptophyta > Pinopsida > Pinales > Pinaceae > Pinus > Pinus tabuliformis. The sequence goes on from CM062815.1 coordinate 785,200,058, forward strand.
GTTCAGGAATTCTTTGATTTTAATGTGGATTATTTTTATGAATCTACAAACCATTAAGAAGCTTTAGAAAACCAAAATTTTGTTTTTGTTGTAGGTGAATATGAAACAACATTAATTAGTTGTACAAAAGGTGAAAGGATACTTTACAATGATATATTTCAGGAGATTTTAATTCTTGAATTGTTGAATGACATTTTTGTGTCAAAACAGGGAATATTTTTTGATGAACAGGAAAGTGCTCAAATGAAATTTATTGACAGTTTTATAATTTTTGCAGAGGATCAATATAAGGACTTGATGACAGAGTTATATATGGAGACATAAATTCATAGTAACTTTAAATCTGATAATTGTGGCAGAAATTCGGTTTTATACAGGAAAGAGGAGTCATATGAAAATGATATGCCTATTGGAGATGAGGGAAGATTCAAATTACTGGAAACGTTATTAGATGAACCGGATAAGATAAAGGGAAAGATTATCTTTAATGATAATGAAAGGGAAGCTGTAGAGTACAAGAAAAAGTTTATAAATGACAAAGGTGAAGAATAATTTGACATAAATTTCATAATTTCTATGGTAAGGGAGAATGTATAGGAGACAAATGTCAGTGGAGTTCAGCTAAGAAAAAATTGTAAAGAGGAAGTTGAGAAAGTGTGGAAGATGAAGTTAGTTAAGAAGAGGGACAACTAGGAAGAGAAATTAACAAAATAAATTTATATCAGCAAGGAGAGTGGACAACAACAACATAAGATTTGGAATCCTGGAAGAACATAAGTGACAGTGGTAGAAAAATTGAATCAATAGCATGATGAAAGTGATGACCAGTTACAAAGTAATGTTTGGGATACTAGATGATCAACAAGAGAAACACATGACTAGGAGGTCATGAAAAATTTCAACTTTGGGAGTCTAATGCAAGAGCATTTAGACCTAGTTAGCAATGTGATGGTATGATCACATATTATGGCTAACAAAGGGTTGGAAGATAAGAGATTAATTAATTTGATTAATTTAAATGTATGAGAGTGTTTTATTTGTTGTCAAAATCTGAGTAGAAAAGGGTATAAGTAGCTGATTGATCCTTCCTGCTTGGAGATCAGGCCAAGCAGTTAGATTATCTGGTTTGAATAGGATATGATGGATTTGAAAGATTAAATTAGCATTTGTTTGAGAAAAGAGTGGAGTAAAGAGATTATTTAGGGAAGAATGAGAGATTTCTGGATCTGAACTAAATGGCTTCATGAATCCACATTTTGTATAAATTGTAACCTTTTGGAATGAGTGAAGGGATCAAATTCAGATGGAAAGAGAGGATTGATGAGCGAGGGCAGAACTGAAACAGTCCAGTGTGACTATTTCTTCTATAAATATTTATCAATATGAATACAATGTGGATTGTGTGTTTCTTTCTCTAATTTAGTGTTGAGTGTGTTTCTAAGTTTTAGTCTCTGGATTAAGGATCTGAGAATTACTGTGTTTGTTGATAGTCAGAATACAACATAAGAGTGTGTGTTCTGTATATAACGCAGAAAACTGGTTGATGTGGATTATCCCTACCAGATTAGCAGACAGAGATTAAATGAAGGAATGAATCATCATTAATCACAGGTTTGATCAATGATGATCTGTTTGTGAGAAGATCGTAAGTGTTCTGTAATGAATATGCATGTGCTTTAATACAGGAAACAAACCCAAAACATCAAAAGACTGAGTTGATTGATAATTTGTGAAGAAACCCTAAAATAAGATAGGACCATCTGCTAGCTAGCAGATCCGACGGTGAACAGCAACTGCGGGGGTAGGAGAGTATAGATTTCTTGATCGTGGCTGAAGCCCCGCACTCGCTCCTAGCCGTCGATCTCATATTCAAACTCTTACATCACAGTCGATTGTGGGGGTTAAGCCCATTTTTAAATCGTGTACTAGTTGAAGTCCCGCAAACCGTAGATCTGATGGCCGCTTATATCCAACAAATATCACGTCATAAAGTGGTCGAACTTTAATTTCAAACACGGAAACAAGAATCTATACATCAAGGATTTATATTCCTTATCAGCTCTGTAAGAGTGGTCAAAGTGATTGGAAAAGTCGGACCCAATACGTTATCAATGTGCTTTAAATCTATTTCAGATCCAGTTGGATGCAGTCAAAGTGGGACCAAGCTCATTGACAGGTTATATCTTTTTTTTTCGTTGATCGGGTGTATAGTCAAGTTTTCTATTGTTTTGGGTTTTGATAATTTGATGGGGTTTTGTTAAGTTAAGTGAACACGGATTTAATTAGTTTTAATTCCGAATTTATGAAAGGGCATAACCTTGCTTCACTTTGGAGGTTATGTGGGCATAACTCATAGGTCCACATGGGATTTTTAAAGAATGTCAGTTACGTGGCATCACGAGGACATTTTACGTCTTCCTTCAACTTGTACAAAGATTATCCTTCAATTTTCTTGACCAAATTCTTTAGGTAGACTTGCATACCCTACTATTTGCATTATGTATAATAAGGTTTCTTAGTTTTATTGTCTTTTTTTTTTTTTGTTTTTTGTTTTTTCTCATGCATTTATCAACTGAAGTTTTTTTATTCAAATGGATCCAAATTACCATATATAGATTCAATCCTTATTTCTGAATTTCAAGCTGTCTCCAGGCTATTGGGCTATACCCAACTTGGCCCAGAGTATAGGATAAACACTTACAATGTTCAGTTTTCCATTATTCTTGTTAACATATCTCCTTTAATTAGTTATGTCCATGAATAAATATTTTCCTATACCATATTATCACTATTTCTGGTTTAGTATAGCCAATGTTTCCACATTTGTCGACAAGGTTCTCTATCTTGTATAATGATGGTTTCCTTTCCCTTAATATTCTTTGTACAAATTTTAGTGAAAATAATATATTCATGCTTTCGTTACTGTGCATGCGAGTTCCCTTGGTAAGCAATTAATCCTTATGTCACTCACTATTTTTGATACTATAGGTGCGATATATTGAAGGTAGAAATTAAATGTTGCTTACTTGATATCAATAGAGTTTGAATTCTTATACCCAACTGTTGATTGACCACTGAAAATAATTGTTCTTTATGAATATCACTCTTATAAGTGATATATTGAAATAATCATAATATTTTCACAACTATTAACAGGCAATCATCCTAGTGATAACCACACAAATTTCTAGTTACTTTACTTGTTTATTTGTGTTCATCTTCCAATTTTTTGGTGTTTTTTTGTTTCCCTGTTGCTTGAATTCATGATTTCTTCCTTACTCAAATTAGAATATATTTTACTGAATATAAAAAATAAAAATTCAATAGTTTCTTATTCACTTATATGTTCAACAAGACAATGTTTGTACATTACATGGGGAAAGGAGTCTCAGTCATGAGTAAATCAATACTTGGAATTCTTTAGTACATTCAAAACATAAATCTTTGCACCTCCTGCCCTCAATCAAACCATAGTGTTGAATGCTTAACTCTAATACCACTTGTAACATCATCTCTCTAGCAACATCCTAATTTAATTTAACTTTTTGTTATTGCCATGGAGACATATTTACGATGGTTTGGAATCAATTGTTTAAACTTAAATGTTATTAACCCCTTGTTATATGAAGATTTATTAACACTTTCCTCACTCCTTCATTAGTGGGCCAATTACGTAGTACTATTGAGCATTCCCATACCATTAATTATTATTTTTTTTTGCCCCATGAGAGAAGTAATGAATCCAATTCAAAATATTTATAAATATTAGGTGGTAGTCCATTTGGAAGGTTATAATAATAAAGTTTCCATAGATGTGGTAGATAAAGTCACGATTTTATGATTGTTTCATATACATAGTGTACATTTCCAGCTTTCAACTCTTTACACCCGAACTTTAGAGAACCTAATCTTATTGCACCCAAGGTTTTCTCAATCTCGACATGTGTCATCTAATCCATTTCTCATTCAAAATCAAGGTTTATATCGACGATGGATAATGATTTCAGTCAGTTGGATTAAGCAACCCTCCTCCGTCGTTCTCACTTAGATTTTATTCCTCTCCTCTTTTGCCTCTGGTGTCTCTGTAACTCCAATCCACAGAACATGAGATTTTCTTGCTGGAAATTGAACTGGATATTGTTTCCTTTTGATTAACCTTACCTGCACGCTTTCTCTTCCTATACTCCGAAGGAGGGTTAGACTCATTGCTTACTATTTTTCGTTGTGTGAAAATTGGGTGTAGGCTTGCTGTCCATGGTTATAAACATGTATTTTAACCTCACAACCTGGTATATTTTCTTGTCATTAGCTAGGGTATAATATAATGTAACGTTTTCTGGTCACTCTCTAGATCTAAGAGGGTTTGGAATTCTAGGAGGAGCACACTGTAAAAAAAATTTGTAATGTTTGCGGGTAATGCTTCCTGTTCGAGCAGCTGGAAATTCCGTGTTGAATTCCTGCATCAAATTCCTTGGCTTCACATATATATGTATTCCTTTACATGGTATATATTTCTTCATTCTTTTCATCCTTCTAGAGCATCTGACAGTGTTGCCCCCGATAGCAAATTGCTCTTAGGGTCATCAAAAACCCTAACGTCACCCCGGTTCGAACTCATTCCATTGACGTGCTTCGTGGTTCATTAGCGCGATCTATTATCCACACAGGGTTTTCATCATTTCCCTTTGAAATGATGCATTCCCCTGTTTTGGTTTTTTATTTTCTTAGAGTACTTACAATGTTTACCATGATAGATTCTTCCGACGGATTCGACAGGGTGGCTCAAATCGGGTAACCTTCTCATTTATGTATTTATGTTAATACAATGATGCATATTCCATCTCTTTTCTCAATTGCAGGGTTTAACTCCTCTTAATTGATTCTTGCAGGGCTCGAGTTTTTTACTCTATACAACCAAGATTCTGGGTAGTCAAGTATCTCCGTTTTTTTAAATGTTTGTCTAATTCTTCGGATTACATCTATGTTCAACATATTCTCAATAGTTCTTGCACAAACTCTAGTTTGTTCATGCAACTCCGCATCATTCCAAGTTCCTAAACTTCTCCTACTAATTCTAGGGCATTAACTGACTTCATAAGTAAATACTTCATCCCCTGATTCGTAGTTTGTAACTTACCATTCATTCTTATAATTTCATGCCCCTATAGTTTGTGGTCAAATACTGACTTCAAATAATGAACATTTGTTTTCACAGGTTAACATTTCCATGGAGGAGGGATAACTCTATCGTTTTGAGGGTTTGTCCTTTCTTTTTAAAAATTCTACTACCCGAAAGCCAGGTTCTCATGATGCCCCTTCTATTGAATTTACTGTGCAGGTTTTTTTTAGCTATAGTCCAAAATGCAATTCATCCTTTGCAATGATTTGTCAGTGTTTCATGTCTTTGTTAGCTTCTCTCTTTTTCAAGCATCATTCTGCCAAAAGTCTTGTTACAAATTTTAATTGGGTTTCCATATATGGCTTGCGGCCATTAAACCCATGTCGAGCTCTTAATACAAATTTCTTATGTATTTATTTCAATATATTGATAGGAGCACTTGACCTTAAATAATAAATTCTAATAACATGACTTGATTCTTTGTTATTACAATTATGTATTTAAAACTATTCTTTTTCCTGGAAAAGAAAACAAGGCTATATATGTTATGGTTTTCACGACTTCCACAATTTTTTTTTTCAATTATTAGAAAATAATAACAACATGTTTTTTGTTATTTATTATAGGTACATGTATGATTATTAGTTTTACTTCACCTAAAATCCACTTAATGACTTGCCTCTTTAAGATATTGATTCCATGACAAACAAGGTTGTATAAGTAATGAGGTTTTTTCCTCAGTTGTTAATAAATTTAGCTTAGCTGGAAGATAACCCCAATCCCATGAAACACCATATCATAATTTATCCATTCCAATTTCTTCAATATTCTTTTAAAGCAGTATAAACAATTTGTAGTATTAATTTCCATATTACATTACTTAGTTCCGGGACCATATTTTCAATTACAGTATACACAATACAATTACATTTCTATAAATATGCTACAACTTAACACATATTTTCTAATGAACAAAACCATGAACACATTACCAAACAGAAAAATAAATTTATTTAACACTTATTTGTGTTTCTATTCCTGCTTACTCGGGTCTGCCACATTTCACAGAAATAACTTAGAGAAATAATTTTTCGAAGTAATTTACAGAAATTCATAGAAATTCTTTCCAACCTACACAGAAATACTTATCTTTACAAGGTTAGTTAGGTTTCGATTGGAAATTACTAAGGAAGGGAGAATTCTCGAACCAACCATTGATCTTGTTATCACCCTTAATGCTCCGCTGATATGATTTCCCTTCAAAGCAGTCTTTCTTGGACAGAGACCAAATCATACCTACACAAGAATTCCACTCAAGAATTTTTATTCAATGTTCCCACAATTGAGGCTTATATGGAAACTCCAATGGTTAGAACAACCTCAAGAATTTCACTATGGTAGTGTTTTGCCTTACCTCAAAAGTGTCATGTCTTGGTAATAAGTTTCCTTCTCCTTTTCCTTGATTGACTTAGGTTCCTCTCCACCCTCTTGGCTCTCTGTTTTCCGAACTCGGATATTTATCTCTAGAAGAGGACTAATTTTACATTAATTGCCTGATGGGTAAATTTTCATTTAGCATTTTAACTTTCCCATAATTCCTTGGCTGACCATAACTGATCTCGTTAAAATAATGTGTTCATTTCTAACATTATTTTAGACCTTATTTAGCCCACATTTTGCCAATTACCTTTTAGTAAAATTAAATTAGAATATTTATTTATTCACTGAGGAGTGTTACAAATGATGTCAATCAAATTACTATGTATAACACATTTTTTTCTTAAATATATAATCAGAAAAGACTTAAAAAAAAAGACAGTTAAAGAAACATATAATATTTACATTCTATTAGGAGTTTCCTTCCCCACTTCAAGGGAATTCTAGTTATTGTATATCATAGAAGAAGGACAAAACTACTTCGATGGAAGAAGCTCTTTGAAAACATTATGAGGAAAAGTCTTTCAATTGTTGTAGATCTATTTTGATGGTTTAGGTTACACTTAACTTTATAATAAATTGGAATTAAATTTGTTCACTTCTACATTAAAAAAATATTAAGATATTATATTTTTAATTTATAAAATATAGATTATTTTATAACACATTTTTTCTTAAATATATAATCACAAAAGACTTTAAAAAATGATAGTTAAAGTGAAATATAATATTTACATTCTATTAGGAGTTTCTTTCCACACTTCAGGGGAATTCTAGTTATTGTATATCATAGAAGAAGGACAAAACTAACTCGATGGAAGAAGTTCTTTGAAAACATAGTTAAAAATAATTAATATTATTTTGTATTAATGGAGAAAATGGTTACATTGTTGTAACGTTCTCCCTAGTTTAGGATTAGTTCCTAAAGTTTAGGGGTTTGGGTGCAACTTCCTAATTCCTAGTATTGTATTTAATGATGTAATCTTTCATTGATGAATAATAGAGTGTACGAGAGTGATCTATCTATTTTGGTGAGTGTAGTCTCCAGGTGCAAGCCACACCTTAGAGCTACATCTCTTTCTTTTCAATTCAGTTCACATTTTATCTTGGTATCAGAGCTCAGATTGGGTGAGCCTGATCTTTTGTCACCTTGTGACTGAAGTGCCTTTGTAGCTAGCTTACCTATGTGGTAGAATTGCCTGTGTGGCAAAATTGCCTGTGCGGCTTGAAGTGCCTTTGTGGTCGCGTGTACACAAGAGGTATGTGCTCAATTGAGAAGGTGGACTGCAGAACACCTGGCTCGGACTCAGATATATATATATATATATATATATATATATATATATATATATATATATATATATATAGATATATTTCTGAGTGGAGAGGATATTGGCGCGCTTTTTGCGCTAACAGAAGCGCCAGGAGGAGGAATTAGCGCGGATTTTTTGGGATTATTCACGCCAGAGCGCCAGAACATCCAATTGGCGAGGAATTTAAGGAGGAAATCGCGCCAGCAAAAATACTCTAACTGCTTTTTAATTGGCGCGGGTTTTTCGCTCGGGATCGCACCGACACAAAGGGGATTTTTTCTCACGCCGATTGAGGACGCACAAATCTTCCTTCAAGGGGATCTGCGGGAAGCCTCAACTTCGTTTGGCGGTTTGCAAGGGGTGCAGATCGGCGAAGTTGCAGATCTATCTGGGAGAGGCAGATCGGATCAATTTTGATCAGATCAATTCTTCGGCTGTATTGGAAACACCGAATTTGCTCATTGGAGTGGGATTGCCAGACACTATAGATCGGTGGCAGAGGTGACAGATCGATCTGATAGGTATTGTTTTTTTTGTTGTTGGGTAGATTCAGAATGAGTAATACGATGGAATCTTACCTTAACGAGTCTGGTAAACTTAATGGATCTAACTTCACGAATTGGAAGTTTAAGATCCAGACCTTGCTCGAGGGTGCGAATGCTTGGTCCATAGTTACAGGCGATGAGCAGAAGCCAAACGGAGGGCCACAGGAGCAAGATTGGGAAAAACGAGAGAACAAGGCCAAAGTCTTGTTGAAGATGTCTGTGAAGGACAATGTTATTGCGCACATCAGAGACTGTAAAACGTCCACGGATATCTGGACGAAAATCAAAAGTTTGTATGAGACCCAGAATATAAGCAAAGTCTTGGCACTTAAAAGCAAGCTATTTTCAATGAGGATGGACGAAAGGGAGACTGCTACTACATTTGTTGTGTGAATTAAAGATGTGAAAGACGGATTGGGGGCCATCGGGGTGGCGGTGTCTGATGAAGATCTTGTTGCAATCACAATGAACGGGATGCGTGATGATTTTCAAACGTTCATCACTGGAGTATCGACAAGGGAGAAAGCGCCCACATTTGATGATCTCACTGGGATCTTGCAGTAAGAGGAGGAGCGGCGGTAGAACTTGAACCCCCAGAGTGATGATCTTGCGCTGATGGCGAAACGACGATCATCCAAAGGAAAGCAGTCACAGCAGCAATCAAAGCAGAAAGGAGGAACATCACATAAGAATCTGCATTCTCATAAAGGTATGCTTGCAAATCATTCTGAAAAGAAATGTTATTATTGTGGAAAGAAGGGTCATATACAGAGTGAATGTTATAAGAAGCAGGCTGATGATGCAAAGAGGAGGCAGGAAAATGCAAAGCACAGAGGATACTTTGTTGAAGAAGAAGACTTCAGTCATGAATTTCGACTGTTCACAGTCAATTGTGCCCTTTCAGCATCTAATGAAGATGACATTTGGTATGTCGATTCTGGAGCATCCTCTCACATGACAGGTAAAAGGGAGAATTTAAGTATGGGGGATTTACGCAGTGCAATATATTAGATATCATTTTTGGGATTCAACTGCGTTAAGTAAGTCATTCAAACGTATGACCATTTCCATGAGAGGTAGTCGTAACTGACTAATTTCTCATGATATTTGAATAGTTCACTTAGCACTCATTGCATCGGGTGATGCTCACAGGGGTGAAGAAGTGGGATTGAAACTAGTGAAATGTGGAGAACAAATCACATAGCATCAATCATCACTTCCGGGGCTTGCACCCGGTAACCAGGAGAATTTTGATAGTCTTGAAGAAAGTATAAATGGATCAAAAATATATCTAGGAGATGATAGTGGATACGATATTAAAGGTCATGGGGTGATTTCAGTTAAGTTATCAAATGGAAAAATTAGTCACCTTACAAATGTTTTATATGTACCTGGAATTAAGAAAAATCTGATATATGTATCCATGATGGCTGATCAAGATATGCAAGTCAAGTTCTTCAAGACTCATTGTGTGATAAAGGATTGTAGGAATGAAATAGTTGCAACAGGCATGCGAGTTGGAAGCCTATACAGACTGGATGCAAAAAGCATACCAAAGCAAGCCATGGTTGCAGAAGGATCGACAGCCGAACAACTCTGGCATCAGAGGTTTGGCCATTTGAATTTGCAGGACCTCATGTTATTGCAGAAGAAAGGTATGGTCGAGGGACTCCCTATCTTTCGTAATATTCAGTTAAATTGTGATGGTTGTGCCTTAGGAAAAATGCATAGAGAACAATTTCCTGTGCATGATAGCAGGAAGGAAACAGACATTTTAGAACTAGTGCAAAATGATGTATGCGGGCCTATGCAGACAAGGTCGCTAGGAGGAGCATACTATTTTTTGCTATTTACTGATGACTGCACTAGATATTCATGGGTTTATTTTTTGAACAAGAAAAGTCAGACTTTCCAGTGGTTTATAGAATTTAAAACCTTGGTGGAAAAGCAGTTTGGTAAGAGTATAAAAATTCTCCGATCTGATCAAGGGGGAGAATACAAGCTAAAGGAATTCATGAAATTCTGCAAATCACACGGGATTGTTCAGCAGTATACAGTGCCACACACACCACAACAGAATGGAGTTGCAGAGCGCAAAAACAGAACCTTGGTGGAGTGCGCAAGGAGCATGTTACAAGGCAAGGGTCTGTCTAATAGCTTTTGGGTAGAGGCTATTAATATTGTTGTATATTTGAAGAACAGAAGTCCTACCAGGTATCTTGGCTTCAAAACCCCTTTTGAAGCTCTATATGGATTTAAACCAGCAGTAAACCATCTAAGAGTATTTGGGTCAAAAGAATTTGCCCATATACCCAAAGCTGATAGGAAGAAATTAGACCCTAAAGCAGTTAAATGCATCTTTGTTGGTTATGGCACAGAATTTAAAGCATATAAATTATTCAATCCTGAGTCTCGTAAGACATTTGCAAGCAGGGATGTAGTGTTTCATGAACAGGTACAGGAAGGGAAAGATGACATTGGTGATGATTGGCACATTCCATTATTGTTGGAGGAAAGCAGCGAGGATGAAAGAGAGCAAGAGCAGAAAGAAGAGCAAAAAGAAGAACAACAAGAAGGTGATAATGCAAGCCCAGTTATAGCAGAAGAAAACAAATTTGAGGTAAGTCCCCTACCAAGGAGGTCAGGTAGGAAGACTCAATTACCATTAAAATTGAGAAACTATGCTTTGATGTCAAAGGTTTTGAACATTGTAGAACCCTCTAATTACAAAGAAGCTAGTCAATTTAAGGAATGGAGAGCTGCAATGAATGAAGAGATGGAATCAATTCTTAGAAATCACACTTGGGATTTAGTTGAGCTGCCTAATAATAAAACACCCATAGGATGTAAATGGTTGTTTAAACCAAAAATGAATGCAGATGGAAGTATAGAAAAGTTAAAAGATAGGCTGGTTGCAAAAGGATATTCACAGCAGGAAGGTATAGATTTTGATGATACTTTTGCACCTGTAGCAAAGCTAAATACAATCAGAATGCTTATTGCTTTAGCTACTAAATGTAATTGGGAATTACACCAGCTTGATGTTAAATCTGCATTTTTAAATGGTGACTTAAAAGAGGAAATTTACTTAGTACAGCCAGAAGGATTTGTAAAGCAGGGGCAGGAACATCTTGTTTGCAGATTGAAAAAGGCTTTATATGGTTTAAAGCAAGCACCGAGGTCTTGGTATGAAAAGGTTGATTCTTTCCTTGTAGAGCATGGTTTCCATAGAAGTTTAAATGACCCAAATTTGTATACCAAGTACAATAATCAGGGGCAGATTATTTTGATTTCTTTGTATGTGGATGACATGATTATAACAGGAAATGCAGATGATTTAATCAGAGGAATCAAAAGGCTTATGGCACAAGTTTTTGAGATGAAAGATCTCGGAAGCCTTCACTATTGTCTGGGATTAGAAGTATGTAGATATACTGGGCAAACTTTTCTTACCCAAGGGAAGTATGCTAGAAATCTGTTGGAAAAGTTTGGTATGGATCAGTGTAGATCAGCAGCGACACCTTTGCAGCAGAATCTGAAATTGAGCAGTGATGATGGCACTAAGGAGGTCGATGCCACAATGTATAGACAGCTGGTTGGCAGCTTGATATATCTTACAACAAATAGACCTGACTTGGCATACTCTGTTAGTGTGTTGAGCCAATTCATGTCGAAACCGCTTGAAAGTCACTGGATAGTAGCAAAGAGAGTGTTGAGGTATCTTTGTGGTACTGTTAATTATGGTATTTTATACATTGATGTATCTGATGTTACTCTAGCAGGTTTTTCAGACTCAGACTGGGTAGGTAACCTGGATGATCGAAGGTCCATCACAGGTTATGCATTTAACATAGGTTCCGGGGTCATAACTTGGAGCAGCAAGAAGCAGAGTACTATAGCCTTGTCTTCATGTGAAGCTGAGTATCAAGCATTGTGTGTAGCAACGTGTGAAGCGATCTGGTTGAGAAGGCTTCTCAAAGATGCAGGAAAAGAACAGAAGAATCCCACTTCCATCAAAAGCGACAACCAGAGCACCATTAAATTAGCATACAATCCAGTGTTTCACAAAAACACCAAACATATAGACACTCAGTTTCATTTTGTTAGAGAGAAAATACAGTCAAAAGAAATTGTTGTTGAATATTGTAAAACTTGTGACAATGTAGCTGATATTTTCACAAAGCCTCTTGTACGAGTGAAATTTGAATTGTTTAGAAAGATGCTAGGAGTCCAGGAGAACCCTTTCTCCATTAAGGGGGGGAGTTAAAAATAATTAATATTATTTTGTATTAATGGAGAAAATGGTTACATTGTTGTAACATTCTCCCTAGTTTAGGATTAGTTCCTAAAGTTTAGGGGTTTGGGTGCAACTTCCTAATTCCTAGTATTGTATTTAATGATGTAATCTTTCATTGATGAATAATAGAGTGTACGAAAGTGATCTCTCTATTTTGGTTAGTGTAGTCTCCAGGTGCAGGCCACACCTGAGAGCTACATCTCTTTCTTTTCAATTATGTTCACATTTTATCTAACATTGTGAGGAAAAGCCTTTTCCTTCCCCACTTCAGGGGAATTCTAGTTATTGTATATCATAGAAGAAGGACAAAACTAATTCGATGGAAGAAGCTCTTTGAAAACATTGTGAGGAAAAGCCTTTCAATTGTTGTAGATCTATTTTGATGGTTTAGGTTACACTTAACTTTTTAATAAATTGGAATTAAATTTGTTCGCTTCTACATTAAAAAATTATTAATATATATAATAATAATTTTAAAATCTATAAATATCACGAAAATACAATTAAATTTATAAAACATAAGAAAATAATTAAATTAATACTATCACAATTTTAAAACGAATAGAACAATTGAAAAATAATTTAATAAATCCTAATATCTGTCGGCTAAACATCTCATACATCTCTATATATATTTGGAAAAATAAGATTAGTCTTTCAATAATCTTTCACATCCTGAAGATGAACCAACAATAAGACTAGTCTTTCAATAATCTTTCACATCTTGAAGATGAACCACCATTGCTGGTTCGAAACGTCAATGAAAAAGAAACCTAATGCAATGTATCCAGAAGATAATCTAAATAGATTATTTAGTTTGCGTGAAATTTAACTTTCATAAAATTTTAAATTAAATTTTTTGGAAAAAAATAGATAAAAAATATATGAAAGATACAGAATATATATATATATATATATATATATATATATATATATATATATAATTACTCAAAAGACACATATAAACCATTATTCAAAGAAAATAAGTGATTTACTAATTACTCAAAAGGCGCATATAAACCATTATTCAAAGAAAATAAGTGATTTACAACAAAAATAGGATATAATTCTTTACATGACTTCTATTTTTTTTTATATAAATATTATTTGAAAGAGATTTATTCCTGGAAGGTTCTCCTTTGTTATAAATACTAGTGTTAGTTTATATTCTTGGTTATAGGCATATGTTTCCACTAGCATATATATGATGCATAAAATTAGTAGGGTTTTAATGATACCCCTTACTTCCTCACATTTTTTTTTTGTTGTAAACAAGTAAATATTGAGCGAGTGTAGATGTTGAATGTATGCATGACATACTAAATGTGTACATAGTTTATTGTGTGAGTGCACTATTTTGAATGGAAAAACACAAAGAAGAGGAAGTAGTCCAGAAACAACGCTAAATCCATATGTTTTCTATTTTCATTTTACCAATTTCCCTGCTCAAGTTCCAATTTGATAAAAATAAAGAAGTTATCCATGTTAGAGTGAGTGATTTTCTTGGCATATCATGATCTAGTGGAATAATATTACAAGCGGATTAAAATTTGAAGTACTTAATGTTTTTTGTGTTAAATATTTTTTAGTTTTAGAGGAACTTTCCCCCAACTCCACCTACTCATGTTGAAGAGAGGATGATAGGGATGTTTCTAGTTGGACCTTGCGATGGGCGCTATACTATGTGGTGTTGGAGTGCAAAGATTAATGCATGCATATTGGATTACATTTATGATTCACTTAGATTTTAATTACAATGGAAACTATTAGTTGAAAAGGTACAAAGCAGATATCAAACTCTATATTTGTTGAGGTCATACTCCCAAAAACCATGACTTTGATGGGATGTGACTAAATATACCTATAGAGAATAACATATATTCTTAGTAGACATTTAATTTAATTTTCTTAATACATATCTTCTTATTTCTATTTAATAACATATTTCTAAGATTGATGTTCAATATTGATTTCATAGGCCACAAAATCCTTAGACACTTGTTTTATTATGTAAAATAAGGAATATAACTTTTTGTTCCTACTTAAGTTAGTTAAGAATATAGTACTGTTGTTATTAATTGGAAATTATCATGATATAAAGTGTGTAATGTAAATGATTATATTAATTAACTAATTTTTTTTAACCATGTTAGACTATTATGAAATTCGTTTATATATATATATAATTGTAAAACATTAATTTATGTTTTTCTCTTTTTTTAAAAACAATTAAAAAAACTAAAAATTTCAAATAAGATTTATTTTTTTTAATCAATTTATGAATGAAAACACTGGAACAAAAAAATTCATGAAATTGTGAATAACAACACCATGCATTCAAGAGGAGGATGAACACACAATTCTTATTATCCCATTCCATCTACGACATGGGACTATTAGTAATCGATACTTTTTATCGACATTAGTCTGTGCATAAATAAACGTTTCAATCTATACTTTTTTATGGTATTTCACAAAATCATTTCTCTGAACGTATCAAATAAGAACAACCATTTTTTTGACGGAAATAAATTTTTAGGATCTTATTGAGCCTCTTCCTGAGGCACCAATCTATATTCTCAACTTATTTCTTAAGTTAAAAGTTTTTCGTCATTCATATTTTTTTCAAGTTAAAATAATGGGAAGTAATGCTAACATTACTTCATTAGCATTAATGGTTTACTTCATAAAAACTTTTCTTTTTCACTGGAACATCTCAACATCCCACCATAACAAATTTTCATGAACGCTAACCGCATGGATATCTCCATGTGCATATACTCTGAATTGACCACCTGTCATTACCTCTGACGGTTCAACATACTTGGTTGTATCTTGCAAGGTGAGTAGTCTATAGCAACATTCACGACACTGCAATTGAATACCTCATATAAAAATAGTCTGTAGTGAACGTAATAATGAGTCGAGCATACTTGGTTGCAAGAGGGCAGTCAATAGTCGCATTCCCGACACTACTTACTCTTAGCAACTATGCCCTGCAATTGCAATTTGTCATCATTCCTATGTGCCCAGCAATTGAAACTAACCATTGAAATTAATTTCGATATAAGTATACTCAACCAAGATTATGCTTATGCGGGTTTATTTTTCCCAGCGGAAAATGGGGTGTTGGAGCTTTAAAGAAAAGGTATTGCTAGAAAATGGGGTGTTGGAGCTTCAAAAACAAGGTATTACGCGGAAATGGGGTCTTGGAGCTTCAGAAACAAGGTATTACCAACTTTTGTACTTCGAACTCACTCTCGACTGTGGTGGAAGTTATAGAGAGTGATTTGAACCAGGTAATCTGGGAAATATAATTCCCCACTGAATTTTGGCTTTCGGATTTTGTTGTAGGCAACCCAAATTATGGTTACCTCCCTTGCTAGAAATAAACCTCATATGGAAGTGAAGAAGAAGGTTGAGCCAGAGGTATTCTTGTTATTATTTTTCTTTTGGTCTTTTATTTTTTTGTTTTTTTCTGTTTTTCGTTTTATATGTTTTCTAATTTTTTTGCAAAAACTTCGAATGGTTATAGTTTTTATTAAAGCATGGTTGTCGTTTCACTATAGAGCAGCTTAATGTAAAGAAAAAATTAATTTTTTTGAGACAAGGGCTTCAGATAGACCCAAAGTTTCAATGACCGCATACTATTTATGTGCAACACAACTTTAAAGCTTATTGTTGAAAATCAATTCTATATTGGAAGAAAAACATACAACTTACCTGATAATAAAAGTCAAATTAGACTGTGATAAAGAAAATATTTTGACGTCATCATATTTGTCACAATATACCTAGACACTATGGTCATAAACTTGTCTCCATAAGATTCACTCCATGCTATTGGAATAATCCGGCCATCCCATCCCCATTCGATATTTCTCCCAAATGCTTGCTCCATGGCACACTTTTCAAGACGTGACATCTAGCTACCAATTGCATTTGTTTCTTCCTCACTTGAGTCATATCTACAATGAAATTACTTGGGGATATAAGATGTAATTACGAACTTATTCCCAAAACATTAGCTCACGAGTCTCCCAATTTGGAGATTTGAGCTATATGCACATAGAGCAAGGATGACCATTAGACTATCTTTCAAGCCTAGAACAAAGATGATCATTAGACAATTTGTCGAGGATGGAGCATAAATAGAATAAAACCCCAACCACCCTACTTGTGAGCATGTAGGTGATCCATACAGACCTATTGCAAGCATATAAATGTAAAGACACAATGTTGAAACTCTGCCTTCGCTATCCAATTTGTTGAAGGAATTTCTATTCATCCCATGCTTGGTAACTCCTTCACTACAACAAACCGAATGATTAAAGGCTTGTCTATCATAAGGATTGGTGCATTGATGTTGGAAGAGAACTAAAATCTTGGGGGATAGTAAGATTTTAGTGAGATCCCAAGAGCTAGATGAAGAGTTTCGATCTAAAGTGACACTTGGCTTAACTTGATTGAAGTCCCACTTGTCAGTTCAATATTTTTTATTAAACTTTAATTATTTATTATTTTATTGTATTTATTTTTTAATTTGAATTAAATTTTTCATTTTTAATTTAAATATATTAAGATAATAAACTACAGCTTCAGGAAACATGACTTTCATGCACGAAGCATGCCTGGCTCACCCTTTCTCTAAAAGAATTATTTTGGGTAGCTGGAACAATGGCAGTCGGAATTGCTTCAATTATTTCTAGTGGCTACCACCTAAGAGCCTAGAGGAACGATATCTTAGAGGAGAAACTTCTTCTTCTTCTTTTGATAGCTTTTTCTTTCATGTAAATCATCTTGACAGAGAAAATTATATAATTTTTTCTATTTTTATATTAAGTCTACTAGAGGAGCATTAATAGTTGTGCCATAGGTTGTTGCATAGTTGGGATGGATTGTTTTGAGCTGAAAGATTCAATTTCATATCATGAATAGGGAAAATTTGGGATTCATCATTGAAAAATATGGAAAGTCTATCCACCCAATTTGTTTGAAGAAGAGATTGTGCTACTAATATTTCTTTTTTGTTTTTGTTTTTATTTTGTTAAAGCTTACTTATCCAAAAATTAATTGAAAACTTCTAAATTCAAAATAGTTGGTAGTAGGGATAGTACAAGTATTTCACTTACTCTAGGGATCCAAGCTGCATGAATCTATCGTTCTTTTAGCCATACGCCCATAGTGTACGAGGATACATGCAATATGAAATAAAGTCCCATGACCAACTCCAACCTCTGGAGTTTTGGTGTTTGGTATATATTTTCAATAGCCCCACATGTGTTCTACATGAAATTTATCAATAAAATTTTCAGTCAATTGTTGGCATTATGACACATTTGTTGTACTTGATGGAAACTCACTTGTAGAAGAACAACTCACTTGTATATGGTAACTAGATGAATCTACAGGAGAGATATCAAATGTGATAGAATGCATGGAATTTATGTTTACAGATGTGACAAAATGCAAGGAAGTTCAAAGGAATCAATTCAAAAGTAATGTACAATGGAAAATCACATTATAACACGTCTATTCAAAGGGAACAAAGTAATGGTACAAAGGAATAGGATGAAGGAACAAAGGAATACAGATCAAAATGAAGAAGTTCAAGAAAAAAGGACATTTTCAAGTATCTTAAGTTGTATACACAGGTTCACTATGCAAAAAAAGTGTGTACAGATGGGTTCACTGTACAAAAAAAGTGTATACGTATGCATGCACTTTCATAGAAGAAAAAGCATGTATGGGATGAAAAATTAAGGAAATTAAGGTGAAAGAATACCAAGGGTCAATACCATGGTATTAGCCCACAATATTAAACAGAGTAATGGTTATTTCATCCCGTCTAAGAATACCAAAGGTTCTAAGTGTTATTTTGATCAGAGGTATTGAGTAAGGATAAAACTATACAAGGAGGAGAAGATCAAAGGATTAAGCACAAGAGTAATGAATATGTTGTGAAGTGCTGGATTGAAATGGAATATTCATGTTATGGGTTTTTGATGCTTTGCTTGATATGAAATAAGTATGCACCTAAGTGTTTGATGATGGATGAGATGTAATGATGGATTAGGATCATAATGACTTATCATTACGTGATCTGATAATGGATTGGCTAGGTCTGATTGTTAACGCACGTTTCATTCTTTATATGTGATGATCTGGGTCTAACTGAAGTCTGGAATTGTAGTGAAGTTATAAGTAAGTATTTGCAGATCTATACGATGGTTCGCTTCGGTGAAGGTGTGTATACACGCTGGTTCGGCTCTCTGAAGTAGCGTATGCAAAAGAAAATGTTGATGTTCAGGGATGACTTATCTATCAGATCAGTGCTGTTGTTTTATTGTTGTTTGTCAATGAAGTCTTCTTAGATATTAAAGTAAAACTGAATGCATAAAGAGTTTGTGTGTGATTGATTGATTGGTTGAGTAGAAGGGTGATCCTTGCTGCTATCTATTTAGAAATTTGTAAATTCGCAATAGATCTTCATAATGTTAATGATTAGTACAATTTGTGGTTGAGAAGTTTTAGGATTCAATATCTGTAAAGGTATACCTAGGTTGGGCTAAAGGAAGTTGTGTATACACGTAGGTTGGCTTCATCGAAGGAGCGTATACGTTCTAACACATGATTTTTGAGGTTACAGTTGGTTATATCTTTTGAAGCAGTGTTCTAGGTTCAGATATGTGTACTAGTTACAATGATCTGTTTGTTCTAGTTGATTGGTTGAATTTTATTAAGTTTGAATGAATGGTTGATTCAATTGTTTCAGAGGTTCAGCGATTGTTTGATTCAATATGTTAGAGGTTTCAATGATTGATTGATACAGTGATTGTTAATTCAGAGATTGATGATTGGTTTCAGTTATGTCAGAGATTGATGATTGGGTTTCAGTGATTGGTTTTCATGGTTGTATTGTAGTGGTGATTTATTTTGAGCTTCAATGTTACGAATGGGTCCAGTGTGAAAATTTGATGAAACGTGGCCTTCATATTGTAGTATTGTGTACCAAGAGCATCTAGTGTGAAAATTTATGAAACGTGGTCCCTAGAGGATACTGAGGGTTGGAGCCTTCAGTGAGGAAGTCAAAGCTTCCGGCTAGTACTAGCTAGTGATTTGATCAGGGGGTTGGATGTCCCTTCTAGTAGAAATTGGAGAACGAGTGAAGGTTGTAGCCTTCGATAGGTCAGAGCCTGCGTACTAGTAAACATATTAGCTAGTACAAGAACTAGGGTGTTGTAACTCCTTTCCAGTAGAAGCTGGAGAACAAGAGAATGTTGTAGCCTTCTACAGGTGGGTGTCTATGTACTGGTATGATCCTACACTGGTACAAGATTGTAGACATATTATTCTTTATATTAAAAGAAGACAAAGACAACAACAACAGGTCGTTTTTCTCCCGCATTGGGTTTCCAGCTTAAATCTTGGTGTTCATGTGTGTTTCTTATGTGTGATGGTTTATTTTCTTATTACTACACATGGTTATTGTTTAACGTTTAAATAAAGTACTAATGCATTGATTAAATATTGACATATGATGAATTAACTAAATCATAAGTTCATTGGATATACGTTGGTTTCTTTAAGAATAGTTGTGTGCACATGTCAGTTCCCTTCACTGAAGTAGCATATGTAAATCTAATTATGGAAATGAAAAATTTATTGATTTGACTAATACTGATTCACCCCCCCTCTCACTATTATTTACAGCATCAATGAAATCCGTTTTTATGAATAACTACACGGTTTTTGAGATAACTGTAGCATACTTAGTAATAATGGCTAATGTGTTGGAACAAAACAAAAATATCATGACAACCATCGTAGTAATGCTAAATCCATCATTCTAAGAGATGTTAAGAAGTTGGATAGTTTCAATCAATGGAAGGCACAATATTGCATGGAGGTGATTACGATTTGAGCCACACATCATGTGAATTTGGTTTTTGTAGATAGGATTTTGCAAAGAGGGATTTGGAAGTTTTTTCTTTATGAATACAATTCCAATTACCATACTAATGCAAAATCAGCTAGGAACAATTTACAATGCTATTGATGTTTGAGCATGATCAACATAATGGGTCTTTATAGGATATAGGGGACCTTTTTTTGATGGGAAATTGGTGGTTAATGGAGTAACTCAGAATTCTTTCTCCTCTAGATGAAAGGTCATATAAGAATGAATGGAGTAGATTGTTGTGTGGAGCCTCCAAATAAGATCTTCTCTTGCTATCATCCTTATATTATTTAAGGACCCATATACATATCCTTAAAAAATGACCCATATACATATCCCTAAAAATGAGACAGATGGTCAATGCATAGAGAGTTATTAATGCTTAGGGTTTGTGTTATGAAACTAGCTCAAGAAAGGATAGAAATGATAGATCAACACCTTAGAATTCAGCCTCTTCGAGGGGGAAACCTCCTTTACATTACATAAATGAACAATTCTTGGATGATACAAATGAAAAGACTTCCTTTCTATATATAGGAGTCTAAGGGGTCATAACATAATTAGAGCCGACATAACAATAATAATGTAAGGGCACAATAATAACAATAGTGGGCTTCTATGCGGCAGAATAGTAACAATATGGGCACTACATGGGTACATCAATATAATAAGTGGGTTATACTAATAACAATAAGGGGTTACACTAGTAGTATAGGGGCCTAACATGCCCCTCTCCTTCAAAAAGCATTGTCCTCAACACTTGAGTAGTTCTTGATGCTTCTGTATAAAATTCTTGTCCTCCCATGTGGAATATTCAGCGGGTAAGTTCTTCCACATCATCAGATACTCTGAAATTGATCGATTTCGTAGCTATCGAGTTCTTTTTTCTATGAGTGCTCCAGGTTCCAATATGATCTTTCCTTCCTCTTCAATTTCTGGCAATATTGTTTAAATTGGGATCTTTTGCAACTTTTGAATAAGTGGCCATACTTCTTTGTCCTTCTTCCATTCATCCCTTGCTTTGTTTATCCAATCTGGTGGGATAATATAAATAGCACAAAACAATGCTTCCACATCCTCATCCTTGAAGAGTCTTCCCATTCGGTAAGGTCGCCATTTTTTAAGTGCATGTAGTATTGCCAACATTTCCTTCTCATAAATAGATTGCTTGAGATGTAGCAGTAAAAATACCCAATCACCTACATCAAAAAAAAATTCACTGTGATGTTGATCTACCTGTTGTTTCGTTTGATTTTGCACCGAAGTGGCGTTATCCTTTAAAAGTTGGAGAACTTGTTGTTGATGCTCAATGTGATCTTTCACTGCTTGAATCTTTTTCTTCTTGATATGTCCTTCTATCTCTAGAGTTTGAGGAGTGGTAATTTCTTCCAATCCTTTGCAAGATATGGTCAGATTCATTTCTTGATGCTCGATGTGATCTTTCACTTCTTGAACATTTTTCATCTTTATATGTCCTTCTATCTTGATAGTTTGAGGAGTGGTAATTTCGAACAATGAATTACAAGATATGGTTGGATTCATTTCTTCTTTCTCGATGTGATCTTTCACTTCTTGCACCTTTTTCTTCTCAATATGTCCTTCTATCTTGAGAGTTTGAGGAGTGCTAATTCTTGCCAATGCTTTACAAGATATGGTCTGATTCATTTCTTCTTTCTCTGGGGCGGGGTCCTGGCGTATATTTTCTACTTTTGATGTTTCTTGATCCTTTTCCTCCTCTTCTTCATATTCTATGTAAAATAATTTCTTCTCAGCACACTTATGACCTTTAGTGCATTTGCTATCACAATTGTAACAAAGCCCTTTTTCTTCCAATTGTTGTGGTGTAACCCTTGTAGGTTGTGGAAGGCTAGGAGAAGCAAAACTTGCTTCTTTATAGTTGTGAGGGGTATGCTTCCTGGTTTCCATAATTTTGCTTTCCACTATGTCACAAAGCCCTTTTACTCTTTCCAATTGTTGTGGTGTTGCTCTAAAGAAGGTGTTGCTCTTTGTATCCTCATAATGTGCTATCATTTCCTTCGTGAAAATTGACCACGTAACAAGTCGCTTATGAGAACAAAGCCCTTCGTACCATAAAAATTGATCTGGTTCTAAATATGAAAATGCAATACATACCTTTTGTAACAGTTGTACACCATGTAGATCAAAATATTGCTCCATATGAAGTATCCAATTTACCGGATCCTTGCTATCAAACTTCCTCATCTTGTTTTTTCTTGATTTTAGGAGGTCGACCTTGAAATGACTAGAACTCTGCACTTTCGGATCTTTAAGTTCTGAAATTGTGATCTATAGTAGCCCTCTTTGTCCTCTTTCCAATGCCACCAGTCTGATCCAAATTGGATTCTCTAAGAAAGAGTTATGCACAATTTCCCAAGATGACCTGATTATAGACCTTTCAAGAAGAGCGAAATTGTATGAAGTGCCACGTGTCACTGTTTCGAAGTTTGGATCTAAAAAATGCATACGAGAAACTAAAATCCGTCCTCTTTCTGTACCTTCTTACGAAATTTCAATCCGATCCCCAGAGAGAAAGTTATGACGATTTTTCCCAGGTCACCTGTTTGGAATGTAATTTAGGAGTCTGCAAAAAGACCAACTTCCTCAAATCATATCTCTGCAAATATTGCACAAAACGCTAGGAAATTCGGACCCAAGGTTGAGTGTGATTTCTTCTCAAATGGGTTTTTTTTGTGACTTCTGAAACGTCACAAAAAAAAAGTTATAGCGAAAATGCCACGATGACCTGTCTGGAGCAGCAAAACCCTAGAATCCAAAGCTCTGATACCAAATGTTATGAAACCAGCTCAAGAAAAGATAGAAAAGATAGATCAACGCCTTAGAATTCAGCCTCTTCGAGGAGGCAACGTCCTTTACATTACATAAATGAACAATTCTTGGATGATACAAATGAAAAGACCTCCTTTCTATATATAGGAGTCTAAGGGGTCATAACATAATCAGAGCGACATAACAATAATAATGTAAGGGCACAATAATAACAATAGTGGGCTTCTATCGAGCACAATAGTAACAATATGGGCACTACATGGGTACATCAATATAATAATTGGGTTGCACTAATAACAATAAGGGGTTACACTAGTAGTATAGGGGCCTAACAGTTTTCATCCTAATATATATGAGCATGATTACCCATCCCAAGCTTCCATACTCATTAGAAAGATACTGGCAATAAGACCCAACATTGAGGCCAAATTTTTCCGAAGTGACAATGAGTTATATTTTAGGTTTCCAAACTACTTACAAGTATATTATAGGGAAATTGTTTTGTTGAACTTTAGACTTGTGTCAAATCTATGTTTATAAGATGTTATGATGATTATTACTTTCATAGAATAGAGTAGTATGAAATGAAAACTTGAATATCAAATGCAATTTGGAAATGTAAACTTTTGCATTATATTTAGTGCTAAATAGAGAATGCAAAACATAAATCAAAATAAATTTTGAAGAATTCTAAGAAAATGCATCTAATAATATTTGGAAATGATGTTTTTGAAATTCAAAATAAATTTAGAAATGATTTTTTTTTGCAATAAACTAATTATATTTCACTCTGAGAAAGTGTTTCTAAACACTGCGTCTTCAAGCAACTCCTAATGAACTGAGGGGACAAAATTTTTTCACTGTATGATATTAGGGTAGTTGCATTATTCTCACTATGTGAGTAGTGCTCTTGAGTATCCATTATGTTATCATCTGTTGTTAAGGACCTATGATCGCGATATTCCTTTCACTGTATAAAGTGGTCGGTTGATGATGCAGAGATGATGAATCGATATATGTTTGAGATTTCCTGATTGTTGGGGCTCTATGACCACTATCTTTATTTCACTGTACAAAGTGGCAGGTCAATTAAAACATGGGGATTCTAATTACTCAAAGAATAGGGGAGACAAGGACCTATCTCCATGCCAGTAGGAGGCAATTAGGCATTCCATCCCATTGCCAAGGCTCTATGACCACTATATTATTTTCACTATACAAACTGGTGGGTCGATCAATACAAGGATGCGGGATTTTGGAACTCATGCGAGACACAGTGTTCATGTCTTATATACTTATCATTATTATGGGATCATTGGATCAACCCCTAGCCTATCCCCAGACCTCCATTGTCCTGTGCTTCCTAATGCATTCCAACCTTGTAAAAAAGGTGCATCAGTTCTTGGTTCCCAAACCTGTAAGGTCACTAGTACTTACACCATATGTCCATGTTTGAAATAAATATTCCCTATGCACAATGAGGTAGTTTTTGGTCGTATAAATGATTGTTTCCCTGTGTTTGATATTCTTAAAGGATTTTATTACATGGTTGAACTGAATATGAATAAATGTACTGTTGCAACAACCTTGGATATAATATACATTATTTAATAATGTGGAAGGTGCCTAGATGGCATTCAAAGGGAAGTTAAAACATAAATTTAATGTGTAACTTTCAATATTGATTACTCTGAACCTACAAAAAACCAAAAAACAATCCAAAATACTAAAATAATCATTTCCATGAAAACTCATTTTTATGGACTACATACCTCTATTTTTCCAAAGCCATTTCGTTCCACTTCTATAACTTCCTTACTTCTGTAATCTCCTCGAATGTAAGTTGGAGCCTTCTATATGGTCTAGAACAACGTGAGGTCAGAATTGGAATATGGGTTTTCTAATAATTGGCATGTTGAGTTCTCAAAGGACATTCTATGGAAAAATGGTTTTGGAAACAAAGAAAACAAGCAACATTCTTACCTATAAACATAGCTATACTCTATTGCTTCATTGTTGCATGGTTGCGTTGTCTTGGGCATCCTTCACTACATTGAAATATCCCATGAGTTAGTGCCCCATGAGTTAGTAGTGGGTTAGTTTACATCTCCCCCATAACTATTCAATAAGAAGTATTCGGTGCACTTGAGTAGCATTTGACCCATACATAATTTGAAAGAGTTCATCTTATATGGGACATACTTGTTATGGTAGCCACACTAAGCATGTTAATCAAAGGATCTTGTCATCTTTCACAAGTATACATATGGTCAACGTTCCTTCTATATTATACACTAAAAAGTTATTACATTTTGTAATACTTTTTGGGTGATAAGTTTTGCATGTCACATATAAATTGAAAAGACTTTAGAATTGGATTAGCATTAAAAAGTTGATTTCTACATTTTTAACACCCCTCAAATACCTTTAATGCTTGTACTTAGTAAACTATGCCTTATAATGTGCTTTCCATGCAAAATATAATGAAATTTTTGACATCATTATTGGATTTAGAGTGCAAGTGAATAATTATCCCAAATGTAATGCCATCAATGTTATGCAATTAAGACAATTTTTGGTTTTTGTTGTCAATTTCAAAAACTATGTAAACCCTGAAATTTCAAGTAACTTTTAATCAATAATCTAAGATGATACACATGACCATGTGGAATGTTGGATGTTGTCTTCTTAGGATGTATAAAGATAAATGGCAACATAAGTTTTACTAGTATTTTTAAGTTTCTTTCTGTAACGTCTCTTGTGGGACATTGCTTCTTGTTTTCTACCACAAGATGTTAGTTTTTGTTTCTTAAAATTCAAATAGGGGAAAGGTGTTTCTATTCAATATTATTCCTAAAAAGTTAAGGGATAAAACAAAACACAAAATATATAAATAAGAAATAATGTTCTCGAATGAAAGCCTAAGGTTGTCTTAGTGAAGGAAAATGTTCACTTTGTCTCACTGATTGTTTACAAAATTACTTTGTTGTATTAAGATATGCATTTTGTCAACAAGTGGTTGTATGTCATACACTAGACCATCTTAATGTAACAAATGTATTGTGGACTCATTGTTGAATGAGAATTTGGGGAGTATTTCAGAATGGCTGCAATCAACTTTTTCATAAATGTAATTTATTTTGGTTCGTTGCATGTCTTTATACATTGCTTTATTGCACTTACTTTCACTGCAAATGACTTCTTTTGCTTTAAAATTATCTTCAATGGGTTTGTATCTTAGGCATTTGTTATCTTTGTTCCTTCTTTTATTTTTTGTGTAGACAAAGTTTGAACTAGTGGATTGAATGCTTGATGATGAAGCGAACCCTCTAGGCCTTCATTAGAATCTTGACTTTCACCCAACTTTTGTATTTTATTTATTTCATGCACATCTTCTGAGTAGTAAATATGGGCCTAGTTACAAATCTTTTGAGTATCCAATAGGATCAACTGCTGAACCATAATTGAAATCCTCTACGTGAATAGTGTGATTGGATCTCTTTCTTTTTTAGTAAATCTATTTTTCATTTCGATGAACAAAAATGAAATAGTTTATTTATGGTGTACATTAGTAAAATTTATTCCTTTCATGACATATGACATTGATGATATGAGTCACATGGTATGCATCAGTAAAATTTATTTACCTGTTACAAGGATTTTGAAGTCAAATAATTTATTTACCCTTCACACATTCTAGCTTACAACTTCACAAATTTTAACCCCTATTTTAAGCCATTCCAACCATCTCCTTATATCGCAAGTATTGACACTATTCCAGTTAGGATATCATAGTCATCAGTCCCATAATATTGAACTTCTCTATCTATTAAAGATAGTCATATCGTTGTATTTATTCAAACTACAGACTGTGAGCACCAACTCAATACTAAAATATTTTCTTCAAACTACAACTCTTGCTGCTCAGTATTCTTTTCAGGAATCTAATTTACAACTCATCGTGATAAATATTTTCTTCAGACCCCCTCAAGGTAGGTAATTTCTACCCTACAACTTCCCTAGTTTGCTTTCAATGTGATCCCAAAGTTAATATTGAATCATCTTTTACTAAGATGTTTATCTTTATAGTTTATCAGACCATAACCCTAAGTGATAGAGTACAATTATTAGAACTTTTAATTGAATGCTATACATGTTGTGATAAGTTTACATATGAAGGATTTTATTGTTTTAATGGTACTCATCTTCCCAATATTTTATTGTAACCATGAAAAACACAATACGAACCAACTATTTTCTCTAAGCTTGTAAGAGATTTGTTGTATTCACAAGATAACGTAAAATATGAATAATAAAGATGTCAAAAGTTCAAACCCTAACCAATTCCCATCCTCAAGAGTCATTGCAGCTTGAAAAGCATCTCTACAAGGACACAAATATGTCGATGAAGTTTTTGTGTGTTCGTTGTTGGATTGTAACTCTCAATTTATTGTTAATAACACGGGATATAAAGGAGTAGAGTTATATATATAGAATTTATGGTTTTCTTAGTATGCCAATCAATTTACACAATAATATTGTAGTAGAGAGCTCGTAGTAATATATATTTTATATCTTGAGTGAAATCATTGTACATAAGACAGATAAACGTAATATTAAATATTCATGTTAGTGGTTGGGTGATCTATAGCTTATAATATTTCATCCATCTCGAGCAACCAAACATTTGATCATTTGTTATGAATTCTAATTTCTTTCTCTGCACTTCTTGAACACTATAAACTCAAAACAAGAATTCTAGTAAAAAAAACCCCAAAAAACATGAAAAACGGTGCTAAAAACAAAAAGTGTTGATGTTGGAATAACATGTTTTTTTTCAAGTGTAAATTTTCAACCTGTTTTAAAAATGGCAGTGAAAACCAATTTTTAGTGCAAAAATTGTGTAAAAAACACATTGAAAACGAAAAGTGTTGATGCACAAATAACACTTTTTGTTTCTAGGGTAAATTTTCAATATTTTGAAATAACGGCATAGAATATTTTATCATGACTCTGAAAAACATTTAAATTTCAAAAAATTAATGAAAACATTAAAAAAGAAAATTAAAACAATGAAAAAAGCAAAAAAAGTAACAAAAATTAAATAAATATATATATTAAAAACAAAATATAAAAAATAAAAAATCAAACATATAAAAAATACAAAAAAAAATAAATCTCTCTCTCTCTCTATATATATATATATATAATCAATCATAAAAAAAAAAACAAAATTAACATATAAAAGATAAGAATTGGGAAAAAAAAATTAATAATAAGAAAAACGTATTTTCAAAAAAAACATAAAAGATGTATGTATATATATATATATATATATATATATATATATATATATATATATATATATATATATATATATATATATATATATATATAGATATAGGGTAAACCATATTTTTTTTTTAAACTATAAAATTAAGTAAATAGATATACAAAAATTTTAAAAACCATTAACAAAAAAATAAAAAAATAAAAATAAAAATAAAAATGAACTAGATTAAAAACAAATACTAAAAAATTAACAAAAATAAATAAAAATCTACTAAAATTAGAATAAAAAAACTATCAAAACAAAATATACTCAAATATATATATATATATATATATATATATATATATATATATATATATTCAAAGTTTAAAAAAAATGTGCCCCCATGGGCGGCGTAGCTGCATGCAACTATGTTGCTCGGGGTTGTGCCCCCACGAACTGTCGCCACCTGACCACCCGTGCAGGCACAATTTTTTTTTTAAGTTATAAATTATCTTTTTTTTTTTAATTTTAATTGTTTTTTTTTTTAATTTAAATTTCAGTATTTTTTTGTTTTCTTAGCTTCGTTTTTAATTTTTTTTTTATTTAAGTTTATTATTTTTTTTTGTTTGTTAATTTTCTAGGCCTTTTTTTTTTCTAAATCTAGTTTGTTTTTTATTTTTATTTTTTTAGCTTTTAGTTTTTTGTTAATGGTTTTTTAAATTGTTCTATTTTTATTTACTTATTTTTATAGTTTTTTTAAATTTTGTTATTTTCATTTTTTCATGGTTTACAAGATATTTTTTTTTAACATTTTTTTTTTTTCTTGTCTTCTTTATATATATTTTATATTTGCATTTTTAAGTAATCAACATTTAAAAAAAATAAAAATAAGACAATTAGAAAATTTGTTAAGTAATCATGATTTAAAAAAGAATTGGACATAAAAAAATTTAAAGTGTCAAAAAATATGCACACTTAATACATTAAAACATTTAAAGTGTCAAAAATATGCTTCGAAAGAAAAGAAGTGTAGTCTAGCATCACCACTTTTCAAAATCGTTTAAATTTTTTTATTAAGTCAATGAAATAGGTAATCGTATTACTTCCCATTTAAATTTTTACGTTGTTAACACTTAATCCACAAAGTTTGTATGAAACTTTTATATGAGTTATCAATGTTATTTTAAAGATTATTTAGGTGGTTGAGAGAAATTATTAATATATTTTTACCCCAATTCAATTTCCACAAAACATGTTAAACGCATAAAAAAATATTGAAATACTTCGTAAAAAATAAGATTCCTCTAACAATATTATAACAATTTCAAATATATTGTAATCACCTAACAAACATCATATACAATAGTAAAGGTAATATTTTTATATATTGCTTAGAAATTCATCACAACTTACTTGTAATCTATCTGTTTCCAAAATTGTTTTCCAATACTTTTAGTGTGAGTCAAAACACATAGCATATGAGTTCACATGTCACACATATTCACAAGAAAAATTAACATTATCATGGACATTATGTGTTGCTATTTCGGTTATTTACATAACAAATACAATAAAAAAAAATTGTACATCGTGCATTTCGTGCACGTGCATTTCCATCCTCCCATTTGTCGCTCAATATATCGTCTCAAATAGTCTTTTAAGAAGTTAACTGGGTGTAGATCATAGTGATAACTTTTTGAACTCTGCAAGGAGTACTTACACATTGAACATGATATTTATATCCCTTTTACCGTGCATGATAATTAAAATATCATCAGCGTTAAGTGTCAACCATTTTTCCCAAAATCCTTCCAGAAAATATTTATTTAGTTCTCTATAATACAATATTCTATCATTCGATTATTAAATTAAAAGTATTAGAAAACAAGACGTGTATGATAATTAAAATATCATCAGCTTTAAGTGTCAACCATTTTTCCCAAAATCCTTCCGGAAATATTTATTTAGTTCTCTATAATACAATATTCTATCATTCGATTATTAAATTAAAAGTATTAGAAAACAAATAATTTACTTCCATGAAAAT
Source organism: Pinus tabuliformis (assembly GCA_031772625.1). NCBI lineage: Eukaryota > Viridiplantae > Streptophyta > Pinopsida > Pinales > Pinaceae > Pinus > Pinus tabuliformis. Next base: position 785,230,859 of record CM062815.1, read on the forward strand.
CAATTTTTGTAACCAACAATGACTTTAGTGATTTTAGATAGAGTCTTGAGATTGTACAAGATCCAATTTATATCACCTATCATTAATATATTATAACTTCCATTTACAAGGAGATGGCAATATCCCATGTTAGATGCTCATATAATCAGTAAATGTTGTATTCATTAAATAGGTATTATGTTAACTATTCCTTAACGACATTCCCATAATAATTTGAAATGTTTTGCTTAGTTCTCCACCATAGGAATAATTACTATTATCCTCATTGTTAATGACTTGCATTCAAATTTCTCACAGATTCAATTGAACTTTGATTTAACATTGGTGCATGATGGATACATGTTGTTTAACTGAGGAGGTATTATCATATAATTGATAGTTAACTTCCTTTCCCTTTATTATCACTTGAAAAGAATGAGCTGTTATGAATTATAAAAATTCATTTGTTAAGTGCTGATTACCCATGCCCTGAGACAAATTCTTGGGTACAATATAATATGTTGTGGATATACATGATACATTAAACCATTATCTAAGCTCTAGCTAAAGTCTAACAGAAGCTAAAATTGCTTCTTTCAAGGTTTTTCTACGACCGAGAAGACTCTAGATATGATTCCATATTTCCATGTTACTTTTGGAGATACGACGATATGGTTCTTCTAACAAGTAACTCAAATGTTTTCCTACAAATCTAGGAACATGATAGCTTCTGGAGTAACTTGGCTCCAGTTTCAAGTCATTATTCCTTATAATTATTAGGCCATCGATACCATGTTCGTAATACATATTGGTTAAAGTGCTCAATCCATCCATGTGAGTTACAGGAAAATAAGAATGTCAGGACTCTTCCCAATTGTGAACATTGATTTCATGTTGACTGTATCGACATGTGGTTTCATTGACATTCCCCTTGTCCTTGTCCCCTTTGTAGAACCATCGCCTAGCCCCACTAACCAATTCTCAATCTACTAGAATAGGGAAGTTTTTTACTACAATATTAGGGATCTATACCAATCTGAATTTGGAACAAGGGCAGACTGCAAGATTTGTAGAATAATATGATCTGTAGAACCCACAAAATATATTATTCTATTGTAGGGAGGAGAAAATGAATGAAGATAGGGATGAGTCATCACCTTGAAGGGTCTAACCTCATTGTTGTTGGGGTATAATAGAGCCATATACCCCAAAAAATTAATAAAAGAATCACCTTGAAGTATTTTACCTCTCCAATGGAACACCATTCAAACCATGCTTTGAAGAGATATTCTCCTTATCATTAAGATTCCTGTCCAGGCATTACAGGAAATTTCAACCTAATAGTGCCCATGAATTTTTCTTTTAATTTCCATGTCATAATATGTAAACCAATCAAAAGCCTTTAAATTTAAAATGGGGTACATGTAAATATTTTGGAGGTAAAAGAAGAAAAACTATTTTTTCTAATTGTATATGTGGCTTATATCCTAATAAATTTACCAAATATTCAAGTGTAGATACCCATTCTATGAAAAATTAAATTCCACATCCAACATGTATCTACACCTGAAATTTGAGTAAACCTATAAGGTGATAAGCCAAAAATATAATTAAAAAATAGTTTTCTTATTTTGCCTCCAAAATTTAGAACTGCTATTTTATTATTTTAGCTATTATTTTATTATTTTCCATGAGGAGGCCACTTTTATGATGAAATTTCCTCTGATTTTTAATTTTGATTATATGCTAGACTTTCTGAAAGGGAAAATAACCAACATATGGTTGACATATTCCCTCACAACTTTACACAAAACATACTAGTCAGGTCCTTCAAATTTACTTATACGTAAATTATCTTTGGTTGGGACTTTGTTGTTGAAAGAACACCAGATGAACAATCTTGAACTTAATGGGAAATTTTTTTCTAGAGAAACTTCCACGATCAAGCTTGTATCTTAGGTAGTTTATCTGCAACAAGATGGAAGAATCCCATTTTTGGTGAATACGAATTGTTTGGATCAAATAACCAAACTAATTCATATTCTTCTTCAGTTAACCTAATATGATATACCATTAAAACATCTATATATCCATTCAATAATATTTTTAGATGTTGAGGAAGGCCATTTTTCTTCCTCATAACCATCCTTGAGCCCATAAATTATTTTGAACTAGATATACTACGCAATTAAATGTGACCATAACTCTTTCATGAAGAAAGGTTTTCATTTCTAGGGGAAAAATGTGATCATTATTTCTTCCAAACCAAGTGTATAAACCTATTTTTAGGTGAGATCGATCTCTTGTTTTCCATGCTAGACCAATTTCTATCAATGGAAAGCAAGAAATGAAAACTTTATGAAGGATAGAAACATTGAGTCTCGACTTATTTGGACTTTGATTCCATTCCTCTATGGACAGTGGATAGATATATTTCCTATATACCACTCTCATTCATAAACTTTAAGTGGTGATAAATCTCTATCCAAATTTTGTACCTAGTGCTTCTAGAAAGAGTGGGAAAGTTCTTAGTCTCCATCCTCCTGGGGCCTTTAGAAGAGATATTTGATCCCATTCCACCCAAGGATTAATAAACTAACTAGATGACCATAAACAAAGAAATTTGATACATAGTTTTCTCGTCATTTCCATAATTTGCTTTGTAATCCAAGAGAGTGTCATCTAATCAAACGTAATGGATTCAAGAACAGAATTAACAAAAACTAATCTTCCTTATTTAGGCAATCATCACATGCTCCATACCTTTGACCCTCTTTCGAATTTGGAAATAATTTAGTTCTAGTATGTTTTCTTATAAGCATATGAAATTAAGTCAAATCATAGGTATTTTCAACCTTCTTCCATAGTGTTGAAAGTAAGTGGGAAGTATTCTTACAAACAAAGGAGCTCAACGTTATGCAGGCCAAAAGATGACAAATTTGACTTGGTGTAATTTATGATGATACTTATGGCTGCTCTAAAAAGGGTGAGAGATTATTTTATCACCTTTATATTTCTCTTTTACCCTTCGTAGAAAATAAAATCGTCAAAAAATAATAAATGTGTGATAATATGACCAGAAGCAACACTTACACCATGAAATTTGGATTTATGCTCGAATTCCTATAGGAACTGACCAAGGACTGCAACAACCAACCAGAAGAGTAGAGGAGATAAAGGGAGACGTTGATGTGGTCCTCTTTTTTCATGAGAAAAATAAGAGCCATATTCATTTATGACAACAACAAAAGAGACATAAGATATGCAACTCATGACTCAATTTACAAAATCTAGTCACAAACTAGGATGAGTGAGAAGAAGTTTTATATATGGGTAGGTAACTCAGTCGTAGGCTTTGGAAAGATCAATTCTCAAAATTGCACCCTTCATTGTTCCTTTATTTTATGTTGTGAATACCTTAATGTGACACCCCTATAGCCACATGAATTTGTCTCCTTTCCAAGAAGCCAAAATTTTCCTTTCATATTGCTTTAGATAGGATTGCCTTTAGAAAATGCAAAATTACTTTAGAAATAACCTTATAAATATAGTTGCAACATGATATAGACTGAAAATCATAAAAATAGAAGGCTTATCACACTTTACATCAGGACAATGAAGGTAGTATTTAAAGAGGCAATGACACATCCTAAGGGCCTTGATTCTTCTGCTACACATAGAAGGTCTTCCCCATAATCTCAAAGAGGTCCAGAAAAAATTCAATAGACCAACCATCTAGACATGGGATCTTAACCTTGTAAAAAATTGATAGGACTTCCTGTAGTTCTTCCACACTTATTGGCCCCATCAAATGAGGATTTTCTTCCTCATGTATGAACTTTTGGAAGTAAAGAGACAGATGAACCATCTATGTAATTGTATACCCTGGAGTGGCCTTAAAAACATTCCCAAAGTCATGTATCCCCATATTAGCCAATTGTTCAAATGAAAATGCTGTAGGTTTTAACCCTATACAGAAATTACCTACATACAAATTCTAAAACACAGAAAATAAACAATGCAAGATCTTAACACATAAAACACATATACATAGAGATTTTCCCCTGGATCCCAAAACCGGGACTACCAGATTGATTTTTCAATATGTTCCTTTAAATGTTATAATACATATTTATACATGTCGAAGCATCCAATACCATGGACTGACAAAACCATCGCATCCAATACCATGGACTGAAAAACCATCGCGTTCAAAAACATGTGCAAAAATCATGCACAAAACCATAGGTGGGTCTGCCCAACCTAACATAGTGTCCAAAACCAAAATTTTTTGGGACGCTGCCCCGGACCCCATAAAGTGGGGTTACCGGTACACCTCAAACCCCCTGTGACACCCCCCCCCCCACTACACAATCGATGCAACGAAGGGGGGCTCTGCCCCCCCTCTAACCCCCCGGTTAACTACGTGGGCTAGTCATGGAAAGAATATAACACAACCCAACATTCTCCCACTTGTTGTTTTCTTTCCATAGGGGGCCACAAGAGAGCTTAGTCATTTTTCTAGCCCTAAAACACCCATTGTCTCTCTACACCAAGAGAACTTCTCAGAGCTCACAAATTTTGCCAATGCATCTGCAGTATTCTTCAAAGTGTTCACCTTTACTAGCACACCTTTTTGTCTTCTATCATATCCCTCACAAAGTGATAGTAAACATCAATGTGCTTTGTCTTTGAATGATATGCGGGGTTCTTTTCCAAGAAAATTGCACTTTGGCTGTCACAATCTATCGTTATAGCTCCCTATACTAACCCCATACTTGAACACAATCTCTGCAACCAAACTGCTTCCTTGCTTGCATGAGTGGCTGCCATGTATTCTGCCTCTGTAGTTGATAGTGCCACTACAGATTGTTTCTTACTCGTCCAACTGACTGCACCTCCAAATAGATTAAACACATACCTTCTTGTAGATCTTCTTTGATCCAGATCTCCAACGTAGTCTGCATCAACAAAGCCATGAATATCCAACACTCTTTCCACTTTTGGTCTTCCTTGGTAGCACAAACCATAATCACTAGTGCCACACAAATACCTGAAAACCTGCTTCACTGCTGTCTAATGCTCCTTCCTTGGTTTTGACATAAACCTACTCAATGCTCCCACTGCATGTGCAATGTCTGGACTAGTACATACCATTGCATACATCAGGCTACTGACTGCACTTGCATATGGAACACAGGACATGTCCTCTTCCTCTTCTTGTGTCTTGGGACACTGTTCAGCAGATAACCTCACACCTACAGGAATAGGAACCTTCACCAGTTTATTATCCTGCATATTAAAACTCTGCAGTATTGTCTCGACATACTTCCTCTGGTTTAACCGGAGCTTCCTCTTTGCCCGATCTCTTCTAATTTCCATGCCCAAAATATAGTTTACAGCACCAAGATCTTTCATGTTGAATTTGGAGGACAATTGAGTCTTCAAATCATGGATAATTTCTTTGTCATTTCCAACCACCAACATATCATCCACATACAAGACCAGATAAATAACATGGTCACCAATTAATTTAAAATACACATAGTGATCTGCTTTTCTTCTGGTGAAGCCAAGTCCCCGTATAAATGTATCAAATTTCTGATACCACATCCTTGGTGACTGTTTTAACCCATTCAAAGACTTCTTTAACTTGCATGTACCAGTTCTTTCTTACCCTTCACCGCTGTGGAGCAATAAAAAGGTGTCTTTTGAACTCCTAATTACCTTCACATTAATTATCAACCCAGGGACGACTTTTTATTTCAAGAGTGTACTCAGTCTGAGGCGGCTATTTACTCAAGAGTAATGTTTAGTAGTACAGCGTTCAGAGAACACAAGAGTAGACGGATGCTAAACTATGACTAAATTACTTCAAAAGGATAAAATCACACAAGACAGCTTATCAGTCAAGGGTGCGGAAGTGATAACCCATCCCTCTAGAAACTGATGGAAAGGAAATTAGAGCATGGACCATAGGTCTGGGAGCTAAGCAGCGACTTGCTGAGGCTCACTACAGCCTTAGACCTTCTCTCACACCAAAGCAGCAAATGCAAGTAAATGGAACGGCAGCAAGTAAAATGGAATAGCAAAAGGAAATAGAACAACAGTAAATAGAACAGCAGTAAATGAAACAGCAATCAAAAGAACTAAATCTCGCGAGTTAGAACTGAACTCTCATTCCGCAATCAAACAACAATCGTCAAAAGCAATTCCAATGAACCTTATTTTATGAGGAGATATTCACAAATGAATTATGGAACAACATTTATCATATATACACAACACACTTATTATAGCAATCTGATGTTTCCAAAGAACATGACTTCTGTTTCCAAATGAAATAATATTACTTTCGGGTTCCCACGAATAAGAGTTCAAATGAATCCAATAGCAATATTTAATATGAAAGCTCTGTAACAGAAACAATTGGCTTAAATAGTGAACATGCAATCAACTCTGAAGAGGTTCATTTACACGATACAGAGTTACTTACATAAATCTCCTGAATGAAACCATTAATGAAGTAGTCATAACAGAGCATAGAACAACATATGACAAACACGTCAGATTACCAAATTATACAGACAATCCACACAGAAACCAAATTATAATGATACAAAAGCAATTGTAAAGATATGATACACAACAGCAGCAGCGTACTCCACCAGAGGCTGGGCCCTTAGCCGCCAGCGGACGCTGCTGGGTTACTTCAGAAGGAAAAGAGTGAACAGCAACGCCCAAATTATGTATTAATCATTAAATAGTGAAATCATTACAATAGTTGAAGCTTTGAGACTTACAGCATAAAACAATCCTTCCTTCCTCCTATCATGAATCCTTGCTTCTGAATCTCTAATTCAAATCATCAATTCGCCATCATTCAAATCCCCAAAGTCATCCTGAAGTCTCCCCCTCTCTGATCTTTGTTTTCATTTAAATAGAGAAAGATCAGAGAGCAGTTATAACATAGATAATTACAACATGATTTCTTTTACAAATTTGGGTTGATTCTAACCAGATGATTAACAAGAAAATATATTTCCTTTCATCTCTCAACAAAAACAAGACGAATTTGGGTTTGCAGCTAAAGTTTGGAGGACGGCCGCAACTGCAAATCTGTGAAAATCATGCTCAAAGAACCCTACGTTTCTCTCTGTACAAGCCGAATTTGGGCAAACCGTCCTTAAACAAAGTTAATTGGGCCCGTTCTGGACAAAACCCATGTTCCAGATTTCTCAAATTCATCTTCATTTGCTCAGAATCTCAACCGCAAAACTGTCACTCCTTAAACCAGCGAATTTCTGAGTTGGCAGATTTAAAAATCAAATCTTCAATCTGGAAGTTACTTTGGAGGCTAAAAATGGTGAATAATGTTATAACCAACTTATTAAAACTATCATTGGTAAAATAATGCATAATCATCAATTTATTAGAAATAAAGGAGAATAAGTAATATAAGAGCATAAATCATCATAAAATGGATTTATATAATAAATTATAATAAATGACATGATGAAGAATAGTGGAAATGGGTGGGATAAGTGTTCAAAAGTGATAACAATAATGGCATATTAACGGCCCAACATACCCCCACACTCAATATGTTGCATGTCCTCATGCAACGAAAACTGAATATATTGCATGTCCTCATGCAACCAAAAGACAAAAACCCATGTGTTGACCAAGCAATAAAATAAAAAAAAATATGTTCATCTCAGCTCATGAAACGGATAGAACAAATGGATTTTTCCTTACTTAATGAATATTCAATTTTAGGAATCTTGATGAAGGCATAACAATTAAGTTGCAACAAAATATAATATAAATAACAACAACCTTCATTAACCATTTTCCCAAAAATTACAAACCAGATTTTGTTGAAATGTTGCAAGTAGATTTGTAATATATGAAGGCTTTTATGATCCAAAAACTAGATCGTTTTGATGCATGGATCATGAGATATAAACAAAATGGTTGTAGGTGAGAGTGCATGATTTCCGAAATTTTATGAACCAATATTTCTTGAACTTGTGTGGGTTTGTATTAATAATACGTATGTGTTTTCCAAAAATTACAAGAATTGAGTTCATAGTTTTAAAAATATGTGGAAATCAATTTCTGCACTGTGTAAAAATGAAATTGTATGCCTTAAATAAGGAAAAAAGTAAAAAAAAACATCCATCATGCATAGCAATTCCTCCCCCTCTCTGAAAAATTAGCATGGCCTCATGCGATGCTAGAAAACAAATAGAGGTGGTTGCTACCAGCTGTTGAATTGTACGCTTGGTGTAAAACAACATGAAATAAGGGAGGTGTTGAGAATGAATAATAATATAAATGGATGATAAATAATATGAATGACGTGGTTATAAGAAAGAAATGAAGGAACACTCCCCCATACTCGGAAATGATATGCTGCTGAAAAAGGGAAAGTGGTAAAGATGTGGAATGAAGGATGACAAATAATGCTCAAAATGGATTTTCATTAGATTCTCCTAAATTTATAATAAATTAGAAAACTATGCAATTTTACCTCAAGTTTTACCTCCAAAAATGTGGAATGACATATAAATACTGGCAGTTGTTGAAGCTGATGTAGGCAGAGTTGGTGCTAAAAGTGATGCAAAAGGTGGAATCCAGGGAAGCACATCATGTCTGAAGAATTGTTCACGTTCGCGAGCCTCTACTGTGAAGTGCAATAGTGTGGTCATGCTACGAATAGAATTCTGCCCATACTTGTTGTTCTCCTGTAAACAAAGCACTATTTTGCATACAATGTTCTTGAATCCATAGTGTTAGCTTTGAATAGCAACAGATAGAATGCATGCAAAATTTTAATTAGAAAAACTTATGTGTACATGCAATACTAATATGTTGTCAAATCAACAAGGTATGGCAAAGTGCAGTAATCATATTGCATGCAATCCCATAATGCATACATTCCCCCCTCCAATTGGAAATGGGTTCCATAACCATAAAGCATATGAAAGGGGTGGTGTTGTTGACAAGGCAAGGGAGTGAACAATACAATAGTAAATGAAACAGAGTACACATATCAATGATAGGACGGTGAAAGTTATGGTTATATTGAGAGCAAAGTGTGTAAAGATAGTTATGAATAAGAGATAGGACACTTTGGAGTGATGATAGTTTATGCAAAACGAAAAAGGACAACAATATGCTAAAAAATGCTTTGCTAATGGTATTCTAGCTGAAAATGATGTGATTGATCATAAAACAATTTCTCATGCATAAAGGTTCAAAACAGAGAAAAAGTTAAGGAAATAACTTCTCTGATAAAAAGAAAAATAAGAAAAGGGTATTATAATAATAATCGACGATAAGATATAACTTCAATACCATAAGCAGAGCCGCTGCTGCCAGTAGGCGTCCATAGCCTCGACAGGGTTGCATTTTAATCCATATGAGCCAGGATCCTCAATTTATAAATGGAGAGTTACAGTGCTGTTCTACAGAAGAGATCAGTGTGCTGGCGTGGTAACCAGATAATCACACTTCCATTCACTGGGATGTAGCAAAAGTGATCAGGCCGGCTCGTGATGAGACCTCCTGTTCCAAGGATAATTGGGTTATCCAATGGATCATAACCCTGGTGTGGTGGCCATAATGGGAATGTCACTTTGTTACAACCTTATGAACATGGTAGGCTGGCTCGTAATGAGACCCCCTATCCTCCATCTGCGAACAAAATTTTGTTGTTATTACATATTTTTATGATAAAAAGAGGGAGGCTCAGTACTCCTTAAGAGCAGGGATGGCGGAAGAAGTTGAACATGTCAATAGAAAAAAAAAAAAAAAAATATACCCATAATCTCATTTATTAGAGAAGATTATAACCAGGAAGGGTGGAACCAGCATGGTATTAAGATGATCAATCAATATCATGTTCAACAGAAAACAATGCAGTAAAGTGATATATAAATAATTGTGTCCCTTCTGAAAAGAATCTATCATCAAGGAGCTGTCCTGTTAAAGATTATAACGTGAATGATATTAACTTTGCTTCAAAAGAATCCATAATTCTTGTCCTGATAAAAGTAGTGTACTTCATGCCATAAAAGGGAATCAGTAAAATGTGGTTGAGATGAATTAGGAATAATATCACAAGAAGAAAGAAGGGTTGCTCTTGAAAATAATCCCAAAGTGTTGCTCTTTTGCATGAACAGCAAAAACACTCAAAAAGTGGTGTTTCGTGTAGGAAACAACAAAGGAAATGCACACAAAAAAAACAAAAATACACACAAAAAAGTGTGAAAATGCAAATTCCGTTCCTTTGGAAAAAGGAACAGCAAAAACTAAAAGTGTCGTTCCTTTTAGAAAAGGAACAGCAAAAATGAAAAGTGTCGAAGTGCTGTCCCTTTCGAAAAGGAACAGCAAAACGTGAAAGTACAGAAGTGTTGTTCCATTTCGAAAAGGAACAGCAAAACGTGAAAGTGCAGAAGTGCTATTCCATTCGAAAAGGAACAGCAAAACGTGAAAGTGCAGAAGTGTTGTTTCATTTCGAAAAGGAACATCAAAATGAGTCGTGGAAAAGGAACGGCAAAATGAACCATGAAAAAGGAACAACAAAATGAATTGCTGACCAAAAAGGTGTTGTTCCTTTGGAAAAGGAACAGTAAAATGAAATTGCTGTCCCTTTGAAAAAGGAACAGCAGAAACGACAGAAGTGCACACAAACACTGTCCCTTCAGAAAAGGAACAGCAAAATGCACAAGCATGAAATGCAAGCACGCAAAGAATGAATTAGCTGTTCACTGTATTGAAGCTGAGGATGGGTCACAATTTGAATGAAGCAACACCTGAAACACAAAATATAAGAAATATCAGAAAAGAAACAATGTTTTATTTAAAAACAATATGTAAGTAACTAAATTAAGTTACAACAGCTATGATATTATGTAAAAAAAAAAGATGATCTTTTTGAAAAATGTTTTGGCAACAGTGACAAGACATGAATCTTCAAATGGAAATCAATTCTTCATTTCTTCTATTAAGAATCCGTTGGGTAATCAGTTGGATGAAATTCCTTTGTTTCATTTAAAATTTCTTTCAAAAATCACTCGTCCATAAATTGACCTTCTTTATTTTCCCAGGACCTGCAAAAAACGAGTATCTACCTGCAATAAAACATTAAATCATGAAGAAAGAGAGGTGTACAGGCTCCCCTAATCCAAGAATTATGTAAAAAACTAACAATTAGTTACTCTGTAGAACAAATCCACAGAGAAAATAACAAAGTAAAATTTATTTGTTACCTGCGGGAGAGCAGTGGCCAATCATACTAACCTGCAGTGTTTTAATCACAACTTCTTTGTTTTTCGTCGAAATTGAGTGATTCCAAAGCCAAATGAGAGCTAATTCAAAAGTTTATCTCTATTAGAAACAGGCTTTAAATATTCAATGATATGATATGTCAATTTTAGTTAGAACAACCTGCATAATAGAGTCATTGTCGATTACCCGGCTTAGACCAACAGTTGATATTTCAAGCGTAACTTTTTCGTTTGATGTCGGATTCGAATGATTCGAATTGGAAATGAAAATAGATTCATTTATTTATCTCCAATAGAAACAGGTTTTGAAGACAAGAAGAATTGATAGGTCAAATATTGTAAGGAACAGCCGGAAAGACAGAGTTTTAAGAGTGCTGATTTACGATAGACAGTCAGTATTTTGATCATAACTTCCCCATACGATATCGAAAATGAGTGATTCCAATTTCATTGTAAACTAGATTCATAGGGGAATCTACCATAGAAATAGGTTTTAAAAATATGGTCATTTAGGCCTCCAAAAACTGACTGTCCCAACTCTGTTCCTGAGCTGCCCGCTAGACACCCTGTCAATGTTTTGGTTCTAACTTTTTCGTTTCAAATCCAAATTGAGTGATTCAAATTGGGTTAGAAAGTATACATCAAGGGCTACTAGGGGTAGAAACAGGTTTTAAAAATATTCACTTTTGGTCCCTCAAAACATGACTGTCCCGACTGTTTTTCCAGAAAGTTCATCAAGCCCGCAAGCCAAAAAAAAATGAAATTCAAGCATTTTTTCAAATTGGTGATAAAAATGAAAATGAGTGTTTGTAGAACTTATTATTTCCATTATGATTCATCTACATACACAAATTATTAGAAAATAAAAAATTTATCACCGATGTTGATTTCGATAGCATGTTGCAACAAAAGAAACAACTAGTTTTACAAAAAAACAAAATGCACTTATTTATGTCCTTATTTTATTTTATTTTATTTTTTCACTATCCTACTTTGATTGAAGGATGAATATGACTACGTATATGAGTACTTCCAGGGGAGCCATTTTCGAAATACGGCTTCATGTATACACATACCCAAATTTGAAAAATGCACATTAATGAAAATTAGGGTATGAGAAGCCAACTTCCCTTGAAAAAATGATATCAAAAATTGTTGAAGCATGGAGAGATGTTGCAAACAAATGATTGAGTGAAACCAATCTTCAATGTATCCTTTATTTTCTTGATTTCCCATATCCATCATATCATGAAGTTCTTGAGCTTTTAAAATGGTTTGTTGATGCATAGTAAAAGAAACCTCATTTTCTTCCATAGCTTCTACAATTTTTGCATTTGAAACATTCTGAATCTCATTGTAGGTTTTCTTTAATGGCGCATGTGAGATAGAATGGGTGGGAAGGGTGGGTAAATTTGGCAGTTCAACATTGTAAGCATGTTGTACTGGTTTATTATGGTGAGGGTGTGGAATTAGTTGAGCAGGAAAATGTGTAAGGAATGGAGCATTTTGATGATGTGGTTGATTGGGTTGTGTGAATGGTTTTGATGGGCAAGCAAGGTGTTGTGAAAGAGCTGGTGGAGAATATGGAGAATGTGCTTGTGCTACAAGATGAGGGAGAGTAGTCATGCCATCATAAGATGAACCATGCCCAACTTGTAAACAAGATTGGTGGTTATATTGAAATTGACATGGCTGCCCTAACACATTAGCATTCCATAATGGATTATGCAAGTATGACAATGGAGAAAAAATGTTTTGAACCATACCTATAGGCCTTGTTGCAGCTTTCCCATCTCTTTGATATGCCACTTCCATCCTAGATAAGGAAGAGTGAGTATCTATGAGATGCTCCTTTCGGTCATGAGGGCAAAACACTTCATCAAATTCTTGATTTTTCTGAACCTACAAAACGTCCAATTTTTCATTTAGAGAGCTAATAAAATCATCTTTAAAATTTTCAAATAAAACATTGATTTCAGCTCTTATGTCTCCTATTGTAGCAGATTTGGAAAACAAAGAAAAAACATCTCTAAAATTCTTACCAGCCTTGGAGATTCCTCTTGAATACCTTATGCACAACTCACAAACGTCATCATATGATAACTAAAAAACATCACCTTTTCCTATCATATTTAAAAGTTCTAAAAATTCATCTTTGATTCCTTTAAGAAGGAGTGTTTTTAAGATCTCTTTTTCCAAATACTTATATTTTGATTTTTGAAGGTTGTAATGAAATCGATCTACATAGTCCTCCAAACTTTCATCTTCCCCTTGTATCATACCGAAAATATCTTCATTGGATTTGCAATAGTCTTGGTACTTCTTCAAGAATATGTTCTCCATGTCCTCCCATGATTGGATGCAATTCCCACCTAGGCTCATGAACCATCGGAGAGCTGCTCCTTTTAGAGTAAGAGGAAACACTTTCAATCTTTGATCATTAGTACAATAATCATATCCTCTACAAAGTATTTTGAACTCAAATAAAAATGTATCTGGATCTTCATTTGCTAAACCATGAAAATTTGGTAAAGATGGGGGAATTATGTGCATTTGTGTCACTCCTCCTAGATCTTTGATAGGAAATTCAAAAGTAGAAACGTGAGCCATTTCTTACCATAGTTTAAGATGTTCTTCATGTGTTTCTTCGAGGCTCCTTCTTCAAATGTTCCTGTCAATCGGTTAGTGAAATGGGTGGTGCTTACATCACCACTTGCGTGAGATCATGTGATTCATTTTTTAAAAATTTCTATCTTTTTCCTAATTATTCACACAAAAATTCAAACATCTATTTCTACCCAACAAAGCAACAGCAAATCTGTTAGGAAAGCGGACAGTGGAGCAGGGCTTTTACATGCTCCGTACGCAGGTTCTTACCTTCCGTTTTTAAGATCCAACTCTTCCCTAACAGGCACTTATCAGATGCACACTACTCTTTAGAAATGGCTACACTCTCCTCGGCAACGGCGCCAAAATGTGGAGTGATAAAAAGGTGTCTTTTGAACTCCTAATTACCTTCACATTAATTATCAACCCAGGGACGACTTTTTATTTCAAGAGTGTACTCAGTCTGAGGCGGCTATTTACTCAAGAGTAATGTTTAGTAGTACAGCGTTCAGAGAACACAAGAGTAGACGGATGCTAAACTATGACTAAATTACTTCAAAAGGATAAAATCACACAAGACAGCTTATCAGTCAAGGGTGCGGAAGTGATAACCCATCCCTCTAGAAACTGATGGAAAGGAAATTAGAGCATGGACCATAGGTCTGGGAGCTAAGCAGCGACTTACTGAGGCTCACTATAGCCTTAGACCTTCTCTCACACCAAAGCAGCAAATGCAAGTAAATGGAACGGCAACAAGTAAAATGGAATAGCAAAAGGAAATAGAACAGCAGTAAATAGAACAACAGTAAATGAAACAGCAATCAAAAGAACTAAATCTCGCGAGTTAGAACTGAACTCTCATTCCGCAATCAAACAACAATCGTCAAAAGCAATTCCAATGAACCTTATTTTATGAGGAGATATTCACAAATGAATTATGGAACAACATTTATCATATATACACAACACACTTATTATAGCAATCTGATGTTTCCAAAGAACATGACTTCTGTTTCCAAATGAAATAATATTACTTTCGGGTTCCCACGAATAAGAGTTCAAATGAATCCAATAGCAATATTTAATATGAAAGCTCTGTAACAGAAACAATTGGCTTAAATAGTGAACATGCAATCAACTCTGAAGAGGTTCATTTACACGATACAGAGTTACTTACATAAATCTCCTGAATGAAACCATTAATGAAGTAGTCATAACAGAGCATAGAACAGCATATGACAAACACGTCAGATTACCAAATTATACAGACAATCCTCACAGAAACAAAATTATAATGATACAAAAGCAATTGTAAAGATATGATACACAATAGCAGCAATGTACTCCACTAGAGGCTGGGCCCTTAGCCGCCAGCGGACGCTGCTGGGTTACTTCAGAAGGAAAAGAGTGAACAGCAACGCCCAAATTATGTATTAATCATTAAATAGTGAAATCATTACAATAGTTGAAGCTTTGAGACTTACAGCATAAAACAATCCTTCCTTCCTCCTATCATGAATCCTTGCTTCTGAATCTCTAATTCAAATCATCAATTCGCCATCATTCAAATCCCCAAAGTCATCCTGAAGTCTCCCCCTCTCTGATCTTTGTTTTCATTTAAATAGAGAAAGATCAGAGAGCAGTTATAACATAGATAATTACAACATGATTTCTTTTACAAATTTGGGTTGATTCTAACCAGATGATCAACAAGAAAATATATTTCCTTTCATCTCTCAACAAAAGCAAGACGAATTTGGGTTTGCAGCTAAAGTTTGGAGGACGGCCGCAACTGCAAATCTGTGAAAATCATGCTAAAAGAACCCTACGTTTCTCTCTGTACAAGCTGAATTTGGGCAAACCGTTCTTTAACAAAGTTAACTGGGCCCGTTCTGGACAAAACCCATGTTCCGGATTTCTCAAATTCATCTTCATTTGCTCAGAATCTCAACCGCAAAACTGTCACTCCTTAAACCAGCGAATTTCTGAGTTGGCAGATTTAAAAATCAAATTTTCAATCTGGAAGTTACTTTGGAGGCTAAAAATGGTGAATAATGTTATAACCAACTTATTAAAACTATCATTGGTAAAATAATGCATAATCATCAATTTATTAGAAATAAAGGAGAATAAGTAATATAAGAGCATAAATCATCATAAAATGGATTTATATAATAAATTATAATAAATGACATGATGAAGAATAGTGGAAATGGGTGGGATAAGTGTTCAAAAGTGATAACAATAATGGCATATTAACGGCCCAACAACCGCAAAGCCTTTAGGTTGCTTCATGTAGATCTCGTCTTCCAAATCCCTGTGAAGAAATGCTATCTTCACATCCATCTGTTCTACCTCAAAATCAAAAGCAACAACAACAGATAAAAGTAATCTAATAGAAGTTACCTTGGCAACATGAGAAAAAATATCACCAAAATCAATTCCCAGCACGTGGGAATAACCTTTTGCTACCAACCGAGCTTTTTATTTCTCCACTTTTCCTTCTGCATTTGTCTTCTTTTTGAACACCCATTTGCTGCCAATGGGTTTCCTTCCAGCCGGCAACTCCACCAGATCCTAAGCCTTGTTTTTGTGCAAAGATGCCATTTCATCAACCATGGCCTCTTTCTAGAGCTTTCCATCCTCTGAATCCACTGCTTCCTTCACAGTTCTGGGATCATCATCAGTAACAGACAAAGCAATTTGAACAGAAAGTAGATGGACTATACCTTTCTGGTTTCCTTCTCTCTCGAACTGATCTTCTCACAACTGGAGTTTGTGGCTCTTCATCTTCTAATTCCTCCTCTGCTGTAGAGTCTGATTCTTCCTCCTTTAGCTCAAACTCTATATTCTCAAGTTCCTTTGGTTGGACTTCATATTTAATAACATCTTTCACCTCTCTCAACACCACATCTTGGCTGTAAACAACCTTCCTTGTTGTTGGGTTCCAAAGCTTATAACCCTTTAAACCATCCTTATACCCAATAAAGATGCACTTTTCAGATTTACTATCCAACTTGGTTTGTTCTCCTTTGGAACATGTACATATGCATCACATCAGAATACCCTCAGATGTGAAAGAGAGGGTTTCTTGCCAGTCCATACCTCTTGTGGAATCTTATCCTCCAATGCGGATGAAGGTGACCTATTGAGCAGGTAACATGCAGTATCCACTGCCCCTGCCCGGAATTCTTGTCCTAACTCGGCACCACTGAGTATGCTTCTTGCCCTTTCCATCAATGTCTTATTCATTCTTTCTGCAACTCCATTTTGCTAAGGTATATATGGAGTAGTCTTTTGTCATGCTATGCCACACCTCTTACAGAATTGTTCAAATTCCTTGCTGCAAAACTCTCCACCATTATCTGTCCTCAGCACCTTTATCTTCTTCTCTATCTGATTTTCCACGAGAGGCTTAAATTCTTTAAACCTGTCAAAGGCTTCAGATTTCTTCTTAAGGAAATATGTCCATGTATTCTTTGAGAAGTCATCTATAAATGATACATAGTACATAGACTTACCCAGTGATGGAACCTTCACAGGTCCAAACACATTACTGTGCACAAGTTCTAATATCTTTTCACCCTCTTACTACCATATGGGAAGCTCACTCAATTCTGCTTCCCATATACACAATTTTCATAGAAATAAAAATCTAGATAGCTATTACTCATACCTTCTACCATACCTTTACCATGAGGTATTCGAAGGTCCTTCTCTCCAATATGTCCAAGCCTTTGATTCCACAACATGGTCTTCTCTATAGAGACTACTAGATTTTCTGCTCCACTTTTAGGAACCATAGAACTGTTGCACCCATCAATAACAGTGCTACCTTGCAGCTTGTACAGAGTTCCAATTCTAACTCCCCACATCAATACTAGTGCTCCCCAAACCATTTTGTAGGTATCCTTCTCAAACATTGTTTTTACACCCACATCATCTAGCTTGCTTGTAGAAATCAGATTTCTGGCCAATGCAGGAATATGCAAAACACCTGGAAGTGTTCTAACCCTTCCACCTTGAAACTTCAACTTTACTTTTCCACGACCAATGATTCTAGCCTTCCTATCATCCCCTAAGAAGACATCACCACCATCGTATTGCTCATACTCGTAGAACCACTCTCTATGTCGAGTGAAGTGAAAGGATGCACCTGAGTCAATCAACCATGCCTCATGATCTACATGTGTACTTGAAGAAGCCAAGTACACATCCCCACCTTCATCTGAGGTGGTTTTTACCTCTGCAGAAGGAGCATCATTAGATCCCTTTCCTTTATCAGGAGCTTTAGATTTACAGTCCCTTTTGTAGTGCCCTTCCGTTTTGCATTTCCAGCACACCACCTTTACAGGTTTTCCTGGAGATTTAGATCTCCCTCTAGATTTAGATCTCCCACTCAATGACTTATTTTTGTTTCTTTTCTTGGACCATCCTCATACAAAAAAGGCATCACCATTTTGGCTCTCCTTATTCTTTCTTCTGATCTCCTCCATCAACAAGGATGAGACTATTTCATCAAACTACAACGCAGTTGCATTGCTACCTACTGTAATAACCAGACTATCCCACGAATTGGGTAGACAACACAACAAACTGATGCACTTATCTTCATCTGAAATTTTAATATCAACATTTGCTAATTACTTACCACAGTACTAAATGCATTCAGATGCTCTGCCCCCCCTCTAACCCCTTGGTTAACTACATGGGATAGTTGTGGAAAGAATATAACACAACCCAACAAATGCACTATTTCCATTATTGTCCTTAAGTTTCTAGATAGTGTTGCTCAATTTCCTTCCTTTGGTGAAATTTTTGAAAAATTTGATGTTCTCATCACCGAATTCCAACCATATTACTTGGTTCTTGAGTCTCCATGTAGCATCATTTTCATCTAAAATAATTTATTTTCTAGCTTTCAATCCTACGAGCCTTTCTTTAGATTCTTCTAAAAAGAACCCCTCCGAGTCTTCCTAAGAGATTGATTTGAGTTTATCTTCTACTACTTGAAGGTATTGTAATTTTTTTTTGCACTTAAGAAGAAACCATTCAATTATATTCAATCTCATAGATTGGATATTCTCTACAAACTGGGCAACCACAAACACACCAAAGAGAGGATTCAACTTGCACCAATTTTCCTATAGTAATGGCCAAAACTCCTAATTATTTATACAATTTTATTTTATTTGAATGGATGGGGTGGTTTCCCAACATGGTATTTTCTTTTAAGAAATATTGGTGAGTCATCAAATCCACCTCCCACCTGAATTCATTGATAGATTAATGGTAGATATTCTTCTAGATTCTTAACAACTAGAAAGTGGTCAAATATTTTATTGATCCTATCCTCCTCCATCATATTCTTCCTCCAATAAGGTTTTAATATCATCAGTTCTAAATCATCTAGGTTATTCTCCATTAAAAATCATTTGAATAAACTTCCAGTGTTATTTGTCTAAGCCTACAATCCCCAAATATCTCCCATACCTAATGATAAATTTAATTCCCCTCCAATTATCAAACCTTCATAGGATGAAAAGGACTTCTAAGATATGGATTCTTGTAAAAGTTTCTTGTCCAAATATGGAACTTAAAAATTTAGGACCAAAAATGCTTGGTTTATATCAATTAATAAAAAATTCAAACCTAAAACCATCTCGCTTATGAGTTTAACACACTGAGGATTCCATCCAATCATTAGACCACCAAATATTCTTTGAGAATATTAATAAAAAAATCCCGTCCAATTGACAACGTACCTAGCACCTTTACTACCACAACCCCCTCTAATAGAGCTTTTGGAGAAGAAAACTTATAGGGTCATTTGACTCGAGTAACCTACGGAAAGAAAACATTTTTTACACTCGAGCACCACCTCTGCAGTTAAAGGGTTGAATAATCATGAATAAACCCCTTCACGAGCTTCTACTACTATAAGAACCACAATAATAGCCAATTTTTTCCCATAAACCATATCTATCCAAGTTTAACCTTAGGCTTTGTCCAATTTGGAGTTTTGTCTCCAACCTTTACTAGGATTTACTGAAAGGATTATGTCCAAGACCCCCTTTGCAACTAATCAGGGACGAGGTTAATGAGTAAGGACACAAATTATATTTGGATTCAATTTCTCCATAAACTAAAGAGTTATATTTAGGGATTAACATAATCGAAGGGGGAGGAAGTTTCTCTCCTGACATGCAAGGACAAAAAAATAGATCAAATTTGGATTGAGAATTGAAAAGTGTTTCAGATATCACGATTAGGTCTAGCACAATGTTGACGGAATCGTTCCCCAAAAATGAAAAGCACTAACCATATGATAAACGTATTTATGGAGAGAGGGAAAGTACTAAATCCAAATGGTGAGTAAGATCCATTGAAATCTTCTTACAATCATTGAACCCTTTTCCCTTTGTTGTTACATTTTCCTGCTCCATCAAAAGATCCACCACTTGAGTAGTAGAGACAGACTAGATCTCTAGATCAAACTAAACCTATCCCACATCTACACTCTATGTCTCCAATGCACGCACAAAAGGGCCTCGTACTCCTAAGAAAATCCTCTTTTTAAAAGGAGAAAAACCATTGTCTCCCTTGTTTCCCTGAAAAGGAAGTTGGCATTGTGATATATTATATCCATGAGTATGGTACTAACAACATCTCGAGGGAGTTAATTCATTGTCTAGTTATTGATGGGAGATACCCTTGTGATTCAATTAAATCTATCCCTAAAGTTCCTCATTAAAATCCAAATTTACTAAAATCGTAGCTACCTTCATCTCCTTGGTCTCCTCAAATGAAATGTTTGCATAAAAGAAATCCCCAACTTATTACTAATGATGGTGTTTCCAAAACTACACTCGAATCCTAGACAACAGAAATGAAATGGGGTCCTGACCCAAATGTCCTTTTGGCATCAAATAGGGGGGACCCATTTTTGAGTAATACTAAGGTAAAGTCAATAGACCATGCCTTCTGCATATCCCAACACACTGGTTCAACCGATGAGAAGGTAAGAGTCAACCATTCCCTTACAATAGTGTGGAAATTTGGCAAGTTCTTTATAAATCACCCCATTTCATTGACTCACTCCAAGAGGGATTTTTTGCTAGAAATCCCACCCCTTACATGCTCTACTAACACAAATTTTTCCATCTAAACAACCTGATTCATCTCAATAGAATCACCATAAACAATTGAGGCCCTTCCTTTCTTTTCCTTAACACATGGAAATTTACATCTATTTGAGCACCCTACAGGATGGCAAGGGTTAGAGAAATCCTTTAGTTTTTTTTACTTATGTTTGACTTCCAAAATTTCCATTACTTCCATAGGTCTGAGATTACTACTTCTTTTCCAGCAAAAGCACAAGCACCCGAAAATGATGGCTCAAGGAAGCCCAAGAAGCTTGATGTAGTTCATCAAATTTAGTCACCAAATGGTTCACTATTGTCTTTGAAATCTCATGTGACTCACTTTCCATTCACCTATAGTTATAGACAAAGAGACGATAATATCCCCATCATATCATTCTTACATTTTTGATGTCAAACATATGGTCCAACGCATAGCCAATAGATTGTAGCAACCATATTACTTTATATTGTAACAAGTATATTAGTTTGTAGTGTAAAAGATCATAAATATTTGTTAATGATGCTACAATTTATTATCTAAATTTTGATATATCCTTTTTTCATTCCTTTTTATGGTATATACAAGTGAAATGTGTCACAAAATAAATACTTGCTTCTAATGGGCCAACATGTTTGCTTGTAGGTTGATGATTTATGAATGTTGATTTTGCTTGCATACTGAATTATTGTGTATGTTGACTTGTAAGCATATTGGCAGCATAAGGAATATTATTATTATTATGTCATTCAGAAACTCATGAAAGAAAAAGAATGATTTCTTATATTCCCTTATATTTTTGTTAAGAAAAATTATTAGCACTATGTTAAGAGACTTAAAGACATGCTTGGAAATGATGTGCTTGAGAAAATTGGGGTTAAACTCAAGCATGTGGATGGCTTGATTTTCAATCAATGAGTGAGATATGTGGACTGCATGCATGGTTTCATATATTTGTAATGCATCATTATCAATAGCATCCATCCTTACTAGGTGAAATCGTATTTACCAAGAAAAATATTTGCTTAATCCGGACTATAGTATGATGACCTTGGTGTGTATGCTTTAGGAATGTGCAACAAGTGTAAGCCTGAGATTCAATTAACATGATGATTGAGTTCATCATGTAAATTTTGACTCTTTTCCTATCTACGCTAATGGAAACTTAATATAAGCTACCTTGAAGGAAGTCACTTTTAATTGTGAATGTAGATTCATGAGTAATGTATGTGCACTAATTTGATGTGTTAAAATGTGATTTTGGAATACATTCTTAATGAGAAAGAATGAAATTCCTATGATTTATTTGACATGATTTTGTGTAGTTTGGGTTAAAATTATATAACTTGAAATTACTCAGATACTAGATTGTGGTATGACCTTCCTAATAAACAAGAGACTTAAATGACTTGTGCATGAATAGTTGTGGAAGACATTTTAAGGAACACTTGAAGGTTTTGTTTTCCTCAAGTTATGTATTTTTGTGGAATCTATACTAAGATATATCTATGAGATAATGTATGGGTGTGGAATCCATACTAGCATGTATCTATTAGGTAAGGTATGGTTGTGGAATCCATACTAACATATATCTATGAGCTAAGTAATTCTTATAGTTAGAATAAACAAATTATTTTGATGAAATCTGTAGACATGATTAAGGAGGATTGATTATGTGTAAATAAAGTTAAATGGATAGAGGTTCTTCACATGAATTTTCTTGAGATTTAAATAATTTATTTTCATTTTATTACAAGTGAAGATACTAAGATTGGTATAGTGAACACCATTAGCTGGTTTAGACGGTTTGGAATAGCTCATTTTGATATATGGATTCAAGTGTGAACTACGTATCTATCCTCTAGTATTATAATTATTTTGTTGGATTTAAGATAGAATTAAATTTATTTTCGAATACTTGAAATGTAGAAAAATATTATTATGATAGGTTGACGAAATATCATTTCTATTGGCTTAAGACAAATTAGGTGTAGGAAATTCCATAATAGTCTCCTTAATGATTTATCAATTGCATATTGGTGTAATCCTATTTAACTAAATTAATTAGAGAAATTATGAGGATTAAACTCATGAGCTTCTCTAAACTATTGTTAGTTAGGAAATCAAATGAAAATTCATATTATTTATCAACTCGATGAACTACTTTCTTGGAATTTGATTAACTTATAAATTGTTAGTAGAATAACATGTCTACAAGATAAACATTTTTTGTGGCGAGAACATTGTTTTATTTGAAAAGGTATGTGATTAACAAAAAGCCTTTTTGAGTTCTTGTTTTACAAGAATATGTGCTTGTGATATTTTTTTCTAAGGAGAGTAAGATCACATTTTGATAAATTAGAATTCTCGCATGATTTAGAATCCTAATACGTTTGTATTGTATGTGGAATGGAAGAGATTTTTGGAATTAGTACTTTGTGCTTGAATGCATAGTTTTATGAGTAGTTATTAGTCCTGCAAAATGTTGTAATATTTTGCGAGGGTGGTAATTCTCCTTAAAACAAAACGGAAATTGTCTTAGTTTTTTAGGGTAGAAGCCCCCTTGTGATAGTCTAAATGTTATTTAAATTCAACAAGATTCTTCATATTTTGATAAATGTATGGTTTCATAGCTTGTTTTTGTGTGTGCATTAATAGTAAGGAATAAGGCCTGAAACCAAATGAATTGATTAATTACTGAATAGAAATCATGAGTGATTTTATAGTTGGAAAAAAAATTGACTTACAATTATGAAGGTACATTTAGTAATATCAATATTGTAATTTCATAATTATGAGAGTTGTTCTTAATTAGAATCCACTTTCGAAAATATATCATTACCTTTCTTTCGGAATCAAGATATCTGAATAGAGTCATTCATAGTTGATTCTCAAGTAAGAGAAGTGAATAATACTAAATATTATGGTGACAAATGAATGATCTATGATACATAATTGGGTCAATGAGGATTCTATGGAACTTTAACTTGTTAGTTAAAGAAAAGTTGGTGTCTTGAACCTCAAATTGAGAATTTTCATAAAGATTAAAAATTTAGTAGAAACTATAGGTAGATCCTAAATATTTTCATTGCAAGGATGTCTTACGGGATGAGAAGGGGAAACTTGGATTGAGAACAAATACATCAATTGGGATGTAAGAGTGGGTTTTATATTGACATAAGGTTCTGTAGTGTAGTTTGATTGGTAATTGTATGTGGATGATTTTATGCTTCTTATATGAAAATTTGATTGTGAGATGGGATGGACCATAATTGTTGTTTAAACAACCAATGTGTGAGCTATTTATAGCTTAGAAAGCTCAACATACTACAGAACAAAGAATATGACACATGTAGGATTCATGCAGAGGATGAGAAAGAAAAACATGTAGAATATCAAATTATTATAGATAACTTAAGTAGATGTCATATAAATTACATAAAATACTATTTTGATATGCTATTATAAATTGTATGGCTGGTTTTGATATAGAAATCTTTGGAATTTTATATCCAAACATGCTTGATATGTCATGGATATATTCTCTACCTAATTAAGAATGGTATGTTTTTTTTTTCATCGAGTTGCTTCCAATTTACAAAACATTCAACTATGGATTGGCATGACGAAAAATAAATAAAATAAATATGCATAAGGTTAACACCTTATTGATAGGAGAATAGAAAAGAGCTAAGAATCTAATGAATGTAGGAAAAAATTAGGGCTAGATTTAGCCCGAGAGGGGGAGTATTTAGTGTCCCACCTTGGCAAGGTTAGTTTTGTGATACTTATAGAGGGTGATTTTTATGTAATGGCATAAGATTATGAATGATAGATGTATGTCCATTCTTATATGATACAGACCTAGTTTGGGTCACTTGGTTGCTATGTGCTTATGATAATATATATGGTTGTCTGTATAAGAATTGATTTTGGTTAAGAGCATATTATCGATGTTTTCTCTTTTGGTATCCTAGTTTGGGCATAGGTGTATGACATGGATGGTGATCCAAGATTGAGATACATAAATCCATGAATGATCATGGTTATGTGGAACATATGATTAATTATGATTTATGGATTATATATGCATAATCTAGTACTAAGTAGGATGTGGCAAGGCACCTGGTTATTTGCAAACCAAGATGCTCAAATTATAAATGACCATGGAAGTCATGATACATGAGTTTTATGATTATACATGCTTAATATTGTATTGAGAAAGATTTGGTAGGGAACATGGTTACTTGCAAACAAGTATGTTCAAATTATAAATGGTTGTGGGAGTCATTTCTCGAGAACCAAAATGACTGTGGAAGTCATGCAAAATTTTTGGTAAAATGTGAATAAGTTAATTATGAAATTCATTTGATTCCCTTGATCTATGATATTGCGATGTGTGAAAGTCTCGGAACAAGGCCTGACCAACGAACCATCAAATTGGTATGAGCTCACAATCAGTACCTTAAGGTGAAGTGTAGAGTTTCAAAGTAGAGTATATGATAAGCCATGGAAATTATGGCGTAGAGTCCTAAATATATGAAATATAAAGATGTGGAGTCTTGGATCTATAATAAAAGTAGTAGGGCGCAGAGTGCTAAACCCATGAAAGATAAAGACATCGAGTCTTGGATCTATAATAAAAGGATTGGAATGGAGAGTCCTAAATATTTAAAAGTTCAAGGTGTGGAACCTTGGATCCTTGGAGTAGATCAAGGCGCAAAGTCCTCAATATACTAAGGCACGGAGATGTATGCAATAGGGATGTGGAATCCATATTCTCTGCAAGAAAAATACCACTCATGCAAAGCTTAGGGATGAATTTCCTTAATAAAATCTCGTTTCTAACAATTTTGGAGTGACTTTCTAAAAATAGAAAGTCATTTTTAACATCTCAAGTATGACTATCCAAAAATAGTAAGCCACATTCAATCAATGGGTAATCAAGTATAGTTTAAGGAAAATCACTTAGCTTATCATTACTCAATCCTAATAGTTCAATCTCAACTTAATCCTCAATATTATTAATGTTAATATTATTAGTATAATCTTTTCTGAGACTATGATGTTATTATTAAAAGGGAATTATAAGTCACATTCATCTCCTCAGTCACTTCATGCCTCCCTCCTTGATGACTGTCATGGATCTATGTAAATCTATCTCTCTTTTAATAAGGCATTACACTTTATTTTATGCACTCATTTAAACAATTCCATATTCCTCTTACACTCATTAAAGACATGTCATAAAAGATTGCTCTTATGCTCTCTTTAATGCATATGTTAGACTCTCCTTAACTAAGGCATGCATACCTCTCCTTATTGGCATGAGTTAAACTCCCATAAATGTAATGCAAGGCCTGAATATTACTCCTCCTTTATGACAGGAATTGGTTGCTCCTCTTATATATGTGTCTAATGTATTCTTAATTGGGAGAGGTGCATGGTGATATCAAGAGTTTAAGAGATTTTAAGAAGATCGTGAGAGGGAGAGAATTTGAGAGTAACTAAATTTTAATATAAACTACTAAGTATCTCTACCCAATGGAGTTGAATATGAGTGGTATTGAGAGGAATTGAAACCTATCTTCCTCAATTTTCCTTGTATATCTCTCTACTTCTATATTTCGGTACTGCTTGTGATCTCTTACAACTCATGGGTTTTAGGGGGATAAGTTATCACTGGATATGGTTGTGTGGAAAACTGGATGGTTAACAACGAGTTGTTAAGGGCATTGGAGCTAGAGCATACTCTCATCTTCTTTAAGCTATATATACACGCATTGTCAGGTATATATATAAATGCTCTTGAGATTTTGGTTTCCTATTAGTTTTAAAGTGTGGAGATTTGAAATTTATTATCGCTACTTTAAATTATTACAAAATTATGAATATTTAAGAAATATTCAGAAAGTTATTACTGAGAGTTTCTTGGCAGCTATGTATTTCCAAACTAACAATTTCTTGAGAGCTATGTATGAGAATTTACATGGAGGGAATGAAAAGAAGAATGTGATGCCAACAACTACAAATTTGTCTTATAATGAAATTTGGCCATAGAAAGTCATGTCTATTATGTAACACTAATATTCTATATTTGATAGCATTTCATTGTCACTTTTAACAATTTAATATATGGTTCTTACTTCCTTTGAATTGGGTTGTTGGTTGAAACTTAGATCTCAAAAAAAAGGTTGGGCGGGTGGTTGCACACTAAATGTTTAAGGAATCTCCTCAATGGATGTAGTTTATTTTATGTAAGCTTTTATTGTTGTTATGTTGCAAATTAATTGACTAAAAAGTATTAATGGGTGTAGCATTCAAGGTTGCCATGTGTTTTCCAAATTGTAGCAGTGGATGCAATAATTTTGTCAACCTATGTAAAGGGAAGTAGCTTTGTAGCTTGTAAAATATTTGATTAATTAATTGTATCAAGAATTCATATAGTGAACATATAAATTCATAAATTCAATGAAAAACTCATAGTAGCATAATTTTGAGTTATTTTTCTTCATGTAGAGTTGTAGATGAGAGCTTGCATGCTATGTGTTTGACAAAAGTGGTAAATCAGATCCAAAGTTTTCTTTTTTTAGAGAATTGAATATATTAGATGTTTTGTTTCAATTCAGCTCAATATCAGGGGGTATTCATGCCAATATTCCATGTAACCTCTCATTTCATTAAAAAAAATACTTTTCAGAACCCATATCGTAATTTGGGTCATTTTGCAGATTTTTGTTATCAATTATGTGCGCATGTTGTCGAGTTTTTGATGAAAATCTATGATTGTTTAGTCCTTGTTTTAAGATGCTAACATTTGAAGTTTAAATTTCTAAATTTTATGAGCTAAATAGGTTGAAGAAGAATATCAAATTCATTGTTTCCAAGTGTTTGACAAAATGCCTCAACGGTTGTAGATTGCATGCTTGCAAAGTGTTTGTCAAAAGGCCTCAATGGTGGTAGATTGCATGTTTGCAAAGTGTTTGTAAAAAGGCCTAAATGGTTGTAACTTCTCTGGATATAAATTTTTAGAGTAAAAGTATTACTTACCATAGTTTTCATGCACTAGATATTTACCAATAGATTATTTCATGGATGTAGCTTCCTATGTCTACAAGTTTTCAGTATGAATGTGAAAACTAATTTTATAATTTGCTTAAGCATGAATAGAGAATATGATAGTTGTTACCTTTTTTTTATCTAAATCTTTCATTAAAAAAGGGGTTGTTGTTGGAAACAATTTATAGTGACTAATTTTGTAGGATTGTGTACAAGTGAGCATAATAAGTTTCATCTGAGCTACATGCATTCATGGGTGCATTCTTGTGCCTTATTTATGCAATTCCATTTTTTTACTTGACACTTTTTAAAGAATAATATGTTGCTGGATTGGTAATAGAAGTTTTGTCTGAGCTACATGAATTCATGGATGCATGCTTGTGCTTTAATGATTGTAGTAAACAACTACTTGTGCCTTATTTATGCAATTCCATTATTTTACTTGACACTTTTTGAAGAATAATATGTTTTTGGATTGGTAATAGAAGTTTCTCTTGTTGGGACATTCATTATACAAATCATGATTGAAGCATTTCCTTAATAATTAAGATCGAGAATTTGTAAATGATGAACTTGGGAATGTTGTTGGGTTAATGTATTTTGTGATTGTATTTCATAAACGTATCATATTTATTAGATTCACTGATGAAGAGAGGCATATTATTACCTTAGTTACCTTGTTATAGGTAGGTTCATACTAATAACTTATATGTGATTTTTGTAATAGAAGCATGATATTTTTGTAGTTGTGATATGAAGTGTCAATAGGTGGATCTTATTTAGCATAATATAGGAAATCAAATAGGTTGATCTAGATTAATGTTCACACATGGCATTATGGTGGAATTTATTTCCAGTTTTATGTAGAGCTTATGTACAAGTATGGAAAGAGGACATGCTATCATATTTTAAACTTGAGAGGAAATGTGTTTTGGAACTGGTTTTAAGGAAAAATTATCACTGACTTCTTATGTGATATTCTTATTTTTAAGTAGATGAAGGGACATTATTAGATGATAACTAAGTTCGTAATGCTTAAAAAAAATGACTATTAGTGATTAATGTGACCTCTACTTCTCTCTATTGTTGAAGCTTGGTTAGGTGGGGCCTTACACATCGAACGAATCTAAAATAAAATTAATGATCTCTAAATGACCTTGAATATTCTAAATAATTGCAACACTTTTCTATTCTCGAGAGTTTAAGGTTGAATAATTTTTTGGACATACTTGAAGTACCATAGGGAAAAGATAAATTTTACTCACTCATATTATCCTTTAACACAATTATTTGTGATGGAAGAAGGCACAAAACAAATTCAATGTTCAACCTTGTATATGTATGATCGAAGAAGCTCTTCAAAAAAAATGGGAGGAAAATATTTTCAATTGTCATAGATCTATTTTGACTATTTCAATTACACTGAACTATTTAATTAATGGCAATTAAGTTGGGTGGTTTTTACATTCTAACATTTATTATAATATTATTTTTTGTTTATGAAATATCGATTTGGTTTGTGTGATGTTTAGCTTTTATAAACTTTTAATGAAAATTAAAGGTATAAGGTCATTTCAAAATATACCCAATAATTCCAAAAAATAATAACATTTTATTATTCAAAGGAAAAATATAAATCATTATTCAAAGAAAATGAGTTTTTTTTTTATTTTTGCTAAAGCAAGGTTCGTACCTTCTATTCATTATAATCAAAGAAACAAATTACATATAATACAACTATCCAAAGAGACCTGAGGGACATAGAATCCACTATCCACTCAGGGCTTGGGTACCAAGCCAAAAGCATGACAATCAGACCATGGGCCCACAAACTTAACTATGAGACCATCAAAAAACAAACCAATTCCTAAACCACCCACTTTGTTTGAAGAGATCTGTTAGATGAGCTGCATATTGGAACCAAGAAAGGAATATTCTTTGATTCCAAAAGTGAACCCAATGAAAATATAGAAACCATACTAAACAGAGATCGGGACCGAATTGTGGAATAAACAACGCGCATGTGATCCGCCCGAAATACACCAATTTTGACCTCAAGGCTCAACATGCATGGAAGATAACAGTAAGTTCTGATGCAAAATCCAGATAATCCTAAATTCCAACCCACCCCCAGAATCCCGCGAGATCTGCCGCTAATCAGACTCTGGAAAATTCACTTTGATCTATGTCATTCAATCCTACTCCTAAACCAACACCCATAGATGATATCGCATAGCAAAGACAACCAAAGTTTAATGGGACGCCCCTCCAAGCTACACGAACAATCGTGACCGTGTTCCCCACAGAGAGAACCAATGGTAGAGAATCATATCGCACCAAGAAAGTTAACCAGATGTTAGTGTACGATGGAAGGCAATTTTCCAAACCCTCACTCTGCCATGTGTAGGATGTTGGAAGGGATATCTGCAAAATCACTAAAACCATTTCCCACATTAGAGCGGTGTGATCATCCAAATACCACCAAGGAAGCGATTTTCCTCTCCAAGGCCCAAAAATGCAAAGACTATGGCTGCCGGTATAACAAGGATTCCTTCCACGCGTGCTCGAATTTCTTTCCTGAACTAGGATTCTAGAAAAGAAGAGAGGCTCTCCATTAATTAAGAAACTATGATATCCACTGCGCTCCCCCTGATGAACAGTGATGACCATCTCGCTAGCTCCAGGGAAATTAGTGACCATTTGTGATCGTCCCCCCACCGAAGACCAGTTTGCTAGAAACTAATAATACATACGAAGGGAAAAAGGTTAGGAGCTTGCCTCCATGGCTTTGTGTCTGAACACTCTCCTATCCTCTTCTTCTCGCTCACAACAAAGAGTTCTCAGTCTACTTTATCGCATCTCCTATAACTCCATCGAAACCTTGACCTCTGTACTGCTGACCCCGTAATTGGCAAGAAGATCCACCAGCTTGTTGGGCTTTCTTTGAACATGATGGAAACTAATAGTGCGTAACTTTTGTAGGTGATCCTTAATTCTCTAGAAAACCCTGATTAATTTCCAGTGTTTGGAGATTTTCTCCGGCGCTGATCCACTATTTATTCTTTTCACTGAGTTAATAATTAGTTCAGAGTCTGCTTCTACTATCACATTGTAGCAATTATCATGACTTAGAAAATCTAGGCATTGCTCCAAAGCCCTTAGTTCAGCCATGTTATTGGTAGCTATACCTAGGTGGCAATAAAAGATGAAGATAATACTTCCCTTAGCATCCCTAAGGACTCCTCCATACCCAGCAGTTCCCGAGTTTCCTTTTAACTCTCCACCAATGTTGTATTTCAGATATTCTTCTGGGGGAGGATGCCAGAAATCCTTCTCTGTGTCCCTTGTTGTAACCTTCCTATTAAGACCTTTAGGAGTGAGTCCTTGTAGCCCCAATTTCCTGAGAATTTTCCCATCCATATCTAAGGGAGGATTTATAGGGAGGTTGTGAACAATGGTACCCACTGTCTCTTTAAGTTGTTTCAGGATTGTCTCAAATAGGCGATATGGGGGATTTTTTTCCTCCTTAAATATTCTTTTGTTCCTCTCCTTCCAAACATTCCATATAATGAAGCTTGGTGTAAGGGCCCAAGCTAAGTTGAGAGTTTCATAGTCCGAAAAGTTTCCTCTCCAAATATTGAGTGTAGTAATGATGCTCCCTCTGTCCCTGTTGGATTGTTGAAAGATTTTGGCAAAAATGTCCCATAGCCAGGAAGTGAAGATGCAGTTGTTCAGAAGATGCTCCATTGTTTCTTCTTGCTCCCCACAGAGAAGGCATCTAGAAGGCCCCAGAACACCCCTCTAACTGATGTTGTCCCAAGTCAAAATTTTCCTATTGTATACCAACCACATGAAGAGTTTGATTTTCATCCACCCTTGGTGCCTCCAAAGTTGCTACCAGATTTTGTCCAGAACCTAGGGATCCAGCTTAAGGAGAATTCCTTTTGCTTCTTTAAGATTAAAGGTGCCCTCTTTATTATTGACACATATTAGCTGGTCTTGCCCCCCTGAAACTAAGATCATCCTTTGTTCCACCATTTTCATTAGCTCCTCTTCTTTTGTTTTCAAGGGGTTGTTATTTTTGCAATCAATGTTTCTCCAGATTCTCCATTTCTCCATCTGTTGAGTCTTATCCTAAAAATCCTTTACTTTAATTAATCCTTGGGAATCTGTCTCATGTTTAAGGTCGAGGAAGTCTTCTTTGAATAGTATTGGTTCTTGCTGCCACTTATCTTCGCAAAAAAGAGCAAGATCCCCTTCTCTGATTTCCCAGAAACTATTCTCTTCAACTAATCTTCTATTTTCCCAGGCTTTGTTCCAGATGTATGAGCCCTTAATATTACCTGAAATTCTTATGAGATCACTAGTTCACCAGGATCTTGCATATTTTTCTTTCTAGATATTTGCCCATTGAGTCTCTGGATTCTAAACCTAGCGCCACCATAGTTTGCCCCTAAAACATTGCTGAGTATTTCCTGGTCATCCAAGCCAAGCCCTCCATGGTTTTTGTGTCTGCAAATTTTTTCCCAAGACACTAAGGCCCATTTCTTCCTCATCTCCTCCTTACCCCAATGGAATTTTCTTTGTATATTTCTGAATTGCTGAAGGACTCCTTTTGGAGTTGGGAGGGTAGATAACATAAAAACAGGGATGGCTTGTAGGGCAGCTTTTGTAAGAACCAACCTGCTTGCAATGTTTAAAGATCTGAAGGTCCATTTACTAACTTTATCCTGCAACTTATTGATCAAGGGCTCCCAAATAGTTTTGAGAATTGGTTTAGTAGTTAGAGGAACTCTCAAATATTTTGAGGGTAGGGAATCCCTTTGAAAGCCAAGATTTCTGGAAATATTTCTTTGAATCGCAATATTGGTATTAAAGAAAAAGATTTTTTATTTAGAGAGATTAACTTCCATACCTGTGGCCATGGCAAAGAAGTTCAGGATTTGTTTATATGTTGTAGCTTCTTTGACTGTGGGGACTCCCTATAGCATTATGCTATCTACAAATTGTTGATGAGTTAGAGCCTGACCATTCTCAGTTAGTTGAAGGCCATTAATCTTACCTGTTACTTTAGCATGCTTGATGGACCTACCAAGTCCTTCCATCATGAAAATGAAAAGAAATGGATAGAGTGGGTCTCCCTGTCGGAGGCCTCCTGAAGGACTAAAAATCTCAGAAGGAGAGCCATTCACCAAAATAGAGATGCTGGAGGAAGTAACTAAGGCCATCACCCACCTTACCCAATTATGATCAAAACCAAAAGAAATAAGTACCCTCTTTATATAGGTCCAATTTACCTTATCATAAGCTTTGGCTATATCTAATTGCATGATCAATCCAGCCTGCCTTTTACTACTTAACAAGTGAACCACCTCTTGGGCTTGAATGATGTTGTCCAAAATTTGTTTGCCTTCCACATAACTGGATTGTTCCCCTGAAACTAAGGTAGGAAGTAGAGGTTAAGTCTATTAGCCACAACTTTGGATATTATATTGTAAACCACATTGCATAGAGCTATGGGTCTAAACATATCCGGTGTTTGAGCAATGTCTTGCTTAGGGATAAGGGAAATAAAGGAGGTGTTGAGCACTTTCAAAATAGTTTTGTTGAACCTGGAATCCTCCACTACATTCAAAATATCCTTTTTAACAATACTCCAGCATGCTTTAAAAAAATCCACATTAAAACCATCCGGGCCTGGTGCTTTTCCATTCTGCATTTATTTAAGGACATCATCTACCTCATTTTCATAAATTGGCCTATTTAGATTAAAATTGTCCTCTATGGATACCAGCTTTGGTATGTTTCCAGTTACATCACTGATGGACTGTTCTCTATCTAAATTATTTTCCTGAGTAATTCTTCGGAAGTGCTGAACTACCACAGCTTCAATATTCTCATGGTAGGTGAGAATATTCCCTTCTTTGTTCTTAATTGAAGATATTCTGTTGTGCATTCTATTCTCCATGGTGGACTTGTGAAAAAATTTCGTGTTACGCTCCCATTCTTTTAGCTATTGCACCCTATACCTTTGTCTCCAAAAAATTTCATCTTGTTTACACAGATTATCCCATTCTTGATGATATTTGTCCACTTGGTTACTTTTGACTCTATCAAATCCATACTTGATCAGAGGTTGGTTGAGAATCTTAATTTTGTTTTCAACAGTTTTTTTTTCCACAAAAATATTGCCAAAATCATTTCTGTTCCAATCCTTTACTCTGAGTTTGATATGCTTTAATATTTTATGAAGGAGAGACATTCTTGTTCCCTGAATTTGTAAATCTTCTAACCACCATTTTTTAATATTGTAAAAGAAATCTAGATGGGAGAGCCAAATATTTTCAAATCTGAAAGGTTTGTTTCTTACAGTACCCATACCTTTGATCTCCAGTTGAACCGGCCAATGATCTGAGCCTCCAAAGGGGAGCACATCTGCTATTACTTTCTTATTTGTTAGCATCAGATCCTCTGAGATAATGAATCTGTCTAACTTTGAGGCTACCTAAGACTCTCCACCTCTTTTATTATTCCAAATAAAGAGGCCAGTATTCATTTCAGTATCAACAAGGTTAATATTGTCTATAAAGGTTTGAAACTCTAAAGGGTCTTTACTTAGAGTTTTGATTCCTCCTTTTTTTTCCGAGGTTTGATCATGTTGAAATCCCCTCCCATGATCCAAGGTATTCGTGCATGTCTATCCCTAACCTCCACTAGTGAGTCTAGAAACCTGAATTTATCATCTATTCTTTGAGGGTGTTATGAAACCAACTCACAAAAAGATAGAAAAGATAGATCAACAACTTAGAATTCAACCTTTTCAAGGGGGAAACCTCCTTTACATTACATAAATGAACAATTCTTGTATGATTCAAATGACAAAACCTCCTTTCTATATATAGGAGTCTAAGGAGTTATAATATAACCCAGCCGACCTGACAATAATAATATAAAGCCGCAAAATAACAATAGATGGATTCTATGGGGCACAATAAGGGAACAACAATATTAATAAGGGATACAACTACAATAGTAATGGTGTAATCACTAGTATTATAGGGACCTAACATGCTGCTCTCCTTCAAAAAAGTGTTGTCCTCAACTCTTGAGTAGTTCTGGATGCTTCTGTATACAATTCTCATCCTCCCATGTGGAATCTTTAGCGGATAAGTTCTTCCACTTGATGGGATACTCCGAAATTGATCAATTTCGTAGCTTTCAAGTTCTTGTTTCTATGACTGCTTCCAGTTCCAATATAATTTTTCCTTCCTCGTTAAGTTCTGGAAATATTGTTTGAGCTGGGAGCTTATCACCTATAACCTTCTTTAAACATGAAACATGGAAAACTGGGTGCACCTGAGAAGCTGCAGGAAGCTCCAATTTGTATGCCATAGTACCAATCTTTTGCAACACCTTGTACGGACCATAATACTTTGGTGATAATTTATTATCCTTCTTAGCTTGCTTGAGGCACATTTGTTTATATGGTTGTAGCCGTAGGAATACCTAATCACCTACCTCAAAACTTCTTTCGATGTGATGTTGATCTGCATGTTGTTTCATTCGATTTTGTGCCAACATGAGGTTATTGTTTAAGAGTTGGAGGACTTGTTGTTGATGTTCGATGTGATGTTCCACTGCTTGAACCTTAGAATTTTCTCTTAAATATGATGTGATGGATGGTGGTTGATATCCATAAAGTGCCATAAATGGGGTCATTTTTTTTGTTGTATGGAAGGATGTGTTATACCACCATTCAAGCAGAGGCAACCATTTGACCCATTGTGTCTAATTATCAGATACAAAGCAACGAAGATATCCTTCCAAACATTTGTTTACTATCTCAGTTTTCCCATCAGATTGAGGATGATAAGATGAACTATGAGCTAACTTAGTACCAAGACAAGAAAATAATTTTGTCCAAAAATTTCAAGTGAAAATGGGATCTTTGTCACTTACAATAATCTTTGGTCTTCCATGTAGCTTTTGAATTGTTTCCATAAATGCAGTAGAAAATGTACTGGCTTTAAATGGATGTGATAATGCACAAAAGTGTGCATACTTGGTAAGTCTATCAACTACCACCATGATGACACTCTTTCCCTCAGACTTGGGTAAACCTGTGATAAAATCCATTGAAACCTCCTCCTAATGTTGGCTTGGAATGGATAAAGGTTGTAATAGACCCGGGGTCTTAATTGTTTCAACTTTATTTTGTTGGCAAACCAAACATTCCACCACAAACTTTCAAATATCTGATTTAAGGCCATCCCAAAAAATTCCTTTTTAACCCTGTGGTAAGTTTTTAAAAATCCTGAGTGCCCTCCTAAGGGAGAAGTGTGCAATTCCATAAGAATCTTTTGTTTGAGTTGGGAATTCTCACAGAGGCATAAGCGATCTTTGTACCATAACGAATCATTTTTCCAGCTAAATGTATTAGATGTATTGGAATCTTGTTGTAACTTTCGAATAAGTGCCCACACGTCTTCATCATTCTGCCATTCCTCCCTTGCTTCGTTTATCCAATCTGGTTAGATAATAGAAATGGA
Organism: Pinus tabuliformis; assembly: GCA_031772625.1. Taxonomy (NCBI): domain Eukaryota; kingdom Viridiplantae; phylum Streptophyta; class Pinopsida; order Pinales; family Pinaceae; genus Pinus; species Pinus tabuliformis. The sequence goes on from CM062815.1 coordinate 785,267,493, forward strand.
ACACAACAATGCTTCCACATCCTCATCCTTTCCTGAGAGTGCATCTGCCACCACATTTTGATTCCCTTTTTTGTAGATGATTTCAAAGTCATAACCCAACATCTTTGTGACCCACTTTTTTTGCTCTTCAAAGGATAATATTTGTTCTAAAATGTATTTAAGGCTATCATGATCCATTTTTACCTTGAAGTGTCTTCCCATTAGCTGGGGTCACCATTTCTTAACTGCATGTAGTATTTCCAACATTTCCTTCTCATAAATATCTTTGTGTAAAAACTTTCCCTTGATTGGATGACTTTCAAAAGCAATGGGTCTTTCATCTTGATTTAAAACAACACCAATTCCATTTCTTGAAGCATCACATTCCACAATAAAGGCTTTTGTGAAGTTGAGTGTAGTTAAGACCGGTGCTTGGCACATTTTCTCTTTAAGAGGTTCGAAGGCCTTTGTTGCTTTTGGAGTCCATGAAAATGAATCTTTCTTCAATAATGTTGTTAGAGGTGCTGCTATTCTCCCATAATTCTTAACAAACTTGCGATAATACCCTGTCAACCTGAGAAATCCTCGCAGATGCTTTATGGATGTGGGGATTTTCCATTTCTTAATGGCTTTAATTTTGCTAGGGTCTACCTTAACCCCTTCATGAGATACAATATGACCCATATATTCCACCTCTTGTACTCCAAAGAAACATTTTTATCTTTTTTTGCATATAATTTTTTCTCCTCCAATAGTTGCAGCACCCTGTCAACATGTTCAACATGATCCTTCCAAGACTTGTTGTAGAATAGTATATAATCAAAAAATACTAACACAAATTTTCTAAGGAAGGTTTTGAAAATGGAATTCATCAAACCTTGAAATGTAGAAGGTGCATTGGTAAGGCCAAAAGGCATGACCAAAAATTCATAATGACCCTTATGAGTTCTAAATGTTGTTTTCGGAATGTCTTCAGTCTTCATTCTAATTTGATGATATCCTAAACGAAGATCCAACTTAGTGAAGTAAATTGATCCATGCAATTCATCCAGTAATTCATCAATGACCGGAATGGGAAACTTATCTTAAATAGTGAGCTTGTTAAGCTCCCTATAATCCGGACACATGTGCCATGATCCATCCTTCTTGTGCATCAATACTACTAGAGTAGAGAAAGAACTTTGACTAGGTTGAATTATAATAGCCTCTAGCATTTTTGCAACCATACGTTCAATTTCACTCTTTTGGGCATAGGGATATCTGTACAGCCTTATGTTTGGAGGAACACTTCCTAGAATCAGATGAATAGCATGATCATGATCACAAATAGGTGGGAGACCTTTCGGAGTCTTAAATACCTTGGAATGATTATCCAAGACTTTTTGGAGATCTGGAGAAATAGATGATTCCAATGTGGAAACATCTAAGGAACATAATTGTGTAATTACACCTCTTTGTTCCTTTTTTAGAATCTTTGTCATACTGTTAGAGCTAATTATCTTTACCAGTTTCCCTGCAATACCCCTTAATTCAACTTCCTTTCCTTCTGTAAAAAATTTCATGAAAAGTTCTCGAAAATTAAAAGATATTGTACCCAAGGATTGTAGCTATTGGACTCACATTGGAATTATCTAAGGAACATAATTGTGTAATTACACCTCTTTGTTCCTTTTTTAGAGTCTTTGTCATACTGTTAGAGCTAATTATCTTTACCAGTTTCCCTGCAATACCCCTTAATTCAACTTCCTTTCCTTCTGCAAAAAATTTCATGAAAATTAAAAGATATTGTACCCAAGGATTGTAGCTATTGGACTCCTAGTACAACATCAACACCTCCCATTGGAATGGAAAGCATTCGGCTAGTCAATACATATTCTCCCATGGATAGATTGATATTATGGCACTTTCCATAGCAATTTATCATTCCTCCATTTGAAATAATCAATTGACACTCTGGTGCTAGATATAGGAAGCAACTCAATTCTTTTGCTATCTTACAATGAATAAAATTGTGGGTACTTCCTGAATCAATCAACACTATTACCTTTTTCTTCTTGATTTGTCTTTCTATCTTGATGGTTTGAGGAGTGGTAATTCCAGCCAATGCATTACAAGATATGGTTGGATTCATTTCTTCTTTATCTAGGCTTTGTTCCCAAAGTATATCCTCTTCTTTTGACCTTCTTGCTCCTTTTCTTCTTCTTCTTCACAATCTATGTAGAATAATTTCTTCTCAGCACACTTATGACCTTTAGTGTATTTTCTATCACAACTGTAACAAAGCCCTTTTGCTCTTTCTTTTCCAATTGTTGTGGTGTCAACCTTATAGGTTGTGGAAGACTAGGGGCAACAAAACTTCCATCTTTATAGTTGTGAGTGGTATGCTTCCTGGTTGCCATAATTTTGCTTCCATTTTTCTTGCTAACCTGAATGCCTTCTCTAATGAATCAGGTTCCCAAAGGCGAACATCATGTTGGATATTATCCTTTAAAGTCCCTATTAACACATCAATCCTATGCTCCTCTGGAATATTTTTTACCCTTATGTTCAACTTTTGGAACTCCTCAATATGCTCCATTATTGGAACCTTTTGTTTGAGACTTATCAATTGGCTAAAAGAAGTGTTTCTTTTTGTATCCCCATAATGTGCTGTCAATTCTTCCATAAAAATTGCGAAAGTGATAATTTGTTTACGAGAGCAAAGCCATTGATACCATACAAACTAATTTGGTTCCAAATATAAAGTTGCAATACGTACCTTTTGTGTGTTTTGCACATTATTGAGATCGAAAAATTGCTCCATATGTAATACCCATGTTGCGGGATCCTTGCCATCAAACTTCCTCATATTGATTTTTGGAATATTGTGGGTCTTCGGTCCAACATTAGAGTCTATGAAATCATGATTAACATTTCTTTTATTCTCATCATGATTTTGCTTTACTACCCTTTCACCATTAGTAAGAATTTCTTGTAGAAACTTTGTCAAATCTGTCTTCAAATCTTCCATACCCCTCTTCAAATCTTCCATGCTTGTCTTCAAATTAGCTTCCATGTCATTCATCTTAGCTTCTACGCCTTTCTTTAAAAAATCCATCTTAACTTCTATACCTTTCTTTAAACCATCCATCTTAGCTTCTACATCTTTCTTTAAACCATCCATCTTAGATTCTGTTACTTTTTGTGCAAGTGACACTTGTTGCACTTGGTCTCGTCATTTTGATATATCATGTTGCATTTCTTCCTCTTCTTCATGAGTCATGCTAGAGTTTTTAGGTTGCTTACTAGGTGTTTTCATTTTCTTTCCTCGGGCCATCAATTACCGATAATAATACTTTACTATGCCCTTTGAATTCCTTCAAACTAATTTTCCAAACCAAGATTATGCAAAAATTAAAAAAAAACTACATACCTTTTTCCGCTTTGTAGGAGTTTGATATTGAATCTGATGTATCTATGTAGTTTGAGATCATCCAGTTTTGAAATTATGACCTGCAGTAGCCCTCTGTTTCCTCTTTCCAATGCCACCAATTTGATCCAAATTGGATTCTCCAGGGAAGAGTTATGCCAAATCTCCCACAGTGACCTAATTATAGACTTGTTCAGTAGAGTGAACTTGTATGACATGCCATGAGTCACTGTTTCGGCCTTTGGCTCTAAACAAAATATATACAATAAACTACAGTATGTCCTCTTTCTATATCTTCTTACAAAATTTCAATCTGACACTCAGAGAGAAAGTTATGACGATTTTCCCCAGGTCACATGTTTGGAATGTAACTTAAGAGTCTGCAAAAATACCAACTTCCTCATATCATATCTCCGTAAATATAGTGCGAAAAGATATGAAATTTAGATCCAAGGTTAAGTGCAATTTCGTCTCAAATGGGTTTTTTTTTTTAGCTTCTAGAACATCACAAAAAACAAGTTATAGTGAAAATTCCACGATGACCTGTTTGGAGCAGTGAAACCCTAGAATCCAAATCTCTGATACCAAATGTTATAAACCAACTCATAAAAAGATAGAAAAGTTAGATCAACGCCTTAGAATTCAGCCTCTTCGAGTGGGAAACCTCCTTTACATTACATAAATGAACAAATGTTGGATGATTCAAATGAAAAAACCTCCTTTCTATATATAGGAGCCTAAGGAGTCACAATATAACCCAGTCGACCTAACAATAATAATATAAAGCCACAAAAATAACAATAGAGGATTCTATGGGGCACAATAATAACAATATGGGAACAACAAGGGCACAACAATGTTAATAAGGGATATAACTACAATAGGAATGGGGTAATCACCAGTATTATAGGGACCTGAGAGAGGGCCATAAACATTTGTGACCAGATAGGTGTATTTGTCTCCTACAAGTTGAATAACAATTGATAGATAGTTCCTGATTGCCTTAGCATCTATTATGTTAATTTTTTGAGGGTTCCAAAGAGTGAGAATTCCCCCCGCTATATCCTCTGCTTTAACTTCTAGAAACTCAAATCTATTGAGCCATTTTCTATGGATTTGTCTTAATTTTTGAATGGAACATTTCATTTCTTGGATAAAGATTATGTCTGGCATTTCTTGTTTCATCCTATTACTAAGCATTCTCTGCTTTCTCTTACTCCCTAGACCTCTGATATTCCAAGATGTAAACTTCATAATTAAATATTTGTAAAGGAGTAGCTGGCTAGATCTTTCATCTTACCTAAATCTATCATTAGCTTGCCACACTCCATCAAGAGTTCATTCTACTTTTTCCTGCCTCTTTTCTTACCTGGGTTTCTTGTTGCTAGTCCCGGAGTTGTTTTCATCGTAAAGAAAATTAGTTATTTAAAACCAAACAAGATATGATTTTTCTTATGAATTCTAGTTTTTTTTATATAAATATAATTTCAAATAGATCTGTCATATATAAGAATAAATATTATTTATTTCTTAAAGGTTCCCCATTGTTATAAATATTCATAGCGTTCGTTTATATTCTTCTTTGTAGGCATATGTTTCGAATAATATACATATGATGCATATAATGAAGAGGGCTTCAATAACGTCTCTAACTTGTTGGAATTTTTGGTTGTAAGCAAGAATATATTGAGTGAGTGTATATGTTTACTGTATACATGACCGACTAAATGTGTACATATTTTATTATGTGGGTGCACAACTTGATGAATATGGAAGGAAATCACAAAGAAGAGTAAGTAGTGTAGAAATAAAACGACACCCATGGGGTTTCTAAAGTCATATATTTCTCTCATTTCCATTTTACTATATTCCCCAACTCTAAGTCCAATATGATCAAAATGGAGCATTTAACCATGTTATAATGAGTTTCCTAGACCGTGAGGATCTAGTGGGATAACATGACAAGTGGGATTAAAACTTCAATTACTTAATGGATTTTGTCTTAAATTTTGTTGAGGTTCAAAGGCACTTCTAGAACATAGTGAAGGGACTTTCCCACAAATCCACCTATTGGCAATGAATGGAGGATGATAACATTGTTTCCCTTTAGACCTTGTAATGGGTAATATAGTGTGCGATTTGTAGTGCAAGGGTTAATGCATGCATATTATATTATAATCATAATTCACTTAGTGTAAATGGTAATGGGCACTACTAGTTGAAAAAACATAGGAAAGACCCAGAAAAAAAATTGTTGAGGTCCCACTATTAAAACCAATGATGGGAGGCCCACCAACCCACAACTTTGATGGGATATGGCAAAATCTACCTATAGAGAATAACACTTATTAGACAATCTCAACCACTTCTTTAGTACAAATTTAATTGTATTTTACTAACACAGGTCTTCTTGTTTTTATTTAATAACATATTTCTCTAGTATTTATGTTCAATATTGATTTCATGAGCCATAAAGTCCATATAAACACCCTTCATTATCTGGAATAAGGATTAAAGCTTTCCCTTCCTAGTGAAATTAATTAAAAATAAATATATATCATTATTTATATGTAAGAGGAAATTAAATTGGAAATCTCCATTATATAAAGTGTTTTGTAAATGACAATATTCATAATTCTCATGTCTAAACCTGATCTAGGTGGATATCAGTGCCCACCCACCAACTCCACTAGCCCACAACAAAGAATTTCTATTTTTATAATTTTCTTTTTTTGATGTTTCTTAGGTCCTAAGATTTTAGGGCCATTTTTAGGCCCTAAGTAGTGTTATTTGGGAAAATGGTCCAATGAAAATCAAATGATATTTCAATAGTTATATATTGTACTCCTCCAATAAGCCTTTTCAATAAGATATTATCCGCAGTCAATGAAGATCGTATGCCAAATTCATGACCTCTAGAAGCTGACTTTCCAGCTTACCCCATCAGGGCACATAAGCCTTTGGTGATATCCTAGGGATAGATTTCTAGATGATTAGGATTTTTCAATGCTTATTCATAATAAAAAGGCTTGAAACCTCATTGTAACACAATTTAGGAAGGCGTGTAGCTATCACATCTTTTCTCAGCAATGAATTACTACCATTCGAGCTAGTTTTCTTTCCTTGTCCATATATATAGCTTCAACAATTTCCATTTATTAATTGCAGTCATTTCATCTCTATGTTTTTGCTTTAAATATCTATTTCATTTTTTTTTGCTTCATAAATTTGGATCAATTGTATCAAAATGGTTTCCTCTTTCACATTTTTTTTTTCATGTCCCTCATGTGGTTAAGGTATAAGGAGTTGGGACTCAAACTACTTGAGCCCTTCCAAGACCGTCCTCACTGATATTAATGACCTTTGATGGTGGAATAAAATAAATATTAGGGTGTAAGAGATCCTATCAAATTATTTCTCAAAGAACCCCTCAAGCCACAAAGGAGTGAGATGATGGATAATTTTTCCCAGATCCTTCGGTGGATACTAATAGATGACACATATTCATCCAATGGCCACTTCAGAGGTTCCACCTTCTTTAAAGTATACGTTAATTTTTATATTCCCATAGTTGAAGTCCAAATAGATAAAGATGCTCTAGAAAAAGATTAAATCTATTCGAAGGATATTTTTCAGTCCAAATTTTTTTTGTTAGAGAAAAGATTACGTTTGAACCCCCCATGTGAAGGAATAATGAGAAACTTACGATGAGGAAAGAGCCAAAAAGTAATCCACACTATTTTTAGTTGCAACCACTCGGAACTCCTTTAGGGATGTTGTTAAGGAATAATATTACCCTATTGGAATTTACAAAGACCAATACATGAGATGGACTACAGTAAGATAGGAAATGCACCAATTAGTTCAAAAGTTAATAGATATCTATCATACCCCGTGCACCAAGCTGGGTACCAAGAACTTTAAGTAACATATGGTGCTCAATTACCTTGGATTTATGCATATTGATATAAATGGAGTTCCCAAACACGTCCTCTCTTAGTTCAACATAACAATATATTGTCAAAATTAAGCAAAAATTTAAATATAAGAAGCAATAATTTAGACCTATGAATTCTTCATAGTAGAGGAAAGGCAAGGGCATCCCAAAATCATAGAACAAAGGACACAACCACGATGAACAATCCAAACAAAACCCATCGAAGATCAAAAGAAATAATGGTGATGGGAACACAAAGAAAGACAAGGGAAAGTGGTGTGAGTTACATAAGAGCCACACTTATAATACCAATCAAATTTGTGTGAAGAAATAATTGGTGGTTGAGCTAAAATATTTAGAGTCAAATGCATGTTCGAACTCAAAACCAAACCTAGACAAAACAAATTAAATCGTTCATGTGTAACCCAATGTTATTGTTTCCACCACTAAGGTCCATCAAAGTGAGACTGAAGGTCCATATGAGGGTGAAAATCTCTTTCACTCACAAATGTGGGTGAAGAGGTTTTTTATCAGATGGAAATAGTTAAACTTCCCTAAGTAATTCACTTGAATCTCACTGGGCAAGTGAGATAATGGGACAAATTTCTTGTTGCTTAATGCCATAGGGATTAGTGATTGTTTAGGGAGAAGTTATAGTTATTTACAGTATGAATATATCTATTTATAAAAACAGATAAAACACCAATTAAAATGGAAATAAATATGTACAAAAATGTAATAAAAGTTGCAAAATGTTGTACAAATAAACATTGTATAAATAAAATAAAAATTAGGCTTCATGTACAACTTAATATGAATTTGAATTTAAATAAAAAAGTATGAATGAATTTTGCTAAAAATATATAAAATCTGAGAGAAATATGCACAAAATATGAAGCAAAAAAAGTATTTCTTTTTATGTTATAATATGTGAGTACAACAAATCTAACTTGTGGGTTTCTGGGAAAACGCTAGGAAAGACTTAATTTTAGAACATCTACAATGTAATTGAAAGCATATAAATATTCCACGAAAGAAACAAATTATATGACATTTTCAAAACACTCTCCATTTAATCTAAGAATAATTTTGGAAAGCATGTTTTAACTGTAAAATTGATGCTATTAGCATTGGTCAAAATAAACTAGACATTCTATCAACAAATGAATTGCTGAAAAATTCAAGATACATGAAAATGTACTAAAAAACGTTGAGTGGAGTTTCCTTCAACTTTCTATCCCTTTTGAAGGAAGCCAACTACCACCATTGTATCAAATTCTTTGACTCACGGGAAATAATGACAACAAAACGAATAGTGCATACCTCTCCTCAGGAAATAAATAAGTGGAAATAATGACAACAACAAAAAATAGTGCATACCTCAACTCACTGTGTTGTCTCTCCCCCCTTGATAGACTTGATACCCATTTTAAGGACCTTCATTATAGTTGGGAAGTTCAGCTACATGGATATTTCATTTCATTTCCTTTCTAATAATGTTTGATTAGAAAGAGAGAATGGGTTTATAAAGGAGGAAGTTAAATGATATTTAACTTTCATTATTAAGTTTATGTTTTAGTAGGTGGGGCCCTCTTAGTCCTCAAAATGTTTTATGTTTCATTTCACTTTCGGACCATATTCATTTACCAATAAATAAATAACATAAAATAATCATAATCCATATGTAAATATGGCCAAGACATGCTAAAATAGTACCATGTTGACTGTAGCACCATGCCAAATAATATCCACATAAACCATATGAAAAAACACATCAGAACATAAACATGATGAAGAAAAGGCAATCTTTGCACCTTGGGCCTCCCTCTTTCACCATGCATCATATGTCATCATTAAATCTCGTTGTAACTCCTATAATTAACATATATATACCAATAGATATCACTCACTCATATGCTCAGAAATAACCATGCAACATGACATAAAGATTCTCAAAATATATTGTAGTCTAAAAATAACATGTCCAAATAAAAATGTGTATGTGATATTGTATCATGAGTTTAACTAAAAAAAATTCTTGTATGATCATGCTATAAAACTCAAATGACTACTAAAAAATGCCTAGCTGAAATCTGCACTCTCTCAATTATAAAAAAAATGACATCTATTTGTATCTAGGAACCATGTTTTTTCTGAGAAGATATCGACCCTTTCACTACAATCTTAAGCTGACGCTCCTACATGTCATGGTGGGCGTGAGAAGTCACAAATTGTGAGGAGCCATGGGAAGAGCCTGACTTGGTAATCTGGGCCTTCCATTTTACTTGACTCATGACTTGCTGAGGGGACCAAATAACTGTATGGGCAAAAGGAATGAAACGTGAAGTTACAAATTACAAATGTTAGGAATATTTTATCATTGGAAGGAGTGGTGGATGAGGCAAAGAGGAAGTGTCCCACCACTGGATTTTTTGCGACTATTGAGGCTGGATCATGTTTTTCCAACCATCATTTCCAGGAATGGTAATCTATCCAAATAGATTTGGGGTTACAAGAATACCAATTTTAAGATAATTATGAATAGGGAGTTGAGGAAGTTATATGATCAACTCACTAGTAAGGTTAACAAATCCAGTTTGCAACAATTGTATTAACAATTCAAAGTCACTATTGAAATGAATTGACACTAGTACAAATTGAAAAATTGTCGACTATGTGACTAAAACTATTAGTCACCACAACTTTTCCAAGTGAAATACTAGAAAAAATAAGCAATCATAAGTAACCTAACTAAAAACGACTACCATAAATGACTTATTTAGCTCTCGTTTACAACATATTACTAGTTAAGAAGTAATACAATTGAAAATCAATAACGTGAATGACTAATTTAGTATAGAAACAAAAATGTGATTACCTAACAAGTAGTACAACAATATAGAGTAGTTGTTTATGTGAGTCATTTTAATTATGTCACTTCAACAATATAAAATTAGAAGTGATAAGGGATTCAAACACTACTACAAAAGAGGGTTTTAGGGGTGGTTTAGTTTGTGGCAGTATTGCCAAAACCACCTCCAAATTTATTTTTAGGGATTCAAGGGAAGTTTTTGAAAATTGCCTCCCCCCGCAAAAAAAATCATGAAAATTTGAACTTTTAAGGGGGTTTTTCTGAAAACCACCTCTTAGACACTTAGAGATAGTGGTCAAAATCTAGTCATGGGGACACTCATAGATAGTGGTAAATCATATCAAATGAGAAACACCTTCCACATGCAAACACACATTCTTAGTTGAATCCCACCTCCATTTTGTCCTTTAGTCTTGCTAATGAAATTGTTATTCATCATCCTAAGTTAGTCTCATGGTCACCTGAAATCAATTATTGAATGCGTGATAGATATGACATCCCTTACACAAAGATATAGTCCAAAGTCAACTTCCATATGTCTCACAGAGTTTGTAATTTTTTATTCTAAAATCTAAAAGATTTTAAAATAAATAATGATTTTCTCACTATGAACAAAGTTTCATTCTCATAAAAACTTATTTGAATTCCATTCTCACTAAATAAGCTTACCATATATATTTTTGTTTATCTGCAACCAAGCATTAGATTTATATATTAGAAATACAAAAAAAAATGGGTTTAAATTAGTCATTTTCTATAAACAATAAATAAGAGAGACAATCACAATTGTGTAAAACAATAATTGTATAAATAAGATGATATTACGATGATATGTAAAATCCTCTTCATTTAGGTTTTTGTTTTCCATCCTTCACTATGGTTAGTTTTTTATTTTTCTTGATATATATATATATACACACACACACACACTATAAAACTTAAATGATTATATATATACATAAACATAAGGGATAAAAGAAAATGTTTGCACCTTGTGCCTCCCTCTTTCATCCTATGTCATCATTAAATCTCCTTGTACCTCTTATAATTAAGATATATATCAATACATATCATGCACCCATATCCTCAAAAATAACTTCGCAACATGACACAAACATGCTAAAAAAAATAATGTTGTCTAAAAATGACATGTCCAAACAAAATTGTTTATGTGATATCTTCTCATGAGAAAAACTAAAAAAAAGTGCTCGTGTGATCATACTATAAAAATAAAATGAGTACTTAAAAGATAATCAACAATAAGTTTATTTATAAAACAAATTATATAGTTGTGGTGCAAAACAAATAGACGTGACATTTGCATAGGCACAGGCAGTGTGCCTCTTTCTCAAGGTTGGCCATCTAAGTGGCTTGATGGTAGAGGAAAACTCAATTTCAATGGAAATTTCGTGGAAGATCTAGAAAATGAGGTTGGGAAGCGATTTCATCCACCTAGAAATCATGGCAAAACCGAAGTTGACAAAAACATGATATTTTCCTGAATATGTACTTTTGTTATTCTACTCGTGATTTGGATTCACATTAATAGCAAGTGGATTTGAGATTTAGTAAAATTGAATATATTTACAAGATGAAGATATGATTTTAGGCATTGTCTATTTGATTTGACAGGAGAAGAACTGGAGAGGATGCAGAGCATGGGGTTGGATTCTACATTACTAGAGAAGTTTCCCAACTTTGTGTAGAAATGACACAATTTCCTGGATCAGTTAGAGTTCTCAATATGTTTGTATAAGTTGTAGGAGAATGAAAATGCTCAGAATATGCCCAATTGTAAACATAGTTTTCATGTTGAGTGTATTTGCATGTTGTTTATTTTGCATTCCACTTGACCCCTTTGCAAAACTAATTCCCATCCCCATGAACCAATTTTGGGATCCACTAGAGTAGGACAAGTTTTGGCTACAATCCCGAATCAAATTGCTTCAGGGATCCGTCCCAATATGAATTCAAAGGAAGGGTAGACTACAAGCTCTGAAGAATAATATGATCTGGAGAACCCACCAAATATATTATCTTGGTGTAGGAAGGAGCAAATGAATTCAAATATGCGTGAGGGGACCTCTAGTGGAAGAGCATCAATTCCTCATATTGCCATTTATACCCAAGAATCCCCATATCGTCCACTGGCTTCATTCACAAAATGGTTGACAGTCATCTTCAGATAATTTTAAAAAACGAAGAGAGATGATAATATTCATTTTATCATCCCAATAATTGCAATGTGGAATATATGGTCCACCATAGAGTTTGTAGATTGTAGCAAACATATTACCCTATAGTGTAACAACTATATTACTATGTAGTGTAAATAACGTACAAAAATGTTAATAAGGTTACACTATATGACTTAAATTTTGATATAACACTATCATTTATGGTATAGATCAGTAAAATGCATCACAAAACAAATACAAATGGGTTGTAGTTGAATTTTTCATTTGATCCATCCTTTCCTTTTATTTGGAATCTTGAGTATTTTATTGGATATAAATTGGACTCATTTAATAAAATTGCATCAAACGAATCTAGAAAAACATTAATGCTCAATTATTTTTTTCTTAATAATATTGAAGATTCTTAAGAAGTCCAGTGCTTTTGTGTTCCTCAAAATATGGGTTGAATGTGTTTTTGGTCATACTTAAAAGTACCATGGGGATGAGATAAATCATACTAGATAGTATTATCCTTTTGACACAATTGATTGTGCCTAAAGTAGGTAGAAAATAACTTCAACATTGAACTTGGTATACATATAATCAAAGAAAATCTTTGAAAGAAATGTAAGGAAAAAAATTTCGATTTTTGTTCATCTATTGTGAAGGCTTGGATTCTATTTAATTTTTTAATTAATGGGAATTAGGCTTTTAAGTTTTAACATTCGACATTTATTATTATATTATTTTTAGTTCATCAACTAGTGTCAAGCGATGTTGTAGGTTTTCTGGCTCGTCCCATTGTAGAGGGTCTATTTCGCTTTCATATTCAACATATATTATTTTTTATTTTATAAATTAGAGTGGGGTGTTGTTGTAGGTTTCGTAGTGCATCACATGGTCGAGGTTCTAGAGATTTTGCTAGTGTTTTTTTTGTTCTTTTTTATTTTTCTAATAAAGATTGTGCGTGTGTTTTTGTTTTTCTTTTTCCTAGTAATTTGATTTACTATTTTATTGCAACACCTTCTAAGGTTGGTGAGCGAATAAGAAATTTGAGGAGGGGACATAGGTGCATAACATTCACACGCAATATTATCTGTATATTACATTCAAAGCCAAATTACAAGCCACATAAATAGTGCTTATGAGGTCCAATAGATTCCAAACAAGGAGAATATTGTTGAGAAAATATCTCAACAAAATTACAACAACCAACAAACTAATCCTACCTATATACTATTGTAATAATTATTCTAAGTCCCACCTTTAATTCTTACATTACATCATTAGAAAGACTATTACAAGAATCATAAATTACATATAGTCACATATGTCTAGCTAGTGTTCATCAACACTCACATCCACTCTGGAATCTCACAAACATCGATCTTTCTTCACTGCCTCATCTTCGAGACATTACTTGAACTCCACTTAAAACATGTTTGCTTCTGATCATCGTTGATGAAATTCACAACATCAACAATATTGACAACTCAAATTCTCAAGGTTTCCATGATAAAAATTTTCAATTAATGAACCGTCCTATGGACTTGTTGACGGTAATGGAAATTTGTCAATTAATGTGTCTCCCATATGTGAACTCATAATTATACCTCAAATCATTTTAAGTAGGAGCCCCATCCAAAGTATCACACTTGTTGTCATGTATTCTTATAGATATGCCTTGGCTCTAATTGTCAGCAAGAGAGAGGAGTGCACATGTGCCTTCGAAAATCAAGGGGGCATGCCTGGTGTGTGTTCGATGATATGTGTGTCAAAGTTTTTCACTCTAGAGGGGGGGAAGAAGTGAGCCTATGAGAGAAAATTGTATATGTCTATGCTTAAATAGAAATTCATATGAGGATTTCGCAGTATGAGGAATGATAAATATGATGCTTTAAATAGTATATGTGGGTCTTGTGAACAAATACCACACACATACACAGTTATGGTGAAGAAAATTTACGTACGGTTTTTGCATCATGGTATTCTAAATACGAGGGGTATTTACCAAGGTATTGGCCTATAGTAATGATCATAACAATGGATATTTGATCCTGTCAAGAATACCATCGACATAAATACAAAATTGGTGTAAGGTATTGGCTAATACCTAAGCTATACAAGGAGATGTATATCAAAGTTCTATGTGTGCATCTATTTGGTTTTTTTAATCATTGGTTCAATGTGAAATAACTATGTAACAAGGAGTATGAGGATGGATCAGATATATTATATCTGAAATGACTATATATTGAATAATTTACTTATGATTTGATAGATTTGTGATGTTGATATTATGATGTGTATATGTTATGGTGTGTGCCGAGATTTGGGTTTAACTAGTGTTTTAATGTTCAGCGAAGGTTTGACTTAGTACATATAGATCTATACGTGTGTGTGCTTTAGAAAAATTATATAAGACGGATCTGATTCTCAATAGCCTCATATACATTCAATAGAATAGACATATATTTAGGTGGATATTATGTAAAAAGGTGTGTACATACACATAAGTGCTTTATAAGAGTTGCATATATCTGCTATGGTTTGGCAGTATGAGTTCATGATAATGGCTGATCTAGTATATTATCATTTCTTTTGTCTGTTAATGAAGCCCCTTATAATTATCTTTGTTTGACAGTATTGTTTGGCCTGAATTGTATGAACTAAAGTATTTGCTTGTGATGATTTTGCTAGATGATAAATTGTATTTGGTTCAGTGATTTATGTTGGCTTCAGTATCTGGGTGGTTGATTGATGTAGTGTTTCAGTGATACAGATTCAACTATCAATATTTTGAGATCCATACATGAGTATGCTTCAGCAGAAACTTGTACATATGCATGCATAAGTAATAATATTAGCATATATATTCTGACTTGTGTTTAGACAGGGTTTACAATGACAAAATCTAGTTTTAGTGATGAATAATATGTGGCCTTGTATTTTGATGAATGGGTATACTATGATATAAGTTGGTATGGTTCTTTGAACAAGTTATTTTTATGTTTGACTTGGTGATTCAGTTGATTTAGTGATTAAGTTACTTGGTACAATGTTGATTTTATTATTGTTGTCTAGTATTTGGAATGGATCTAGTCTGAAACATTTTGAAAAGTGATCCACAAAGAACAAAGGATAAGGGGGTTGTAGCTCCCTTTAAGTAAAAGCTGGAAAATGAGAGAAGGTTGTATCCTTCTGCAGGTGGGTGCCTACATATTGGTCTGATTTTGCGCCAGTAAAAGTATTATAAGAAATTTCTCTTTTTAATAAAGGGAGAAGACTTAGATGACAACAACGATGGTTTTTTTCCCACATTTGATTTCCAGCTAAAAATCCCATTATTCATGTGTTCCTTATGTGTGATGACTTATTATGTTTTTTTTGCACATGATTATTGTTTAATTAATGTTTAATGAAGTACTCATATATTGTTTCAAGTTAGAGAAATGATGAATTAAGTGAAAAATTTAGTGAACTGGATACACTCTACTTGTCTTCATCACAGTCACATACATACACTTGTTTACTTCATAAAAATTGTGTACAAAAATCTGAATAAGAAAATAAAATTTTAATTAGTTTAAAACACTGATTCACCCCCCCCCCCCCGCGGACAGTATTTTTCTAACAATTGGAATCAAAGTAACTCCTTTATAATAACCTTTATCGCTTGAAGGAAGATTCAACAAGATGAGAAACCAAGAAGGATCGACATCTATTAGGCCACCATTGTTTAATGGATCCAATCTAGTTTTCTAGAAAGTCATAACAAGAGCTTACCTACAATAACTTGGAGCAGATATTTGGGGAATCATTGAAGGAGGCTATTAATATCCATCCTCCATTCCCACAGATGATGTAGAAAAGGAAAAGCATGAGTCCAATGTCAAGGTTTTCAATGCTCCGTTAGGAAGTCTAGCAGAATCAAAATTTGTAAAAATCATGCAGTTGAATATCGCAAAGGCTATATGGAAGAAGATAATCCAAATTTATGAAGGAAAAATGAAGGTAAAGGGTGTCATACTTCAAACTATTAGAATTTAATATGAAACTCTCAATGCATGATGATGGAAGTATTGCAAGTTTCTTTCTTAGGGTGGATGAGATCATTAATTCAATGAGAAATATTAGTGACGAAATAAAAGAATCATCACTGGTTCAGAACATATTAGGATCTCTAACCCCAAAATTCAATTTGAAGGTCTTTGTCATTGAAGAAATGAAGGATTTGAAGGACCTTACTATTGACAGCTTCATGGGATTTAAATAGCCTATGAAATGAGAAAAGGGGGTCCATCAAATATCAATGAAGCATTATTCAAACATACTTCTAAAGGAAAGGAAAAGGAGGAGCTC
Organism: Pinus tabuliformis; assembly: GCA_031772625.1. Taxonomy (NCBI): domain Eukaryota; kingdom Viridiplantae; phylum Streptophyta; class Pinopsida; order Pinales; family Pinaceae; genus Pinus; species Pinus tabuliformis. Next base: position 785,284,229 of record CM062815.1, read on the forward strand.
AAGGAATCAGGGTATGTATCAAATGCAAAAGAGGAACAATTCATAAGGAAACTATAAGTACGTTGTAGCAGATTCAAAGGTAAGCTTCCTCTCGACTGTTTTTCTTGTGAAATAGTCGGTCACTATGCTACTAAATTCCCTTCTAAAGAAAACCATGAGAAAGGGTAAAATTCAGTAAAATTAAATTTTAGAGGAAGGTTCGAATAAAAGAGAAGTTTATACACACATGAAGATAATGATGGTCTTTCAAATGACAAAGAATGTGAGTACGATCAAGAATATCAATTACTTATGGCATTTGAAGATAAATGTATTCATGAATCTAATGATTTATTTTGAATGACCTAGAATAAAAGGATAATCTCATAGAAGAAATAACTCGACTTGAAATTCATTTAGAAGAAGCCTAGTTCGCAAGTAATGCTCTAAAAAAACAAATCCTAGAAAAGGAGAGGCATAATGAAAAGTTATATCTAGAAGTTGTAAGTCCAAGGAAGGAACTTGAGAAAGAAAAAGTATAAATGTTAGATTGGATAAATGATGTGAGACCCTAGAATAAATAATAAAACTACAATTCTCTCCACTTATAAAAATAGGTGTCAGTTATAATGGAGAATCATCAAAGACTGTAAAATATTTTGAAACAGGTACAAGAAGATATCTCAATGTTGTAAAAGGAACCAGTCAACAAACTTCCAACTCTCAGCAAAGGAATAAGGGATCAAATGTTTTTCAGGTGAATCATCGTTATCACAATGAAATGGAAAGATAAAAAACAAGGTACTACAGTCCCACTAACTTTTACCTTAATGGTCAATGCTTCACTTGTCATAATTTTGGTCATAAGGTTGTTCATTGTGTTGCTTATAAAACTGTCATGATTAGAGAAGCTAGAAAACAAAAGAATAATACCGGTTTAAATAAATACTCTTACAATACCTTCTCACCTCTTCAAGATGAATCTGCATGTTCCCTTTGTAATAAATTTAGGCATAGAGAAATTTAATGTAGAAGAAAAATATGATCTCGTCTTCAGAATGAACAAAACGAAACGACATCTAAAAACCCATAGAATCTGAGAATTGTGGTTTAGCTTTATATGTAGGGGATCAAGAAAATGTGTCGTACATTGATGGTGGATTTTCAAAACATATGATAGGTGATAAAGATAATTGTATGTCCTTTAATGAAATAAAGAAAAAAAAAATGTAACATTTGGAAATAATTCACCTACTGCTATGAAAGGAAAATGAATTGTTTTGCTAAAAGAAAAGGTTAAAGATGAAATGTTTTGTTTGTTGATGGATAAATACATAACTTATTGAGTTTTAGTCAAATGTGTGATCAAGGGCATGAGGTGGTTTTCATATCAAAAAATTGTGAGGTACGAAAATCTCGATACCAGTAAGATCATAATAAAGGGAATGAGAACTCGAGGTAATGTTTATGTCTTGGAAGGAGGTTTAGAACATTGTTATTTGAGAAAATGAGAAGAAAGATGGCTCTGGCACAAAATATTGGGAGACCTAAGCTTCAGCCAACTACATAAGTCAAGTAGAATGGGAGTAGTTCCCGACTTCCCTAACACCTCTCTACCAAAAAGTACCATATGAAAATCATGTTAATTTGGTAAGAAAACCAGGGTGCAATTTAATGCTAAAGAAGGTACTTTAAGTAATCCACTTGAACTTATTCATAATTATTTATGTGGTCCTATGAGAAATAAGTTTCCTCAAGGGCAACCATACTTCATATTATTCATTGATGATTTTACTCATATGTGTTGGATTGGCTTATTAAAACATAAATATGAAGCATTTGATAAATTTAAAGTCTCCAAATCTCTAGTAGAAAATGAGTTAGATTTGAAAATAAAATATCCTAGATCTGATAAAGGAGGAGAATTTTTATCATATGATTTTTTCAACTTTTGTCAATAGCATGGCATCAAGAGGAAATTTTATATAGGTAAAAATCCTGAAAAAAATGGAGTGCCAGAAAGAACGAACAAAACAATCCAACAAACGAAACATCTCATGTTTGATGAGCCCGAAACACCTCATAGCTTATGGGTGGAAAAAAATAGATACAACATTAAATATCCTCAACAAAGCCCATATTCGAGTAAACAGTGACAAAATTCCTCATAAACTATGGCTTGGTAAAATTCCAACTGTCAAGCATTTTAGAGTATTTGGAAGCAAATGTTACATAAAGATTAATGATGATAAACTTGGAAAGTTTGGAGCTACAGTTGATGCATGAATTCTCCTTGGATACTCCCCTAGAAGCAAAGCATATAAATGTCGCAATACAAGAATTAAAAATATTATTGAATGCATTGATGTTGTGATTGATGAAGCATCCATAGGTACCAAAAAGGAAGTACCAACTGATGACAAATATACTCATACAACAAGCCAAATCAATGTTGGAGAAAGAATCAATGAAGCATCAGATGAAGTAATTGATAGTACCTAAGCATCAGAGAATAATCCATCAAGGCATTTCCAGAAAAATCATCCAGAATCTCAAATTCTAGATGATAACAAAGCTAGAGTACAAACTAGAAGAACACTTGTTGGAACTCCCAGTTATCTAGCCTTATTATCAACATTTGAACCAAAAAATGTAAATCAAGCTAGAAAATATGAATGTTGGTTTAAGGCTATGGATGAAGAACTTGACAAAATAGAAAAGACCCATACACAGGAATTAGTACCAAGACCTCATGATAAAATTGTTATTGGGACAAAATGACTATTCAAGAACAAATTAAACGAGAAAAGAGAGGTAATTAGAAGCAAAGAAAGACTTGTATGCAAAGGCTATGCCCAACAACAAGGAGTATACTTTGAAGAAACATCGGTACCTCAGCCAGACTTTAAGCCATGAGAATGTTCCTTGCATTTCCAAGCTTTAATAAATTTAAAGTTTATCAAATGGATGTTAGATCTCCATTTCTAAATTCGGACCTAGAAGAAGAAGTTTGTTTTGAGCAACCTAAAGGGTTCATTCTAGGAAACGATAAAAACCTTGTGTGAAACTCAAGAAGGAATTATATGGACTAAAAAAAGCTCCTCATGCATGGTATTATCGCCTTGACAAATATCTTCAACAAGAAGCGATCTGCAGGTAACAATCTATATATAAAGGGGATGATGGTAAACTTCTAATGTAGTTTTTTATGTAGATGACATCATATTTGGAAGAAATGAAGATTATATGAGTCAAATATTTTCCTCAGTCAAGCAACAACCATACTTGGTGAACTAACATACTTTCTTGGTCTTCAAGTTCAACAACCGAAGAATGGAATCTTTCTCTTGTAGACTAAGTACCTTAACCATATTTTAAAGAAGTATGGAATGGAAGATTGTAAACCTGTATGGACACCAATGGTAGCAGGTTGTAATCTCAATTCACATGATGATTCTCCTTCAATAAATCAACCAAAATACAAATCTATGATAGGGAGCTTACTCTACCTTGTAGGCACAAGACCAAAAATCATACATGTATTTGGCATTCTTGGATGGTTTCAAGAAAATCCTAAAGAAACGTATCTCCATGTAGTTAATAGAATATTCAATTACCTATAAGGAACTCAATGTTATGGTCTATTGTATCCAAAAAATGTAGATTCTTCTCTTCATGCTTACACAAATGCAAATTGGGCAGGTAATGTTGATGATCAGAAAAGTATTAGTGGAGGGGCATTCTATTTTGGACCCCACTTGGTATAATGGTTCAACAAAAAAAAAAAAGCTCCATTTCTTTATCTACTACTGACGTATAATATGTTGTTGATGCATATTATTGTAATCAACTTCTATGGTTGATGTAAACATTACAATATATCCAAATCACATTTCCTAAACCTATACGTATTTTGTGTGATAATACTAGTGCCATAAGTATTTCTCAAAACCTTGTCATTAACTCAAAAACCAAGCATATTCTAACAAAATATCACTTTCTAAGAGAACAGGTACATAAACAAAAGGTCAAACTGGAGTATGTTCCCTCAAAGGAACAAGTTCCAAATATATTTACGAAGCCTCGTCCATGTGATTCATTTGAATATATTAGATAGAAACTAGGAGTGGCATTTTCTTCATCATGTCATTAATTATTCTAATAGAACTTTCATATTCAGAGTGAGTTGTGGTTATGAAAAATTCAACATTTTTCCTTCTGTTCGTGAATATTATGAAAGACAATCACATATATGCATGAGTTCTGATCTAGAAAATTCCATATGTTTCTCTATGATGAAGAAATAATGGCACATATTCAGGGAAAGGCTCTAATATGATTCAAACATGTATCATTTGGCATTTTGGTCTTGATGCTGATTGGTGCTACTAAGAAGTGGTATTCTCTTATGATTGTTTATGAATTGTTGAAATATGACATTGATGTTTTAATGAACTTACTAATTGATGAAGATACTTTTGTTAGGTGTTTGTTATATTATTTACACGACTAGCCCCATGTGGTTAGAGGGGGGGCTACCAACCCCCCCTCTTTGTGTCAGGTGTAGGTTCTAACCCTGTATAGAAATTACCTGCATACAAATTCTAAAACACAGAAAATAGAGAATGCGACAGCATAACACATAAAAAAGATATACACAGAGATTTTCCGCTGGATCCCAAAACCGGGACTACTAGCTTGATTTTTCATTATGTTCCTTTCAATGTTACAATACATATTTATACATGTTGAAGCATCCAATACCATGGACAGAAAACTATCGCATCCAAAACCATGGATCGAAAACCATCGCATCCAAAACCATGTTCGAAAACCATGCACAAAACCATAGGTAGGTCCGGCCAACCTAATATAGGGTCTAAAAAAATTTCCCTGGGGCGCTGCCATGGACCTCGTAGAGGGGGGTTACCCGCCCCCCTCAAACCCCCCAGACAAGGGGGGCTGCCGCCCCCCCATGACCCCCCCACTGTTCAATCGGCACAACGAAGGGGGGGCTTCGCCCCTCGTCTAATCCCCCGGTTAACTACGTGGGCTGCTCATGGAAAGAATATAACACAACCCAAAATTCTCCCACTTGTTGTTTTCTTTCCACGGGGGGCCACAGGACAAATTATCCATTTATCTAGCCCGACAATGCCCATTGTTTCTCTACACTAAGAGAACTTCTCAGAGCTCATAGATTTTGTCAATGCATCTATAGTATTCTTCAAAGTCTCCACCTTTACCAACAACACCTTTTTGTCTTCTATCGTATCCCTCACAAAGTGATACTGAACATCAATGTGTTTTGTCTTTGAATGATAAGTAGGGTTCTTTACCAAGAAAATTGCACTTTGGTTGTCACAGCCTATCCTTATGGCTCCCTGTACTAACCCCATAATTCAATACAATCTCTACAACCAAACTGCTTCCTTGCTTGCATGAGTGGTTGCCATGTATTCTGCCTCTGCAGTTGATAGTGCCACTACAAATTGTTTCTTACTCATCCAACTGACCGCACCTTCAAATAGGTTAAACACATACCCACTTGTAGATCTTCTTTGATCTAGATCTCCAGCCCAGTCTGCATCAACAAAGCTATGAATATCCAAAACTTTGTCCAAACATGGTCTTCCTTGGTAGCAAAAACCATAATCACTAGTGCCATGCAAATACCTAAACACCCGCTTCACTACATAAACCTACTCAATACCTCCACTGCATGTGCAATGTCTGCTCTAGTGTAGACCATCACATACATCAGGCTACCTACTGCAGTTGTATATGGAACACGGGATATGTCATCTTCCTCTTCTTGTCTCTTCAGACACTATTTAGCAAATAAATTTTCACCAGTTTACTCTCTTGCATATTAAACCTATGCAACATTGTCTCGACATACTTCATCTGGTTTAAGCAGAGCTTTCTCTTTGCCCAATCTCTTTTAATTTCCATGCCCAAAATATAATTTGCAGCACAAAGATATTTCATGTCGAACTTCGAAGACAATTGGGTCTTCAAATCCTGGATATTTATTTGTCATTTCCAGCCAGCAACATATCATCTACATACAAGATCAAATAGATAACATGGTCACCAATTAATTTAAAATACACATAGTGATCTAATTTTATTCTGGTAAAGCCAAGTCCTCATATAAATGTATCGAATTTCTGATACCACATCCTTGGTGACTATTTTAACCCATATAGAAACTTCTTTAACTTGCATATCAGTTCTTTCTTACCCTTCACCGAAAAGCCTTCAGGTTGCTTCATGTAGATCTCCTCTTCCAAGTCACTGTGAAGAAATGTTGTCTTCACATCCATCTGCTCTACCTGAAAATCAAAAGTAGCAACAACAGATAATAGTAATCTAATAGAAGCTACCTTGGCAAAAGGAGAAAAAATATCACCAAAATCAATTCCCGGCACCTGGGAATAACCTTTGGCTACCAACCGACCTTTGTATTTCTCCGCCTTTCCTTCTCCATTTGTCATCTTCTTGAACACCCATTTGCTACCAATGGGTTTCCTTCAAGCCGGCAACTCCACTAAATCCCAAGCCTCATTTTTGTGCAAAGATGTCATTTGATCAACCATGGCCTCTTTCTAGAGTTTTCCATCCTTTGAATCTACTGCTTCCTTCACAGTTCTAGGATCATCATCAGTAAGAGATAAAATAAACTTTGAATAGAAAGCAGGTGGACTATACCTTTCTGGTTGCCTTCTTTCTTGAAGTGATCTTCTCACACCCGGAGTCTGTGGCTCTTCATCTTCTGATTCCTCTTCTACTGTAGAGTCTTATTCTTCTTACTTAAGCTCAAACTCTATCTTCTCAGGTTCCTTTGGTTGGGCTTCATGTTTAATAACATAGTTCACTTCTCTGAACACCACATCTTGGCTATACACAACCTTCCTTATTACTCGATTACAAAGCTTATAACCCTTTAAACCATCCTTATACCTAATAAAGATGCACTTTTCAGATTTACTATCCAACTTGGTTCTTTTCTCCTTTGGAACATGTACCTATGCATCACATCAAAATACTCTTCGATCTGAAAGAGAGGGTTTCTTACCATTCCGTACCTCTTGTGGAGTCTTATCCTCCAGCGCTGATGAAGGTGATCTGTTGACTAGGTAACATGTTGTCTCCACCGCCTCTGCCCAAAATTCTTGTCCTAACCCAGCACCGCTGAGCATGTTTCTTGCCCTTTCAATCAACATCTTGTTCATTCTTTCTGCAACTCCATTTTGGTCAAGCGTGTATGGAGTAGTCTTCTGTCATGCTATACCACACTTATTACAAAATTCTTCAAATTCCTTGCTATAAAACTCTCCACCATTATCTCACCTCAACACCTTTATCTTATTCTCTGTTTGGTTTTCCACCAAAGCCTTAAATTCTTTAAACATGTCAACGACTTTAGATTTCTTCTTTAGGAAATATATGCATGTATTCCTTGAGAAGTCATATATAAATGATACATAGCACACAGACTTACCCAGTGATGGAGCCTTCACAGGTCCAAGCACATCACTATGCACAAGCTCTAATATTTTTTTCGTCATCTTACCACCAGAGGGGAAACTCACTTGATTCTGCTTCCCATATACACAATTTTCACAAAAATCAAAATCCAGAGAGTTATTACTCATACCTTCTACCATACCTTTACGATGAAGTATGCAAAGGCCCTTCTCTCCAATATGTCCAAGCCTTTGATGCCACAACATGGTCTTCTCTCTAGATACCACTAAATTTTTTGCTCCACTTTCAAGAACCACATAGCTATTAAACCCATCAAAAATAGTGCTACCTTGTAGCTTGTATAGAGTTCCAATCCGAAATTCCCACATCAATACCAGTGCTTCGTGAACCATCTTGCAGGTATCCTTCTCGAATATTGTTTTTACACTTGCATCATCCAGCTTACTTACGGAAATTATATTTCTAGCCAATTCAAGAATATGCAAAACACCCGGAAGTGTTTTAACCCTTATATCTTGCAACTTCAACTTTACTTTTCCACGACCAATGATTCTAGACTTCCTATCATCCCCTAAGAATACATCACCACCATCGTATTTATTATACTCGAAGAACCACTATTTATGGGGAGTGAAGTGAAAGGATACACTCGAGTCAATGAACCGTGCCTCATGGTCTACATGTGTACTTGAAGAAGCCAAGTACACATCCCGACCTTCATCTGAGGTGGTTTTCACCTCTGCAGAAGGAGCATCATAAGATCCCTTTCATTTTTCAGGAGCTTTAGATTTACAGTCCCTTTTGAAGTGCCCTTCCTTTCTATATTTCTAGCAAACCACCTTTACATGGTTTCCTTGAGATTTAGATCTCCTTATAGATTTATATCTCCCACTTGATGACATATTTTTGTTTTTGTTATGGGATCATCCTCGTACAGACAAGGCATCACCATTCTGGCTCCCCATATTTTTCCATCTCATCTCCTTCGTTAGCAAGGATGAGACTATTTCATCAAGCTACAAGGCAGTTGCATTGCTACCAATTGCAATAACCAGACTATCCCATGAATCTAGTATAGAGCACAAGAAACTGATGCATTTACCTTCATTTGAAATGTGAATATCAACAGATAATAACTGACTTACCACAGTATTAAATGCATTCAGATTTTCTTTCACCAAGTCTCCATATTTCATCCTTAGGTTATACAACATTTTTTGTAGGAACACTTTATTCACCAAAGACTTAGATTGTTACAAAGTCCCTAACTTGTCAGAAAAATCCTTAGCCATAGCTTCCCCTGATACATTCAGCAATACTGAATCTGAGACACACAATCATATTGTGCTCTTTTCCTTCCGATCCAACTTCTTCCATTCTTCATCAGACAATCTTGTTGGTTTAGTACCTGGATCTACCGCGATCCACTCATATTTATCCACCAGAAGATCCTCCCTCTTGAGTTTTCACAACTCAAAACTCTGACCATTAAATTTATCAATCTCTATCTTTCCACTACTCACCATCTTCTTTCACCACCAGAATCGATCCTACAGATCTCTCACTGAACAGGGTCTATCACAGGCCCGAGCCAAACCCCTCAACAACAAACGCGTCCCCTTGAAGCCAAAACAACTCTGATACCAAATGTATATTTTAACCCCATACAGAAATTACCTGCATACGAATTCTAAAACACATAAAATAAACAATGCAAGAGCATAACACATAAAACAAATATACACAGAGATTTCCCCTGGATCCCAAAACATGGACTACTAGCTTGATTTTTCATTATGTTCCTTTCAATGTTACAATACATATTTATACATGCCAAAGCATCTAATACCATGGACTGAAAACTATCGTGTCCAAAACCATGGATCAAAAACCATCGCATCTAAAATCATGTGAAAAAACCATGCACAAAACCATAGGTAGGTCTACCCAACCTAATATATGGTTCAAAAAAAATTTCCCTGGGGCGCTGCCCTGGACCCCGTAGAGGGGGACTACTTGCCCCCCCTCTAACCCCCCAGTTAACTACGTGGGATAGTTGTAGAAAGAAGATAACACACCCCAACATCAGGTGCATTGAGGAGGCCACAAGCAGACAGTTTGAGGGAGGCAATATCCCCTCTCTATAGGGTATGGGGCAACGTCCCATAAATTCTTTTTTTTGATGCCATATTAGGTGGGCAGACCTACCTATGGTTTTTTGAATGGGTTTTTCATATGGCTTTGGGCATGATGGTTTTTTTCCCATGGTATCTTGTAGATCTCATCAAGGGAACTAAGGTTATATTCCAATCCAGGGTTAATGGATGCTTCAACATGTGTATATATGTATTGTAACATTGAAAGGAATATAATGAAAAATCAATCTCGTAGTCCTAGTTTGGGATCTAAGGGAAAATATCCATGTATATATGTTTTATTCTCTCACCATTGTTTATTTTTTGTTTTTCGAACTCGTATGCAGATAATTTTGGTACAGGATTAAAACTGACATTTGGTATCAGAGGTTTTTTGGCTTCAATGGGACACCTTTCCTGTTGAGGGGTTTTTCTCAAGCCTGTGGTAGACGTTGTTCAGTGGGATATCTACAGGATCGATTCTTGACATGAAAGAAGAAAGTATCGAAAAGATAGAGATCGAGAAATTTAATGCTAAGATATTTTATTTGTAGAAAATCAATATGGAGTATTTGTTCATGGAGAAAGATCAATGGATCGCGATAAATCTGGGTACTAAACCATCAGAAATTTCAGAGGAAAACTAGATGAAGTTGGTTCAAAAATAAAAGAGCACAATACAGTTGTGTATCTCAGATTCATTATTGTTGTATGTATCAGGGGAAGATACGGTGAAGGGTTTATGGGACAAGTTAGCAACTTTGTAGCAATCTACGTCTCTAGTGAAGAATTTTTTCCTATAGAAAAAGTTGTATAACCTCACGATGAAGAATGATGACTCAATGACAGAGCATCTGAATGCCTTTCATACTGTGGTAAGTTAGTTTTTATCTTTTGATATTAAAATTTTAGATGAAGATAAGTGCATCAACTTGTTGTGCTCTCTACCATATTCATAAGATAATTTGGTTGTTGCAATAGGTGGCAATACAACTGCCTTGAAGTTTGATGAAATAGTCTCATCCTTGTTGTTGGAGGAGATGAGATAGAAAAATATGGAGAGACAAAATGGAGTTGCCTTTTCTGTACGAGGATAGTCCCAAAGCTAAAATAAAAAAATTCCTGGAGTGGGAGATCTAAATCTCAAGGAAAACCTATAAAGGTATATTGGAAATGCAGAAAGGAACGACACTTCAAAAAGGATTGTAGATATAAATCTCTTGAGAAGGGTAAGGGATCTGATTATGATCCTTTGGAAGAGGAAAAAACAACCTTAAATGAAGGTAGGGATGTGTACTTGACTTCTTCTTCCAGTACACATGTAGATGATGAGGAATTGTTGACTGACTCAAGTGCATCCTTTTCCTTCACTCCCCACAGGGATTGGTTCTACGAATATGAGAAATACTATGGTGGTGATGTATTCTTAGGGGCTGATAGGATTCTTAGAATTATTAGTCGTGGAAAATTCAAGTTGAATTTGCAAGGTGGAAGGACCAGAACACTTTCGGGTGTTCTGCATATTCCTGCATTGGCCAGATATTTGATTTTTGTAAGCAATATGGATGATGCAGGTGTAAAAACAATGTTTGAGAAAGATACCTGCAATATTGTTTGAGGAACACTGGTATTAATGTGGGGATTTCAGATTGGAACTCTGTACAAGATTTTCAATAGAACTGTTATTGATGGGTGAAATAATTGTGGTGCCTAAAAGTGGAGTGAAAAATCTTGTGGTCTCTAGAGAAAAGACCATGCTATGGCATCAAAGTCTTGGAAATAATGGAGAGAAGGGCCTTTGAATAATTCATGGTAGTGGTATGGTAGGAGGTATGACTAATTTCTCTCTAAATTTCGATTTCTATGAACATTGTGTATATGGGAAGCAAAATCGAGTGAGTTTCCCCTCTAGTGCTAAGAGAGAAAAAGGGATATTAGAGCTTGTGCATAGTGATGTGTTTGGATCTATGTGGGTTCCATCACTAGGTAAGTCTGTGTACTATGTATCATTTATAGATGACTTCTCAAGGAATATGTGGATATATTTCCTCATAAAGATGTCTAAATTCTTTGAGATATTTAAATAATTTAAGGCTCTTGGGGAAAACTAGACTGAGAAGAGGATAAAGGTGTTGAGGATAAATAAGGGTGGAGAGTTCTGCAAGAAGGAATTTAAAGAGTTATGTAAGAAGTGTGGTATAGCATGACATAAGACTAATCCATACACACCTCAGCAAAACGGAGTAACAGAAATAATGAACAGGACGTTGATGGAAAAGGAAAAAATCACTCTTTGTGGTGATGGGTTAGGATAGGAGTTCTAGGTAGAGGCAATGAAGACTACAAGTTACTTGGTTAATATATCACCTTCATGAGAGTTGGATGATAAGTCTCTACAAGAGGCATGGACTAGTAAAGAACCATCTCTTTCACATCTGAGGGTATTTGGCTGTGATGCATATGTAGATGTTCCAAAAGGGACAAGAACCAAGTTAGATATTAAATTTGAAAGTTGCATCTTTATTGGGTAAAGGATGGTTTAAAAGGTTATAAGATTTGGAACCAAGAAACAAGGAAGGTTCTGTACAACTGAAATGTGGTGTTTAGATAGGTGAAAGATGTTATTAAACATGAATTCCTATCAAAGGAACATGAAAAGATATATTTTGAGATAAAAGAGGAAGAATGAGACTTTACAATAGAACATGAATCAAAACATGAAGAGCCACAAACTCTAGCTATGAGAAGATCAGTTCGAGAAATAAGGCAGCAAGAAAGGTATAGTCCATCAATTTTCTATGCACATTTTTCTTTATCTATTAATGATGATGATTCCAAAAATTTCAGGGAAGCACTACATTCAGAGGATGACAAACTCTCGAAAGAGGCCATGGTTGATGAAATGGCATCTTTGGACAAAAATGAGGCTTGGGATCTGGTAGAGTTTTCGGCTGGAAGGAAACCCAATAGAAGAAAATGGGTGTTTAATAAGAATATGAATGCAAAAGTCAAGGTGGATAAATACAAATATCGGTCGGTAGAAAAAGGTTATTTCCAAGTGCCGGGAATTGATTTTGGTGATATTTTTTCTTTCATTGCCAAGTTAGCTTCTATTAGATTACTTTTATCTATTACTTCTGTTTTTGATTTTGAGGTAGAGAAAATGGATGTGAAGACAACATTTCTTCATGGGGATCTGGAAGAAGAGATCTACATGAAGCACCCTCAAGGATTTGCGGTGAAGGGTAAGAAACAAATGGTATGCACATTAAAAATGTCTCTATATCTGTTAAAATAGTCACTAAGGATGTGGTATAAAAAATTTGATACATATATACGGGGACTTCACATCACCAGGAGCAAAGTATATCATTGTGTATATTTTAAATTAGTTGGTTACTGTGCTATTTATCAGTCTTGTATGTGGATGATATGTTGTTGATTGGAGATGACAAAGGAATTATCCAGGAATTGAAGACCATTTTGTTCTCCAAATTTGACATGAAAGATATTGGTGCTATGAACTATATTTTGGGCATGGAAATTAAAAAAAATTGGCCAAAGAGGAAGCTCTGGTTAAACTAGAGGAAATATGTTGAGAAAAGACTGCAAATGTTTAATATGAATGATAGTAAACCGATGAAGATTCCTATTCATGTAGCTTTAAATTTATCCACCGAGAAGTGTCCCAAGACACAAGAAGAGGAAGAGGACATGTCTTGTGTTCCATACGCAAGTGCATTGGGTAGCCTGATGTATGCAATAGTCTATACTAGACCATACATTGCACATGCAGTGGGGGTATTGAGCAGCTTTATGTCAAAACGAGGGAAGGAGAATTGGACAATAGTGAAGCAGGTTTTCAGGTATTTGCATGGCACTAGTGATTATGGTCTATGATACCAATGAAGACCAGGATTGGAAAGAGTTTTGGACATCCATGGCTTTGTTGATGCAGACTTAGTTGGAGATATGGATCAGAGACGATATACAACAGGTATTTGTTTAACCTATTTGGACGTGCATTAAGTTGGATGAGTAAGAGACAATCTATAGTGGAACATTGACCTACATAGGCAGAATACATGGCAACCACTCACGCAAACAAGGACGTAGCTTGGATGTAGAGATCTTTTACAAGTATGTGATTAGTACAATGAGCTATAATGATATAATATGACATGAAAAGTGCAATTTTCCTGGAAAAGAACCCAACTTATCATTCAAAGACAAAGAAGATTGATGTTTAGTATCACTTTGTAAGGGATATGGTTGAGGAAAAAAGGGTGTTGTTGGTAAGGGTGGACACATTGAAGAATATTCTAGATGAATTGACAAAGTCTGTGAGCACTAAGAAGTTCTCTTGGTGTAAAGAAACAATGGGCATTGTAGGGCTGGACCAATGACTAAGCTCTCCGGTGACCCCCTGTGTGGAAAAGAAAACAACAAGTGGAAGAATTTTGATTTTGTGCTATATTCTTTCCACGACTAGCAGTCGCTTCATTACAGTGGGCAGTAGTCCCCTCTCTACAATGACTGGGGCAACACCCCGAGAATATTTTTTTGGTCCCTATATTAGGTGGGTGGACCTACCTATGGTTTTGTGCATGGGTTTTGAACAAGGTTTTGAGCATGATAGTTTTCAGCCCATGGCATCTTATAGATCTGGTCAAGAAAACTATGTTTATGTTCTAATCTAGTGTTTATGGATGCCTCGACATGTATATATATGTATTGTAACATTGAAAGAATTATAATGAAAATTCAATTTGGTAGTCCCAGTTTTGGGATCCAAGGGAAAATCTTTGTGTATATCTACTTTATGCTCTCGCTGTTGTTTATTTTCTATCTCTATAATTCATATGCAGATATTTTTTGTACAGGGTTATAACCTACAACTTTTATGGCCTAAGTTAATGTGATCATATCTGATGGTGAACAATTGACACAAGTTCAGGGGGAGATATGCATATAATAGTGTGTTGTTGGCATTATGATTTTGTTATCTTTTTGGATAGGTATATATCAAGGATGATCCTACTAAAGACACATTTGTTGTTTAACGCTTATGGTGCAGATCCTATATGGTGTATAATAGTTGTTGATGACTATCATGGTCTTATTGAGGTCTCTTGTTTTGGTCATAAGTGATGTATTTGTCTCTTGATATAAAGGACACTATGTTACAAATCATTGTAAAATTCAATCATGTATGGACTATTGTGGTGAAATCATGTAATACAATCATTTTGGGCATATGATGTAATGTTCATTCAAATATATAACCCCACTATGTTTGGTGATAAATGTAAACATGACTCATTGGTGATAGGAAAGGTCATGTTTGGTTGAGTCATAGACTCATGTACGTCTTTGCATATCTTTAGAAAATTTAGTATTTTCTCAGGGGAAGCATGGTCAGTCTTCAGTGTTTATATTCAGCAAATCAGATCTACAATGCTCATGTCAACAAAGGGAGAAAAGCCTTCATTTAACATTGGTCAACCCCTTTTCGTTAATCTGAAAGGGGGAGAGAAGCTTGGTGTTTGGAGAATGCTTGGTGAGATGGGAGACAAACTTGGTATATATAGATATGTGTTTACAGGTATCTATAGTTGGTGGTGACCAAACACCAAACTGGTTTCCATCAAGTCCAAATGGAGATATTGTTGCCGTTACGACAATGGAAACCTACTTAATAAAGATGTTAACATGATAATTAGTCAGGCTAGATTGGAAGGAATGTCAGTTTAGACATAAAGGAATGATAAAGAATATGTTTTAAGAAGTATACGTGGGTCATGTGAACAAATGCCACATACATACGCAGCTATGGTAAAGAAAAATCGCATATAGTTTCTGCACCATGGTATTCTAAATACCAAGGGTATTTACCATGGTATTGTCCAATAGTAATGAGTTAAAGAACCAATATTTGATCCCGTCAAAGAATACCATCAACATAACTATAGAATTGGCTGAAGGTATTGGCGAAGGTCTAGGCTATATAAGGAGATGTGTATCAAAGAGTTATGTGTGCATGTATTGGGTCTTTTAAAGATTGGTTTTATCTGAAATAAGTGTGCACTGAGTATTATGATGATGGATCAAATCTATTAGATTTGAAATGACTATATATTGAATAATCTTCTTATGATTTGATAGATCTCTGATGATGGTTTTATGATGTGTATCGTTTATGGTGTGTGTTGAGATTTGGGTTTGAGAGGTGTTCTGATGTGTAGGAAAGGTTTGAATTAGTACTTATAGATCTGTACACATGTGTGCTTAATAAAAATCGTGTACATATGTGGATATGATTCTCGATAGTCTCGTATAGATTATGCACAATAAACAGATCTGTAAACAGATATCAAGAATAAAAGGAACATACATACGTGGAAGTTCTTTATAAGAGTCGTGTATATCTTCTAAGGTTTGGAAGTATGAGTTGATGATAATGGTTGATTTATTTTGTTATGTTTGTTAAAGTCCATCAATGAAGTATCTTATAATTATCTATGTTTGACAGTATTGTTTGTCCTGAAATGATTATGAAGTAAAGTATCGAATTGTGATGATGCTCCTAGATGATAAAATGTATTTGGTTCAGTGATTTATGTTGAATTTAGTATATAATTGGGTGATTTATTTAGTGGTTTAACGATATCGATTCATCTATCAATATTTTGAGATTTTTACACGCGCTTGCTTTCGGAGAAATGCATACATATGCATGTATAAATAAGAATAGTAGTGTACATATTCTGACATGTGTTTGGATAGGTTTTGTAGTGACAAAATATGGTTTCAATAATGAAGTGTATATCGTTTGGTATTCTGATGAATGGGTATACTGTGATATAAGTTGGTATGGTTCTTTGAACAAGTTATTTCTATGTTTTACTTGGTGATGCAGTAGGTTTAGTGATTAAGTAACTTGGTATATTGTTGGTTTCACTATCGTCTTTTGATATTTGGAATGGATCTATTCTGAAACATTCTGAAAAGTGATCCAAAAAGAACAAAGGATAAGGGGGCTGTAGCTCCCTTCTAGTAGAAGGTGGAAAATGAGAGAAGGTTCTATCCTTCCGCGGGTTGTTGCCTACGTACTAGTCTGAGTCTGCCGCACTAAAACTATTGTAAGAAATTTCTCTTTATAATAAAAGAAGAAGACAATGATGACAAAAATGGTGGTTTTTTCCCACATTGGGTTTCCACCTAAAAAGCCCGGTGTTCGTGCATTGCTTATGTGTGATGAATTATTTTGTTCTTACTACACATGATTATTGTTTAATTAATGTTTAATGAGGTAGTGATATATTGGTTCAAGTTATACAATTGATGAATTAACTAAAAAAGTTAGTTAACTGGATATACACTACTTGTCTTCATCACAGTTACATACATACACATGTTTACCTCATGACAATCACATATAGAAATATGAGTAAGAAAAGAAAAGTTTAAGTAGTTTAAAATAGTCATTCTTCCCCCCACACCCCCCCCACTCAGTATTTTTCTAACAAGAGGTAGTAGTCCAACCCTAGTAGAGACACGCATGAACAAGCAGGGTTTGTGCAACATCAAGCAGAATAGTCGATAGAGATGTGATGGTCATTGCAACTAATATGACCTTGAAGATTTGTCTAATATCCAACAGAATGGTCCACAAGGTTGCAATAATGATAATAGCTATTACAACACATTGTAAATATGACAAGTACCAAAATAACTAAAATAGTTCAACTACATTAGCACAGATGAAAGACAAGATGAATTACAAACATTTACATAATAGTCTTAAAAGTATCCATAATCCAGGCATGAAGAATGTGCTGACCCATAGGGATTCTGTTATTAAGTAAAATTTCCAAGACACATATATACAATGAACATCACTAGTTCCAATAGTGGAGTGTTGGAGCCACTCCTTGTTCATCAAAAGAACTAATTTGTCTTTCTAGTGCCTTGCGGGAGGAGCGAAGGTGAAAAGTACTTTGCTCATACAATGAGGGTGTATACATAGAGAAAAGGTGATGCTTAACCCTCCTTGTGACTCTTTGACTACCCTCATGACTATTTGACTTCCTATACCCTTTTAACTTACATTACTCTTCATATTTCATGTGTGTCCTTTGGTCTCCCACTTTACAATACATTTTAAATATACATGGTCCACAATGATAATGTGGCCTATGACAACTCATGACATGACACTGCTAACATGGATTGATTGATGATGTGGCAATGTCACATCATCGTTGTTGTTGTGTCTCCAGTATCTTCTTAAGAATGATTTTGTCTTTGACCTCTTCATGGCTTAGTGATAAGGAGTCTTAAATGACCTCAAGTCTTGGTTTGTGGTCATAAATTGGTGTCCCCTTTCATTTCCTTGATTGATTAG
This sequence comes from Pinus tabuliformis, assembly GCA_031772625.1. NCBI lineage: Eukaryota > Viridiplantae > Streptophyta > Pinopsida > Pinales > Pinaceae > Pinus > Pinus tabuliformis. The sequence continues at coordinate 785,302,244 of CM062815.1, forward strand.
CTTGCATGTCAAACTACAAATATTTCTTTCAACATGCTTCCTTTCTGCATCTCCTTATTCATCCTGCTTTCTGAATGTGAGAGAGTACCTGCATCTACAATTCACGCATCGCGAGATGACATCAATATGAAAATACCCTATTCTAAAATAGTGCATTTTGATTCGTTAACTGAGTCAGGACCAAGCGAAACATCAGGAGAGGGATGAGAATAAAAAATTACACATTTCAATCAGTGAGGGGTGGGGCTTGATTACTGAGACTACATAATGCGTAGTTCGGGCTAGACTAAGGGAAAAAACTGTGCAGTCCAGGGTGACAATGAGACAAGCTAAGGAGATGGAAAATGAGAGGAAATACTACGCAATTTCAAGAGGAAAGGGAGACTCAGTTACTACACTACTGTATGGTTTACAGGCTTAGGAAAAGATGTTGAGGCTATTGCATGCGTAGTGTGTAGTTAGGGCCAGGCTAGGAAGAATGATTTCACAATCCTAGAGGTCAAGGTTCAGTCTTGGGCAAAAAAATGCACACTAAAATAGTTTTGGGAGGCAAGAACTATGTTGGGTTGTGTTATATTCTTTCCACAACTAGACCAAGTAGTTAACCGAGTGTTTAGAAGGGGGGCTAAGCCCCCTCTTCATTGCACCGATTGGGTAGTGATGGGAGTCACAGGGGATTTAAGAGGTCTAGGTAACCCCACATTATGGGGTCCAGGGCAGTGCCCCAGAAAATTTTGGTTTTGAAACATATGTTAGGTTGAGCAGACTCACCTATGGTTTTGTGCATGATTTTTGTAGATGTTTTTGGATGCGATGGTTTTCGGTCCATGGTTTTGGATGTGTTCGTTTTTGGTCCATGGTATTGGATGCTTCGGAATGCATATAAATATGTATTATAACATTGAAAGGATCATAATGAAAAATCAAGCTGGTAGTCCTAGTTTTGGGATCCAGGGGAAAATCTCTATGTATATGTGTTTTATGTGTTATGCTCTCACATTGCTTATTTTTTTTGTTTTAGAATTTGTATGCAGGTAATTTTTGTACGGGGTTAAAACCTACATTTACTATCAGAGCTGTTTTTGCTTCAATGGGATGCCTTTGTTGTTGAGGGGTTTTGCTCGGGACTGTGGTAAACCTTGTTCAGTGGGAGATCTCCAGGATCGATCTGGTGGTGAAAGAAGATGGCGAGCACTGAAAATATAGAGATCGAGAAATTTAATGGTCAGAGTTTTGAGTTGTGGAAACTCAAGATGGAGGATATGTTAGTGGATAAAGATCAATGGATCGCGGTATATCTGGGTACTAAACCAACGAGAGTGTCCGATCAAGAATGGAAGAAGTTGGATCAGAAGGCAAAGAGCACCATACAATTTTTTGTCACAGATTTAGTATTGCTGAATGTATCAGGGGAGGCTATGGTGAAGGCTTTGTGGGACAAGTTAGTGACCTTGTACCAATCTAAGTCTCTGGTGAATAAATTGTTCCTGTAGAAAAAGCTGCATAACCTGAGGATGAAAGATGGAGACTCGGTGACAGAACATTTGAATGCATTTAATACTGTGGTAAGTTAGTTAGCATCTGTTGATATTAAAATTTCAGATGAAGATAAGTGTATCACTTTGTTGTGTTCTCTACCAGATTCGTGGGATAGTCGGGTTATTGCAATGGGTAACAATGAAATTTCCTTGCAATTTAATGAAATAGTCTCATCCTTGCTGATGGAGGAGATGAGACAGAAAAATATGGAGAGCCAGAATGGTGATGCCTTGTCTATACGAGGACAGTACTATAACAGAAACAAAAATAAGTCATCGAGTGGAAGATATAAATCTAGAGGGAGATCTAAATGTCCAGGAAAACCTGTAAAGGTGGTGTGATGGAAATGTGGAAAGGAAGGGCACTACAAAAGGAACTGTAAATCTAAAGCTCCTGATAAAGGAAAGGGATCTGATGATGCTCCTTCTGCAGAGGTGAAAACCACCTCAGATGTAGGTGGGGATGTGTACTTGGCTTCATCAAGTACACATGTATATCATGAGACATGGTTGATTGACTCAGGTGCATCCTTTCACTTCACTCCCCACAAAGAGTGGTTCTGAGAGTATGAGAAATACGATGGTGGTGATGTCTTCTTAGCGGATGATAGGTAGGCTAGAATCATTGGTCGTGGAAAAGTAAAGTTGAAGTTTCAAGTTGGAAGGGTTAGAACACTTCTGGGTGTTCTGCATATTCCTGCATTGGCTAGAAATCTGATTTCTGTAAGCAAGTTGGATGATGCAGGTGTAAAAATATTGTTCGAGAAGGATAAATGAAAGATGGTTTGGGGGGCACTGGTATTGATGTGGGGAGGTTGGATTGGAACTCTGTACAAGCTGCAAGGTAGAACTATTGTTGATGGGTGCAATAGTTCTATGGTTCCTGAAAGTGGAGCAAAAAAACTAGTGGTCTCTGGAGAGAAGACCGTGCTTTGGCATCAAAGGCTTGGACATATTGGAGAGAAGGGCCTTCGAATACTTCATGGTAAAGGTATGGTAGAAGGTATGAGTAATAGCTCTCTGGATTTTGATTTCTATGAAAATTGTGTTTATAGGAAGCAGAATCAGGTGAGTTTCCCCTCTAGTAGTAAGAGGGCGAAACAAATATTAGAGCTTGTGCACAATGATGTTTTTGGACCTATGAAGGTTCCATCACTGGGTAAGTTTGTGTACTATGTATGATGTATAGATGACTTCTCAAGGAATTCATGGATATATTTCCTTAAGAACAAATCTGAAGTTTTCAACAGGCTTATAGAATTTAAGGCTCTGGTGGAAAACCAAACAGAGAAGAAGATAAAGGTGCACTGAGGACAGATAACGGTAGAGAGTTTTGTAGTAAGGAATTTGAAGAATTCTGTAAGAAGTGTGGTATAGCACAACAAGAGACTACGGCATATACACCTCATAAAAATGGAGTTGTAGAAAGAATGAACAAGACATTGATGGAAAGGGCAAGAAGCATGCTCAGTGGTGTCGGGTTAGGATAGGAATTCTAGGCATAGGTGGTGGAGACAGCATGTTACCTGGTCAACAGATCACCTTCATTAGCGTTGGAGGATAAGACTCCACAAGAGGTATGGACTAGTAAGAAACCCTCTCTTTCACATATGAGGGTATTTGGATGTGATGCATATGTACATGTTCCAAAGGAGAAACGAACCAAGTTGGATAGTAAATCTGAAAAGTGCATCTTTATTGGATATAAGGATGGCTTAAAGGGTTATATGCTTTGGAACCCAGTAACAAGGAAGGTTGTGTATAACTGAGTTGTGGTTTTCAGAGAGGTGAAATATGTTATTAAATATGAAGTCCAAACAAAGGAACCTGAGAAGATAGAGTTTGAGCTAAAGGAGGAAGAATCAGACTCTACAACAGAGGAGGAATCAGAAGATGAAGAGCCATAAACTTCGGGTGTGAGAAGATTAGTTCGAGAAAGAAGGCATCCAGAAAGTTATAGTCCATCGGCTTTCTGTTCAAATTTTTCTTTATCTATTATTGATGATGATCCTATAAATATGAAGGAAGCAGTAGATTAAGAGGATGGAAAACTTTGGAAGGAGGTCATGGTTGATGAAATGGCATCTTTGCACAAATATGAGGCTTGGGATCTGGTGGAGTTGCCAGTTGGAAGGAAACCCATTGGCAGCAAATGGGAGTTCAAGAAGAAGACAAATGCAGAAGGAAAAGTGGAGAAATATAAATCTCGGTTGGTAGCAAGATAGATTCCCAGGTGTCGGGAATTGATTTGGTGATATTTTTTCTCTTGTTGCCAAGGTAGCTTCTATTAGATTACTTTTATCTGTTGCTTCTTCTTTTGATTTTTAGGTAGAATAGATGGATCTGAAGACGATATTTATTCTTGGGGATCTCGAAGAAGAGATATACATGAAGCAACCTGAAGGCTTTGTGGTGAAGGGTAAGAAAGAACTGGTATGCAAGTTAAAGAAGTCTCTGTATGGGTTAAAACAATCACTAAGGATGTGGTATTAGAAATTTGATACATTTATACAGGGACTTGGCTTCACCAGAAGCAAAGCAGATCACTATGTGTATTTTAAATTAATTGATGACCGTGTTATTTATTTGGTCTTGTATGTGGATGATATGTTGCTGGTTGGAAATGACAAAGAAATTATCCAGGATTTGAAGGCCCATTTGTCCTCCAAATTTGACATGAAAGATCTTGGTGTTGCAAACTATATTTTGGGCATGGAAATTAAAAGAGATCAGACAAAGAGGAAGCTCTGGTTAAACCGGAGGAAGTATGTAGCAACAATATTGGAGAGGTTTAATATGCAAGATAGTAAATTGCTGAAGGTTCCTATTCCTGTAGGTGTAAAATTATCTGCTAAAAAGCATCCCAAGACACAAGAAGAGGAAGAGGACATGTCCCGTGTTCCATATGCAAGTGAAATCAGTAGCCTGATGTATGCAATGGTCTGTACTAGACAAGACATTACACATGCAGTGGGAGTATTGAGCAGGTGTATGTCAAAAACAAGGAAGGGGCATTGGACAATAGTGAAGTGGGTTTTCAAGTATTTACATGGCACTAGTGATTATGGTTTGTGCTACCAAGGAAGACCAGGATTGGACAGATTATTGGATATCCGTGGGTTTGTTGATGCAGACTGGGATGGATATTTGGATCAGGGAGGATCTACAAGTGGATATGTGTTTAACCTATTTGGAGGTGCAGTTAGTTGGATGAGTAAGAAACAATATGTAGTGGAATTATCAACTACAAAGGCAGAATACATGGCAGCCATTCATGCAAGCAAGGAAGCAGTTTGGTTGTAGAGATTGTGTTCAAGTATGGGGTTAGTACAGGGAGCTATAAGGATAGAATGTGATAGCCAAAGTGCAATTTTCTTGGCAAAGAATCTTGCTTGCAATCAAACACAAAGCACATTGATGTTCAGTATCACTTTGTGAGGGATATGATAGAAGACAAAAAGATGTTGTTGGTAAAGGTGGACACTTTGAAGAATATTGTAGATGCATTGACAAAATATGTGATCTCTAAGAAGTTCTCTCGGTGTTGAGAAACAATGGGTTTTGCAGGGCTAGATAAATGGCTAAGCACTCTTGTGGCCCCCTATGGAAATAAAACAACAAGTGGGAGAATGTTGGGTTGTGTTATATTCTTTCCACGACTAGCCCATGTAGTTAACCGGGGCGTTAGAAGGGGGGCAAAGCCCCCTCTTTGTTGTGCCGATTGCGTAGCGAGGGGAGTCACAGGGGGTTTGAGGGTGCAGGTAACCCCACTTTATGGGGTCTAGGGCAGCACCCGGGAAAATTTTGGTTTTGGAACCTATGTTAGGTTGGGCAGACCCACCTATGGTTTTGTGCATGATTTTACCACATGTTTTTGGACGCGATGGTTTTCAGTCCATGATTTTGGACATGATGGTTTTTGGTCCATGGTATTGGATGCTTTGGCAATTATAAATATGTATTGTAACATTGAAAGAAACATAATGAAAAATCAAGCTAGTAGTCTCAGTTTTGGGATCCAGGGGAAAATCTCTATGTATATGTGTTTTATGTGTTATGCTCTCGTATTGTTTATTTTCTATGTTTTAGAATTCGTAAGCAGGTAATTTCTGTATGGGGTTAAAACCTACACATCAAACATTTAGGTCTAGAACTATGCAGTGCACAATACATGCAGGTTTGGTTGAGAAAAGTTTCTTGGTTGGGATGCCACTTTGTAAATAGTTGAGTGTGAAACTAGTGAGACTGATGTGTATAGTTACAAGACATCAACTGTGATCTCACACTTATAACATCTTATGATGCAAAAACATAGATCACCCATGACACATGAACAACACTTCTCCCTCCATGTGGCCACATTATGACCAATTATGAAAAGTGTGACACTTAAGATAGACTTCACAATGATCATGCCGACACTTGTGCAACAGTGGTCAAAACTTTGGGAATGAGTGTGACTGATGTTTATATGGTTAGGATAAATACTATACACAAAGTTAGACCATCAAAACCATCAAAATAGGATTTTACACGCTGTGTGACAGTGAGTGTGTAAAAAGATGACACTTTCCCTATGTTGCAAATGGGACCAAAACACTTAAAGAAAATACATTAAATGAGTTTCAATGGTTGTGACAATACATGAAATTAAAGACATGATGATGTGGCAATGATAAGTTGTCCTTAATACTTAAACTTCATGATATTTGTTCTTTATTTTTCATATCTATCCTCCAAATGGTTGTAAATCAGATGGAGTATTCATGTGGTCCTAATCATAGTCGAGTGTTCCTTCATCTTCTTGTCTGATGATCATCCTTTGTCCTATGCTCATTGGGTTTTATATAACATGCCCTCCTTATCCATCTCCTTCTTTATAATCTCTCCATAGCATGGGAGATTTCCTATGTCTGCAATAAAATAATGAAAACATGACATCAGTTTGATAAATCCCTATCTAAGATGTTGCATGATGATCCCTTGACTAAGCCAAAACCAGTGGTGGGCCAAGGGAAAGGCCAAATGACTACGCAATTTTAAAGTTTAGGAAGTTAGGGGTGGAGCTTGGGCTCTGAGGAATCACAATGCGTATTTCAGGCAAGGTTTAGGAAGAACATTTCACAGTTTGAGAGTTGAATGAGCTAGGCTGAGGGGTTGGGCATTGGTTTAGCTAACTACGCAATTTTGGAAGATAAGGGGGACTCGGTTGTTATAGACATTTTTGTGCCTTACAGCTATAAGCATGAAATGTCCATAAACCAAGGGATCCTAAGTCCCTAAAGATGTTGTTCCAGCTCCTAAAGAAACAAGGTCAACAAATTACAGCTTCTCCCAGAAGTTCTCCACCAGAAACTGCTCAAAACTAGTCAAATCAGGATCAATTCAGATGCTCCACTAGCTGCCTGCATTGCAAAGCACCCAAATACACTGGCTAGGTGCGTTGCAACGTAGGTGAATGCACTACCAGGGTGCGTTGAGAGGGAAATGACAAATGGCAAAGTCATTCAACGAGGTGGAAAGGCAATGGAAGCTTCCAGAATCTTCTCCAGTGACACTTGCCTCACTGAATTCGACCAGTGATGAGTAAGAGGCTCTCAGTCTCCCAGTGGAAGCAAGAACTGACAGAGAGAAGCCACAAGTCAAAACATAAGCTGACTCATCTTCTCTGCTTACATCTATATATGGATCCCTCATCCCAGAGATCCGGAGGCTGGAATTTTGTACTTTGCAGAGAATTGCTGTTGGTTTTGAGATTGAGATTAGTGCATTGGGTGATTTATGCTTTGTTGGAGGTGAGGAAGGGATTACTTTGCTGGGAGGTAGATGCTGGATCGGGACTTACTTGGTTGTATCTCCTCTTGGACTTTCTTATTATATCAATAAAACTATTTGAGTTTCTCCTACATGCTTGTGTATCATTGATGTTTTGTTATATTTGCATGTTTAGCTTAAATCTGATCCTAAGCTATTTATGAATGTAAATCTATGTCTTTGTGTAGTTTTCCTCTTCTGTGATCTTGCAGGAACATGGTGAAGCTGGGCGAGTAAGGGAGCAGGTAGCGGGAAGCAAAAAAAGAGGAGAGCAATTGGATCAACAAACTAGTGCAAGACACAGGTTAGTTCATCCTTCCTCTTCGTTTACATTTCATAAAGAAGAATACGAAAATAGTTTTCCTTGTTTGTTGCTAAGGCACTGTCACACCTTAGAGTGGGATAGGGGCATTCTGAATAGATACTTTTCCCAACAACATCGGTGATTGTGCATTTCTAGGAGTCAGGGATTGGGCTTGAGAACTAAGGTTGTGACATGTGCAGTTTTGGGAGGAAGATACTTTGAATTATGCAATTCCAAGAGACAATATTGTTGCTTAACGGTTGGGACTATATAATGTGTACTTCAGGGGTTAGATGAGGCTAGGTTCCTGTGAACTTTTTTAAATCTGGCTAAGTGTGGGATGAGTCAAATGGATGTGAATAGCGATAAAACCTGACTATCATCACACACTTAGACATTTGGAAACACAGTATCTCATCTAGAAATTATGAACACATAATTCCCTTAGTGCGACAACCTTTGAGGCAACTTATTACAAGTGTGGCACTGAAGATAGACTTTGTAATGATAACAACAACACATGTGTGACAATGCATGAATATTTGAAATTGGGTGTGAAAAATTCCAAATTATAAGAAAAAATTATTATCATAAATATTTCGCCTTGAAACAAACCAAAACTCCACTTTGCATGATAAGCAACAATTCCACCCAGAAGACAACATTTGCTATATGAATATAAAAATATGAACAACACTTGCGATACATGAATGATGATGAAAAAAAGACATGCCAAAGAAAATATGACATGAAAATGAAATTAGATAGAGTAAATGCAAGTGAAAGTGACAACCAAAGATGTGAAAATGACACTAACCAAAACAAAGGTGCGCGAAAGAGACAGTTTGCCAAACTCACCGAAATGGAAGTATGGACGTAGCTAGAATGTGAGAAGATATAATTATCATTGCACACTAACTATTGACATGGATTGGACATCACATAGGAAAATTCTTGATGGAACGTGTTATGCTTGTCCGAACTTGCATAGAAGAATGTGATCATGAACTTATTGTGGACTAAGCATGTATGTGCAAATGACTTCAACATTTACTATCAAAGAGGGAGCTCAAAAGGCATCAACTGATGAATAAGTGACTATGGAATGACCTATTACGATATCAATGGTAGGCTCCAAAATTTGAGTATGAGAAAAAAATTGGAGGGTGTTTGTCGCAGTGACAACATTAGCAACACACTCGTAGAACTCTAGCTTGTTTTCCTTGGTGAATTATTTTTGTGTAGGGTCTAGTTCTTCAAGAAGTATTCATTCATCATTCAAATTACCATTTCTTCTCCACTTACCCCATGCATGAACATATCCCCCTTCATCCCATTACTCGATTGCACAGAAACATAAGATCATATATCACACAATGTTTCGAATCAGGATATGGTAATGAAGTTCGTGAGCTTTACATATTCATATTATATATTTTCATCTCTTGTGTTGCTCCGCTACCAACGAGCATAGAGAGTACCCCAACAGAGTCACTTAAGAGGCACAAACATTGATTAGCTACCAGCGAGCCTAAACAGTAGCTCGATAGAATTTCTTGCTTCACCTCTCTACATAGGAAGCCTTTCTCTTCTTTCGCATTTACTTATTTATTTAAATAGGAATGTGCATCGAGACTTATTTATTTATGAGGGGAAGATGGATTCCAACTTATTGAATGCAGGAGAGGTTGTCCCTTTAGAGAGGAATATATAAGACCTCTCATATTGGTTTTCTCTTTTAGATTTTCCCCTTTTCCTTCTCTACATGATTGGATCAACTTGAAAACATCGAAACATAAAATCTCTAGTGTAGCCATAAGGTTTCTAAAATGGATTTCTTAACACAAGGATCATATTTTCTGTTGATACATCATCGACTAAAGGATGTAACCTAAACAAGAATGTAGGATAGAGAGATCCAAATGTTGTGATGTCACAAAGTCTTTCTCTATTTTTCCACATTCCCTTTTGAGCCAACAAAGAATCTTCATCCAAGGTCTTATTAATGAAGAAAAGGAAAAGACACAACACAACAAGAAATAAAAACCAAATCACAAGGAAAAGAAGCTAAACAAAGTATAATGCCAGAGAAAATTAAGAAAATACAAGGGAGACTAAAGAGAATAACCACGGGATGAGTGCAAGAAAGGGGAAAACTAAGATGTAGCTAATCATACTCCTAACATAATAGCTATTAGGTTCGGGTCATGTAAAATGAAATTTAAAATGTTGCCACTGTAATCATTGATGATCTATGATCACAAAGATACGATCAATTAAAACTAATATAAAGTATTGTGCAAGAGAAAACACCATAGGTTGAATAACTTGCACAATAAAAGGAAGGACTTTCTTGTGGGAAAAAATATGTATCACAACTGCTACTTTCATCCAATTCACATTCTTACCTTTTCGATGGAAACCATAATCAAACAAACCTCGAAGACTTCTTGTGAATGCACCTTCTTCTGTGTCATCTTGCTTAGAAAGCATGAGAAAAGGTCAAAACTTGTTTATTGCAATGGAGCTTATCGACTAAGATTGCTCCAACCATTTAGTGAATGGATCATAAAATTCATGATGATCCTCTTGAAAACACCAAAATATTTGAAAATATGGATTTTAAATTAGAAGCATGGGATTACAATGAGAATATTGTGAGGAAAAGTAGATCTAATCGTATTCAACATTCATGTTGAGATAGTAAGCACCTAACATAGCCATTAGTGAAGGCTGACATGCCTCAATCGCTCGGGAAAAAATTGAATAGTAAGATGTTGAATGATGAATATTGAAGGATTTAAAACAAAATTTATTAGATGTAATGGTGAAAAAATGATAAAACAAATGGAATTCATCAAAGAAATAATAATGATTAGATGAGCTAATTAAATCATCATATTCCCAACTTGTAATTAACAAAGTTGAATCAATTGGAACAATTTCAAAAATGCTTTGGATGGTAAAATTTTCATCCTCATGTGATGACTATAACAAACCATTTTCTTGTGATTGGTTACACATTGTACTAGCATCGTAATCATGAAGATAAGTGATCAGGAATGCTAGTATAAAAAGTCATGAAACCAGTTATGGTAAAACAAGTGTCGAAGAATTTGATTCATCAAATAAGTCATGCATTCACTGATGCTCAAGAGGATTTTAGCTGCAATGAATAAAAGGATTAGAATCAAAGTATTTGCAAGAAGGATAAGGAGCTGATTGTTTTCAAAAAAGTGTGATAGGTATGATGCCTTTGACCTGTTAGGTTGTGTTATATTCTTTCCACGACTAGCTGCCCTAGTTAACTAGGGGGTTAGGAGGGTGGTGGATCCCCCCATTCGTTGCACCAGTTGCCAAGCGGGGGGTCACAGGGGGTTTGAGGGGGGATTCTAGCCCCCCTATATTGAGTCCAGTGTAGTGCCACGGGGAATTTTTTTTGGACCCTATATTAGGTGGGAGAAACCTACCTATGGTTTTGTGCATGGTTTTAGCACATGGTTTTGCGCGATGGTTTTCAGTCCATGGTATTGGATGCTTCGTCATGTATATATATGTATTATAACATTGAAGGGAACATAATGAAAAATCAATCCGGTAGTCCTAGTTTTGGGATCTAGTGGAAAATCTCTGTGTATATGTGTTTTTTATGTGTTATTCTCTCGCATTGTTTATTTTCTGTGTTTTAGAATTCGTACGCAAGTAATTTCTGTATGGGGTTAAAACCTACATTTAGTATCAAAGTTATTTTCGCTTCAAGGATATGCCTTTGTTAATAAGGGATTTCGCTCGGGCCTATGGTAGACCCTGTTTAGTGGGAAATCTGTGGGAACGATTCTGGTGGTGAAAGAAGATGGCGAGCAATGGAATGATAGATATTAAGAAATTTAATGGTCAGATTTTTGAGTTTTGGAAACTTAAGATGGGGGATCTACTGGCAGAAAATAATCAGTGGATCACGGTAGATTATGGTACTAAACCAACAGGAGTGTCCGATGAAGAATGGAAGAAGTTGGATCGGAAGGCAAAGAGCACAATACGATTGTGTGTCTCAGATTCAATATTGGTGAATATATCATGGGAAGCTACAACTAAGGCTTTGTGGGACAAGTTAGGGACTTTATACCAATCTATGCCTCTCGTGAATAAATTGTTGCTACGAAAAAAATTGGATAACCTGAAGATGAAAGATGGAGACTCGGTGACAGAGCATATAAATGCATTTAATATTGTGGTAAGTAAGTTATTATCTGTTGATATTAAAATTTTAGATGAAGATAAGTGCATTAGTTTATTGTGTTCTCTACTAGATTCGTGGGATAGTCTGGTTATTGCAATAGGTAGCAATGCAACTGCCTTACAGTTTGATGAAATAGTCTCATCCTTACTGACGGAGGAGATGAGACGAAAAAATATGGAGAACTAGAATGGTGATGCCTTGTCTGTACGAGGAAGGACCCAGAATAGAAACAAAAATAAGTCATCGAGTGGGATATCTAATTCTAAAGGGAGATCGAATTCTCTAGGAATGGTGGAGAAATACAAAGCTCAGTTGGTAGCAAAAGGTTATTCCCAGGTGCCAAGAATTGATTTTAGTGATATTTTTTCTCCTGTTTCGAAGGTAGCTTCTAGTAGATTACTTTTATCTGTTGCTTCTGCTTTTGATTTTGAGGTAGAAGATGGATGCGAAGACAACATTTCTTCATGGGGATATGGAAGAGGAGATGTACATGAAGCAACATGAAGGTTTTGCAATGAAGGGTAAGAAAGAACAGGTATGAAAGTTAAAAAAGTCTTTGTATGGGTTAAAAGAGTCACCAAGGATATGGTATCAGAAATTTGATACATTTATATGGGGACTTGGCTTCACGAGAAGCAAAGCAGATCACTATTTGTATTTTAAATTAACTGGTCACTATGTTATTTATTTGGTCTTGTATTTGGATGATATGTTGATAGTTGGAAATGACAAAGAAATTATCCATGATTTGAAGACCCAATTTTCCTCCAAATTCGACATGAAAGATCTTGGTTATGGAAACTATATTTTGGGCATGGAAATTAAAAGAGATTAGGGAAAGAGTAATCTCTGGTTAAACCAAAGGAGGTATGTGGAGACAATACTACAGAGGTTTAATATGTAGGGTAGTAAACCAATGAAGGCTCCTATTCCTGTAGGTGTGAATTTATCTGTTGAACAATGTCCAAGGACATAAGAAGAGGAATAGGACATGTCCCATGTTCCATATGCAAGTGCAACTGGTAGCCTGATGTATGTGATGATCTATACTTTACCAGACATTGCACATGTAGTGGGAGTATTGAACAGGTTTATGTCAAAACCAGGGAAGGAGCATTGGACAACATTGAAGCGAGTTTTCATGTAGTTGCGTGGCACTAGTTATTATGGTTTTTGCTACCAAGGAAGACCAAGATTAGATATATTTTTGGATATTCATGGCTTTGCTGATGCAGACTGGGCTAGAGATCTAAATCAGAGAATATGTACAAGTGGGTATGTTCTTAACCTATTTGGAGGTGCAGTCAATTGGATGAGTAAGAAACAATCTGTAGTGGCACTATCAACTATAGAGGCAGAATACGTGGCAGCCCCTCACGCAAGCAAGTAGTTTGGTTACAGATATTGTGTTCAAGTATGGGGTTAGTACAGGGAGCTATAAGAATAGACTGTGATAGTCAAAGTGCAACTTTTTTGGAAAAGAAAGATGCTTAGCATTCAAAGACAAAGCACATTGATGTTCAGTATCACTTTGTGAGGTATATGATAGAAGAAAAATATGTGTTGTTGGTAAAGGTGGACACTTTGAAGAATACTGCAAATGCATTGACAAAATACGTGAGCTCTGAGAAGTTCTCTTTCTATAGAGAAACAATGGGCATTGCAGGACTGGATAAATAACTAATCTCTCCTATGCCCCCCTGGGGAAGGAAAACAACAAGTGGGAGAATGTTGGTTTGCGTTATATTCTTTCCATGACTAGGTCCCCTAGTTAACCGAGGGGTTAGAGGGGGGGTGGAGCCCCCCTTCGTTGCGCCTATTGTGGAGCGGGGGCGTCATAGGGGGTTTGAGGGGGGCAGTTATCCCCCCTCTACAGGGTTCGAGGTAGTGCCCCGGACAAATTTTTTTTTGACCCTATATTAGGTGGCGAAACCTACCTATGGTTTTGTGCATGGTTTTCGTAGATGGTTTTGGGTGTTATGGTTTTTGGTCCATGGTATTGGATGGTTCAGAATATATATATATATATATATATATATATATATATATATATATATATATATATATATATATATATATAGATATATATAGATGTATTGTAACATTGAAAGGAACATAATGAAAAATCAAACTGGTAGTCCCAGTTTTGGGATCCAGGGGAAAATATCTGTGTATATTTGCTTTCTATGTGTTATTTTCTCACATTGTTTATTTTCTGTGTTTCATAATTCATATGAAGGTAATTTCTGTACGGGGTTAAAACCTACATGACCACAGATAATCTTTATGATAATAAACTTAGTAATTTGATGATTTTATGAGAGATGCACATTCCAAACCTGAGTTTGATACAACAAAATTGCATGAAGATAAAAAATCTCGATTTTGATAAGAAATCAGAGCTTTAAAATTCAAGAGATCATATCCCCAATGCTCAATATATTTCAATAAAGAATTTACATCGAGTGAAATGATGGAAAAATAAGATTTTTTTGAAGAAAAATAATCTAACTTAAGTCGAGGGTCTTTCCAGAGCTGTGAGATCCTAAAATAACCATCAATAGAAGTTGAAGTGCCTCGACTACCTAGAAAGTCATGGAACTTTCAAAAATTGTAAAATACCATCCTGAAGATTGAACCAGATCATGCATGGTGTGAAGATAGATTCTTTCACTAATCTTGATGGGATCACTATGAACTAGGTGGCAACCATATATGTCCCTAATTTGATCATATTTTTCAACTTCAACAACTACATTATTCAAGTTAAAATATTCATATGATCACAAATCTAAAGATGTATGAAATGGTAAAATCTCATGAGAAATTTGGTTTCAAGAGTTGTTTTTATGAAAGAGAAAATATGATGAGGGATGGAAAGATTACTCAATGATTTGATTGTGTTCATTTTCATCATGGATAATATCACCATATTTTCTCAATTGAGAAGTTAAATCAACAGATGAAGAACTTGAAGGGAATGGAGTATCTCTGTCACAAGTAGATGCATTAAAAACACTAGAGAACAAGGGATTGTGATATGAAGAGGAAGTTTCAATACAAATATTTTATTTTCCTAGATCATATTCCAGATCTAATTTATTCAGCTCAACATGTTTTAGAGGATCTGAAAAATTAGATGATCTACATGGGCATTTGCGATCACATACATGAATAGATTCACCATCATCAGAAAGATTGCTTCCCACTACTACAATTTGGTCAAAAGAGTTGATTGCATTTGATTCAATACTGATATTAAAATATTTATATTCATCCAAGAGTGGAAGCCCATCATATTGAGATGGGCGATCTTGAAAAAAAATAAGAAATATTGAAAGCATCTTCACCTTCCTTCTCCTTTGCCTATGTAAAGTGACAATCTCCTAAATGATCGCAATTTCAACTAGCAATGCGAAAATCAAGAGAGTGTGAAAGAGTAGCTGGTGGCATAGATTGATTGTGTGGATCATTGTACAAAGTTTCATGGCTTGTAGATGATAGAGGATCACAAAAATCTAGATCAGATTGGAGGCTAGAGTTATGAATGATAACATCATGTTGCAGAATGGGGAAGTTATACCTATCAAAGGCTTGATGAAGCTCCTTGATGAAATGATGAAGGGAATTGATGGAAGCAAGTGGAAATTTATGGCACCATTGATTAGCATGACCTTGAAGGGTGAGGAAGAAAAGCACACAAGAAAACTCTTCATCATTGATTTCATAAGATTCACAAAATTTAAGAAAATCATAAATGTGCTCGGTTATGGATGTTCCATCCTCACCATCAAACTTTAACAAGGACAAGTGATAGAGAGGCTCATCGATGATTGAAAATTGATAAAGGGAAAAATTATAGAAACACCCCGAGAGTAAGATTTTAGTATCATCCATTTTAGATAAGATTTTCAAAATAGATTCCATGAGCTCAACTTATCATATGGCCCTCCTTCTAGCATCACTGTTGATGGTGCCAAAAATCCATCAACCAAGGGGTCTTCCTGATGTGAAGTCAAAATTAGAACTCAAAGTATTTAGAGTAGGATCCCCATGAATAATATCAGCCTGATTGGCATGTATTCTTTTAGATATTCCTTGGCTCTAATTGTCAACAAGAGAGAGGAGTTCACATGCACCTTCGAAAAGAAAGGGTGTGTGAGAGGTGAGTGTTCAATCATATATGTGTCAAATTCCTTTCACTGTGGAGGGGGAAGAAGTGAGCCTCTAAGAGAGAGGTACTATTACCACCCTATTAGAGACACACATGAAAAAAAGGGTTCGTGGAACATCAGGCAAAATAGTCCATAGAGATGGGACAATCATTGAAACCAATATGACGAGGAAGATTTTTCTAATATGAAATAGAATAGTCTATGGGATTGTGAAAATGATAATAGAAATTGCAACACATTCTAAACATTATAAGTACCAAAATAACTGAATTAGTTAAACTACTTTAGCATAGATGAAAGAAAACATGAATTACAAACAATCACAGAATAGTCTTACAGATATCCATAATCCATGCATGAGGAACGTGCTAGCCCATAGTGCTTCTGTTATTAAGTAAAATTTCCAAGATACATGTATAAAATCAACATCAATATCTCTAATAGTGGAGCATTGGAGCCACTACTTGCTCCTCAAAAGAACTAATATGTCTCTCTAGTGCCTTGTGGTAGGAGCCAAGGTGAAAATTTCTTTTCTCATACAATGAGGGTGTATATATAACCAAGGGGTGATGCTTCACCCTCCTTATGACTCTTTGAATACCCTCATGACTATTTGACTTCCTATGACCTTTCAACTTACATGACTCTTCATATTCCATGTGTGTCCCTTGGACTTCCACTTTACAATACATTTTGAATATACATGATCCACAATGATGATGTGGCCTATGAAAACTCATGACATGACACTACTTACATGGACTGCTTGACTATGTGGCAGTGTTACATCATTTCTACTATTGTGTCTCCAATATCTCCTTGAGAATTCTTTTTTCTTCCATCTCCTTATGGCTTTGTGATAAGGATTGTTCAATGATCTCAACTCTTGGGTTGTGGTCACAAATTGGTGTCCTTTTTATTTTCCTCAATTGATTAGCTTGCATGTCTATCTGCAAATATTTCTTTTAGAATTCTTCCCTTCTTCATCATCTCATCATGGTGTCAGAGAGTATCTTCATCTACAATTCACTCATGGGGAGATGACCTCAGTCTAAAGACCCCCTATTCTAAGATAGTGCATTTGGATTCATTTACTAAGTCAAGAGCGGGTGGCAGGTTAGGAGAGATGACTTAATTACTATGACATTGTGCAGTTAAAGAAATGATGGGTGAGGCTTGAGCATTGAGACTACGCAGTGAGCAGTGTGGATGACACAGAGGTGGGATGACAGCCCCTCTAATGCTAAACATCAAGAGCACATGAAAAATGCATAACAGAAATAGCCTGGAAAAAAGAAGAAGTGGAAAGTGAGAAATTAACACCAAAAAAGCTTGCATTAACTGAAAATGAAGACCAGATGTTGCAGGTATCACAGTAGTTACAGTCTCTGTTGTGTGTGGAACATAATTGTTCAGAGGTCTTTGTTTCAGCCAGATGTATACCCTAGGAAGTTTGTACACCCCTCCACGTGGGGGGGTGCGGGGGGGACTCTTCCCCCCGCAGGGGTCCGGGGTGGCCGATCCCCCCCGGCTAGGGGGTTCGGGGGCCAGCGGTCCCCCGGCGGGGGCTCAGGGGCAGCTCCCCTGAAGCTAAAAACAGATGTAAAATTGCCTTGTAAAAGTATAGTAATTTCTAGTCAATCTGGGCCATTCATTAGGCGGATGATTTGATGGTAGAACTTATGTTTAGTTTAGGGTTTTTTGCCCTAGAAGGAAACCCCTCTCTTTGTATGAGGGCATTGTATTTGAGGCTATGTAATAGATGTGTATTCTATGAGCGAGAAATAGAGAGGTAAGACTGTGAGAGAAAACAGAGGGTATTACAGCAGATCTGTTGTAGGTTGTGTCTCTTTATTTTGTTGGATAATAGAAAGGAAGGACTGGTTGTTCGGGGTGGACGTAGCCCAAACTGAGTGAACCACGTAAATCTGTGTCTCTCTTGTTTTATGCGTTTTTTCTGTGTTTATATTTCTGCAATATTTTATGTGTTCCACTACTCCGTAATATATAATTTTATAACAACTGGTATCAGAGCCGAAGGTCTAATTGGCTGATAAAATCACAGGAAAGAAGGGTTCCTCGTTCGAGTGGGAGCAATGGTGGAAGACAGTAAGTTTAGGGTTGAGAAATTAACGGCCAAAACTTCTCGCTATGGAAGATGCAGATGGAAGATTATCTGTATCAGAAAGATCTGTACCTACCAATGAGTGGAAAAACAAAGAGGCCGATGGCTATGACAGATGAACAATGGAACCTTCTCAATAGAAAGGCACTTGGAACAATACAGTTGTGCCTCACTGCGTCAGTCGCCTTGAACATTTCGAAGGAAACAATGACAGAGGGTTTGATTCAGGCGTTGTCGAAACTATATGAAAAACCCTCGGCCTCAAACAAGGTATTTCTTATGAAACAATTATTTAATATGAAGATTTCAGAAGGTGGATCTGTTGCAAATCATTTAAATGATTTTAATACAGTTACAAGTCAGTTAAGTTCTGTAGGGGTAAACTTTGAATATGAAGTTAGAGATTTGTTATTCTTGTGCTCATTACCAGAAAGTTGGAATGGTTTAGTAATGGCCATTAGTAACTCTGTCTCTAGATCTAGTACTTTAAAGTTTGATGATGTTGTCGGTGCTATCCTTACGAGGATATGCGACGGAAAAGCTCCGGTGAGACATTGGGTAATGCTTTGAGTGCAGATTCTAGGGGAAGAAAAATGGAAAGAGGAAAGAGCTCAGGATATCGTAGTAAATCAAGGAAAGGCAGATCCAAGTCCAAATCGAGGATAGTGTGCTGGAAATGTGGAAAGAAAGGAGACCTAAAGAAAGACTGTAGATCTCGGAAGCGAAAAGAAGGAGATGCACAACAAGAAGACAATCATGAAGTAAATGTGACAGGTGAGGTGTTACAAGATGATTTGATTCTTTCTTTCGAAAATATCACTGATTCATGGGTGGTAGATTCAGGGGCCTCATTCCATGCCACTCCTGATAAGAAATACTTTCATCACTATGTTCAAGGAGATTCTGGAAAAGTTCGTTTGGGTGATGATAAACCCTGTAAAATTGTTGGAATGTGTAAGGTTCTTGTAAAACAGCAGAATGGAAACCAATGGCTACTAAAGGAGGTAAGGCATGTTCCAGATATAAAGAAAAAATTGATTTCAGCATGGCAGTTAGGCGGTGAAGGTTGTGTGACAACTTTCACAGATAAAGCTTGGAAGGTCACCAAAGGAGCCCTGGTAATAGCAAAAGGCAAACAGGTTGGTACATTGTATTTATGCAATGGTATTTCTAACTCTGTTAATGCTTTAACTTCCAAAGGAGCAGATGCATCATTATGGCATCATAGGCTCGGACACATGAGTGAAAAGGGGATGAAGATTCTTCACTCAATGAATTTGTTGCCGGGTTTGAAGAATGTTGATTTGGACTTCTGTGAGAATTGCATTTATGGAAAACAGAAGAGATTCAGATTTCTCAGAGTTGGGAAAGAAAAGAAGAGCGAAAAATTAGAGCTTGTGCATACAGATGTATGGGGACCTACTTAGGTATCATCTCTCGGTGTTTCTCATTATTATGTTACTTTTATTGATGATGCAACTAGAAAAACTTGGATTTATTGTATTAAGAATAAATCTAATCTATTTGATACATTCAAGAAATGGAAAGCTTTGGTTGAGATTGAGACAGGAAAGAAATTGAAGTGTCTTAGATTATATAATGGAGGTGAATATTGAAGTAAAGAGTTTGATAGGTACTGTTCAGAGCATGGAATTCGCAGAGAGAAGATAGTTCCAAGCAAGGAAAATTTTAAGGATGGAAAATTTTCTTCAAGTTTAAAACATTGGCGAATCTCACTAATCCCTAATATGCAAATTATAAATGTTTATTGATATATTTGTAAAATTAATCAAATTTATAATTATTTTATATATAGTCTCTCTATAATGTTGGCGATTTTTAAGGTAAAATAATTTTATATTCTAAAAGTTGGGCGAATCATCTTTTATAAAATTGGAAATTGGCGAATCTTTTTTGTGGAAAAATCATGGAAAATTAGCCCACTGGGCGAACATTAGCCCCTAAAATTTTCCATGGTTCCAAGAACACCACAAGAAAATGGTGTGTCAGAAAGGATGAACAGAACAATCATGGAGCGTGCAAGGTGCATGAGATTGCATGCAAGATTGCCTTTACAGTTTTGGGCAGATGTTGTAGATACTATTGTTTATCTAATAAACAAAGGGCCTTCAAGTTCCTTGGATGGTGGTGTTCCATAGGAAGCATGGACAGGAAAAATGGTAAACTACTCTTTTTTAAATTTGGGTTGTAAGGCCTTTGTCCATATTGATAAAGAAAATAGAACAAAACTTGAGGCAAAGTCAAAGAAATGTACCTTTATTGGATATGGTGTTAATGATTTTGGTTATCGCTTATATGATTACGAACATAAAAAAATCATTAGGAGTAGAGATGTAATATTCAATGAAAAGGTATTGTATAAAAATCAGTTGCAGGAAAAGAAATAGGAAAAAGAAAACAAGGAATACGCAGTTCTTCATGAAATCACTGAAAAAGTAAAGGTGCCTGAAAATAATAATAATCAAGAACCACAACAACAACAACCACCACAACAGCAACAGGCACCCCAAACACCTAAAAGTGGTGTTAGAAGATCTACCAGGATAAGTAGACCCCCTGAACGATACTCTCCTTCATTATATTATTTATTGTTGACTGATTCTGGTGAACCCGAATGTTATGAAGAGGCAATGCAGGTTGAAAGCAAGAAGAGGTAGGAGCTAGCCATGGAAGAACAGATGGAATCCTTAATGCATAACCAGACTTAGGACTTAGTCAGGTTGCCTGCAGGTAAAACCACATTGCAGAATAAATGGGTTTACACGCTGAAGGAGGAAGATGGAGGAAAACAAAGGTACAAAGCTAGACTTGTAGTGAAGGGGTTTGCACAGAAGAAAGGTATTGATTTTGATGAAATATTTTCTCATGTTGTTAAAATGACTTCAATGAGAACTATTCTAAGTCTAGTAGCAGTTGAAAATTTGCATCTTGAGCAGTTAGATGTAAAGACAACCTTTCTCCATGGAGATTTCAGGGAAGAGATATATATGCAGTAGCCACAAGGATATGAGGTAAAAGGGAAGGAGAAACTAGTGTGTAGGTTGAAGAAGAGCTTGTATGGCTTAAAACAGGCTCCAAGGCAGTGGTCTCTAAAATTTGACAAGTTTATGTCTGAATAAGGTTATACTAGATGCCACTTTGATCATTGTGTTTATCTGAAAAAGCAAAATTATGGCAGCTATATTATATTGTTATTGTATGTGGATGACATGCTTGTTGTAGGGTCTAACATGTAGGAAATAAATTTTCTCAAAAGAAAATTGGCAAATTCATTTGCAATGAAGGATTTGGGAGCTGCAAAACAAATCCTTGGTATGAGAATCACTAGAAATAGGAAAAATAGCAAATTAACATTGTCTTAGAATGAGTACATACAAAAGGTGTTAAAAAGATTCAATATGCACAATGCAAAACCAATTAGTACACCTTTTGCTAGCCATTTCAAACTTAGTAAGGAAATGTGCCCAAATATCCAAGAAGACATGGGTTATATGTCTAAAGTTCCATATGCATCAGCAGTTCGAAGCTTAATGTATGCAATGGTCTGCACAAGGCCTGATATTGCACATGCAATGGGAGTTGTAAGCAGGTAAGTGAACAATCCAGGAAAGGAACATTGGATGGTAGTGAAATGGATTCTCAGATATTTGAAAGGTACCACAAATCAAGCATTATGCTTTGGTGGTGCAAACATTTCTCTACAGGGATACGTTGATGCAGATATGGCAGGTGACAGAGATAACAAGAGGAGCACTATAGGATATATATTTACTGTTGGTGGAACAGATGTCAGTTGGGTTTCAAAAATCCAAAGTGTTGTTGCACTTTCAACAACAAAAGAAAAGTATGTTGCTGCTACAGAGGCTAGTAAAAAATTGATTTGGTTACAAACGGTTATGGGTGAATTAGGTAAGGAGCATGACATGGGCACGTTATACAGTGATAGCCAAAGTGCCTTTCATCTTGCAAAGAACTCAACATTTCATTCTAAGACTAAACACATATAGCTCAAGTACCATTTCATATGATCAGTGTTGGAGGATGGAGAGTTGAAGCTGGAAAAGATACCCACTAGCCAGAATCTTGTAGATATGCTAACAAAAGTTGTAACCAGGGAGAAACTGAGAATATGCTCAGTTTCAATTGGTCTTCAAGGATGACGATGAAGATGAGAAATAGCCAGGTCCAAAGAGGAGTCATTGTCCAACAAATGAAGCAGTGGTGGACTTGCTACAATCATTCTCCAAGTGGGAGATTGTTGTGTGTGGACCATGATTTTTCAGAGGTCTTTGTTTCAGCCGGATGTATAGCCCAGGAAGTTTGTACACCCCTCCATGCGGGGGGGTGCGGGGGGGACTTGTCCACCCCCTGGGGGTCTGGGGGGGCCGATCCCCCCTGGTTGGGGGGTTCGGGGACCAGCGGTCCCCCGGCGGGGGCTCAAGGATAGCACCACTAAAGCTAAAAACAGATGTAAAATTTCCTTGTAAAAGTATAGTAATTTCTAGTCAATTTGGGTCGTTCATTAGGCAGATGATCAGACAGTAGAACTTATGTTTAGTTTAGGGTTTTTTGCCCTAGAAGGCAACCCCTCTCTTTGTATGAGGGCATTGTATTTGAGGTTGTGTAATAGATGTGTATTCTGTGAGCGAGAAACAGAGAGGTCAGATTGTGAGAGAAAACAGAGGATATTACAGCGGATCTGGTGTAGGTTGTTTCTCTTCATTTTGCTGGATAATAGAAAGGAAGGACTGGCTGTTCGGGGCGAATGCAGCCCAAATTGGGTGAACCACGTAAATCTATGTCTCTCTTGTTTTATGCATTTTTTCTGTGTTTATATTTCTGAAATATTTTATGTGTTCCATTGCTCTGTAATATATAATTTTATAATAGTCTCTAGAAGTTGAACTTTACATTAGAAATAACATTCATCAACCCTCATTACATTTTGATTCTGGGTATATATGGAGGTTGATTACAAAACTATCTGCTATCTTATACGTGGAGGGGTCATAACTGACCACCAACCACATTTACAATCTAATATGAGTCTCTGCTGCCAACTGCATGCTTTAATGAAAAAAATTGGCTGTTTTAGATATTCTATCGTCCTTCTTGTGCAGGCAGAGCACCGTATGGAAGAATTTCCATAACTAGTAAATGCTCAAATATGCTCAAAGCTATCCCTTTTTCTCCTTCCCCGTGCTTTCTTTTAAATGCGGTTGTTGATGGTTAACTGCGCAGAGTACTAGTGGAAGATCGCCTTTGTCCTTCGACAGCGCAGAGCATTCAAGGGTGGCATGGACAGTATGGCGAAGGTACAACTAAAACAGGGACAAAACTCAACCATTGGATTACATGAATCGACGGCGGGAAATGGTTGGCGGGTGATATCAGGAAAGAACGGAAGCAGACAAGTGATAGCCGTCAGATCAGGGCACCACAGATCCAACGATAATCACATGAGAATGGTGTGCCAGCATTACGAGCGGGGGACATACATGTGGGCGGTAAGCAGTTTCCCGCACCGCTCAAGGGAGGTGGGTGGTTTTCGTACATGACCGCGCGATCGAATACGACAACGACGCGTGGCAGATGTGATGGGCATAAAACCGTTCTCCCCACGGGTTATCGCGTGTACGGCTTGTGGGATGAGGATCAGTGAATGCCATTGGATCATATGGCAGGCACGATCAGATGGTGGGGGGTCTAACATGTACGTTTATTGATTGATGTGACAGGTGAGTGCCCTGGCGGGTTATGTGATTTTGTAAAAGTGCACGGTTACGTGAATTATAATCATATGGGCTTTGAGATTTAATGCTGAAGGGTTTGACCAAATAAAGGGACTTACACGGGATTTTGAGAGAAAAACAGGGATAAAGGGGTTTAAAGGAGAATAAGGAGAATGAAGGGGAGGAGGAAACAGAGGTAACGAGAGTTATAAGGCTATAAAGCAAATAAAGGGGGAAAGGATAAAATGAACAGTTGCGAGCTCCCTTTTTACAAAAAACACACGGCCTTGGTGTCTTTGACCCCCAAAAAAACCAAATTATGTAGCAGAGCTAACACTGGCTCCTTTTGGGGATGAGATCCTCCCTATGAGGTCACAAGAACCTGCAGATCAATGCCTTTCCAGTTGAAAACAAATTAGCCAAGATTCCTAGTGTTCCATTGGGCATGGAGTCTACTTCGCCTACACAAAAACTGATAAAAACAAAATATTTACAATCCTTAAGGCCAAAGACCTTAAACAACATAATTTTTCAGAAAACGCCCATTAACTAGGTCATCAAAAACTTCTCCTCCTCCCATACTTTTCAGTATGAAGGTGTTGTTCCCCTGAATCTGTGAAATAATAAAAGGGTCTGTCCAGAAAGCATCAAACTTCCCATGATTGCCTTTCTTTTCTTTTAATGCATCCCACTTGAAAACCAAGTCACCAACTTGAAAATTATCTGTCTTTGCCTTCTTGTCAAAAACTTCCTTGATCTTTTTATGATGTGTTGCAACCTTTTCAACTAGTTGTTCTCTAATCTGATGTACTTCTGCTAAATCAGTGATCCTCTTTTCCATGTTTTCTTCCTCATTCTATTCTATTTGAAGGAATTTTTCCACAGGGAGAGTTAGCTAAATTTGGAATACAACTTCAGTACCATATGATAGCCTAAAAGGAGAATTGCCTGTGGATTTTTTAATGGTCACTCTATCAGCCCATAGTGCATACTTGAGCTTGGAATCCCAACTCTTTTTATTGTCCTCCAACAACTTCTTAATTATCCTTATCAGGCTTTTATTAGAGGATTCTGCCAGGCCATTTCCTTGAGGATAATATGAGGTGGAATGAACCAGTTTAATACCCATTGAATCACACATTTCCACCAATTCTTTTGCCCTGAAAGTTGTTGCATTATCTGTGACCCGTTTATGTGGGAAACCGAACCTGGTAAAGATATTTTCAACTAAAAACTTCATGACCTCCTTATGATTAGACTTTCTAGTAGGAACTGCTTCAATCCACTTAGTGAAATAATCAGTGGCTACTAATATCCATTTGTGCTAGCCACTGGAATGTGGATTGATTTCTCCAATAAAATCTAAGCCCCACTGCTGAAAAGGTCCTTTTGCATGTATTGGTTTTAAGGGCAGGGACTTCAATTGCTGGTTTCCTTCAAATCTTTGGCACCTGTCAGAATATTTAACAAAAGAAAATACATCAGAAAATAAACTGGGCCAATAGTACCCAGCTCCGAGGATCTTATGGACAGTGGTTTTCCAATAATTGTGTCCTCCACATATGCTGGAGTGAAACTGCTGCATGAATTCTATTGATTGTTCTTTGTCCAGACACCTCAAAAGCACTCCAAATGGATCCCTCCAGTAGAGCAAATTTTCATTGATGCAATATTTAGCTGCCCTGAGCTTTATAGTTCTGGCTTGACTTTGACTAAATGTTGAAGGGATTTCTAGCTTCAGCGAAAAATTAATTATTGCAGACTACAACTCACAATAAGCTAGATTTTCGTTCACTAATTGCTTTCTCTCTGGTTCAGCTGCTTCCTCTTCTTTATTTTTCTGATCAATCTCTCCATTTGTGCTCATAAAATCAATGTCTAATGATCTGCAATTTTCTTCAGCTAACAATCTGGCAAGACCGTGACCTTTGACCAGCTTGGTGGGCTTCAGTTCCATATTGAATTCAATTAGCTTTGCAATCCATTCAGCCCTTCTTCCATCAACATTGGGTTGTGTTAAAACATCTTTTATTGCAGCAGAGGGTACATATGCAATTATCTTGGAATGCAAGATATAAACTCTGAAAGCTTTCAAGGATTTGATAAGAGCATATACTTGTTTTTCAATAATATCATACCTCATTTCAACATCCCTTAAGTTTTTGCTGAAAAATGCCACCGGATGCTCTGAAACTTCTTCATCTGCTTGCAATAAAACTGTTGCAATGTTGTCCTCAGAGGCAAATGAAAATATATGGAACTCCTTGTTGTAATCTAGGCTGCTTAGTGTGGCAGCTTCCATAATGGCTTTTTAATAGACTCAAATGATTCTCTTGCTATATCAGTCCATTTGATTTCTGCCCCTTTCTTCAACATGAAGGTAATATGCTTCACATATTCAGCAAAATTCAGGATAAACCTCCTTACAAAGTTAATCTTGCCCAGAAAGGACTGTATATCCTTCTTTGATCTCGGTACAGACAAAGCCTCTATTGCTTTGACTCTTTCTGGGTCAATTTGAACATCTCCAGTAGAAACAACATGTCCTAATAGCTTGCCTTCATCTAAAGCAAATTGTGACTTTTTGGGATTGACTGAAATCCCAAAGCTTCTGCACTTCAGAAACACTTTTTTCAAATGCTGCAAATGATTTTGATGGTTGCTGGAGTATATTGTTATGTCATCAAGGTAGATAAGGACAAATTTATCCTTCTCTCCGACAAATTCTATATCCATGGCTCTCTAAAAGGTTGCTCCAGCATTCATCAATCCAAAAGGTATCTTGGCATACATAAAAGTGCCCCAAGGAGTGGTAAATGTAGTCTTTTCTTGATCATCTGGATGCACAACAATCTGATTAAACCCTGAAAATCCGTCCAAGAACGACATCACTTTGGCTCTTGAGACTTTTTGCAACAAATGCTCCATCTTTGGTAGAGGATAGTCGTCTTTCTTAGAGCATTTGTTTAGGTTTCTGAAATCAACACATAGTCTGATTTCTCCACTTTTCTTCCTCGCTACCACCAAATTTACTACCCATTTAGATATTCTGAGAGGAACCATGATTTTGGCAGCTAGCAATTTTTTAATTTCTTTTTCAATTAGAGGAAGAAGCATAGGATTTATTGGTCTCGGCTTCTGTTTGAAAGGAATGATGTCTTTCTCTAGAGGGATTTTATGCTGAATAATCTTTTTATCATAAGTTTTCAGATCACTATACTCCCAGGCAAACACATCAGTAAATTGCTTCATTAAATTGCAGTATTCAGAACTTTGGCCAGCAGACAGTGAGTGGACAAACTGATGTATCTAGGCTGACTTGGAATCCCTATGTCATGCTTACAGACTACAGATTGGTCTTATTTCTGGGCAGCTTTGTAAGGCACATCATTCTGGTCAAACAGTCTTTCTAGAGGAATTAAACCCTTAGGAATATGATTGCTAGGAAGCTACACAATGCTACTTTTACCAATTTTACTTCTAAGCTGCGATTGGGGGTTTTCTTGCAAGGCTTCATTTTCTTGGTCAATTTGCATTTCAGAAAAATCATCAATGACTTGCAGAAACCTCTTTATCTCATCATCATCTTCAAAAACTATCCAACGCTGGACATTGTCGGGCAAGGATGGTCTGTACTTCATTTGGAATTCATAAACTAGTCTGGGAGGCATGGGAGGGACAAACAGACTAGCAGACACAACAAGGGAATCAGCAAGCTAATTTTTGGCTCTAGGGATAGATGAAATATAGAAATAATCAAAAGAATCTTTGAGTCTCCATACCTCATCTCTGTATGCTTTTAGCCTTCGGTGCTTTGCCTGAAATGTTTTATTTACTTGTTGAATGATCAAATCAGCATCTCCAAACACCTTTATGTTATTGATTCCTCTGTCTTTTGCTGCATTAAGGCCGAATAGAAAAGCATCATACTCTGCTATATTGTTTGTGACTTGAAAAGCCAGCTTAAAAGACAGATGTGTGCTCTTCTGTTGTGGAGATATTAGCACCACCCCTACTCCTGTAGTCTCCCTCGAACATGCTCCATCAAAGAACATCTCCCAAACCTGACTTCCTTGCTCTTCTTCGACCTGATTCACTGGTTTCCTAGTTTTCATTGAGGCCTTCTGAGATTCTTCTATTTAGAGAATACATGCTCCAAAATCAGTTTCCACAGCATAAATAGGATGATTAGTAGGATTCCTCTCATCACTGATGATGTATGCCAACTTTGCTTCTCTATACAACCTCCTGCTTTCTCCTCCAAAAACTGGGACAATGGCATAAGATAGATCATTCTCTAATGTCCCACCTAGTCTCTTAATCCACCCTCTCGATAGCAGCATGCCAAACTTAGGAGGGACATCTGCTACCACAATATCCATCATCATACTCTTCATGGGCTGTTGAGTTAAGGTAATGGCCAGGTCTTTGATTAATCCTAGGCATTTCACTTTCCTTGAATCAAAAGAGAATAAATCATGATAGGGTCTGGTGATATCAAGGCCTAACTCTTCCATGACAGCTTTAGGCATTAAATCTTGGCTGGCCCCTGTGTCTAGCAGGCAATTGTGGAGGATTTTATCATGAATGGTCAAGGAGAAATAAAAATATGGAGAATTATTATCAGCAGGTTTAATCATGGGGCTAAGCACAATGGCAGGCTTGTCATCTTGCAAATTGGTAGAGTCAGTGGAGGTTCATGTGGTTTCCAACTCAAGAGCTTCAAGGATAGGCTTTCTAAATACTTCACTCTTCACCAATTCTATCAACGGCACAGATATTTTCAATTTCTGAACTTCCGACTCAAAGCTAAAAGAGGAAGGCAACTTATCAGAACCTCTTACCTCTTGAACTGGTGCTTTTAGGATGACTGTATCAGCTACTGGTCTTCTCTGTTTGATATTCTTTGACTTTTTTTGGACAGAAGCTCTTTAGGTAGGATTGTCCTTGACATTTTTTGCATTCGACCTGAGGTTGCATCTTTGTTGTTCACTAGTTTGTAGAACAACCTCTCTGTCCCATTCTTGACTGTCTTGTTCTTGAATCAATGATTCTTCATAAGTTGCCAAAGTAAAAAATGCATCACTACCTTTATCTTCCATGTAGTGAATTTCATCCTCATCTTCAAATTGTTCTCCCTCCATGAATACATTTTGAAAAGGAGCTCTAACTTTCTATTCTTCTTTTGATTCTTCACCCCTCTGAATAATTTGCAACTGCTCATTTTCTCTTCTGAAAGGATTTGGATTTCTTGGAGCAAATGTGTTCTACTACCTTGTTTTTCCTAAATTTTTCTCAACCTTTAGCTTAGAAATTTCAGGAGCCAATGACTCTATCATCTTAGTCATTTTTTCTAATTTAGGCTCTGTAGATGATGTAGAGGAGGTAGAAACATAACCTCTCTGCCTCCTTCTGTCAGCTTGACTTTTGAGCTTTTCTGTAGCCATGATATTGGATTCTACTTCTAGTGTTGCATCCTACATGTCTGCCAGAGTTGCACATATCCTTTCTCTCAACAATAGGCAGAAATAAGAGTCAAAAGCATTGTCATAAGTGAGTTTGGTAGGGGTGGGGTTAGGCTTTACCTCAGCTGGTATCTTACTATACATATGGTTGAATCTTTTATTAAAATTAGGCAATGATTCCCCATTTTCCCTCTTCAGGTTACCAAAACTCAGTATGATAATACAGCAAGTCCCTTTTATCTCCCTAGTGTTTCAAAAATGCATCATCTAAGGCTTCAATATCAGCAATAAATCTAGGTGCTAGTTCTCTGAACCACTTCCTGGGGTCTCCATCAAGGCTCTGGACAAAAACTCTCATCCACACATCATTTTCACTTATATCTAAATTATCAGCATAACTATAAAAAGCTTCTGGGTGTTCTTCTATTGTCACTTTCTCTGTGCCAGTGAACTTGGGCATAAATTTTTTATATTCTCCCATAGGCATAGGATTCAAAGGGATAGGCAAGACCAAAGATCCATATCTGGCAGCTACAATTCTTTCTATCTTCATGGGTGCTTGCTGGCTTGCCATGATTGGGACATGTGGAAGAATACTGGCAGATTGAATGGTAGGAAGTAATGTAATGGATGGAAAATACATAGGGATGTTTTGGATTGAATGGGAAGCTTTCTTTGGACTGAGATTCAGAGGGGAACTAGATGGAAAAGGGGCTGTATTAATCTCTGCAGGTGTTTGTTCACTAGCAGCAAGTGGCTCTAAGTCTTCAAATTGTTTATTTTCAACTAAAAACTCCTCATGCAGAGACAAATAATATTTCTTGGGCTTACTTGATCCTAATGCCCCTTTCTATGATGTTTTCTTCGATTTGACAGTCCTCTCAAGGTCAGGCACTAGTTTAGCTAATGATTTCTGAGGATTTCTTCGAGTATGTCTCACAAACTGAGCCAGAGCTTCAATGTGGAGTCGCCAAAGGTTGGTCTTCCTCCAGTGGAGTCGCCAGATAAATGATTACAACCAGAAATGTGCCCAAACCTTATCTCTCATCAAAATCTGGAACTGTGCCGTTTTCCCAGGGAAGCTGAGCTTCAATCTCCTCTCCCCAGAAACGGCACCAATTAATGTCATCACCCCAAGAAACTCTCCTAGGTTGTATCTCAGAGATGCTCGGGAGCATTACAAACTCAACATAAATGTTTGAAAATGGTGGATGAATGGAAGGAATGATGCATATTCAAGACAGATAATCACTCCTACTATGCTTAACCCCAAACATGGGTGAACACGCCCAGACTACAAGCCTTTAGACTACCAATTACTCACAGTTTGAGGATTAAGTGGAAATGGAGAATATTGATCACACCAGCAGATGCACAAGAACCTGTGATGGCCAGCTGCAACCAGTAAAGAGGTCTACAAATCTATTTCCTAATGCATAGATAGGATGATAGCTCTCTGGCATTAAAACAACAGAAACCTGCACAAACATTTAATAATACTTACTAGATTCTAATGCAGAGGTGGGATGATAGCCCCTCGAATGCTAAACATCAAGAGCACATGAAAAATGCATAACAAGCATAGCCTGGAATATAGAAGAAGTGGAAGGTGAGAAATTAACCACAAAAGAAGCTTGCATTAGCTGAAAATGAAGACTAGATGTTGTAGGTATCCAGTAGTTACAGTCTCCAGAAGTTGAACTTTACGTCAAAAATAACATTCATTAACCCTCATTACATCTTGATTCTAGGTATATATGGAGGTTGATTACAAAACTATCTGCTATATTATGCGTGGAGAGGTCATAACTAACCACCAACCACATTTACAATCTAATATGAGTCTCTACTTCAAACTACATGCTTTAATGAACAAAATTGGCCTTTTTAGATATTCTGTCGTCCTTCTTTAGTAGGCAGAGCATCGTCTGGAAGAATTTCCATAACTAGTAAATGCTCAAATCTGCTCGAATCTATCCCTTTTTCTCCTTGGCCATGCTTTCTTTTAAATGCGGTTGTTGATGCTTAACTGTGTAGAGTACTAGTGGAAGATCGCCTTTGTCCTTTGGCAACGCAGAGCATTCAAGGGTGGCACGGATAATATGGTAGAGGTACGACTAAAATGGGGACAAAACTCAACCATTGGATTCCATGAATCGATGGCGGGGTATGGTTGGCGGGCAATATCAGGAAAGAATGGAAGCAGACAAGCGATAGCCATCAGATCAGGGCACGGCGGATCCAATGGTCATCGCACGAGAAAGGTGTGTAGGCATTAACGGGCAAGGGACATACATGTGGGCGGTAAGCGGTTTCCCCGCACCGCTCACGGGAGGTAGGCAGTTTTCGTATGTGACCGCATGATCAGATACGACAACGACGCGTGGCAGATGTGATGTGCATGAAACCATTCTCCCCACGGGTTATCGTGTGCGTGGCTTACAGGATGAGGATCAGCAAATGTCTTCAGATCATATGGCAGGCACGATGAGATGGTGGGGGGTCTAACATGTACGTTTATTGATTGATGTGACAGGTGAGGGCCCCGACGGGTTATGTGATTTTGTAAAAGCGCACAGTTATGTGAATTATAATAATATGGGCTTTGAGATTCAATGCTAAAGGGTTTGACCAAATAAAGGGACTTAAGCAGGATTTTGAGAGAAAAATAGGGATAAAGGGGTTTAAAGGAGAATAAGGAGAATGAAGGGGTGGAGGGTACAGAGGTAATGGGAGTTATAAGGGTATAAAGCAAATAAAGGGGGAAAGGATAAAATGAACAACTGCGAGCTCCCTTTTTACAAAAAGCACACGGCCTCGGTGTCTTTGACCCAGCAAATACCAAATTATGTAGCAGAGCTAACAAGAGCATTCTATGCTTGTCCAAGCTTGTGTAG
Source organism: Pinus tabuliformis (assembly GCA_031772625.1). NCBI lineage: Eukaryota > Viridiplantae > Streptophyta > Pinopsida > Pinales > Pinaceae > Pinus > Pinus tabuliformis. The sequence continues at coordinate 785,334,555 of CM062815.1, forward strand.
AAGAATATGCTCATGAACTTATTATGGACTGAGCATGTTTTTGTAAATGACTTCGTCACTTCCAATCCAAGTGGGAACTTCAAGAGCATCGGCTAGCCAAGTAGTGACTATGGAACGACTGATCACAATATCCATGGTAGGCTCGAAAATTTTACTATCAGCAAAATTTTGGAGGGTGTTTGTCGCAGTGACAACATGAAATTCCACCATTTATTGTATATTTCACTTTCGGCTATCCTTCGGTTGCTAGGATGAAGGTCTGGATACTGAGTATGTTCAAAAGTTGATCAAACAACTTGACCTCATACATAAGAATTGAATTAATGTTGCTATTACTGGGGCTTCTAGCATAATAAACACCAATCCTTTTCATAAACACACAACAATGAGGTCATAATATAATTTTTAATTGTTGTTCATGTGTTTCTGAGTGCCAAGAAAAAAAAATTGTAACAGTTTATAAAAAACATCAAAGTAGTGATGTGTTCAATGGTTTTCGAGTGCTAAGAACCACTAATATGATTTATGCAACAATATTCAATAATTATTTCTACATAATTTTACAAACATAATAGAAAATTACTGAAGAAAGAAACCCATAAATCTCAAATGAATAAAAGATCCTGTTGTCATTTGATAAAAACAATGTCTCAATGTTTTATCTTGGAGTTTCTTTCCTTAATGAGGCAATTATTAGAATGGTAAATTCTAACAAGTTCAAACTTCCATATTATGTTGACCAATATTAATATAATTATTAAAAGATTCCCCACAATCGTGAAACATTATCATAATCTGAACTGGGAATATTTGTAAAATAAGCTCTTATGAGTCTCAGAAAATGGGACAGTGTGGCTAACATCAACTCCTTTTCATGCAAAAATAGTTCCTTCCATATGCAGTGATCACTTTGAATATCTCCCAATTTCCAAAGATATAGTTCATTTGTGGAAGTGAAACTATGACATTTGATATGGAACATGAAGTTCACCATAACAATGAACTCAATTTAGATTTCATCTGTCACCTCTTTCCATACTCGGATTCCTTTGATCGAAAACTTTGTTATTCACCTTCAATAGGATCTTTCGTCTACTTAGCGAGAATAATATTATCTAAATCCGCGGTTTCTCTTATGGCTCCGTGAAATTTATTAGCACCTGATTGTTCAATCAAAATATGAAGCTTTTCATACAAAGTAATAATATCTCATGCGACAAATTTTGTCACAACTGCATGTAAACCCTAAATGATATCCATCTAAAATACAAGGCTCTTGGAGACTCGATCATTCATCATGGGCCTCTGAATCCTGGAATCCAGTTTGATTTTAGCGAGGCATCAAATGATGTAATCCTTATAAACAAGCTCAACCCCATTAACATCCTATGCAACCATTCCTCAAATGTGAAACACCTTTATGACATAATTTATTGTCAAGTGCATCAGAAAATTGAATGGATACAACCATATATTGCATTACCTACTTTCCCATAGATCAGTAGATGGGTTGAAGCAGAAGTAGAAGTAGAATGTATTGACTTCACCCTTTCAGATTGTGGGTAACCACTGCTATTGGCACTGAGAAACCACATTGGATGTACAGCTCACAAATATAATAAAACAAACACATCCATATTAAAATATCACACTCTAAAATAAGCCTATGTATAGAGGATTCATAAATTACTTTCTCATATTCCTTCCTCTCCTTGAAGGGAGTTAGGCCAGAGTTGGCTCTGATACCAAATAATAGATTTGAGGAGGATACATAGGTGCAAAAATTTCACATACAATAGTATCCATATATTAAATTTAAATCCAAATTACAATCCATATAAATAATCCTTGTGAGATCTAATAGGTTCCAAACAAGGAGAATATTTTTGAGGAAATCTCTCAACAAAATTCCGACAACCAACACACTTATCCTACCTATATACTATTGTAAGTATTATTCCAAGTGAGTTTTATAATGTAATGGGATAATGAGGAGGGAGATATCTTCCTTATTAAGGTTGTTGGATTGGGGCGCAGACCTTCCTTACTAGGTAAAACAATTTTGGTTGAGGAGACATGCTTGTTCTTATTGGCTAAATGGAACCATTATCAATGAATGATTATCGGGGTAGGTAAAAGTTACCGAGGTAGGAAATAGGAGGAATGTGTTTAGTTAAGGGTCATGTTGTTAAGGGGAAAAAGAGATATTGAGTATATGGATGCTAAATAACAAACATATATGATTGTTTCCTTTTCATATTTATTTTCTGGATTGTGTTTGTGTTTTTGTCGTTGTCTTTCCTTTTCCTAGTAATGATTGTGTTTGTGTTCTTTTTTTGTTGTTATTGTTCCTTTTTATACTAATTATTTTGGGTGGGACCACTTGACGGGGCCTCACACCCAGGTTCAAACTACGGAGCCTGATTCTAATGAATCCAAGGAGAAGCAAACCCATGTTTCATGAAAAATTGTTAAATACTTAGGAGAGGGGGCTTGAACCAATTGGGCTACCATTTTTTTGGAAAACATTTACTGAGTCATTTAATTGACACTTTCGAAAAAAATGCCATGTTTTATGGGGATCACCTAGTACTATGAAGACCATCACACATATATATCTTCTTTTACCAATTGTTCAATTTTTTAAGTATAGATCATTTGGTTTGTTTTGTATGAAATTTAGTTTCCATATATTTTAAAGTTTAAATTTTGTGAAAACAAATTAAGGATAAAAACGAATGAAGGATAAACGAAATTATGAAAGGTACCTTTATTTAAAAAAATTCTTTACATTATGGTGCCAACCATGGCAAGTTTATGGGTTTGTTGGAAAATTTTGTGCTTAGGGGCATAATAATTTATGTCGGCTCTTTTCTTATTCCATTGTTCTAGGTGTTCTATGTTTTGTAATAGCTAAGTGTATCATATGACTTTATTTGGGTATTCTATGTCTCCTATGTGGGATGGTAATGTCAAGATTGCAAGGAAATGATATTTTCACTAGCTTGGGTCCACAACTATGTTGGGTTCTTTTTGTATTGGGGCTTATTTGAGGATTTATGAGACTGAACTTCACCTATCGATGTATGGAAAAGAGAAATATACTCCAAAGGGGGATGTCTATAAAATCTATATATCTTTGTTTTTTTAAGTAACATAAATTCCTAAATTAAAAAAAAATTAAACAACAAAACTAAAATCCTTTTTAGAAACATAGAAAACATTGTAAAATCTATCGAATATTTAGAAAAACCAAAAGCCTTTTGTTACTTAGAGAGAAGAACAAGAAAATTGTTGTTAAAAAATAAGAAGTCCATTAGAAACTAATAAGATGTAATTGTTTATATAACTTGTAAGTTTTTAATAGAAATACCACTGAAATGAAATTTATTATATATATAAGAATAACTACCATTTATTTATTAAAGGTTCTTCCCTTTTATAAACATTTGTTTGTTTATCTTCATCATTGTAGGAATATGCTATTATTAGTCTAGATATGTTGCATATAATTAGTTGCGCTTTTATAATATGCCTAACTAGTTATGATTTTTAGTGGTAAACAAGAAGATGTCGAGTGAATGTAGATATTGAATATATGCATTACTTACTAAATGTATAGATAGTTTATTGTGTGTGAATTACCTAAAGAATATGTAAGGAAATCTAAAAATACGAGGAAGAAATGTATAAATAGGACCATGGTCATGAGGTCACTAAAGGCATAATCTTTCTCTCATTTTGTTTTACTATTTTCCTAATCCTGGTTCCAATTTGATCAAAATAGCTTAGTTATCCATTTTATAGTGATTTTCTTGGGCAATCATAATCGCTTGGGATAATACCACTACAAGTGGGATTAAAACATAAAATTCCTAATGTTTTTTGTGTTAAATGTTTTTTAGGTTTAGAAGCAGTATCTCGAACCTAGTCAAGGTAGTTTCCCACAACTTCACCTATTGGTATTGAAGAGAGGATGATAGAGTTATTTCTCTTTAAGCCTTACAATGGGAAAATTTATACTATGTGGTGTTTAGTGCAAGGGATAACACACTCATACTAGATTATAATTATAATACTAGATTTCAATTATAATTCACTTCAATAAAATTAAAATGGGCACTACTAATTGAAAAAAGACAAAAGTGACCTAAAAATATATATATTTTTTGGCTCTTAAAAAGAGACCCAAAATATATATATATATATATATATATATATATATATATATATATATATATATATATATATATATTCCAAAACGTCATGATGGAAGGCACACCAACCCATCATTTTGATGGGATGTGACTAAATTTACCTACAAGAATAACAAATATTCAGAAATCTCAACCACATTCTTAATACAAATTAATTTTATTTTAATACAATTCTTTTTATTTTCATTTAATGCAATATTTCTAGTATTTGTTTTCAATATTTATGTTTAATATTGATTTCATAAGCCACAAAGTCTTAATACACTTCCTTTATTATGTAAATCAAGGAACATATCTTTCTCTTTATAGTCAAATTAATTAAAAATATATCATTATATGGATAGATAGATAGAGGTGGGATTTATGAAATCCCCATGATATGAAGTGTTATGTGTTATGTGAAATATGAGATTTATCACTCTAATGTCTCAACTCAAAAAATATTTACCTATTTGTAGATTCCACTAGTGTATTTATATAATTAAATAGATATATAAATAGGTTCAATACATTAATTTGAAGCTTCTTCATTATTTTAATGTAGAATAATTAAACTAGAAAATAATTTTAAAAAAATTAATAATAAAAAAACCTTTAATAAATACGACTAACAAGACCAAATGAAAAAATGCATTAATTAAATTATGGATAACAACATCATGCATTCACACATGACACAAAAATACATTGATGAAATTAGAAATAGTAACATTGTGCATTCATTTTGTAAGAGTGTTAACAAATAGTTCTAAATTAATTTTAATCTAAGGAAAAAGTTGATGTGGAATCTTCTCTTACTGAGATATTTCACATGATTTTGTATCCTTAGAGCTTATCAATCCCAAGCCCTAAGCAATAGAGTACAATTATTGGCAACCTCTTGATTAAAAATTTTAAATGTTGATAATCTTACATATGATGGATTTTATTATTTTAATCTTACTAATCTTCCAATATTGTATCCTAAGCATTCCAAACACAATATCAGGCATACCTATTTTATATAAGCTTTCCATGGATTTCCTATATTGACCAGATAATGCAGATGTTGAAGAATAAAGAGGTAAAAAAATTCGATACCCTAACAAATTCACATCATGAAGAGTCACTGCAGGCCAAAAAGCATCCCCACGAGGACAAAAATCTATCATTGAAGTTGTGTCTGTATCATTGGATTCTAACTCTCAATGTATTCTTAACAACATGGGATATCAAGAAGTAGAGCTCTATATAGAGAATTTAATGTTTCCTCAGTATCTCAATCAAGTTACACAATAAAGGTGTAATAGACTTATTGTTTAATAGAGAGCTTTTAGTGATATGTGTTTTATGTCTTCAACAAAATCATTATACATAAGAAAAATGTAATATTAAATGTTCATGTTTAGTGTGTTGGGTGATTTGTGTTGTTCACTATATAGCTTATACAATTGCATCCATATCCAACACCCAAGGATTTGATCATTTCTTTTAAATTCTAATTTCCTCCTAAGAAATCCTTGAAAATTTAATCAAAAAAGCTTGTGTGAACCTTGTGTATTAGTGATAAATGTTATTTTAGAGTTCCATTCTCCTTTATCAATAATAAAAAGAGAAAAATTCATCACTCACAAATTCAAGAAAAATAAACGAATGGAGAGATGAGAGAGAAGTAATCACAACTTCCCACAAAGAAACTCACCCAACGAATTATTTGGATCATAATAAAAGTATCTAGTTTGCAAGTGATATTTATTTTTAATTTTATGTTTGAAATTGAGAAGGCTAAGATGGACCTCTAGAAAACTATTCACTCCCAATGAGAATAAACTTTCACGTTTTGTTGTTCCATAGTTTGAGGAAAACTGCAATCTCTAAGGTTGATTTTACTATAGTGTAATGCAAAATTATTGGACACAAAATATATATCTTAGTTATATGGAAAATGGATATTTCTAAAAAATTCTATATATGTATTTTTAAATTGAGTTTTTGCTTAGATATGCAAGGAATTGGAAGATATGTGGATGCTCCCGCGTCTCACATAAATATTTGAAAATGATGCTATGGGATTTGGAGCTCGCGAGAACTTCCTATGCATAACTGATTTTGAAGTAATTTTTCACATTTACATTCTGTAAGTAGAGTATTTTTTCACATTTTCACATAGACTAGGATTTAATTTGATGTAACATTTACATTAGCCAAGTAGAGTATGTTGCATGTGGAGCCTGATTATCTTCTATATTCAAAGGTATCGCCACATAGGACCCCAGTTCGTTGCCGCCCATAAAATATTCGCTGCAAGGGGGATCTAGGGGGGCGGCTGCGAAAAGTATAGTAATTTCTAGTCAATATGGGTCGTTCATTAGGCGGATGATCTGACGGTAGAACTTATGTTTAGTTTAGGGTTTTTTGCCCTAGAAGGCAACCCCTCTCTTTGCATGAGGGTATTGTATTAGAGGCTGTGTGATAGATGTGTATTCTGTGAGCGAGAAACAGAGAGGTGAGACTGTGAGAGAAAACAGAGGATCTTACAGCGGATTTGTTGTAGGTTGTGTCTCTCCATTTTGCTGGATAATAGAAAGGAAGGACTGGATGTTCGGGGTAGACGTAGCCCAAACTGGGTGAACCACGTATATCTGTGTCTCTCTTGTTTTGTGCATTTTCTGTGTTTATATTTCTTCAATATTTTATGTGTTCCATTGCTCCGTAATATATAATTTTTCTAACAACTGGTATCAGAGCTGAAGGTCTATTTGGCTGATAAACTCACAGGAAAGAAGGGTTCCTGGTTCGAGTGGGAGCAATGGTGGAAGATGGTAAGTTTAGGGTCGAGAAATTTAACGGCCAAAACTTCTCGCTGTGGAAGATGCAGATGGAAGATTATCTGTATCAGAAAGATCTATACCTACCATTGGGCGGAAAAACAAAGATGCCGACGGGTATGAAAGACGAAGAATGGAACCTTCTCGATAGAAAGGCACTCGGAACAATACTGTTGTGCCTTGCTGCATCAGTCGCCTTCAACATTTCGAAGGAAACCACAACAAAGGGTTTGATGCAGACGTTGTCGAAATGATATGAAAAACCCTCGGCCTCAAACAAGGTATTTCTTATGAAACGGTTATTTAATATGAATATGTCGGAAGGTGGATCTGTTGCAAACCACTTAAATGATTTTAATACAGTTACAAGCTAGTTAAGTTCTGTAGGGGTAAACTTTGATGATGAAGTTAGAGCTCTGTTATTCTTGTGCTCATTACCAGAAAGTTGGAATGGTTTGGTAATGGCCATTAGTAACTCCATTTCTGGATCTAGTACTTTAAAGTTTGATGATGTTGTCGGTGCTATCCTTAGCGAGGAAATGCGACGGAAAAGCTCCGGTGAGACATCGGGAAATGCTTTGAGTGCAGAGTCTAGAGGAAGAAAAATGGAAAGAGGAAAGAGCTCAGGATATCGCAGTAAATCAAGGAAAGGTAGATCCAAGTCCATATCAGGGATAGTGTGCTGGAAATGTGGAAAGAAAGGACACCTAAAGAAAGAATGTAGATATCGGAAGGGAAAAGAAGGAGATGCACAGCAAGAAAACAATCATGAAGCAAATGTGACAGGTGAGGTGTTACAAGATGCTTTGATTATTTCTTTCGAAAATATTACTGATTCCTGGGTGGTAGATTCAGGGGCTTCATTCCATGCCACACCTGATAAGAAATACTTTCATGACTATGTTCAAGGAGATTTTGGACAAGTTCGTGTGGGTGATGATAAACCCTGTAAAATCGTTGGAATGGGTAAGGTTCTTGTAAAACAGCAGAATGGAAACCAATGGCTATTAAAGGAGGTAAGGCATGTTCCAGATCTAAAGAGAAATCTAATTTCAATAGGGCAATTAGGCATTGAAGGTTGTGTGACAACTTACACAAATAAAGCTTGGAAGGTCACTAAAGGAGCCCTGGTAATAGCAAAAGGCGAAAAGGTTGGTACATTGTATTTATGCAATGGTATTTCTAACTCTGTTAATGCTTTAACTTCCAAAGGAGCAAGTGCAGCATTATGGCATCATAGGCTCGGACACATGAGTGAAAAGGAGATGAAGATTCATCACTCAAGGAATTTGTTGCCGGGTTTGAAGAATGTTGATTTGGACTTCTGTGAGAACTGCATTTATGGAAAACAGAAGAGAGTCAGATTTCTCAGAGTTGGGAAAGAAAAGAAGAACGAAAAATTAGAGCTTGTGCATACAGACGTATGGGGACCTGCTCAGGTATCATCTCTCGGTGGCTCTCGTTATTATGTTACTTTTATTGATGATGCAACTAGAAAAACTTGGATTTATTGTATTAAGAATAAATCTAATGTATTTGATACTTTCAAGAAATGGAAAGCTTTGGTTGAGATTGAGACAGGAAAGAAATTGAAGTGTCTTAGATCAGACAATGGAGGTGAATATTGCAGCAAAGAGTTTGATAGGTACTATTCAGAGCATGGAATTCACAGAGAGAAGACAGTTCGAAGAACACCACAAGAAAATGGTGTGTCAGAAAGGATGAACAGAACAATCATGGAGCGTGCAAGGTGCATGAGATTGCATGCAGGATTGCCTTTACAGTTTTGGGTAGATGCTGTAGATACTATTGTTTATCTAATAAACAGAGGGCCTTCAAGTTCCTTGGATGGTGGTGTTCCAGAGGAAGCATGGACAGGTAAAAAGGTAAACTACTCTATTTTAAAGCCTTTTGGTTGTGAGGCGTTTGTCCATATTGATAAAGAAAATAGAACAAAGCTTGAGGCAAAGTCAAAGAAATGTACCTTTATTGGATATGGTGTTAATGATTTTTGTTATCACTTATATGATTACGAAAATCACAAAATCATTAGGAGCAGAGATGTAATATTCAATGAAAAGGTCTTGTATAAGAATCAGTTGCAGGAAAAGAAACAGGAAAAGGAAAACAAGGAATACGCAGTTCTTGATGAAATCACTGAAAAAGAAAAGGTGCCTGAAAATAATAATAATCAACAACCACAACAACAGCAACCTCCACAACAACAACAGGCACCCCAAACACCTGAAAGTGGTGTTAGAAGATCTACCAGGATAAGTATACCCCCTGAACGATACTCTCCTTCATTATATTATTTATTGTTGACTGATTCTGGTGAACTCGAATGTTATGAAGAAGCAATGCAGGTTGAAAGCAGGAAGAAGTGGGAGGTAGCCATGGAATAAGAGATGGACTCCTTAATGCATAACCAGACTTGGGATTTAGTCAGGTTGCCTGTATGAAAAACTACATTGAAGAATAAATGGGTTTACAAGCTGAAGGAAGAAGATGGAGGAAAACAGAGGTATAAAGCTAGACTTGTGGTGAAGGGGTTTGCACAGAAGAAAGGTATTGATTTTGATGAAATATTTTCTCCTGATGTTAAAATGACTTGAATCAGAACTATTTTAAGTCTTGTAGTAGCTGAAGATTTGCATCTTGAGTAGTTAGATGTAAAGACAACCTTTCTCCATGGGGATTTTAAGGAAGAGATATATATGCAGCAGCCACAAGGATATGAGGTGAAATGGAAGGAGAAACTAGTGTGCAGGTTGAAGAAGAGCTTGTATGGCTTAAAACAGGCTCCAAGGCAGTGGTATCTAAAATTTGACAAGTTTATGTCTGAACAAAGTTATACTAGATGTCACTCTGATCATTGTGTTTATTTGATAAAGCAAAATGATGGCAGCTATATTATATTGTTATTGTATGTAGATGACATGCTTGTTGCAAGATCTAGCATGCAACAAATAAATGTGCTCAAAAGAAAATTGGCAAATTCATTTGCAATGAAGGATTTGGGAGCTGCAAAACAAATCCTTGGTATGAGAATAACTAGAGACAGAAAAAATCGTAAATTAACATTGTCTCAAAATGAGTACATACAAAAGGTTTTGAAAAGATTTAACATGCACAATGCAAAACCAGTTAGTACACCTTTTGTTAGCCATTTCAAACATAGCAAGGAAATGTGCCCAAAGACCCAAGAAGACATGGATTATATGTCTAAAGTTCCATATGCATCAGCAGTTGGAAGCTTAATGTATGCAATGGTCTGCACAAGGCCTGATATTGCACATGCAGTGGGAGTTGTAAGCAGGTACATGAACAATCCAGGAAAGGAACATTGGATGGCAGTGAAATGAATTCTCAGATATTTGAAAGGTACCACAAATCAAGCATTATGCTTTGGTGGTTCAAACATCTACCTACAAGGATATGTTGATGCAGATATGGAAGGTGACAGAGATAACAGGAGGAGCACTACAGGATATGTATTTACTGTTGGAGGAACAACTGTCAGTTGGGTTTCAAAAATCCAAAGTGTTGTTGCACTTTCAACAACAGAAGCAGAGTATGTTGCTGCTATAGAGGCTAGTAAAGAAATGATTTGGTTACAAAGGTTTATGGGTGAATTGGGTAAGGAGCATGATATGGGCACGTTATATAGTGATAGCCAAAGTGCCATTCATCTTGCAAAGAACTCAGCATTTCATTCCAGGACTAAACACATACAGCTCAAGTACCATTTCATACGATCAATGTTGGAAGATGGAGAGTTGAAGCTGGAAAAGATACACACTAGCCAGAATCCTGCAGATATGCTAACAAAAGTTGTAACCAGGGAGAAACTGAGAATATGCTCAGTTTCAGTTGGTCTTCAAGGATGACGATGAAGATGAGAAACAGCCAGGTCCAAAGAGGAGTCATTGTCCAACAAATGGAGCAGTGGTGGAGTTAATACAATCAGTCTCCAAGTGGGATATTGTTGGGTGTGGAGCCTGATTATATTCTATATTCAAAGGTATCGCCACATAGAACCCCAGTTTGAAATGGGGGCGACAACGCCGCCCGTAAAATATTCACTGCAGAGGGGTCCAGGGGGGGGCGGCTGCGACCTTTGGGAGCCCCCCCTGGCAGGGGGTTTCGGGGGCAACACCCCCGATGCTAAAAACAACTGTAAAATTTCCTTGTAAAAGTATAGTAATTTCTAGTCAATCTGGGCCGTTCATTAGGCGGATGATCTGACGGTAGAAATTATGTTTAGTTTAGGGTTTTTTGCCCTAGAAGGCAACCCCTCTCTTTGCATGAGGGTATTTTATTCGAGGTTGTGGTATAGATGTGTATTCTGTGAGCGAGAAACAGAGAGGTGAGACTGTGAGAGAAAACAGAGGATATTACAGTGGATTTGCTGTAGGTTGTGTCTCTTCATTTTGCTGGATAATAGAAAGGAAGGACTGGCTGTTCAAGTTGGACGTAGCCCAAACTGGGTGAACCACGTATATCTGTGTCTCTCTTGTTTTGTGCATTTTCTGTGTTTATATTTTTGCAATATTTTATGTGTTCCATTGCTCCGTAATATATAATTTTTTTTAATAGAGTATCTTTTACATTTATGCAAGTAGGTCAACCTCTACATTTCTGCAAGTAGATTAATGTTTACGTTTTCCAAGTAGATTAATGTTTAAATTCTTCAAGTATAGTAGCCTTTACATTTCTTCAAGTAGAGTATTATTTACATTTTTGCAAGTACAATAGAATTTTCATTTCTGGAAAGTAAAGTAGAATTTCCATTTATGAAATTACATTAACATTTACATTCCTGCAACTAGGTTAGAACTTCTTTTTATGCAATATATTTTCATTCTTCCAAATATGGATTCAGTTGATAGAATGGTCTTTCTATACCTTTGGTTGGTCCACTACCTCAAAGAAAATAGATTAGAGCTTAGCTTATTGTCCATAGAACATTGCCAACTCTTAATTTGTTATGACCCTGGATTGATAGTTAAATCCGGTAGCCTTGGGATTTGAAACATTCTTGTTGTAATACAAGATCTCATCATTTTTTCTCAACAACATCGTTATTCTTGGAAGATTCAAGAAAAATAACATATATAGATATTATAAAATGCTTATTTACTTCATTGTGGAGATGATATGCTTTGGAGGTATTTGAGTACCACAAGAAGATACCTTTGGACTCCTTGCACCAAGTTTGTTTCTATTTTCCTTACATATCAATGGATAACAGGTGGAACTAGAAACCATAAGATGCCTCACCAAAGGAATGTGGCCATACAAAATTTCATAGGGAATCATTTTTTTGAGAGCATGGGATGGACACTTATTCTTAATGTACAGAGCACATAGAACTGCATTAGCCCAAAATATCAACTTTACATTTTTGAAAAACATCATTTAACATACCATATTTAAGATTGTCATGTTCATTATTTCAGCTACACCATTATATTGAGGATTATAAAGAACTATTTTTTTATGTATGATCCCATTTTGGAAGAGATAGTTTTCAAATTCATTTAAAGTATATTACTTTCCAATATCAGTAGGAATACAACCAATATGAGATTATGTATCATTTTCAATCAATGCATGAACATTTGTGAAAGTTTCAAAGGCTTCAAATTTGTTCTTCATTAGATATACCCAACACATTATGGTGTAGTCATTAATAAATGTCATCATGTATTTATTACCATTTGCAGAAGGAATATGAATAGGTCCAGATATATCAGAATGAATGAGTTTTAACTTTTTATGTTCCCTAGAATGAGAATCATGAAAATACTGCTTGTTGTGCTTTCCTAATATACAAGCTATAAGCTTTAACCCCGTGCAGAAACTACCTGCATGTGAATTCTAGAACACAAAAAATAAACAATGCGAGAGCATAACACATAAAACACATATACACAGAGATTTTTCCCTTGATCCCAAAACTAGGACTACCAGATTGATTTTTCATTATGTTCATTTCAATGTTATAGTACATATTTATACATGTTGAAGCATCCAATACAATGGACCGAAAACCATCGCGCCCAAAACCATGTACGAAAACCATGCACAAAACCATAGGTGGGTCTTGCCACCTAATATAGGGTCGCAAAAAAATTTCCCCAGGGCACTACATTGCACCCTGTAGAGGGGGGCTACCTGCCTCCCTCAAACCCCCTGTGACCACCCCACTGCGCAATCAGTGCAATGAAGGGGGGGCTCTGCCAACCCCCTATCCCCCTAGTTAACTAGGGGAGCTAGTCATGGAAAGAATATAACACAACCCAATATTCTCCCACTTGTTTTCTTTCCACAGGAGATCTTAGTCATTTATCCAGCACTGCAACACCCATTGTTTCTCTATGAAAAGAGAACTTCTCATAGCTCACATAATTTTTCAATGCATCTAATATATTCTTCAAAGTGTCCACCTTTACCAGCAACACCTTTTTGTCTTCTATCATATCCCTCACAAAGTGATATTGAACATCAATGTGATTTGTCTTTGAATGATAAGCAGGGTTCTTTGCCAAGAAAATTAGACTTTGGTTGTCACAGTCTATCCTTATAGCTCCCTACTAACCCCATACTTGAGCACAATATCTGCAACCAAACTACTTATTTCTTGCATGAGTGGCTGCCATGTATTCCGCCTCTGTAGTCGATAGTGCCACTATAGATTGTTTCTTACTCATCCAACTGACTACACCTCCAAATAGGTTAAACACATACCCACTTGTAGATCTTCTTTGATCTAGATCTTCAGCCTAGTGTGCATCAACAAAGCCACAAATATCCAACACTATATCCAGTCCTGGTCTTCCTTGGTAGCATAAACCATAATCACTAGTGCCACGCAAATACCTAAAAACCCACTTCACTACTGTCTAATGCTCCTTCCCTGGTTTTGTCATAAACCTATTCAATACTCCCATTTCATGTGCAATGTCTGGTCTAGTACATACCATTGCATACATTAGGCTAATGACTGTACCTGCATATGGAAGAGAGGACATGTCCTCTTCCTCTTCTTGTGTCTTAGGATATTGTTCAGCAGATAGCTTTACACCAATAGGAATAGGAACCTTCACTGCTTTACTATCCTTCATATTAAAACTTTGCAGTATTGTCTTGACATACCTCCTCTGGTTTAACTAGAGCTTCCTCTTTGCTCGATCTCTTTTAATTCCCATTCCCAAAATATAGTTTACAGCACCAAGATCTTTCATGTCGAATTTGGAGGACAATTGGGTCTTAAAATCCTAGATAATTTCTTTGTCATTTCCAACTAGCAACATATCATCCACATATAAGACCAGATAAATAACATGATCACAAATTAATTTAAAATACACATAGTGATCTGCTTTGCTTCTCGTGAAGCCAAGTCCTCGTATAAATGTATCAAATTTCTGATACCACATTCTTGGTGACTGTTTTAACCCATACAAAGAATATTTTAACTTTCTTACCAATTCTTTCTTACCCTTCACGACAAAGCCTTCAGGTTCCTTCATGTAGATCTCTCCTTCCAAATCCCCGCGAAGAAATTCTATCTTCACATCCATCTATTCTACCTCAAAATCAAAAGCAGCAACAACAGATAAAAGTAATCTAATAGAATCTACCTTGGCAACAATAGAAAAAATATCACCAAAATCAATTCCCAACACGTGGGAATAACCTTTTGCTAGCAACCGAGGTTTGTATTTCTCCACCTTTCCTTCTACATTTGTCTACTTCTTGAAAACCCATTTGTTGCCAATGGGTTTCCTTCCAGCCAAAAACTCCACTTGATCCCAAGCCTCATTTTTGTGCAAAGATGCCATTTCATCAATCATGGCCTTATTTCCAGAGTTTTCCATCCTTTGAATCCATTGCTTCCTTCAGAGTTCTGGGATCATCATTAGTAATAGATAAAGCAAATTTTGAACAGAAAGTAGATGGAGTATACCTTTATGGCTACCTTCTTTCTCGAACTGATCTTCTCACAACCAGAGTTCTTAGCTCTTCATCTCCTAATTCCTCTCCTGCTGTAGACTCTGATTCTTCCTCCTTTAACTCAAACTCTATCTACTCAGGTTCCTTTGATGGGACTTCACGTTTAAACAACCTTCCTTGTTACTGGGTTCCAAAGCTTATAACCCTTTAAACCATCCTTATACCCAATAAAGATGCACTTTTCAGATTTACTATCCAATGTTGTCCTTTTCCCATTTGGAACATGTACATATGCATCACATCCAAATACCCTCAAATGTGAAAGAGAGGGTTTCTTACCAATCCATACCTCTTTTGGATTCTTATCCTCCAACGCTGATGAAGGCGATCTATTGACTAGGTAACATGCTTTCACCACCACCTCTGCCCATAATTCATGTCCTAACCCGCCACCATTGAGTATGCTTCTTTCCCTTTCCATCAACGTCTTGTTCATTCTTTTTGCAACTCCATTTTGCTCAGGTGTGTATGGAAAGTCTTCTATTTTGCTATACCACACTTCTTACAAAATTCTTCAAATTGCTTGTTGAGAAACTCTCCATCGTTATCTATCCTCAGCACCTTTATCTTCTTCTTTGTCTGGTTTTCAACTAGAGCCTTAAATTCTTTAAACCTGTCAAAGAAATTAGATTTCTTCTTGAGGAAATATATCCATGTATTCCTTGAGAAGTCATCTATAAATGGTACATAGTACATAGACTTACCCAGTGATGGAACCTTCCCAGGTCCAAACACATCACTGTGCACAAGCTCTAATATCTATTTCGCCCTCTTACCACCGGAGGGAAAACTCATCTGATTCTGATTACCATATAAAAAATTTGCAAAGAAATAAAAATCCACAGATCTATTAGTCATACCTTCTATGATACATTTACCATGAAGTATTCGAAGGCCCTTCTCTCCAATATGTCCAAACCTTTGATGCCATAGGGTGGTATTTTCTCCAGAGACCACTAGATTTTCTGCTCCATTTTTGGGAACCATAGAACTGTTACACCCATCAACAACAGTTCTACCTTGTATCTTGTACAAAGTTCTAATCCAAACTCCCCACATCATTACCAATGCTCCTCGAACCATCTTGCAGGTACCCTTCTTGAAAACTGGTTTCTACACCTACATCATCTAGCTTTCTTACACAAATGAGATTTCTGGCTAATGCAGGAATATGCAGAACACCTGGAACTATTCTAATCCTTCCACCTTGCAACTTCAACTTTATCTTTTTGCAACCAACGATTCTAGCCTTCATATCATCCCCCAAGAAGACATCATCACCATCATATTTCTCATACTCGGAGAACCCATCTCTATGGGGAGTGAAGTGAAATGATGCACATGAGTCAATCAACCATGCCTCATGATCTACATGTGTACTTGAAGAAGAAAAGCACACATCCTCACCTACATCTGAGGCGGTTTTCACCTCTACAAATGGAGCATCATCATATCCCTTTCCTTTGTTAGGAGCTTTAGATTTACAGTCCCTTTTGTAGTGCCCTTACTTTCCACATTTCCTGCACACCACCTTTACAGGTTTTCCTGGAGATTTAGATCTCCCTCTAGATTTAGATCTCCCACTTGATGACTTATTTTTGTTTCTCTACTAGGACCGTCCTCATACAGACAAGGAATCACCATTCTAGCTCTCCATATTTTTCCATCTCATCTCCTCCCTCAGCAAGGATGAGACTATTTCATCAAACTACAAGGTAGTTGCATTTATACCTATTTCAATAACCATTTAACTATCCCACAAATCCAGTAAAGAAAACAACAAACTAATGCACTTATCTTCATCTGAAATTTTAATATCAACAGATAATAACTAACTTACCACAGTACTAAATCCATTCAGATGCTCTGTCATCGAGTCTCCATCTTTAATCCTTAGGTTATACAACCTTTTCTGTAGGAATAGTTTATTCACCAGAGACTTAGATTGGTACAAAGTCCCTAACTTGTCTCATAAAGCCTTCGCCATAGCTTCCCCTGATACATTCAGCAATATTGAATCTCAGACACACAATCATATTGTGCTCTTTGCATTTTGATCCAACTTCTTCCATTCTTCATCGGACACTCCCATTTGTTTACTACCGAGATCTACCGTGATCCATTGATCTTTATCCATCAACAGATCCTCCATCTTGAGTTTCCACAACTCAAAAATCTGACCATTAAATTTTTCGATCTCTATCTTTCCACTACTTTCCATCTTCTTTCACCACTAGAATCAATCCCATAGATCTCCCACTTAAAGGGGTCTACCACAGGCCCGAGAGAAAACCCTTAGAAACAAAGGCATCCCCTTGAAGCCAAAACAACTCTAATACCAAATGTAGGTTTTAACACCATATAGAAATTACCTACATACGAATTCTATAACACAGAAAATAAACAACGCGAGAGCATAATACATAAAACAGATATACACAGAGATTTTCCCCTAGATCCCAAAACCAGGACTACTAGATTGATTTTTCATTATGTTCCTTTCAATGTTACAATACATATTTATACATGTTGAAGCATCCAATACCGTGGACCAAAAACCATCGTGCCTAAGACCATGTGCGAAAACCATGTAGAAAACCATAGGTAGGTGTGCCCACCTAATCTAGGGTCCCAAAAAAATTCCCTGGGCTGTTGTCGCGGACCCTGTAGAAGGGGGCTACCCGCCCCCATCAAACCCCCTATGACCCCCCCGCTGCGCATTCGGTGCAACAAATGGGGGTCTCCGCCCCCCCAACCCCTCGGTTAACTAGGGGAGCTAGTCATGCAAAGAATATAACACAACCCAACACAAGCATCACATTACTTAGGTTCCCTAGGAAAGGTAACCAACCTAGTAACACCATTTTTCTTCAATAAGCATAGAATGTCATTGTTCAAATGTCTAAATATAGCATTCCATAAAAGACGTAATGGAAGTGTACCTTCATCATGGTGAGAACTATATGAGACATTTTTTGACAAGAGGTTCCTTGCAACTTGGAAAATCTTTCTTCATGTATCCCATTCATGACAATTAAGTTGTTTTGTGCTTTTCTAACCTAAAATTTTCCATGAAATATGTGAATGGAGTTTCCTTGCTAGCGGATGTGGAACAAAGACGACAATTTTCTCTACAACTCCGAAGGTGCAGAACATCATGTAGAAGAAATATTGGAATACTAGGAAGTTTGAGCTTGATGGTTCCAAGACCTGATGGCTTATGTTTTGACTTGTTTGTAAAGTAAACTTCTTCATCAAGATTTTTAGTTAACTCTTCAAAGAAATCTCTTCTAAAGGTAATGTGGTAAGTTTCTCCTAAATCAAGCAACCAAGCATCTTACCCTGAAGAAAGTGAAGCATTAAATAAGTATTCAATTACTCTAATATTTCAATGTGCCACAACATAATGAGTGGATTCCAGTGCTTTTCCTTTCTGTTGATTTGGTGATTTTCCCTTCTCTTCATTCATTTTAAGTTTGTTTTTGTCCCAAGAGAGCTTACATGTGCAAGCATCCTGGTCATTTCCATTGCACCATATGCATTGAAGACAATATCTTCTTTCATAGTAATGTCTTGTCCTCTACCTTTATTCATTCTTCCTTCCTCATCCTCTTTAGCCACCTCTTCCTCTAGAGGAATCATGTTCTTAATTATTCTCTTTCTTTGCAAGGCATATAGCTTCCTCAGGAGATTGAGCAATTTTTTTCTTCTTCCAAAAATCCTTCTCTCTTTCAGCAAACGTCTCCACAAGAGATTCAAAGGAATTCTCCTTAAGTTTTCCACTAGATTGTAATGACTCAAGTTAATGGGAATAAGTGGGATACCCTTCCTTCAAAAATGCTATGAGAGGAACATCCATTTTGACATCAATGGTTTCTATGTCATGCATAATGTCTCTTATTTCCGAAGCTAACGAAATGGGATCATTGTCTTTTAATTCAATATTGAAAAGTTTGATCATAAGTTGGATTAGTAGAAGCTCAGAGTGTGGGCCATATAAATCTTCCATCTTATTCAAGGCTTCAAAATCATTTGTAAATGGAATAATATGATGACTCCCATGTTCATTGACTAATGCAATAGTCAAGCTATAGGCCTTATTGTTCTTGTTATCCCATATGGAAAGCTCTTTATATGAATTGGAATTTCCTAGAGGATTGCCACCTTCTCCTTCACATACTACTTTCAACAACTAATTAAAATTAGGGTATGTTTTGTCTTCCTAGACCATTCCTGGTACTTCCATTTGCTAGAGATAACTATTCCAACTATGGAGATTAGTGAGTGAATCACCACCAAGAAAATATATCTATCATTGATAAAATAGTCACAGGCTTTCTTGATATCTTTTATTTAGATAAAATATTGATTTAAAAATTCACTATGTCAATAATTTAATACTTTAGTGTGGCATATAATATATCACCACTCATAACATATTACCACAAAAAAATATAATCACTCCATACATATACCATATGGCCTTGAAGAATGGGACACAAACAATTTCATACCATACGATCGATGGGAGAAAATTTGAACCAACACACAGTCATGTAAAATCAATTCAACGCACAGTGAAAACCCATACATACTTATGCCACAAGGAATTTCTTGACATAAGACAGTGAAGTGCAATTAACAAAAAGAATTAAAACTCTTATTCGGTGTAGCTAAATGCAACATATATATACGGTGACATTTGCACACAAACGACTATGCACACCAACACCATTTCACCGCACCATACATAACTCTCTTCAACACATAGGAACCAGTGCAAGATTTTCGACCAACGTTCATTTAATAAAACAAAATTAACTTCACTCCATGGCCATGCACAGAATTAACACATATATAGATATAACACATAGTTACAGAGTTTAATGCTAGGAAAATAGGAGTTACATAGTAGCAAATATACTAAGAAGGGACTTATAGCTCTGATACCATGTTAGGCCAGGTGAGAAACGCCATGAATGTGACTTGAATAATTTTATTAACCAAAGAATGAATATGTACATGATTGGAGAGACTCTTGAGATTCCTATTCTGGGCTCTCTTTTTTTCTCCCATTCATATCTGACATATTAAACTATTTACAATATTTACAATAATCTTAATCATTTCGTATTAGATGCCAACAAAATTAATAACAAAATACCTTAGGGAGTTATCTATTTATAAAAACCAGTTAAATCATAACAAAAGTGATATGGAAAATGTTCATTAGGGCCAGTATGTGGTATTTTATCATAGCCAAATGTTGTGAAAATAAAGGATTGATAGTGAGCTCCTTGTATTTATTAGTTGAGCTCTCATCTCTTTCTTATGCCCTTGAATACCCCCTTTCTTGATAATATGACATGCCTTGATGCACTCTTTCTCTTTATTGGTGCATGGTGTACGTCTATTGCCAAATATGTACCAATATACTGACAAATTTCCAGCTTAACATATAACTTACTAGTGAATTTATACTGGATATTTGATTGAGATTAGGAGGTTCCAAGTATCTTAACATAAAAGGGTTACTAAAGCTCTCACAATTCCTCATATTACTAGCTATGCAAGGACAATTATGAGGGTGACTCATAGTTTAGGATCAATTAACCCAAAATAATTTAGAGAACAAAAAAATGAAATTTGCAACAAAAAACCATCAGGATTGTCCATAAATAAGGGGAGATCAAATAGAACCTATGCCAACATGACATTCAACCACATGTAGAAAAATTCCCAGGGAGGGAAAGGATGAGAATAAACTTTAGAAACCTTAGTTCAAAAGAAATTTCCTCCTCAACACAGTGAAGTTAGCTTGAAACTTTAGAAAAATATAGAAAGAGATTGAACCATGGGGATAGAAAGGGAAAAAGCCTAGAATAGCAGGATTTTACTTAGTGTCCTCGTGGGAGAGACTCTATTATACATAAGAACCTATCTTAAGTGTTAGACAATATGAGTTAGATTCTTAACATGTACACACTTCAAGATGACTTAGAAGAAACACTAGGCTATAGATTTCTTGAGTGCCCCCATCTTGAAGATAAATCACCATGACCAGGACCTATATCAAGAATAATTATGATTTTTCTCTCTCAAGGACAAGATATGAGACTCAATTCCATCTTATTGGTTCTAATTTAATTCCATTATAATGTGAGGAAACAACTTGCAAGCTCACATGAAAGACTAGTACAACCTACATTTACACTTCCAAATCTTCATGTTCCTTCTTCATATACATTGACGTATAGACCCTGTGCGGACTAACTAACCAAATCAATGGGTGGTGGAGAGTTATGATATTCTAGGATGTGCTTTACATGAGAAGCGACGTGCTTTTAATGGGGTGTGTTGTCACATTTTGTTGACGTGTGGACTGGTAGGATCGCAACAACATGTTTCCCCTCTTCTCTCCTTTTGAGCACCCCATCTATGGATGTTAAAATGGATCTTAAGTTCTATTTACTATTTATATTTTAGACATATTTCATATCTCTATATATAGAAATATTCTTATTTCTAATTATAAATTTATTAATTAAATTTGTTATTCTTTTATATGTTTATTAATTAGGTCCATAGAAATGTCTATTTTGAAACACTACTTCTAGAATTTTAATTTAATTATTCAACCTCCATGGAATATTATAGAATATTCTTAGTAGTAGTCACAGATAAAAGTTTGGGATTTATCGCAAAAGTTGTTATGCCCTTTGTCATTTTAATTAAATTGATTAATTGAAAAATATGATATGAGCATGTATCATATGATCACGAGTTATGTTTTATTGGGAATGTGGTATTAGAAAGCCATGGTATTTGGACATGGTATTGTAAGAGATCCAATTTACAATTTAATAATCTCTATAATAAAGTGAGGGTGAAACTCCACGGTTAACAATCTTGTTACATGCTTGTTTAAATGTATATAGGTTTAACTCATATATTTATTCTTTTTATAATTAATAATAATAATATAAAATAATGTTCTAATTATCTCTATAACTAATAGTATTAATATAAAATAAAATTATAATTCATTTCCCCCAAATCTGATTTTTGGATGACATATCCCACGCAATAATTTCGCAAATGATTTTCTCCCACAGTTCATCTAAAATGGGATTTTAGTGGTGCCATGGGCTCACATTCCATATCTTTTTGGGTTTGGAGTAAGGAGGTGCTGGCAAACCCAGCCTCCCCTGGAATTTATGGTATATGACTAGCTGGTACGCTCACCTTTCCGCATGGTGAGAGGACCTCAACATTATACTGTGAGGCTTCCAAAACATATGCAATTCAACTCTACAATAGCTTACAATGCAGACAAGAACACATGTGATGAGGTATACGTTAGTTTCCATAGAAACAATGGTGTAGGAAAAATGGTTGCCCCCATAGAGGAGACTAAGGAAGGGGAACACCTCCCCTCCCAACCTAGTATGAACATAGTGCTAACAATTTCGACTTAAATATCCTTGATCACTACCGTATAATGGTTTCATAGGAAAAGGCTTAGGAACTTATGGTTATTGGAGACTGCCTTTAGGCTCTGGATAATCTCCTCGATCACCACTTCAGGGATGAGGAGGATGTAAACATTCTACTAGAAGGAAATGTGATCGACATGGAATTCCACTGCACCATCCCTAATTTTCCTACTGATGCATTGTGAACCTTCCTAGAATGCAACTCCATGGCTTTATTTCTCTTTCTATAGATACAGTAGTAGGCTCCACCTCACTCTCTCTAGTTCAAAGTAATAACTAGCATGATAGGAATTTCAACCCTTCACCATGATATCAACAAAATTGAAATGACTTAAAGGTTGCTCCAGTTGGCTTGAGCCCCTTGAGAAACATAAGTTTCCAAGTCAATAACCATGATGTCTCGTCTATTTAACAACAATTAGTGTATCCAATTTCATCCATTCAGTCGGCTCCTATGGGGAATCCCCTTCCTCATGATGTAGACTACTATAAGTACTACCCAATGGTCAAAGAAGACCCTCTAGAATGTTAACTCAGCAACACCTATTTCTCAAGGTAGCTCCTCTCATGGCCACAATGTATCTATGTTCTTTTTTCCATCAATATTTATGTTTTGTCCTTTTCTATGCACTCACCCAAGGTACCTCTAGTTTCTCCTATATCGGAAGAGGCCTCCTACTACCTTTCTAATCCATTCTCTTCCATAGCCTTAAGCTTCTAATAATGGTTGACTCTTGTAAGGCCTCAAAGCTCTAATGTATGTAATCTTTATACAACTGTAATACAAAGGTTTTTACTTACAAAAAATAAATAAATTATAATTTAGGTAATTTTAAGGTTATATTTAATCTCAGTAATTCCATGTAGTAACCCATAGTGAATTTTAAATATTCTAGTTTACTTTTTCTAAAGTTACCTGGCAAACTGTGGGCCACAGTTGGAGGCCTCGTATGAATAAGTAATAAACATAAATGTTTTTTTTTTCTAAATTTCATTAATAAATATTGTCTATGGCTAGCCATGAAAATTACGATGGGAAAAGATGCTAAATTAGAGTTTGACATGCCAAACAGGTATTCCTTTCCCTATAGATAAGTTATCTCAGTTAGGGAAAATGGAACTAGAGACTGAGAGTGAGAAAATCATTAGGATACCTTATGAACTTGGAGCTTGGTTGGAGGGGGCCTAAGAGAGGAAATGAAAATTGCTAATCTTGTGACCCTCAGACGGGATGTTAATTAGGGAAGCAAGACATAGCCAAAATAAATAATTTTTAAGATGGTTGGCCAGTGGAATTACAAACTAAACCTCATGTGGTTAGAAAAACCCTAGGTTGGACTTGGTGTTGTCAAAGAAGTCCTAAGTTGACCCGGTGTACTCTTTTCTAAGAAAAACTTCTCTGGAAGTGAAACTAGCTCAGGGGGAGTCTTGGTAGAGGATACTATTTCCCCCTATGATTGTTGTGGCAACCTTAGACATTGTAAAAAAAGATAAGTGAAATATGTCAAAACCATTTTCCTGTATGCATTTATTTCTTGTGATACTGTGAAAATGTTTACTCATATTATGATATCGAAGAAAATGATAATGTAAATGAATTAACGTTAGTCCCATTGTTTGTTAGATAGAACAAGGTCTATCCAGCTACCTGGAACAGTCCTGAATGCCTAAATATTTAGGACTAGAGGGTATATTGCAGATCATGGAGATAGGTCGCACCGACGTTCCAGACCATAAAATAGTAATTCCATGAACATGTGTGTGTGTATGTATATTCTATGATCAAATAAAAAACCCCTATTGTGTGTGTGAGAAATACTGAGAAAATAAATTTCTTGTATTATTAGAGAGAAGGAAGATGAGGTGTAGAAACTAACATAAACGAAAAAAATGTTTTCTTATAATTTTTAATAGTTACAGGAAATTAAATAGACAAGTTAAAAACCTTTCTTTTTCTTGCATAAACAAAATAAAAGAATTTAACAACCTTAAAATAAAACATATGGAGATTTCCATAAACTTCATTACTAATAATCGTAAATATTGTAACCAAGATCTTGACCAGTAACATAATTCCTTTAAACCAAATATCTTGACATTATTATGCTTGGGAAAAACATAATTTTCCATATACTATTAAATTTCTCAAAATTGTACATGAAATATCTAGCTCATGGACATAAATAAAATCAACCAAATCGTTTATACAAGAAAACCAAAGAACCCATTTTATAATGAAAAACATATGTTATAAATGCCTTCAAAAGATATTGAGAAGTAAATTAATACATTTGACTTTCAAAATTTCTGAGAGCAAGAGTTTAAGCCTCATGGGATTGTCAAGGCTGAATGACCATAACTAAATTATTAGCATAACACCGATAAGAGTATTACCAAGAGCAACACATTGATTTTCAAACATAAAAGCCTACTCCATACTTTAAAAATTCATCTCATTAATACCTTAGCGACATACATAAAATATAAAGGGTTTATTGAACACCTGAAAGAACCATAAGAAGGGGAAATGAAAAGTAAAATCAATGTCGAACCCATGCCAAAATAATAAGAACCTAACCTACAAATTTCTAGAGAACAAAGGCTTTGTTCGAAATTGAAGTGTGCACTAAAGAAAATGACTTAGGGTCAAAATGGGTCTAAGGATTACATATTTTACCTGTAGCGAAGAGTGGTTGAGAGAATTAGAACCCTAATCATTGTTATTGCAACCATTGCATGATATAGATAACAATGAAATTTACTTGGACAACGATATACACAAAAAATTGAAGAATATAAATGAATGAATAATTGAAAACAAATAAATAAATATATATAGATATACACACACACACAGAGATATATATTTGTGTGTGTGTGTGTCTATATATGTATGTATGTATATATATATATATATATATATATATATATATATATATATATATATAGATATATATATATATATATATATATATATATATATATATAGATATATATATATAGATATATATATATCTATATATATATATATATAGATATATATATATATATATCTATAATAATATATATATATATATATATATATATATATATATATATATATATATATATATATATATATATATATATATATATGCAAACTTTTGACTATGATTGTCACCTTGCAAATCCTAAACAATTTGCGAACAGGAGGATCGAAAACCAAGGAAGCATGGTTATATGTAAGGGTTCCATTGGAAAGCTTGTTCTGTGCTAGTAGAGGGTGCGACCAAGTGAGGAACGGTATTGTGGGATGGGGAGGTAGTTACTTCCTAACCACATAACTCCATCAATTTTTAATATTAAAACCATAAACATTTGGACCATCATATTGTCCTATATTACCATTCCCAAGGCAAATAAAATCTCATGATCATAGTCCAAACAACAAACAGTCTAGAACATTTAGATGATGCATTGTCAACACTATTGTGTCGATGCGACCAATATGAGAGGGCAATATAACATCATATATAACAAAGGAAATATTAAATTCCAATATTTTGTGTTGAGGGAGGAACCATATATGCCTACATAGGAATAGATAGAACGACATATGTTATGTAGTGTTACAAGGAACCCCAATTTAGCTACCACGAATATGAACTATAGGCATGTCGAAAATTTATACGTCATGGGAAAACATGATAATACAAAGTGTTATATTGAATTTAAAAGAAAAAACATGGCCATGTAAATAACATAACTGGTGATAAGTGGAAATTGATCCTTTACCATAGTAAAAAAATCATATTGAGGAGACATGCTACAATTCGTATCAAAGTCACAATTGCAACATTTGGCCTATTCAAGGAAAATAAAAACAGTAACAAAGAAATATTTTCTACTCCATAGAGGGAAGAAAAGAGGAGGTGAAAGATGACCACACCAAGACCACCTATAGGACCTATCTCAATACCCTTTATAAGAACCAACCCACGATGTTGGTCCAGTTACGGGAATAACCCCACTCCACAACAACAATGTTGTTGGAAATAGTGCAAAAGTTGAGGATAGAAATGGATAATTTAAGGGCTGATAATGATAAATTAATGTGGGACGAAAAATGAATTATAAATTGATTTCTGCCGAAAATTCCTCTCAAAGAAATAATAATTCAAAGTTTAAATGATAGGCATAACCAAAGAAACCCAAGCGCAACTCCTGATAATGAAAACAAAGAATAATGACATGGGCATAGAGATGACAACATACCTGAGAAAATACTTACATGAGATTTAGAGGGTGTCAAAGAGATGGATAAAGAATAATCTCAAATTTCTTCTCAAGGAAAAATACAAAAAGGGGAAAAAATACAGAAAAAGGAATTACAATGGGAAGTTAGGAAAACTAAGCCCCCAACCTTTGATAGTGAATCTAAGGAAGCTACAGAAGCATGATTAGTAAATATTAATAAGCACTTTGATATTTATGAATATGATAACAACTTGAAGTCTTATCTAGCATTCTACCAGTTGTAGGGAAAATAAACCATGTAGTGGGAGGATATCAACGAAGTCTAAGGAGTTTATGAACAAGGGATAACATGGGAGAATTTCCAACAATATTTCAAGAATAGGTAGTTAATTAAGTGGTTTTATGTTGACAAAGCCAAAGAATTTCATGACCTTAGATTGGTTCAGTTATCCATGGACAAGTATGTAGAAAAATTTACTTCCTTATTGAGTTACATCCCTTACATACGAGAAGTAAAAGGCTAAGGGGCAATTTTTTAGAAGTACTATGCCAACATCTATGAAGGAATGGTTGGAGTTTCATAACCTTAAAATAATGAATGGATTTGTTTGTAAAGCATGGATATACTATAAAAAAGGAAACAAAAGCGAGATAATTTAACAAAACATGGTTAGAAAATAAAAGGTTAAAATATCCTAAGAATACTAAGGATACAAAAATCTAAATACTAAGAATTTGAACAAAAACCTGTAAACTAAATTTTTGGGAAAAAGTCAACAAAAGCCCCATCTTCATAATGAATCCAAACCAATATAATTGTCAAGTAAACATGAATTTGGCTAACCACAGAAACCACCATTAAAATGTTGGGGTTATGGAGAACCACATTATATTAAAATCTCCCCTTACCATGGAAGAACAGAACAAGTAGCAAATATTCAAGAGGCATCTATCATAGAGGAAGTGGCGAGAAATCTACCCAAGATCAATGTTACACTTGAGGACCATAAAGACAAATACCAAACCCTAATGATTGAATTTTAAGATAATATTTGTAATCATGCTATGTTAATTCTAATAGATATTGGAGCAAGCCTAAGTTATATTAGTCCTAAAATAGTTCTTTATCACTCCTCAGTGTCCCAAGACTACGAAAGGAGATCGACGGAGGCAATCTCAAAGTAATATTTAGATTTGGCAACTAGCCCTACCAAATAACAGAGGATTCTCTCAAGAATATCACAACCAATAGAATGACTAGGAAGGAAAATAGATCTTAGGCTAGATATTTAGCTCAATAGGGTTTGATTTTAAGGTTTGTTGGACTAGGGTCATGGGTCTGGTAACTATAACATGGTTTCTAGAGATCAATTGCAGAGATAAAATGGGGCAAGGTAGGTATGATCAGTGAGATATTGGAGTTGTCATTGGTGTAGGGTTGGAATAGGGAAGGATCAAAATGAGCATAAACTTATGAATTCATTTACCAGAAGAATTTAAACATAAACATGAAAATCTCATCAAAACGTAGCATAAGACTTATGAATTATGTTAAACACCTATGAGATGATCACAAGAAAGCATATATATGGTAATAAGGAGAAATATATATTTAATTTGATTATAAATAGAGGGAAAACACTGTCACAAAATCATACCATAATAATTCCAAGATAATGGTTGCAACTGCTTGTATTATTCTTGCAAATTGTACACTAGCTCCAAGCCTCTCACTCTCAAATGTCCAACCCTTATTTTGATTTAGATCGGGCTACATATAGATGGAAAAATACATTTTCACTCTTAGGGGTCAAATCCGTCGTCATAGAAAATGTTTACATGAAAATATCTAACCATACCTAAAACTAGGGAGGTTAGAAACTAATTCCTTGTTTAGACATAGTTGATTCACTTTGAATTTACAAGCATTAATGAGCACGAATCTAAATCACATTGACATTTAACAGCTCCATTAGAATTAATTATATCAAGTGAAAACCAAATAAGACAAAATACATCATGAAAACCTAACCTATATGAATAAAACTCAAAAGTTGTACCTCCTGGAAAAAGCGTAGCGAAATTTCTCAGAAGTGCAGCGTGAGAGCCAGAAGCACAGTGTGCTAATTGTGTGGGATTTTCGAGGGGTTTTCCTTGATTTTTTTCCTAACGTGAAGGCTGATGAAGATATATTAGGATGTCTACTAGCCCTTTGAAGCCTTAAACCTACAAAAATCCTTCTCCAAGGCACCTAAAAATCAATTTTCCCAAGGCTACTCTAGAAGCACAACGAGGGGTCCAAAAAGGAGGTAGAAACATGAAAATTGACCTGTTTATTGACTTTTTCTCCAAAATTATGAGCTAACATGGAAAAAAAAGTGTATATCTGCAAATTATAGGTCAAGATCTATCCATATATGCAAGCCACTTGTCATTTGGAAGCCCTGAGAAGAAGTGCAACATGAGCTCACTACGCTTTTATGCATCATGAATTGCCAAAACTACTAAAAACTTCAAAAATCACCAAAATTTTCCAAAATTATTTGAAACTTGTTTCTTTTTCTCTCTAAGTGATGGATTATACAATAAATTATGCATAAGTGAGTAAATAAAGGCTGTCTCTCCTCTTTATCTTAATTATCATTTTCTTTAACTTCTTTTTCATATTCCTAACCCTAATTTTGCAAATCTGGTTCCTTGTGAAGTAGTGTCTTGCCTCATGTATCTGAATCCTGGTGTCCCTATTGGCCTTATTCACAATCTTCTCCATGTATTCATTTACCTTCTCAAGAAAATATTCCTTGTCTTTCTCAACCTCATCTGCAATAATGTCAACAGGGTCTTTTGTACCAATGAAGTAGAGGGCTCCTTGTCTTCAACCTTCTCTTCTAAACCAAACATCGCTTTACCTTTGTCATTTTCTTTGTTGGATGATGGAAGGCCCATTGAGGTACTATGTTGCATCAAGCTCACCTTCAAAAGTCTATTTTCTTGTTTTAAGAAGGCCACCATGTAGTTTTCCTTGGCAAGATCATCTTTGAGTGCTTGGATTTGTGCTTGTTGTTCCTTGATAATATCTGCATCTGACTTCTCTACATGGTCCAAGATTTCTTGTTCATGAGGCATCTCCTCCTCATCTTGCTGCAAGGGTGACTCGGTCTCATGCCTAGGTGACTACTCCATTCCCCTTCTTGTAGGTATATGAGATCTCTGCCCTAGGCGTATTTCTAACTAAAAACTTGTTGGATGAGCCAACCTCTTGTTTCCTTGATGGTGTTGATGGAGTGCTTTGACTAGTAGGTTGACTAATGGCAGGCATAAAAGGAGTTGATTGGTTGAATGTTTCCCATGATACACTAACCTATGAAAACTGATGAAGAACAATTATTTTGACCAAACCATGATGAAATATACTTGCCTGGTGATCTTTCCCTTTGCTTTGTACCTTCTCAATCATCTTGACTAAGCTTCTGAATAGGTAATGGGGCAAGTTCAGTGGTTTGATAGAAGTGAAGTGAATCATCAGCCTTATACGACACTGATATAGTCTTGAAAACCTCCCTTCATAGGTAAAGTACTTCATGATCATATTCATTAAAGGAGCATACCTATCAAGCAATCGTTTGATGGGAAAGATGTGTGTAGGAGCATCTTTGTAGTGTGGTTTTAGGAAAACTTTGTAATTATCAATATCAAAATCCATCCCTTGAAACCACATTTCCCCATAGTTAGGGATACATGTGGCTGAGGATATGAAATATTCTGAGATGGTGAAGTCAACCATTGCTATGTTGGCGTTATACCTCCTAAAATTGGTGGCAAAGAGGCTTGTCAATTTGGCATGGAAACCTACCTCTTAAATCCTTTCACAAAAACTTAGGGAACCCACATATTCAAATGATTTCTTGATGAAATATGAGGCCATGATCTATTGGACCTAAGCCGGCTCATACCTAGAAAATTCCCCTCCTTTTTTGTACTTTTTCTTCGAACTTTCATGGCTTTAATCTCCATGATAAAACCCTAGCTAGGTAGGAAGGGGAAAATTAGGGGAAAAAAGGGACTACTGTATTGAGGAAAGGGAAGGAGGGGTTAGGGATTAGGTAAATTTGTGAGAAACATATAGGTAGTAGGGTTAAAAGTTTGGCATTGTAGGGATGTGGAATTTCTTAAAAATATTGAGGGGAAGGCGTGAAAAGGTCCAAAACATAGTCTGGGCCTGGGAATTTGTCAAAAGCATAGAATAGGCTAGGGTTCATAGGAAAATCAAGGAGATGAATGGAATTGGTATGGGAAATTTTAGGGGAGGTAGATGAGGTGTGGGTGAGGGTGATAGAGCATAAAACCTGGGCATTTTACCATTTTGATGGAGGAAAAACTCATAGAAATCAAAAGCGCAACTAAACCCTAGGAGAGGGATTTGCATTGAGTTTCTTAAGAAGAATGATGCATAAGAGGCGCCAAATGTTTACTACTTTCCAAGGAGATGCTAGAACCTGTAAATGTTGAAAATAACCCTTTATGATGCTTTCTTGGCCTCCAAAGTCAAAATTCCATCATAGAAGTCAGAATCGTAGTGTAGGAAGCAAAAGCGTAGCGAAGGAGGTAAAAAAACGTTTTGAAGAGAAATTTTGATGCACTAGTGGTTAGGATGAAGCTCAATGGTAGAGAGATGCTCAATGAACGTGAGTTGAACAATTAGAATTCTTGGATGGTGTTTTTATAAGTTGGAAATCAAATTTTTTCTTTAGGTCATGAAGTGAGATCACTTGTCTTTTCGAAAAATTGAATGGTAGGATAGTGTACAATAGATTTATGACTTTATTAGGAAATGTTGGATGTTCATGAAGAGTGAAATTTAATTTTTTCAGTCTTTGAACACTTTCCCTAATTACTAACTATTATGATGACTCTTATGGTGACATGACTCCTAAATGACAATGATGATATGACCTAATAATGATACCAAATGAATGCCTAAGACCATGATTGAGGACCTTTGTAACCTAGCAGTTATATGATGACCTTCAATGATGACCAAGACACTCTTCTGGTGACCTATCATAAGGAGTGATGACAACACCATGATACCATTTTATGACCATGAGCATAGACGGAGTAGTAATAAGGCCTAAACACTGACCAATGATCGAATTTTATTTGAAAATTTATTTGAAAATATAAAAATTTGACCTAATGACCCTATCAACCACATGGAAAGAGTACATTTGATCATTGTTGACTCATAGACACTAACATCATGGAGTCATCACATATGCAAGCTAGTAAGTTTAATAACTTGTGGTTGGTTTAGTTAGACACTGGGGTAAAAATGAGAGTGGTGGAAAACACTGAGGGTTGTCTTGTTGAATTACTAGGTTAGCCAATAAAAATAAATTTAGACATTTTGATTGATATGGATTGGTTGCAAAAATATTAGCCCCTTATTAACTATAAAAGTAAAACTATTAGTTTTATTGCTTAAGAAGGTTCTAGGACATAAATCCAAAGGATAGTAAGATCATTGAAATTAATACCAACTAAAACCTCACAGCTGGGCAAATGCATTAGAAAGGGATATTTGATTTTTTCATTCCAAGTGGGGTACACACACTTTAAGGAAATGATAAAAAGCTTAGAAAATCTACCAAATTTAAAAATTTTGCATATGTATTTCCAAAAGAATACCTTGGATTTCTGCCTAAATGAGATATTGTTTTTATAATTGAATTGATTCTGAGAGAAACCCTCTTATCCAAGGAATCCTATCACATGAGCATACCAGAATTAACTAAATTGAAATTACAACTAGAAGAGATCATTTATAAACGAAACATTCACCTAAGTATATTTTTATGGGGATCTCTTGTACTCTTTTCCAAAAAGAGATATGGTAGCCTAATTCCTTTCATCAACATTGAATAACTAAATAAGTTAACCATTAAAAATAGGTACCCACTACCTAGGATCGATGATTTAATCGATCAAGTTAAGTGTGCTACTATGTTTTATAAGATTTACTTACGCTCAACATACCATCAAATATCGATAAGAGATGAAGAAATATGAAAACTACATTTACGAATGATTGCAGGTACTATGAGTTTGTAGTCCTAAGTTTTGGGCTTACTAATTCCCCGACCAAATTTATGTGCCTTTTGAATAGTATATTTCACCCATATCTAGAAAAATTCATGTTAATATATATTGATGACATCCTAATTTACTCAAAGAATGTGGAAGTACATAGAAGACATTTGCAAATAATATTGCAGACCATGCAAGAACACCAAATATACGTAAAGTATAGAAAATGTGAATTTAATAAATATCAAATACAATAATTGGGGAATGTAATCACTCATGAGGGAATACTTGTTTATCCAAAAAATAATAAAACAACTATGTAATGGCCCATTTCTAAAAATGTTTCACATATTATATCATTTATGGGATTACTAAGTTATTACTGCCACTTCATAGATGGGTTTTCAAGAGTGGCTTACCCCATAACCTCTTTAAAAAAGAAGGGGAGAACTTTTAACTAGAAACCAAAATGTCAAAATAGCTTTATTAGCTAAAGTATCTATTGATTACAACCCCATTCTAAGGATTTCAAACTTACAAAAGGAGATTGTTGTCCATATAAATGCATGCCAAGAAGGGGTAGGAGGTGTGTTGACGCAAGACAGTTGAGTGGTAGCATATCAGTGCCAGAAATTGTAGGAGAATGAGCAAAGTTATCATTAGTCCACACTTTAAAGCTATGGTGGCACAACTTGTTAGGAAAGATATTTAATTTGATGACTGATCATTGTAGTTTTACTAGTTTCTTTAAATATCCCACCCTTAATGCTTGACAAGCATGATGGATTGCTTTATTAAGAGAGTTTTACGTTGATGTAAGTCCCTTGAAAGGTAAATAAAGTAGGGTGGTGGATGACCTAAGTACGAGGTTGAACTGTATTTATGAAATTTCAATTAGTCAAATAAAATTGTATTTTAAAAATTATATTGAAGATGCAGTATGAAGAGACCCATAATATCAATTTTTATGGCAAAAAGTGAGGCAAGAAGACAAAATTGAAGAAAATTTAGGATATGGAATTAATAGGGATGACCTTCTTATCTATAGGAACTAAAATTATGTTAGAAACCAACAAGGTATTAAGTAGTTAATTCTAGATGAATAAGATAGAAGCCCCTATGTGGACTTGGTATGAAGAGGGAAGTGGTAAGATATCTGGAAAAATGTCTATAGTTCAAAAAGGTAAAGGTTTAACATCAACATCGAAGAGATTTACTTCACTAATTACCCATTCCTGAATGAAAGCGGGATATTATCCCTCTATATTTTACCATAGGTCTATCCAAGTTAAAAAGGAAAAATGGCCCCATAATGGTTGTGGTAGAGAAATTACGTAAATAAACACATTGTTTTCATATATACTCAACCTAAAACGTTGTTAAAATTGTTGAAATATTTATGAGAGAAAATTTTCATTTAAATGGCATACCTAAGGTGGTAATATTTGAGAGAGATGTGAAGTTTACTTCTGCTTTTTGGAACACTCTCTTTACTAGATTAGCCGCTTAAGTATACTTCAGTACTACTTACCATCCACAAATGGATGAGAAAGCAAAATAAGTGAACCAATTGTTGGAGTATGGATAAGGATGTATGACATGCACCAACCAACCAAATGGGAAGATTATCTCCACCTAGTAGAATACACATACAATAGTAATTATTGTGCTTCTTTAAGCATGAGTCTATTCGAAGTATTATATGGATGAAAATGTAGGACACCTATTAAATGGAGTAAACTTGAAGATAAACTAATATTGGCACCAAACATGCTAAAAGAAATGGAACACACTATGAGGAAAGTACGAATTAATTTGAAGACCACTCAAGGTTGGTAGAAAACTTAGGCAAAAAGAAGATGAACCTGTAGGGAATTTTAGGTGGGAGATCATGTGTATGTAAGGGTCAAACAAAAAAGGATCACCTTAAGGTGGCAGAGTGTTATGTGGAATTTTGCATCTACGGGTAAACGCAACTTCCCTAAGTGGGTAGCTACACTTAGAACAACAAAATTAAAGAGTTTAACCTTTTCCTATAGAATATAAATAAGACAAGGCACCTACTTGTTATGTTTCACTTCCCTTTGTCTCCTTGGAATATCTCTCGTCGCTCCTTCTTGAACTAAATCCACTCGATCAGTAGTTGCAATCATAAACAGAGGACAAAAACCAATCAAAGAAAGAGATCTATCTACTATAAGCAAATGGATTTGAAATCATTTACACATACAATCATCATACATAAAGACAAGAATATGGGAAAAGGTATAAACAACTTTATTAAGTAGAAGGAAGAGTTACAACCAAGGAAGTTCGATCCCATGTCACTCATCCAGCTTGAGTTCCATCCTTCATCACACCAAAAGTGCAACACTCTGGCAGCAAAACAATACTTGGTTATGATGTCAAATCTCAATCCAACATTATCTCCTTACAATTCTTCAAAGTCCAACCCCTAATCACTATGATGAGTGATCAATTTATAGCGAAATGTAGGTGGTTTTGTCATAAATTTGGCATTGAATGGCTTTCAAATTTAGGAGTTAGTTTCCATGGAGGGAGGGATTAGAGAATGGGAGGTTATTTGATTCATTACCTATCTAATTTTGAGTTCATAGTAGAATATAAGAGGTGGGAATCTTCTAGAATGGTCTAGAATGTAGGAATATTCTTAGAATGCTATGAAGATTTCACTCAATCTCGCCCAACACAGTTCAAAGTGGACATAGGTGCTATGTAGAGGAGGCTTGAATGGACCTATGTGATCTGTAGAGCACTTACCCTGATCAAGGTTGCGCTAGGAGACATTTCAGGATGTCTTCGGGCCAAGAAACTCTTAGGAATGATGGAATTCAATGTGATGACTTGTCTAGGGCATGTAGTAACTAAATTAGTGTTTGATGAGCCCTAATAGTACTGATCTAAATATTGGGAGTGATGTGCCCAAATAGGCCTGTAACAGTTGCCCCCTAAAGCATGAAGTCGAAAATGATAATGTCGAGTGATATGCTTTACGGTGTGATGAGGAGGTTCTGAAGCGAATGGTGACCTACATCAATTACAATACATAATATCATGATATTTTGGATTTTTCATGAATCGCTGAGGGAAGGAATACCCATGATCAACATATAACTTTTCATTACATGTACATAAATCAGATAGTCATCTACATATATAGACCTATGCTAGGAGAACCATCTGTCCAAAGCCATTGTACAGAGGATTTATTACTCTCATGTAACCGCAACCCGGATGGATGAAACTAGATCTGAGGTCTTCTATCTCGTTCAATCATTCACTCGAGTAAGAATCTAACCATGTGAATATATGATCTGGAGTTGAACATGGGAAGACACTGTCTGATTACCAGCCAATGATGTAAGTTGTTAATAGATGCGAGAGAAATCACCGATAATGATAATGATCCTCAAGGTCTTGTAGTACATTATGCATGGTGTGAATGGATTTTTTGATGTACAACACCAAACAAAGTCTTTTAGTTGAAGGCCAGTGATGTAAACCTGTCGCCGGAAGTGAGAAACTTGCCATTTATGTATGCAAGCCTCACGGTACTGGAAGGGTGTTTCTAAGTCAACTTCTTGGATAATGTGTTGATGCCGACAAGAAGCGACTCCTCGCAGGAGGGCCTTGATGTATCCCAGATCAATGACACAAAATGAGTGCAATGATTTTTGGAGACAGAAGGTGATTGACAACACAAGGTTCAAGGTTTAGGAATGGTAGTCATGAAAATGATGGTTTATGAGTATTGCAAAGGATGAATTTAACTAAGTGATTTCTCTTGAAAATGTCAGCGACACTGAATGAATTGGTAGCATTAACCCAAAACTAAAGTAATGGATGGTGTGATAGATCATAGGTATGATAACCATCAAGCAGATAAACCAACCCAAGAAGTCACAAAGATGAAGTGAAAGTGTCATGTTCCTTGCTGACCAGTACCTCTTTATTTTTTATCAAGCTTGAGGAGGATAACATATGCTTGTTGAATAATTCCAACCTTCGGGTGAATCCATCGCTATGTGATGTTTTAACAAGTCTAGCGAAGGTGAAACTTGGTCTTTTCATGATGGATAAGTTTTTCACTATTTGATGTTTTAACGAGTTTAACGACAATCATAACTCGGTCCTTTTCATGTTTAAAGAGTTTGAAAAGGGACAACAGGAAAACTCCACAAGTTCTTTTTCATAGATTTGTCTCTCAAGTCCAAAAAAGAGTAAAATAATAAGAGAGAGAACATATTTACCATGTTTGATCAATGTATTCCTTTTTCATAAATAATCTATCTTAGTCAGGGAAAGGGTTAAACTTACACTGAGTAGACATTGTTTCCAAGCTATTAACGAGCTGAAAAGGACAATCACTTAACAATCTTTTCATATTTAGAGAGTCTGAAAAGAGCTTAAAGAGGACTCCACTATGAGGAACGAGTGGTGTCTAGGGTAGCGACTCATTCCGTGATGTTGAAACTTCTCAAAACATGTTGATTTATGTGAAGAGGCTGGATAATAAGACCAGTCATTGCAACTGTTCCTCAAAATTAGTAAAACAACCAAGTGAAAGCGTATGATCAGCCAATGAAATAGTGACGATGGAAGGAGAAAAACCAAGGTTTATCTGATGGATGAGGCTAATAGAATGGAAATCACAATGGTTAAAACGTAGATGTGTTCATTTTTACACAAGCTAGAACCATAGGGAACTATGCTTGGATTCAGTTTCATGTTTACACAAGCTTGAAATGAGAAAATATGCTTGGCTTTAGTTTACATGCCCCAAAAATGATGACTCGATTCTAAGTGCATCCCCCCCAAGCTTCATTACATTCACCTAAGTAGATTACTCATGCCTATCAAGTGGATGGAATGAAGGTTCATTTATGAGATCAAGTGAAAGACTCGATTGGGATTTAGGAGATCTAATAAATGACTCGAATTGGAACTTTCTCTAGGGAACCTTATTTCTTTTTTTAACGAGCTTGACACAAGACAAGGAACTCTACTGAGATTCCTTGTTTCATTTTTTAACGAGCTTGACACAAGACAAGGAATTATGCCCTGGGACCTATTTCATTTTTTAATGAGGTGGAAACAGTAAGAGAACTACCCTCATATTCCTCGTTTCATTTTTTAATGAGCTTGACACAAGACAATGAACTATGATCATATCCCTTGTTTCATTTTTTAGCGAGGTTGACAGAAGACAAGGAAATTTCTTGATAGCCTTTGTTTAATTTTTTAATGAGGTTGACACAAGACTAAGAAGGGATAAATAGCAAGGAATTCATTAAAGAGATCTAGTTCCAATGCCCCTAGAACATATTGCACAACATCACGGAATTAATCATCAGTTGATGTAGGCATGGAATGGCTTGCCACATAATTAACCTATGGCGGCGAAGATATCATTGGTACAAAAGGACCATTTAGGGAAGATGGTTGACTAGAAGCTATAGTTGGCTCAGGAAATGGAATCTAGTCAATGGTGATAAATTTTCCTTCATGCGGGAAACACATCGCTCAAAAGAGTGTTGAAACAATAGCTCTCATGTCATAAACAGAGTCATGCCCAAGAAGTAAATTGTAATCTAAAGGGACTAGGACTACCATCACATTGAGACAAACAAATTTTCCTCCCAAATTAACAGGAAACTAAGGCAGGATCCCTAGTGGCTGCACTAGTAGAAAATGAGCAATTAGTGACTAGGTGACTAAAAAAGTTAGTCACCACAGCCTTTCCAAGTGAAATACTACCAAAAATGAGAAATCTTAAGTGACCTAACTAAAGAAGACTAACATAAATCACTAATTTAGTCACAGGTTATAATATGTGACTAGATAATAAGTAATACAATTGAAAATGACTAACATGAATGACTAATTTAGTCTAAGAACAAAAATACAACTACCTAACAAGTACTACAATAATATGAATCATCTTTTTATGCTGGTCATCTTAATTGTGTCAAGCAATCTAAACTTACAAGTGATAGGGGATTGAAAGGTTGTTAAAGATTGGTTGAAAGGTTATCCTTCCTTGAACACTTCTTTATTCTCACATGGTGTATAGGTGAGCCAAATTTTCACTATGTATCTCTAATAATTTGTAATTTTAAAAATGTATTTTTTAATAAAAAAAGTATTTTATGTATTGTTTTAAAATCTATTCATTGAATCTAATTGGATCTAGTTCTAATTTGAAATTAATTTAATGGGAAATTTTATTTTTTAAGACTATAATATCAAATAAGAAGTACTTTAATTTCATATTAACTGACCTACATCCATATTAATCCCGGATCTGTCAAGTGTTGAGAGAGGTCCAATCTCTCGAGGTGAAAACATTTTTCTCCAGTGAAAAACTTGAGGAAATGTTTTCACCTCGAGAGATTCGACCCCTCTCAACACTTGACAGTTATAGGGTTAATATGGATCTAGGTTGGTTATATAGTACTATATAATATCTATATTTGTATTTGTGTCTCTTTGTTATTCCCTCTCTCTATCTCACCCCCTAAACATACACACTCTCTCTCCCTCTCCTCCCATTTTCTGTGTATCTCTCTCTCCACCTTTCTCCCTCTATGTTTTTCTTGTTCCCTCCCTCTCCTACCCCCTCCAATTCCATCTCTCTCTCCTCATCCCTTATCTCCAACCTCCCTCTATTTCTCTCCCCTAAATCTCTCTCTCTTTCTTCAATCCAACTCTATCACTATCTCCCCCCTCCCTATCCTTCTCAATCTCTATGTCTCCATCTCTCTCCCTATCTCTATCCTCTCCTCTTCTTTCTCTTCCCTCCTCTCCTCTCTCCCTCACTGTCTCTCCATCTCTCCCTTCTCACTTCTCTTTCTCTCCACCTCTATCTCTCTTCCCTCCTCTCCTTTCTCCCTCACTCTCTCTCCATATCTCCCTTCTCACTCCTCTCTCTCTCCACCTCTATCTCTCTATGTCTCTGTTCTTTCCTCCCTCTCTCTCCCACTCCGACTCCATCTCTCTCTCTCTCTCTCTCTCTCTCTCTCTCTCTCTCTCTCTCGCTCTCTCTCTCTCCCCCCATCACTCTCTCTTTCTCTCTCTCTATCCTCCAACTTTTTCACGACCTCGCTCCCTCTCTCCACCCCCTCCCCAACTCTCTGTTAAATTTGACCACATTTTATTGTATTTAAGAAATGATCTAAATTAGAAAAACTTAATTGGTTGTAAAATATTAAACATATGTTTTGGATCAATCATGTCAAAGAAAATAAAATAATGAAGAAATATATTTAATCTATTTTAATTAGTCAATTTGCTTGCAATTATCCCTTGGATCCTTAGCTATGATGGATTGATGTCGACTCTTTATATATATATATATATATATATATATATATATATATATATATATATATATATATATATATATATAAAACCGGCATAGATCCATCTTAGCTTAATTTTATTAAAACCTTATTTGAATTTCTATGGGAATATTTTTAGTAGTCGTGAGGATAGAGTGTTTAGATATATCTCAAATTGTAACATTTTCCATTTTAGATTCAACTAACAAAATGTTGTAAAAATAATTAAAATAAAATATTTTTACTATGAAATAAGTTATGGTTTTTTGGCCGTGTGGTATTGATAAGCCATGGTATTGGCCCATGGTATTGTAACAAAGCGTATTTACAAGTTAATATCCATGGTAAAATGAGGGTGAATATCCATGGTTAGAAATCTTGTGATATTGTTATAAAATATTTGATTGTGAAATAATTTATGCCTTTTGCACATGTGGTATTGTTATAAAATATTTTGATTGTGAAATAATTTATGTTTTCCGGGCATGTGGTATTGATAATCCATGGTATTGACCCATGGTATTGTAACAAAGGCTATTTCTTACAAGTTAATAATATATACCATAATGTGGGGGTGAATATCCATGGTTAAGAATCTTGTCATATTATTGTAAAATATTTTAGTTGTGAAATAAGTTATGGTTTTTGGACTTGTAGTATTGATAAGCCATGGTATTTGTTGTAAAATATCCAATCATGTCAAAGAAAATAAAGTAATGAAAAACTTTAAAAAAATCATGCACTATATTTAATCTATTATAATTAGTCAATTTGACTGCTCTCTTTCTCTCATCGCTTGCATCCTTAGATAAGATGGATCTATGTCGATTATATATATATATATATATATATATATAAAGAAGCCACATAGATCCATCTTTACTTATAAAATCTTAATTTAATTTCTATGGGTTTTTTGACATGTGGCATTCATAAGCCATGGTATTGGCCCATGGTATTTTAACAAAGTGGATTTACAAGTTAATATCCATGATAAAGTGAGGGTGAATATCCATGGTTAACAATATTGTTGTATTGTTATAAAATATTTGATTGTGAAATAATTTATGTGTTTTTGGGCATGAGGTATTGATAATCCATGGTAATGACCCATGGTACTGTAACAAAGGCTATTTTATCTGCCGTAATGTGGGGGTGAATATCCATGGTTAACAATATTGCTGTATTGTTATAAAATATTTGATTGTGAAATAATTTATGTGTTTTTGGGCATGTGGTATTGATAATCCATGGTAATGACCCATGGTATTGTAACAAAGGCTATTTTATCTACCGTAATGTGGGGGTGAATATCCACAGTTAAGAATCTTGTCGTAAAAGATTTTGGTTGTGAAATAAGTTATGTTTTTGGACTTCTTGTATTGATAAGCCACGGTATTGGCCCATGGTATTGTAGGAAAGCCTATTCACAAGTTAATTAATTCATGTCATATTTAAATGTTTACACTCTTCCCGATATCATTTTTAATATGCGAAGGTAGATCTGATTCTTACACTCTTACACTGGTTGGTTCGAAATGCATCATTTACATTTTTAACTTCTTATTCTTCTTTTCAATTTAGCGTCTTATGAAAAATAACAAATTCTTATTAAAAATAAATCATTTAACCAAATTGAAATTTATATATTTTATTTTATATTATAAATATTTATTTTATTTTTTCTATTATAATTTTATTTTTTTTTCATTTCCAGTTTAGTGTTGGGTTCAAATAAAATATTCACAGATTACAAGATCACATTGTAGCACTATATTTTTCTCTGTCTTGTCTATATCTGTGTGGAAATTCCAGAAGAAGGAAGAACATCAACATGATCTATGTATTTCATGGGATTTGAACCCCAGATGGATTTTGCATGGGAAACACCTTAGGAGAGAGAAATTCCAAAAGAAGGAAGACCATAAACGTGATCTATGGATTTCATGGGATTCGAACCCAAGATGGAGTTTGCATGGGAAACACCTTAGGAGAGCATCAACGATTAGATGGAGCTAGGGCAAGGTCATCGGGCATGGATATTCTGGTAATTTGTACAGGGGTATGAATTTGGAATCTGTTCTTCCTTTCTACTGATTTTTGTTTGTATGGGTAAATAATTTCTAGGGTTTATATGATCAAAGCATAAATTTTATTTAGAGTATGGTTTAATGATTACGATAAGCGCAAGGTCATTGGGCATGGTTATTTTGGTAATTTGTACATGGGTATGAATTTGGACTCTGTTCTTCACTTTTCTAAAGAGGATTTTTGTTCTTATGGGTAAATAATTTCAAGGGTTTATATGATAAAAGCATAAATTTTATTTAGAGTTGAGGGTTTAATGATTATGATATTTTGGTAATTTGTATAGGGGTATCAATTTGGACTCTATTCTTCCTTTTTACTAAAGAGGATTTTTGTTCTTATGGGTAAATAATTTTGAGGGTTTATATGATCAAATCATAAATTTTATCTAGAGTTGAGAGTTTAATGATTATGATAATGCAGATATTGATTGTGGCCAACAACTCATCAAAAGATAATGCACAAGTAAGCACTTTGCATGTCCTTATTGTACAAAGGGTCCAATGATTATGATAGACAGTTCACAAGTAAGCATTTTGCATGTCCTTATTGTACAAAGGGTTTAGTTATTATGATAATGTAGATCTTGATTGCGGACAACAATTCATCAAAAGATAATGGACAAGTAAGAATTTTTCATGTCCTTATTGTAGAGATCAGCTCGCTCCTCCCTAACTTTTCTAGGGTCGGAATGCATGAAATTTTATTTTTTCTTCGCACCTTATTTTTAGTGGTTGATTGTTTGTGTAATGGACTCTACCAGGCGAAAATTGAAAGGGCTCAAGTGATGCAAGAAATTTTTCTGGTAGGATGCAAATGTTAGGCCTTCCTCAAACTTTGTTACATGAAGTTAAAATTTCTTGTAATCATGAACATAAAATCTTTTCTGTTTCATCCTTAGATTTTGATCTCAATGCCTGCAGTTTTAAACCAGATTACTATATTTTAAGTAGAATATACTTAGATCCATTAAACCTTACAACTCTCCAAAGCTTAGGTTAATTTAAGCTAAAAATAAGGAGCCTGAATGAATTTTTCAATTTAGACTCAATTCTTACAAACAATGATTAAAAATGGAAGAACTCAATGGTCTGATAACTTTTACC
This sequence comes from Pinus tabuliformis, assembly GCA_031772625.1. Classification (NCBI taxonomy): domain Eukaryota; kingdom Viridiplantae; phylum Streptophyta; class Pinopsida; order Pinales; family Pinaceae; genus Pinus; species Pinus tabuliformis. The sequence goes on from CM062815.1 coordinate 785,377,975, forward strand.
CACCCATCAATTTCGAATAAATTTGGTATTATTATAAACCTAAATAGAGAGAGTAGAAGAAGAAGAAGAGGAGCCTCAATGAGGTGGACCCTGACCTGCTTGATACTTTTCAAAAGTTGGGCATGCCCTTAACTAGAAGAAGAGATTGACCAACATTGTTGTAGATGTTGTTTTCGACAGTGTTTTCATTGCTACCATGCATAGGTAGAGTCCATAGGTAATTGAGGTTATCTTTTATTCATTATAAGAGGTAATTCAGGAATATATTTATCTAGTTAGGAAGTATCTTGGAAGGGATATTGCTCCTGCTGATAACTATTATGCTACATTTTATTTTTATTTTTTTGGTGATAGATCCTTCTATTAAATCTCTGAGCACACTTTGTCACCCATGTAAATATCCATTGATTTCAAGATGAATGAGATGGAGACCAGACATCTTGAGAGGACTCTTGTTTTTGTAGATGAGAGAGTTCTGTGACATATATTGAAGGATGAACTATACCGTTTTATGACATCAATCATCTCCATGCCACAGTAGTGGATCTCTATTGTACCTAGGGAGCAATGATAAACTATTCCACTTTAAAGAATTGGTATGTCAGGGACAAGGAATGTAGATGTGGGATTTATAATTTTATTATGAAAAAGGGTTTTTGAGATGGAGACAAATCAAATATTTCATGGACCTAAGTAGAGACTGGTTCAACAATCACCTGGAAATACTCAAGCGTTGTTTTGAAAGGAAATGATGCAATTGGAGAGTTCTATTTTGTTGCCTTGAAAAATAATTATCAATGGAAGGGAACATGATGCATATAGGGAAGAATTGTAGGAGTAGGATTGTTTCTAAAATTATATCTATAGGCAAGTCAAAGGACTAATACAGAGCATTAGCGTAGGTGCAACCAACTTATCATAATGCAAGAAATTTTTCACAGTGTGATTTGATGTTCATCATTGACTATGAAGCTAAAAATACTTATAGTTACATTCAGGTACAATTGATTTGCATTCTAAAGTCTCTAATTTCATTTATTGATAGTCCTTCTTATGTCCTTGTCTCTCTAAATTTCATTGTGGTAGGATTGGAATGGGTTAAAAAATCAAGCATATCATTTAGTCAAATAGACACCCACATGTCACTACATGTCATTGTGCATACTCTTCGGTTTTTATACAATTAGAAGTGAGAAATATGATGTGGGCACAGACAAAAAATCCTAGCATTCATGATGAATCACTTTCCAATTCCATTTTCTATGGTGAAATTTTATTTTCTTTGTTTATACAAGTAATCTAGCCACATAGTGGCCACTATCGAATGTTGAGGCATATGTCATATAAATATTTTATAGTCTACTTTATTTTTTATTCAATTATTCATTGTCTTTTATGTCTTATACTCTACATTGTATCTTCTTTCATTTTCAGGAGAGGAACTCAGTGTTGATGGTAATAAGTGACAATTGAAGGAAGAGGAGAACAATAACACTAGAGCGACAAATACAAAATGAGAGAGAGAAGAGAATTTGTCTACTGATACCCTTAGAGCTAATATCTTGCATAAGACACACTCATAGAGACTGATGGTCAAGCCTTTAGAGTTGGTGAATTCACTTGTAATGCTTTGGCAACACAGTGCTAATGTTTTGAAATGATGAAACAATATTTCATGTGTAAATTGTAGTCAAACCCATATTAAGTTGGAAACTCATATTGTAATACTTGATATTTTATATAAAAAATTTATATGGTTGAAATTATTTTTATTTGCACTTGATATTATTTAGTCTTGTAATTAACATATGTAACTTTGTATTATCATATTATATAAACATGCACATTGTATGACATTTTCTTAAAATTTAGTCACAAAATCATACTAATTAATTTATGGTGATTAATAATAAACACATAAAATCAATATAAAACTAATAAATTAGTAGTTTATATTAATTAATGAGGAACAAGAATAAATGAAATGAATAGAAACTACAAATTAGTCATTTATATAATGAATATGAAAATACCAAAAAAATATAAATGACTATTGCAAATGATATTTTTTTTGTTATTAAATGACGGCTAAATTTTGTATATATACGACTATTAGTAGCTAATTTACAACATCTTATAACATGACTAAAAGTTAGTCATATTTCTTTGGTCATTAATTGGTTTTAAATGATGACTATAATTTGCATATATATGACTATTAGTAGCTAATTTATAGTATCTTATAACACGACCAACATTTGGTCATATTTCTTGGGTCATTAATTTGTTTTATCAAGGATATATATATATATATATATATATATATATATATATATATATATATATTTGGTCATTAATTGCGACAATTAATGACTAAACCAATGAAAACATAATGACCAAATTTATGATATACTACTAGATGGTAAAATTGAGGAAATCAATTAATGACTAAGCTAAAAATGACTAAAAGTTGGTCACATTATAAGATACTGTAAACTAGCTACTATTAGTCACCGACTGAAAAATGGTTGTTTATATGCAAATTTTAGTTGTTTTCTTAGTAACTAATTAGTCATTTTGTACTAGTTTGGACTCATTCCTCTATTAAAAGCTAACAGATTCTGGGTAATAGGCACAAGTGGCAGCGAACCGAGCGCTTGCCAAGTAGTGGAGGAAAGGATACTCCTAGATGCACCTTCATCTATAATAGTGCCAGGTACAATCATATTACAAACCTGTATTATGATTTCGAAAGGCACATAAGAAGGAAGATGACATCTATCAGTCGATTCCAATCGAAGGAAGTGACCAGACTACTTGTAGGGGGTACCGTAGAAATGGGAGAATTAACCCCTTGAGTTATGAGAGTGGGATGATTTTCCTCCTGTCTTGATTGAACAGGAGGATTTCCCCCAAGCTCATTGGAATCTGAAGAAACAAAAAGAACTTGTGGTATCATACTCTCTCTACAGGAAACGTACGATTAACTGAAGTTGAAATCGGGTCAATTGTTTCCTCAACCTGTGATTGGTCAGGTATAGACTCATGGGATTTAGATTCAGAGATAGTGGGATTGACCGACGGTTGATATGGGTCAATCACTTTATCAACTAGTGAAGGATTAAGGGAGAGTCACCTGTAACTAGATGGAAGTCGTTGCGGAGAAGCAGGAGGGTTATCCAACACATTTTTGGCTTCATCCAAATAGGGACAAAGGTGAATGGGGTGATTCCCTTCACATAACCTACAGGGAAACTTAACTTTACCCTTCTTTCCATGAATTTTACTACCACTAGTTGATGGTGTGTCACCAACATGATCTCTAGAAGTTGATGACACAGGACGATGTGAACAAGAAGACCATTCTCTTAATATCTGAGGAATATCAGGACAATTTTGAAGAAGATGGTCTTCCGTACAAAGTTTGCATGGATATCGAACTTTGTGATGCTTAACAGATGGTTTCTCATCAGAAGTTGCATTTGAAGAAATGGTTGCTTGGTTGCTCCCCTGCTGAATTTTCTTCTTCTTCTTCTTCTTCCCTTTCTTCTTCTTCTTAGCCACCCAGTTACTAGTGTCAATTCTTTCGCCAGGCGAAAAGGAAGAATGGGACGAAGAAAAAGACGAGGAAGAAGGCAAAGGGTAAAATTTAGGATCAGCTAGAGGTTGATTTTTTCCAATTGGATGAGTACTCGATTACGAAAAAATAACGACATTTTGAACCAAGGAGGTTGAAAACAACCATACTAGCAAGCCAATGGTAAATCCCAAAAGGCACAACGTAGACCTATAAGGAGCACCAATATTTCCGAAAGGAGGAAAAGGACTAGGATTCCCATCAAAAGGAATTCCTTGATCAGTGGACTCCGAAGTTGTTTCCATATGTCTCAACCTAAGATAACCTAAGAAGTGAGCATGGAGGATGTTATCCACAATCAATTAATTTTATTTTAATCAAAATAACATAACGAAATAGAAGAGGGATAATCTAGGCAAAAGGATTACCAAGCAACTATGAACTGCAACATACTTCCTCAGTAAACCAAGGACTTAACATACGTACAGGCAATCTCCCCGAATATTGTGTTTGGTGTATCACAGTGTACAAGGCGGCCGAATTGGTTACCTAAGGATGGATAGGAACCTGATGTAGTCCTCCCATATATACCTGAAAGTATGTGGACGCCAAATCCCCGTTAGTATTGTTTAATGTGAAACCGCACAATCAGAGCATTCCTTTATACTTTACGTACTATAACACCGCCCTATATACCCGAAGGTACGTGGACAAACTATGATATACTTACGTACGTGAAATGAGGTATCACACTCGGAATGTATCACAGAAATGTTAGCGACAGATGCTATGTTTAACGACGCTGGAACATGTCTCTATCCTAGACCTCTAAATGTTATGCGTTAAGTTATAATGTTCCATTAGGTTAATTGAGATAACTTTTAAGTTGATCTTCTTAAGAATTTTCCTTTCAAGAATTAGCACATGATGTATGTTTGCAATTCCTAGAATTCAACTAACATGAGAAACATTATTTCATTCAATTAAGAATGAAAGCCATAGCTAGTAAGGGATACAGCAATCAGATCTTTGACTAAAGAGAAAAGAGCACACCTAATGAAATTTCCCTAGCTATTCCTATCAAGAATTCACAAACTACAATATGAAAAATGAAAGTTTTTATTTTCAGTCCTTCTAGTGTTTAGATGAAAAAAAGGAACTAGATGCACAAACAATCAATCAAAACTTTTCACAAGAAACGAAGACATTATGATAGTTTATTTTCCCAAAAGATTAATCAACTATAACCTAACTTTAACAATGAATTGATAATGATAAAGAAATCATTTAACAAACACTAAACAATCATAGCCAAATTAGGACTAGGAGAGGAAACACAAATTGATTTCAGAGATACAACAATCATTGATCTTTCAGCAAGCAAAAATAGAACGAAATATGCGAAAAATCAAGTCAAAGGTGGGATTTTTTACCTAAGGAGGATCATCACAGCCCTAAATGGGATATAGTGTGCTTCAGAGCACTTCCTTCAAGCCAAGGGTGTTATGCAGTGCTCTATGTCCTCACAAAGCCTGCATTGGTGCTAGAGAGGCTATTCTAGGGGCTTTCAAGCACAAATTTTTACAAAAGAACACTTCAAAAATGCAGAAACAAGATCAATGGAAGCAAGTAAAGTCTACTAGGGTCTACTAGGATGAAGATAAACTACCTAGAACGATGATCATTTGCCATTATGGTCACCAATTTGTTATGTGTAATTTTTCATCTATGGATAAACACAACTTCCTTAAGTGGGAAGCTACACTTAGAACAATAGAATTAAAGAGTTTAATCTTTTCCTATAGAAGATAAATAAGACAAGGGACCTACTTCTTATCTTTCGATTCTCTTTGTCTCATTTGAATAGCTCCCATCACTCCCTCTCAAACTAAATCTGCTCAATCAGTACCTGCAATCATAAACAGAGGACAAAAACTAATCAAAGCAATAGATCTATCTACTATAAGAAAATGTAATCGAAAGAATTTACACATATAATCATCATACATAAGACAAGAATATGGGAAAAGGTGTAAACAACTTTATTAAGTGGAAGGAAGAGTTACAACAAAAGAAGTCTGATCCCATGTCACTCATCCAACTTGAGTTCCATCCTTCATCACACCAAAAGCACAACACTCCTATAGCATAAGAATACTTGCTTGTGATCTCAAACCTCAAACCAACATTATCTCCTTACAATTATTCAAAGTCCAACCCCTCATCAGTATGATGAGTGCTCAATTTATATTATAATGGAGGTGGTTTTGTCATAAATTGGGCATTGAATGGATCTCCAATTTGGGACTTAGTTTCCATGGAGGAAGGGATGAGAGGATAGGAGGTTATTTGATTCATTCCGTATCAAATTTTGAGCTCATAGGAGAGGATAAGAGGTGGGAATATTCTAGAATGGTCTAGAATGTAGGAATATTCCAAGAACCCTATGAAGATTTTGCTCAATCTCGCCAAACATAGGTCAAAGTGGGCCTAGGTATGCTGTAGAGCAGGCCCGAATGGGCCTAAGTGCTCTACAAGGCAGCTACCCCTAAACAAGGTTGCGTTGGTCCCTCGAGGAGTCATTTCAGGATGTCTTCAGGCCAGGAAACTCTTAGCAATGATGACATTCAATGTGATGACTTGTCTAGGGCATGTAGTAAATGAATTAGGGTTTGATGAGCTCTAATAGTACTGATCTGAATGTTGGAAGTTATGTGCTCAAATAGACCTATAAAACGGAATTGTTAAATCGGCTCCCTGATTTTGTTTCCATTTCCAAATACTTGATTGAATTGGGCCTATAGCATATCATTTGGCTCTTCCTAGTCATATACAAATACATAATGTATTCTATGTCTATTTTTTAAACAAGTACATATATGATCCTAAGAACATTATTAATTAGAAGGATGTACAAGTAAACAACAAGGTTGAAATTATTCTATATATGTGTTTCTTAAATTAAGTTCGATCTGGATGGACAGTTCATGGTTGAGCCTCTGTCTATTATCAATGGGAGAGAAATTATGTTATGGAAGTGATCTATCATGAAGGCTAAAGTGTAGTGGAGGCACTTCAACCCAAAAGAGGCTAGCTAAGAAGATGAGGATTTTATGCATGAGGCATATCCCAACCTATAGTAAGGACCATGAATAAACACCGAGGATGGTGTTTCACTCAAGGGGGGAGATGTAATACTCATCAGTGAATTTTAAATATTGAAATTTACTTTTTCTAAAGTTACTTCGAAGAATGTGGGCTATGTTGAAGGCCTAGCATGAATAAGTGATAAATATAATTGTTTTTTTTTTCTAATTTCATTAATAAATATTGCTTATGCTTAGCAATGAAAGTTATGGTGGGAAAAAATGCTAAATGATATTTTAAAATATGAACTAGTTATTCCTCTCCCTAAAGATAAATTATCTCAGTCAGAGAGAAGGGAGCTAAGATGGTGAGAGGGAAAAATTCCCAAGGAAGCCTTATGAACTTCGAGCCTAGCTGGACAGGGTGCAAGAGATGAAATTAAATCTCCTAAGCTTGATACCCCTAGAAAATATCTTGTTGAGGGAGGAAAGATTTTGCCAAAGTAAGTAATACTTGACTTGGTTTGCCGTGGAATTCCAAATTAAATGCTGTTTGGTCACTAAACCCCTACGATAGACATAATGTGGTTAGAGAAGTCTTGGGTGGACTTGTTTTGATCTCTGTCGAGGAAAAATGCTCCGGAAGTGAAAATCAATTGGGGGGGTCCTAGTAGAGGACAACAGTTCTCATTGGTTGGGTGGAGGATTATATTCCCCCCTGTGATTTTTATGGCAGGATCAGACAATGGCAAAACAGATAAGTGAAATATGTTAGAACAATTTTTCTATCTACATTTATTTCCTGTTATATTGTGGAAATTTTCACTGATTTATGACATAGTAGAGAGAATATGATATTTTTTAAGTTAGTCCCAAGCTTTTTTGGACAAAAGATGGTCTATCTGCCTGCCTGCCTATCTATTTTCCTCTAATTTTGTAATAGCTACAAGAAAGTAAATAGACAGGTTGAAAACCTTTCCTTTTCCACTATAAACAAAATAAAAGAATGTAACAATATTAAAATAAAATATATGCATATTTCGATTAACTTCATTACCAAGAATTGTAAATATTGTAACCAAGATCATGACCAATAACACAATTACTATAAACCAAATATCCTGAGATTATTATACTTGGCTAAAACAAAAGTTTCTGTGTGTGTGTATATATATATATATATATATATATATATATATATATATATATATATATATATATATATATATATATATGTATGTATGTATGTATGTATGTATGTATGTATGTATGTATGTATGTATGTATGTATGTATGTATGTATGTATGTGTGCATGCATGCATGTATGTCAAAATTGTACATCAAATATTTGGCTTATGGCCAAAACGAAAATTGATCAAATATTTTATACATGAAAACCAAAGAACCCAATTTATAATGAAAAACATATGTTATAAATGCCTTAAAAAGATATTAAAAAGTAAGCTAGTACATTTGACTTTTAAAATTGCCAAGAGAAAGATTTTAAAACTGAAGGCCAAGTTAAGGCTACAAGACCATAATTAAATTATCAGCATAACAACGATAAGAGTCTAACCAAGAATGACACATTGATTTTTAAACATAAAACCCACTCGATAGTTCGAAAATTTGGATCCTTAATACCTGAATGACATGCATAGAATGTAAAGGGTTTATTCAACACCTAAACGAACCGTAGGAAAGGAAAATGAAAGGGAAAATCGATGATGAACCCATGCTAAAATAATTATAACCTAACCTACAAATTTATAGAGAACAGAGGCTCTATTACAAAATTAGTGCATATTGGAGAAAATATCTTAGGGTCAAACTAGGTCTTAGTGTTACATCTTTTAGAAGTAGAGAAGAGTAGTTGAGACCATTGTAGATGTAACCATTTTAACGACCCTGCTCCCATATCTACCCAAGAAACCAGACAACCGAGGTTAACATGTGACGAGAAGTTACTATGATATGATTCGACCTCCTAAGTGACATTAAGGAAGTGGAACTGACAGAAGCACACCATACAAGACCTTTTGTGTTGGCATTATGAATTATGTGTTGTCCTTGATGGCAGCCTACCTAAAGAGTTGTCCTTAATGACAACCTAGTTGATTGTTTTTTCTTTGATGGAAACAAACTTGATGAATATGTAAATAGGATGTGTCTATAGATGTGACAGATTTGTTTAACAAAGGAATAACATTTTAGGGGTAGAGGAATAATAAAGTCGAAAGTTCAAGTATATGTGGGTTACGTTAAGAAAGAACGCATACACACGTGACTATGAAGAAGCAAAGGCGCGTACAATTTCTACACCATGGTATTCTAAATACCAAGGGTCCTTACCATCATATTTCCCTATGATATTAAGCCCAGTAATGGATGTTTTGATCCTGTATAAGAAAACCATCAGCTGGAGTATGGTTTTGACCTATGGTATTGAATAAATTCTGAGCTATATAAGGAGATGAATATCAAAGTCATAAGCGGTGTGCAAGTGATGAATATCTTATGAATAGATAGATCTGAAAAAAATATGCATATAATGGGCTATTGTTGTTTTCCTTGATCTAAAACTAAGCATGCACCCTAGAATTTGATGATGGATCAGATCCAATACATCTGAGATGACAATCTTGATTATGAGGTGATTTGACCTGTGTTGATAGTGTCTTGACGCATCATTTTTTTTGTATGTTGATGTCTAAATTTTTGTGTTGCAGTGAATGTCTGAGTCTAAAATTGTAGAGCTATACATGAGTTTTATAGCCTATAAGGCACGTACACATGTGAGTGTGATACTAGTAAGTTGCATACACATCGGTTTGTTTCCTGAAAATCACGTATACACGTGGATATGCTATACAGAAAGCACGTACATAGAGTATGATTTTGATGAAGATAATGTATGATTAGTTTAGTTAGTCTTGTTGTCTTTTTGTTGTTTGTCAATGAAGTCTTCTTGATGATCTAGGCTTAAAAAATGATGTTTTGGTTATGAAATAACTGATTGGAGAATGTTGAAGATACTTGTTGTTTGTGGTTAAAGTTCAATGAAGGTTTTGTGGTTCCTTCAAAATCATACAATGGTTCTGTGTATGACACGGTGTTTAGTTCAAGATGACAATAGTTTTCTTTCATGATTCAATCGTTTAAGATCTATGCACGAGTATGCTTCATGGAAAGCACATACACATGTGGGTTTTATACTATAAAGTAGAGTACATATTCTCACATATGGTTGATCACAGTTTGTAGTAACAAAATCTAGTTTCCGTGATGTGTAGTATGCTAATTAGTATTCTGGTTATAGTGTTCAAACTTTTACGGTTATTTAAGTTGATTGATTTGGGTTTTAGTTGATTGGTTGAGTTTTTGTTGATTCAATTGATTCAATGATTGGGTTTAAGTGATTCATTGATTCAGTTGGGTTTCAGTTGATCAGTTGAGTTTTTGTTGATTCAGTTGATTCAATGATTGGGTTTTAGTGATTCATTGATTTAGTTGGGTCATAGATTGATGATTGAGTTACGGTTATAAGATTCAATTTTGATGATTGGTATTGGGGTTGAATGTTAGTAATGGGTCCAATCTCAAAATTTGATGAAACATGGCCTAGAATTTGCGATGTGTTGTAGCAGGTGGATCTAGTATGAAAATTTATGAAATGTGTTCCCCGAAGGTGTTGAATGTTATAGCCTTTAATAAGGGATTTGATGCTTCCTTCCAATGGAAATTGGTAAATCAGATCAGGGGGTTGGATCTCCCTTCTAGTGGGTATCGCTAAATGAGGTCAGGCAGTTGGACCTCCCTTCCAATTAGTTCTTGAGAATGAGCGAAGGTTGTAGCCTTCTGTGGGTGTCTGTGTAATGGTAATATTCTGTGCTAGTACAAGATTGTAAAAGCTTTTATTTATATTAAAAATAACACAAAGACGAAAGCATTAGGTGGTTTTTTCCCACATTGTGTTTCCACCTTAAATCTTTGGGTTCATGTGTGTTTCTTTGTGTGATGATTTATTTTTGTTCTTACTACACATGGTAACTATTTATATAATGTTGAATGAAGTACTGATACACTGGCTTAAGATAAACAAGACATGAATTAACTGAAAACTAAGCTTACTAGATATATTTTAGTTGTCTTAATAATAGTCGTGTAAAAACATGATTCACCTTTAGTAAAGTCATGTACAAAAATCATAATAGAAAATTGAAAAGGGTAATGTTTTGAAAATACTAATTCACCCCCCCCCCCCAAGTATTTTTCCCAATAATTGGTATCAGAGCAAGTCCTATGGTAGAAGCTTGATTGCTTGAAGAAGGTCTGTCAAGATAATGGGAAAGAAGAAAAACAAGAAAGAAACTCAAAGGAAGAAAATAGTGAATGGAAGCATATATTCAGAAGCCCCTCGCTTTATATTGATCAAGAATGAAGAACCATTATCAGGTATGGGATTTTCTTCTAAATGTGATCAATTTTCTTTTCTATGCAGTAATGGAAGTGATGAATAAGATGAGTTTGATCAAGACTATCAAATACGTATGGCATTTGAAGATGAGCCTGATGATAATTTCATAGATTCCCTTGAAGAAAAGGATATTTTTATTGAAGAAATATCTCATCTTAACATTTTTTTAGAAGTAGCTAAATTATCAAAAGAAAATTTGAAGAAACAAATCATAGAAAAATAAGATCATAATGAGAAGTTAGAATGTGAAATAGTGAGTCTAAGGAAACAAATTTAGAAAGAAAAAACTCTTAATATTAGATTTTCTAAAGGATCTGAAACCTTGGATGAAAACATCAAAGTTCAATGCTCACCGCTTATAAAGAAAGGTCTTGGATACTGTGAAGAAACATCAAAGACAATAAAGTCTTCTACAGAAATGGGAAGCTATCACAATGCAGTAAAATGAAGCAGTCAACATCACTCTATCCTATAGAAAAATAATAAAGGACCAAATGCCTCCCAGGTAAACTCTTCTCGGTTCAATCGAAAGAAAAAACTAGAAGGTACTATTCTCCCAGATGATTCTACTTTAATGGACAATGTTTTTCTTGTCACACTTTTGGTCATAATTATGCTCAATGTGTTTCTTACAAAACTATCATGACTAGGGAAGCAAGAAAACAAAAGAATGAGAAATAATCTCACAATGCATTCTCTCCTCTTCAATATGAAACTAAATGATCCCTTTGCAATAAATTTGGGTATAAGGAATATGAATGTAGGAGAAAAGTATGATCCACATCTCAGGATAAGAAAATGGAAACAACACCTAACGTATGAAAGAAGAAATGCGTTGAATCTAACTGTGGTCTAGCTTTATATACAGGGGATCAAGAAAGTTTGTGGTAGATTGATAGTGGATACTCAAAACACATGACATGTGATAATAAAGCTTATTTCCTTTAATGAAACAAATAAAGAAAAGAGCATAACCTTTGGAAACAATACACTTGCTACTATCAAAGGAAAATGAACTGTTATGTTAAAGGAAAAGGTTAAAGTTGGAAATGTTTTATTTTTTGATGGCTTGAAGGATAACTTGTTAAGTGTCAACCAGATGTGTGACCAAGAGAATGAAGTTTTTTTCAAATCAAAGAAGTGTGTGGTCTGAAATGTTGATAGAGGAAAGACCATAATGAGAGGAACAAGAACTCCAGGTAATGTCTATGTCTTGGAAGGCAGTCTAGAACAATGTTACTAAAGCAAAGTAGAAGAAAGTTGGTTATGGAACAAAATATTGTGACATCTAAGCTTCATTCAATTACATAAATCAAACTAGATAGGAGAAGTTCATGATTTTCCAAACATCTCTCTACCAAAAAATACCATATGCAAATCATGCAAATTCGGTAATCAAACCTCCGTACAATTCAATGCCATAGAAGGTTCTGCAAGTAGGCTTCTTGAACTTATTCATACTAATTTGTGTGTGCTAATAAAGAATAGGTCACTTAGAGGTGAACAATATTTCATCATATTTATTGGTGATTTTACTAGAATGTGTTGGATTGGTTTATTAAAATATAAAGATGAAGCATTTGATAAATTTAAAGTCTTCAAAGCTTTAGTAGAAAATGATTCAAACTTCAAAATCAAATGTCTTCGATATGATAAGGGAGGAGAATACATATCAAATTATTTTTTCGACTTTTGTTAACAACATGGCATGAAGAGGGATTTTTCTATAGCTAAGACTCCTCAAATGGAATGTGCCATGTTTGATGGGTCTAGGACACCTCATACCTTTTGGAGTGAAGCAACACATACAACGTTAAATACTCTTAACAAAGCTCATATCTGTGTGAATAGTGATAAAATGACTTTTGAACTTTCTTATTGGAAACCCTCAACTATTAATCATTTCAATTTTTTTGGAAGTAAGTGCTAAATAAAGACTAATAATGATAAACATGGAAAGTTTGGAGCTAGAGTTGATGAAGCAATTCTCCTTGGATACTACTCTAGAAGCACAGGATATAAATGTTATAATAAAAGAATTAAAACATTTGTTGAATGCATTGATGTTGTAATTCATGAATCATCCATAAGTATAAAAAAGGAAGCACCAATAGATGACAAAGATCCTCTTACATCTAGCCAAAATAGTAAGCAGGAAAGAATCAATGAAGCATCCAATGAAGCAAGTTACAATACAAAATCACCGAAAAAGACTCCATCAAGGTATGTTCAGAAAAACCATCCAAAATCCCAAATTCTAGGTGGTAAGGAATCTAGAATACAAACTAGAAGAACTCTTGTTGGAACTGCTAGTCATCTAGCCTTACTATCCACAATTGAACCACAAAAAGTAAATCAATCTAGAAAAGATGAATGTTAGGTTAAATCTATGCATGAATAACTTGAACAAATAGAAAATAATCACACATGGGAATTAGTTCCTAGACCTCATGATAAGAATAATATTGGGACAAAATGGGTATTAAAAAATACATTAAACGAGAATGGAGAAGTAATTAGAAATAAAGCAAGATTCATTTGCAAAGTTGATGCTCAACAAGAAGGAATATACTTTAAAGAAACATTTGTACATGTAGCCAGACTTGAAGTCATAAGGATGTTTCTTGCCTTTTCAAGCTTTTATCATTTCAAAGTATATCAAATGGATGTTAAATCTTCATTTTCAAATGGGAACCTAGAAGAGGAAGTCTATATTTACCAACTTGAAGGATTTATTCTAGGAAATGATGGAAAACTTGTTTGAAAACTCAAGAAGGAATTATATGGGCTAGAACAAGCCCCTCGCACATGGTATTATTGCCTTGACAAATATCTTCAACAACAAGGATGCACTAAGTGATATGTAGATAGAAACCTATATGTAAAGGTGGATGATGATAAACTTTTAATTATTATTTTCTATGTGCATGGCATCATCTTTGGTAGCAATGAAGAATCCATGAGTCAAATGTTTGCTTCTATCATGTAGCAAGAATTTTAAATTTCTTTACTTGGTGAGCTAACATACTTTCTTGGTTTACATGTACAACAAGAAAAGAATGACATCTTCCTCTCACAAACAAAGTACCTTAAGAGAATTCTAAAAAAGTATGGAATGGAAGATTGCAAACCAGTCTGCACATCGATGGTTACAAGATGTAGTCTCAATTCGCATGATGATTCTCCCCCAGTGAACCAACCAAAATACTGATCCATGATGAGAAGTCTTGTTTATTTTATAGGAACATGCAGTTGAGATTCTTGGACAGTTTCAGGCCAATCCAAAGGAAACTCATCGTTAGGCAGTCAAAAGAATGTTGAAACATCTACAAGGCACTCAACACTTTGGTTTGTGGTATCCCAAAGATCAAGATATTACTCATCATGCTTATACATATGCAAATTGGGTAGGAAATTTAGATGATAGAAAAAGAACTAGTGGAGGACAATTTTATATGGAACCCCGCTTGGTATCATGGTTTAGTAAAAAACAAAGCTCAATTTATTTATCTACTATAGAATCAGAATATGTAGCTACTCCATCATGTTGCACACAACTTTCCTCGATAACGAAAACATTACAAGATATTCAAATCAATTGTTCTCCACCCATTTCCATTCTATGTGATAATACAAGTGCAATTGGTATTTCGAAAAATCTCATTATGCACTCCAAGACCAAGAATATTTCAATTAAATATCATTTTCTAAGAGAACATCTACTTGAAAAAAGATCAAACTGGAATATGTTCCCTCAAAAGAACAAGTTGTTGATATTTTTACCAAACCTCTTCCAGATGATGAATTTGAGTATCACAGACATAAATTAGGAGTGGTCTCTACATCAACACTCAGTTGATTCTTCATGTTCAAGGGGAGTAATACATATGTGACTCCCGTGGTTCTTTTTTATTTTCATGCTACTTATACTACTGACAGTGCCTCTGGTGTAGTACCAATTAACAGATACAGAAAAAACAAACAGAGGGGGAGCTGAAGATGTGAAATTTCAGTATTTCACTTTCTATACACGGATCCTATAAAGAAAATATGTTCGTATATGTGAGTTATGAACTGAACAGATGCGTATATCTTGGTATAATGAAGCAATATTGGGACACACTTAGGGAAAGGGTCTGATATGCTTTAATCAATTATTGTTTGGATTTCATAATTATGATGGTTGATGGTTAAAGTTTGTTGATTCTATTTGAAAGTTCTTTTCGCTTGTATATGTTTTTGATGACTTGATGGATGGCTGGGTGATGAAGATACTTTCATGATTCGTACTGATATATGAAATGATATGATCAGATCTGACAATGAATATGTGGCACAAGTTTAGGGAGAGCATTTGTTATGATTCAAATAATGCATTTTTGTCATTATGTTTTCCTCATACATAATTATAGTTTGATGATATTGAAACTACATGATGGACATGTACAAGTTGTTGTTCTTGGTGTTGTTGACATATGCTCATGATAGAAATTGTATGTGGCATATGATAGTTGAAAATGACTATCATGGTCTTGTTTATCTTGGTTATAAATGTCATATATATCATTTGATGTAAAGGTCATGTATAGAACTATCATTTACTAATTGTCAAATTTAGTCATGTATGGACTATTGTGATCAATTCCTTTTGGACATGTGATGTAATTTTTAACCCCACTATGCTTTGGAAGTTGATGTGATTATAATGATGTCAAATATGTAAGCGCATTGTAATTGGATGATTGATGTAAGTTTGATTCCTTGGTATTAGGACAAGTCATATGAGTCATTGTGTCATGTACTTCATTGTACATCCTTCGAAAATTTCAGCATGTGCTTAGGGGGAGCATGGTTAGTTTTCAATGTTCAGATTTACAACGCTTAAGAGAGGATCATTCATTCAAGATTAGTCAACCCTTTTCCGTTGATGTCAAAGGGGGTAGTAATCTTGGTGTTTGAAATGGTTCTTGAAGAGCTTGGTGCTTGGCTTGATGTGTTTTATAGGTATCTATAGGTTGTGGTGACCAAACATCAAAGTGGTTACCATCAAGTCCAAAGGGGGAGATTGTTGGCATTATGAATTATGTGTTGTCCTTGATGGAAACCTACGTGATGAGTTCTCCTTAATGACAACCTATTTCATGAGTTTTTCTTTTATGGAAACAAACTTTATGAATATGTAAACAGGATGTGACAGAGTGTTTTGACAAGGGCATAGCAATTCAGAGGCAGAGGAATGATAAAATTGGGAGCTCAAGAAGTATACGTAGAATATGTTAAGAAAGTCCACGTACACATGTGAGTATGAAGAAGTAAAGGTGCATATAGTTTCTGCACCATGGTATTCTAAATACCAAGCATCCTTACAATGGTATTGCCTTATGGTATTGAGCCTAGTAACAAATGTTTTGATCTCGTCTAAGAAAACCATCAGTTGGAGTATGGTTTGACCTGTGTTATTGAATACAGACTAAGATATATAAGGAGATGACGATCAAAGTGGTAAGGGGTGCACAAGTGATGAATATCTTATGAATAGTTAGATCTCAAGAAAATATGCATGTAATGGGATATTGATGTTTTTCTTGATCTAAAACTAATTATGCACCCCAAAATTTGATGATGGAACAGATCCAATAGATTTGATATGAAAATCTTGATTATGAGCTGAGTTGAACTGTGTTGATAGTGTCTTGACGCATGATTTCTCTGTGTATCCCTAGATCTGGGTATGTCTAAAGTTTTGTGTTGTAGCAGAGGTCTAAATTAGAAATTGTAGATCTGTATGTGGGTTTTATAGCCAGCAAGGCACATACACATGTGATTGTGATATTGGTAAGTCACGTACACGTGGGTTTGTTTCTTAAAAAGTGTGTATACACATGGATATGCTTTATGGAAAGTGCGTAGAGAAAGTAGATTTTTATGAAAAGAATGTACGATCATTTTAAACAACCTTTCTATCTTTTTGTTATCTGTCAATGAATTCTTATTGATAATCCATGCTTAAACAATGATGTTTTGGTTATGAAATAACTAATTGAATAATGTTGAAGATACTTTCTCTTTGTGATTAAAGTTCAGTAAAGGTTATGCAGTTGTTTTAGAATGATGCAATGCTTCTGTGTATGACACAATTCTTAGTTCAAGATGATAGTGGTTCACTTTCAGGATTTTGTGGTTTAAGATTTGTATGAGGGTATGCTTCATGGAAAGTGCGTACACACATGGGTTTTCTATTGTAAATTAGTGTACATATTCTATCTTACGGTTGATCAGGGTTTCCAGTAACAGAATCTGGTTTCTGTGATCTGCGATGTGCTGATTAGTATTCTGGTTATATTGTTCTGACTCGAATGGTTGAGTTTTGGTTGATTCAATTGATTCAGTGATTTGGTTTCAGTGATTGGTTGATTTAGTTGCATCAGAGATTTATGATTGATTTACAGTGATAGTATTTAGTTTTGATGATTGGTTTTGGCCCTAAATGTTCGTAGTGGGTCCAGTCTAAAAATTTGAGTAAACGTGGCCTACAAGTTGTGATGTGTTGTAGCAGGTGGATCCAGTATGAAAAATTATGAAATGTGGATCTCGAAGGTGTTGAAGGTTGGAGCCTTCAATGAGGGAGTTGAAGCTTCCTTCTACTAGTAGCTACTAAATCAGATCAACGGGTTGGAGCTCTCT
This sequence comes from Pinus tabuliformis, assembly GCA_031772625.1. Lineage (NCBI taxonomy): Eukaryota > Viridiplantae > Streptophyta > Pinopsida > Pinales > Pinaceae > Pinus > Pinus tabuliformis. Next base: position 785,395,800 of record CM062815.1, read on the forward strand.
TCTAGTGGGTCCTAGTAAATGAGATCAAGGGGTTAGAGCTCCCTTCCATTGGGTGCTAGTGAACGAGAAAATGTTGTAGCCTTCTGCAGGTGGATGCCTATGTATTAGAATGAGTCTGGACTAGTAAAATATTGTAAAAACTTTTCTTTATATTAAAAATAACATAGAGACGACGACAACAGGTGGGTTTTTCCCATATTGGATTTCCACCTTAAATCCTGATGTTCATGTGGGTTTTTTATTTGTCATGATTTATTTTGTTCTGAATATACATGGTTACTATTTATATAATTTTGAATGAAGTACTGTTACACTAGCTTAAGATAAATAGAATATGGATTAACTAAAAAGTAAGTTTACTAGATATACGCTAGTTGTCTTAATAAGAGCCACGTACACACGCAGTTTACTTTCAGTAAAGTCATGGACAAAAATCAAGATATAAATTTGAAAAGGATAATCCTTTGAAAATACTGAATAATCCCCCCTTCTAAGTAAGTTTCCCAACATTCTACACCTACTATTCAACTCCCAGAATGCATCCCAATCATTCTCCTAACCATCGCCTAGGTCCCACTGAGATTTTATACCACTAAACCCCCAAATTCTCCCTTGATATGGACAAGAGTGTGTCTGGAAACGTTTGGATGCACCCACAACATGGGTATGCATGTGCCTATGGACTCTTGTCCTTAAACCTTATGCCTATGACTCTGGGATTTGTGCCACTTTTTAAGCCCAGAATCCAAGTCACTACCTAGAAACCCTTGCAGCTTTCAGAATCCATGAAATACATGATGAAAAGACTTGGAAATCAAAAACTGTCTCCAGGGCTAGACCTAACCATCCACAACCGAGACTAACATCTTATCGAACACTTGGCATCAATGGAATCTATATGAAATGAATACAAGACATAGCATAAATGACTAATAACTCATATGAGGCTTGAACGGAAGGATCACCACACTTTTCCTTTAACTGTTTTGACATCAGTTAGGTATTACATAATTATCCTTTCACTTACAAGTAAATACAGGAAATAACCGTGACAATAACCAGTCATATAACCATGCTTATAAAAAACCTTAAATCATGTAAATAACATTGAGGTAACAACCATGAAAGAAACATATTAATGAGTATGAAAGAAAGAGAACTTAGATTTTATTAAACATAGGAAAATCCGACCAGGTTCGAGACTTCCACATAACACCCGACTGTAGACATGCTAAACCAAAGATTTCTTTTCTCCAGTCACCATTGTGCCATATTCGAAGCATGAATGTGGGATATCATGGATAAACAAATCCAAATCAATGAAGGGAATATAGAGGTTAAACCACCTCCACCCTCACCAAACCGTGATCTCACCAGAACCATGACCAAGATAAAAAATTGAAACTGAGCTAGGAATGCCTCTGGAATCAATCACTATTCTTGAGCAATTTTTTTCTCCTTTTCTCTCAGGCTTTAGTGAAATCCACACTAGATCACTAGGCCCTAAACTGAGACACAAATCTCTCAATATTTACCACAATCCACACAATATCACTAGGCCCTTAACAGAGGCTTCACCCTCAGGCTTTACCTTGTGTCCCATAAAAAAATGGTCAAGGGATTCCTAAGCCTTTGGGAATTTTCCTAAGACCACCTCCGCCCTTGATTTTGAAACCATTCAAAAATTTCAAAGCTCAAAATCAAGAAAACAATCCCATCACAACATGTCTATCTGGGAAAAGGCAAGGCTAGGTTGGAAACTATCCTCATAACCTAAAAAAGCCATGCCACTGACACCGAGAGAACGATATACCAACATGAAAAGTAGTGCATGTTGAAACCAAGTAGGAAATCACACATGCAATATGTTACCTACCAGTATTCATGTTGAAGCTTCTTGATCTTGCTCTTCCTTGCTTGATATCTACTTTCCTTTCCTTTCCTTGTGCTTCATTTTCTTTCTTTTCCATTCCTTGATCCAAATCTAAAATGCTCCAAGAAAATTCTCAAGTTTCCAAGAGTGTGAGAGAGACAGAATAATGAGAGAGCTCTAAAACTAAACTGACAAAAGGTTACAAACTAATCCTCGTAAGGCTTTTTTCAATGAGGCCTCTATTTTCCTCATATTCCATTAGTTTCCTTCAATTTCCTCACATAAAACGTGTGACCTTTTACCTTCATTTTCTCTTATTTTCCAGTATTTTCATAAATAAATGTGCCAAAAATTCATTTTTCCTGTTTAACACCTTAGTCATTTCCTTTGCCAATTGCATTTAGCCATAAAAAAATCCATTGATGCCCATTGGGATATCTTTGCCCAACAGTCATCTTGGAATACATGTCCCTTAACTGTGGTCTTATTTTTCCTTTGTTAACTTTTATTACACGAATTTTTAACCATGGACTATTACAAACCCCTCCGCATTGGAGAACACCATCCTGATTGTTAAACCACGCCAATACCTCAACAAAACTACTGAAAAGAAAACATATTACCGATGGATCTTTATAGCTCATATCGTTGTAGTATTTACAATGAATGACCTTCTCGAAAGAAAAACATCAAGACAATGTGACAACATACCACATACTGGAGTTTTATAACACAACCCATTATGGTGTTTACAATAAACACATATACATGTGAACAGGTTCTAAACCAATAAATAAAAGGATACGATGCTCATATCAATCAACAATGGAATCCAAAGGCTCACACCTCCATCCTCAAAATTATTACCAGGATTCACCTCCTTCCCAACAAGTCCATAATACCACTCCCAAAGCCAAAGTTGCATCCAATGTCCAACACTATAATCTTGCGCCACTTGTCCTCTCAGTGAACAGTTACCGACTCATTGTTACAGGGTACACTACTAATGTCCATCTGATTCCATATGCAAATACTACTAAAAAAACAAATATATCCCAACCTTCTCTTCTTTGCAACACAGTCCCTCGGGCAATCCAGCCACCCCCTTTTGTCTAATCACTGACCTTCTAAGTTCCCAGCAATCCCCTATCTCTGGCAATCCATCCCTTGGCAAGGCTTCCTTGCATCGAATGTCAAAATCCAAGGTGTATGCCTACCTCAAAACCATAATATTGGTCATAAGATGCTCATGTAAATTAATGAACACTATTAGGTACCAGTGTCCCACAATGGCCCTACTCGTGAAGTTCTTTACAAACATACTACTTCTTATTCCAATTTCTTTCACTATTGCTGCTAATTCTTGTAGTTGGTTTCAACCACCCAACCAGACATTTCCCATGCTTTCCTGTAACAAGCACATAATTTCAATTAGATTCAAAATAAATAGAAATAACTTCAAATCATACCTCATTGGTGGATGGTAAATACCTCAGTTCGCCTCCTGTCACAACAAGTCAAAGTACCATCTTTGACCAAATCATCATGTATAAACATATCATGTAAATCACACGTAACCATCATAACCCAGAATCATATATCACATGTAATTATCATAGACTAGAATGATAAATATATATTTTCTTTTGGTAGGTAAGCACCCGCGGGGGATTTGAACCAGTGACCTTTCGCAAAGAGTGCCTTAACAGTGCGCCAATTCACCATCAATCCAAAGCCCCATGATCTAGACTAGAATCATAAATCAGATGCATAATAAAATTGAAATAAAATATTAATACTTATCCTTTAATCAATCCTTAGATTCTACCTTTGTCCTTATTCCGTATGCACACCAGATTGGTTGCTACACCCGATAAACACATAATTCCTTCTCCTCAACCATGTGCATATACACATAGTGTGCATCACACACATATAACCATACACGACACACAACATCATGCAATACATGCACCTACACCTAACATATCACACATACAACTACACCTAGTGTAAAACACAACACAACACATACTCCTACATACAGTGTACACTACAACGTAACACATACACCTACACTTGGTGTACATCACAACACAAATTCCTACATAGAGTACAAAAAAACGAATACATATTTCACGATACCATGACTACGCAATGCACATACATAGTACCACATGCCCACAACACAACATGTATGACATGTGCATAATACCACATGTACACCAACACCATATGTACATGATGTGCACAATATCACATGTAGACAACACCACCTACATGACGTGTGCACAACAGCATGGTACACAACAACACCCACACTATGCATACACAGTGCCACATGTACACCACACCACATGTACAACGTGTACCCAATACCACATGTAAAAAGTACCACATGCATGACATGTACACAACACCACATTTACACAGTGCCCCATGCACAACAAGTACATACCACCATCTCCACACAAAGCCACTTGTATAATATGTACACAACACCACATGCACACAACACCATATGTACATACAACTCCATCTACAACATGCACGCAACACCACATGCAGATAACACTGCATATCTAACATGTACATATAATCACTTTTACATAGCACTACATATCCAACATGTGTACAACACCATATGCACACAATGTTGCATATCCATCATGCGCACAATACCATATGCACACAACACCTCATATCCAATGTGTACATAGAACCATCTACACCTAGTACTACATATACAATATGCACACCACACCATATATAGAACATGCACACAACATCATATGTACACAATACTACATATACAACATTACACATCATCATCGATACAATGGCTGAATATACATCATGCACAACATATATGAAACAACAACATTGCACATCCAAAACCATATTGCCTCTACCAAGCAACCTTGTTTCCATTGTCTCCTTGCCATCCATGCTTATCCTAGAATGCACAAAGCATATTGTTTTCATTCTATTGATGTATCCTTCAATGTTACCTACCATAGCAAAAACATAGGCATAATACAAGAATATAATATCAATTCATATCCATATGATACTAAACTCATATATTTGTCTGACTACTCTTCCCACTTGATTCGTCATAAACCAGGGACCTCTTCATGCCATTCACCTGCATAAAAAATCATTCCTCCACAAGAATAATCCCTGGTGACCCTATCAAAAAACAACATAAATACATACATGTATACATACAATCATCAACCTAAAAAAATCATGATCCCTAATGGCCCTGTCATATAACAATGCACATACATACATATATGCATATAAACATTATCATAAAGCAATCATGGTCACAACATAACTACTATATCTAAAGGTCATGTTTAAGAGAACTTCCTTTATTAATGCACAACATGCACAATATTGGGAACAATCGTTCCCAACATAGCCAAGGAATTAAAACCCTCAAATATATTTAATTTACCTTTCATGATTACTTTTCTCATGAATATATCGCCATCATCCATTTAGACCAATGGACCCAACCAATCCAACTAGTTTTTATACGCTTTCCTTCAGTTGCCTTATACACACATTGAGCTTCATCTAGGCCTTACATCACCTATTGGGTACCACACAACTCTACCCGAACTCCATTAAATTTTCTCTTTCCCAAGCTAACTACCAATACTCAAAACATAGAAGGCAAGACAAGAAACAAACAAGAAAAAAAACCATGTAAATCAATAAAAATACGAATCCACAAACAAAGTGCAAAGGTAGACATAAAAAAACCGCAAATCAATATCAACGATCACAAAATACCAAAAGCATAAGTCTGGCAACAAACACCATGACTCAATTCCCATGGCTCCCAAGGAAAGCTCAACCCAAGCCTTCTTCAAGATTTCATGGCAACCTCTCTACCTATGTAATCCCTTGCATCATACTACCATAAAAACATAATTGTTAGTGCATAACTAAACATAACAACATACTAGTTACCTTACCTTGTCATACTAAGCATGTTTCCTTGTAGTTGAACACATTTTGCCATGTCTCAAGGGACTCCAATTCCCTTAACAAAATTAGCTATAACAAGATACCATCTGTAATACATGTTAAATATATGTCCATGAATATAGCACATATCCACATAATTTCAGACAAATTAGGGTTAAAAAATTTTCCTGTATGTAAAGCCCTCATTCATTTTGACTTATTGTTTTCAAACATATCCAAAGGAATTTTCACCCAATTCCTTCATTTTACCTTTTTTTTGTTGCAATTGAGTCTATGCACTATCACATCATGCAACTGTTAGTTATATAAACATATCAACTATTACCTCAAACTAATACCAAGCATGTTTCCCTACAACTGCTCACACATGTTGATCTCATGTTCCAAAGCTCAAGAAATCATGTAAATTAACTTGAAATCAACGTTTACCAAGTCTAATAATCATGTCGTACTCAACAATCAACTCACATTCATCAATCATAGTACATAATGCTACAACTATCACCTACTTACACTCAAATACATATCATTTGTCTCAACACATATGTATTAGTACAACCATCCTAAAACAAAATCATTTCAACAAGAAATATTATAGACACGTACTCATATTATTCAAGTAATCAAACGTTCAGACAACAAATAGACGACATAATAGACACCAAACACTAAAACACGAAATAAATGGCATAGTCAAACATTCAAACACCAAATAGACGACGTAGGAAAACTCATACCTTAATGTACATTACGGAAGGCTATCTTGTCTGCACAATCAAGCTATATTAGCATGATATAACTTCACAACATATCAACTCAACCATAAATAAGGTCATGATATCCATGACAGTAAATCATTGGCCTGTTCACATTAGAAACTCATAAATAACTAGCATTCATGCATAACAATCATATACACAAAGTTAGTCTAGATTAATACAACAGAATATCACAAATATGTCATCTCATACCTAAATGTGATAACCCTACCCATCTCCATTGGCAAATAAAATTTAGCATGATACATATAACATCAACATCTTAATGCAATAACCCTAATCATCAAGTTACTAGCATATAACAACAACAAGTTATATATCATTCTCATCAACAACATATAACATAATCATCATGTTATCTAAGCTAAAACATCAATATCAATGCATACAACCATAGGTTACTATCATTCATGACTATCCGACACATGTGCATATGACTAAACTAATTAACTAGCATCTATCATGTATGTAACCATACAATCAATAGAATGAAAGGCATACAAATAAACATAATTCATATAATAATCCTTAACCTACATACATGCATGCTCAACATACAAACCTGTATCACAACATGTTCTTGCCTTAAGGTCTAATGCTGCAACTTCACTTTGATGGTATGCATCTCATACTCTTTTTCAGCTAGCATATCAGTGTCATCACGTAACAATAACATAAAGATGAAACAAAATACATATAATGACCTCACAATGCACGCATAACAATATATAGATAGTGACATGCTTAATAAATGCATACACAGCCAAACATTCATGATGACACATCCCAAAACAACACCATCAACTTTCACATGGAGACATCACTACAACCATGATCAACACCATACAAATGCAACAAACACATGGACTACAAGAATAGGGAACACCTATGCAATTGACATGAATGTATGACCAACACACCGCCCATCCAGTCTAAGGGGTGAACCATACTTTGATACCACTATGTAATGACCCTCCTCCCACATCTACCCAATTAATTGGCCAATCAGGTTAAACATGTGAAGAGATTTTACTATGATATGACTCAGCCTCCTAATTGACCTGAAGGAAGTGGAAAAGACAAAAACACACAATACCAAACCTTCTGCACCTACTACAAAACTCTCATAATGCATCCCAGTCGTTCACCTAACCAACCCATTGGTCCCAATTATCCTTTAGATGACTAAACCCCCAAACTCTCACTTGATATGGACAAGCATACATCTGGAAAGATCTAGACACATGCACAACATGGGTATGCATGCGTCTGGGGACATTTCTCTTCAAACATGTGCCTGCGACTCCAAGATTTGTGCTAGTTTTCAAGCCAAGAATCCAGGTCACTACCCAAAAACCCCTATATCTTCCAGAATCGATGAATTACATGACGAAAATGCTTACATATCAAAAATTGACTCCAGGACTAGGCCTGACCATCCCCAACCAGAACTAACATTTTGTCAAACACTTGAAATTAATGCAATCTATAGGAAATAGATACAAGACAAAGAATAAATTACTGATAACTCATATGAGACTTGACAATAAGGATCACCACCCTCTTCCTTTAGCTGTTTTGACATCCATTAGTTCTTGCATCCATTATCCTTTCATTTACAAGTAAATACATGAAATAACCATGACAATAACCAGTCATGTAACCATGCTGATAACCAGCATTACAACATGTAAATAACATTGAGATAACAAACATTAAAGCCACATATTAATAAATAAAAAAGAGAGAGAACTTAGCTTTTATTAAACATAGGGAAATCTGACTATGTTTGAGACTTCCACGTACCACTCGACTGAAGACATGGCTCAACCAAATATTTCTTTCAGCCAATCACTTTCATGCCATATTCCAACCATGAATGTGGAATCTCGTGGATAAACCAATCAAGCGAATCCAGAGGTTAAACCACGTCCACCCACACCAAACCGTGATCTCACCAAAATCAACACCGAGATCCAAAAACCTAACCAAGCTAGGAATTCCTCTAGAGTCCATTGCTATCCTCAAGGAAATTTTTGTCTCCTTGTCTCTAAGGCTTTACCACAATCCACACCAAATCGCTAGGCCCTAAACTGAGACACTAGTCTTTCATGCTTTACCACAATCCACACTAGACCACTAGGCCCTAAACCAAGACTCTACCCTCAGACTTTACTGTGTATCCCGAAAAAACCTTTCAAGGGATTTATAGGCCTTTGGGAACTTTGGTGAGACCACCTTCGCCCTAGATTCTGAAACTAGCTAGTAATTTCAAAGCTCAAAACCGTGAAAACAATCTCAACATACCATGGCTATCTAAGAAAAGGGAATGCTAGGCTAAAAACCATTTTCATAGCCCATAAAAACCACGCCACCGATAGCAAGAGAACATATACTAACATGAAAATCCATGCATGTTTAAACTAGCTAGGAAATCACACATGCAATATGCTACCTACAAATATTCTTGTTGAAGTTGCTTGATACTACTCTTCCTTGTTTGATCTTTGTTTTGCTTTCCTTTCCTTGTCCTTCCTTTCCTTTCTTTTCCCTTCCTTTCTCCAAAGCTAAAAGGATCCAAGAAAAATCTTAAGTGTCCAAGAGTGTGAGAGAGGGAGAATAATGAGAGAGCTCTGAAACTAAACTCACAAAAGGTTACAAAGGGATCTTGATAAGCCTTTTTATCAATGAGGCCTCTATTTTCCTCATTTTCCATATTTTCCTTCAATTTCTTCTTCACATGCAACATGTGACCTTTCACTTTCGTTTTCTCCCATTTTCCATTATTTGCTTAAATAAATGTGTCAAAAATGTATTTTTGCATTTTTAATGCCTTAGCCATTTCCTTTGTCAATTTCCTTTAACCATACGCACGTCAAGCGATGCCCACTAAAATATATTTTCCCAGGAATCAGCTTGGAATATGTGTCCCTTAAGAGTGGTCTTATTATTCCTTTATTAACTTTTATTACATGAACTTTTAACTAGGGACTCTTACAACCATTCATGATACACTTAACAATTAAATTTCGTTGGAAAATGATATACACAAAAACTAAGAAAAGATAAATTAATAAACCTTGAAAACAAATATATATATACCGGTTGCAGACTATAAGCTACGGAAAGGTATTTGCCTCCAAATATCAGGCTTAAGAAACAACGCATTGAACGACCCATATTGTAGTTAATACTTCAGGAAAACAACTACATAACTAGTCTCTGACGGAGGAAGCTAAAACAAACAAGAAGTGGAAAAATTTTGAAACCAAAATTGTAACCATAGCTCTAAACAAAAAAAAATATTTGCAAAATTTTGAACATTGTTATCACCTCGAAAGACAATCCTGAACAATTTGGGGGCAGAACAATCTAAAACCAGGGAAGCATGGTGATATGTAAGAGTTACATTGCAGAGCTTGTTCCTAGTGAGGAGATGGTGCAAGTGAGTGAGGAGAGGCGTTGTGGGAGGGGGAGTTATTTACTCCACAAATACATAACTCCATCGACACCGTAGATTGAAACCCTAAAGATCTAGACAGTCGGATCATTCGATATTGCCATTCCAATCTAAAATCAAATCCTGAAATCATAGTCCGAACAGCTGGCAGTCTAGAAATTCTAGATGAGGCGTTGTCAACATTGTTGTGTTGATTTGACGAATATGAAGGGAACGTGTAAGTCCAAATGGAACCGTCGAGAGGTCGATATAACATCGTATTCAACAAAGGACAAATTAAACTCTAATATTTGCGTTGGTGGAGGAACCATATATTTCCATATAGGAATGAACCCAATGACATAAGTTATTCAGGTTTACACGGAACCCTAATATAGCTACCACAAATTTTGTGAACTATAGGTATGTCATAAATTTATATATGTCATGGGAAACAACGATAATACAGTGTTATATTGAATTAAGAAGAAATAAGGTGACCATGTAGATAGGTTATAACTCGTGAGAAGTAGTAAAAAAATGAGATATGTTACATGTTAGATTATGAGGTCATTGTTCTGATGCTTATAGAAATTTACTATGTTAGTTATATGTTTTGAAAGATTATGAATATAAGGGATTATTATTTATTTTTTTAACATAGTATGCCTAATATAATTTTTTTTTTCAAAATAATTATTTATAATTTTATTAATAAAAAAAATCGATATAATAAATTGAATTTTTATTTTTATTATTCTTTTATTTTTTTAATTATATTAATATTATATAAACCCATAAAGACAATAAAATAATATATTATTTGTTCAACGTTAATCTAAATATTATATTAAAACTTTATAACAATATAGTTAAAAATTAACTTTTAATTTGTTAAATAATTATTTTATATTTAAATTTTAAAATAATTAAATATAAATAAATTATAAAATTTATCTATTTTAATTTTTCTAATTTAAAAATAAAACATAACCACTCTCTATATTAAATTATAAATAACAACATGATATCTTGCATGTAAATAAGAACATGATATACTTGCTTTTTGTAGATGGACACAAATTTACTGATATCAAATTAAACAACAACATGATACCCTTTCTTTTTATAGATGGGAACATATATGTATGCATACGAAGTTCAACAACATGAAAAATATGGCCATGTCTATCCTATAATTTTGACCTAATGTAAACTTATTTACTCCGTGTTCACTTATGTGATCTTTCTTACTTTTCCCAAATAACTTTCTTATTTTCAAGACCAGAATAAAGTGTACAGTAATTAAAAGTGAACTTGTCAAATTCTTTGGCATATTCTTCTTAGATTGTTAATATAAGATGTAGAGTAATACAAAATTGGTCAATTAAAATACTGGTATATTTTTTAAATGGTTAATATAAAAGTTGATCATTTAAATTATTGGGTATATTTTTTAAAATTGTTAATATATTAATACGTTAAAAATGTTGTTTAACTTTGGAGCTTTTAGTTAGATTTTTTATTTTTGTTATTTAAATATGTAAAATAAGTTTTGGTTAGGTTTTTTTTGTTACTTACGATTTTTTTGGAATGCACGGATAGATTTAGCATCACAAAAAACTGTTTGGACATTCAAATTGTGTAAGATTTATGAATCAAATTTATATGTTTGGACATTCAAATTGTGTAAGATTTATGAATCAAATTTATAATTTCACGCAAAAATATACTAAAAATTTTAAAATATAAAATAGTGAGACCACTACATATATTAATATTAATATATTTGAGTTATTAAAAAATGATTAAATAATAGATGAATTGATGGAAATTATTTGAATTAAAAACTTATTTATATATTTCTTTTTTCTTAAAAATCATTTATATTAATATAATGAATATATACATAAACATCTTAAAGGTAATAAAATAATCATTTATATTATCATGTTTTTGTGATCTATATTATGAGTGTTGAGAGATTTTTTTAGTAAAAATCATATAATTTTTTTTAGTTGGAACCATTTAGTGTGGTTCATCTTTCAGGGCAAGATGAAGAACCACATCATGACATTAGATTAAATAGATGAAAAGAAATATTTTCTAGCTATGAGACTATAATTTCTAGCCGTGTGAGACTATAACCGCTACTTTGACTAAAAAAATATCATTAATTAATAAACAATTTTTAATTAAAATAAAGTAATAGATGAAATATTTCTTTTTTTTTATATAATACTACCTAAGCACCCACGGGGGATTTTGAACCGGTGACCTATAGCAATGAGTGCCTTAACAGTTCAATCCAAAGCCCAGTGGGCAAGTAATAAATGAAAATTAGCTGCAAATAAAGAATTAAATTAATTTTATTAATATAAATGGTAATAAGCAAATGAAAATAAATAATAAATTAACAAAATAAAAATAATAAGGTCAGATGTAACTATTCTAAACATTTAAACTAAAAATAGTAATAAGAAAATGAAATAAAATTATAAATCAAAATAGTGAATTGACTCAATTTTATTATTTAAATCCAAAAAATAAAATAATATTGTCCAATAAGAAAAAACTAGTAAATAAATAAGAATTAAAAGAATATGAGAAATTCTTATTAATAGTGAAAATAATAATAAGAATAAATAAGGCAGGAGTGGCTTTGTTCAACACTTCCACAGTGATGGACTTATTTTTCCTGTTGGTGGAATTGTTCTTGGAAGTAGTTACAAAATTACTTTGTGCGTTCTGAGTAAGATTGACTAGTGGTGGAAAACTTGACTCGACGTCTTGTTATCGAAGGGAAAACCTGAAGCCAGGTTCATCTAGGGTTTAAGTCAAAGTTTGAAGCTAGTGACTATGGTGGGTCGTGGAGGAGGGAGTTCTGCTGCCTCCTACAATCACATAGCAGTGAACAAAAACAAGGAATCTGATATGCATCACTTCAAGGAACCAAAAGAGGGGATCATTGAGGACACTAACTCAGGAAAAATCAAATCTCACAAACAAAGAGCAAATCGTGAGGAAGATAATAGGGAGAAGAGGAAAGAGGGTAGCAGTCAGAAAGTTGCACCTTTGAGGGTGATAGGGGGCTGCAAACCCAAGTCGACCATCACTCCCCGGGTTGTTTTAAGTGATCTAGCACTACAGGTGCACAGAGATCACATGGCGAAACATGCAATCATATGAAAATTTATGTGGACTTGGCCAACAGAGAAGGCCTCACATGCATAGATAAGGTACAATTAGAAACCGAAAGGAGAAATAAACCTTCACCTTGGATCCAAGGGTTTCTTCAAGGTGGTGTTCAGGAGCTTAGAAGATAAAGACAGAGTGTTTGACGGAGGACCCTATTTTTACGCTGCTATAGGACTATACATGTGACCATGGGTGATGAACTTTGTCCCAGAATGAGAAACGTTCACTTCAGTGCCAGTATGGATAAGAATTTACTCCCTTCCTTTAGATTATTGGCTATCGTAGTCTCTCAAGGCTATTGGCAATAAACTAGGGAATTTTTTAAAGATATCAGATGCGACATTAAGAGGAAAATACACTTCCTTTCCCCAGCTCTATGTGGAAGTGGACCTATCTGGGGCACTCCCAAATGATATCATTTTAGAAGTTTATGATGAGGAATGGGTGCAGGTGGTGCACTATGAGCATGTCCCATTTAGGTGTCGCGAGTGCCATGAACATGGACACCTATACAGAGATTGCCCATTAAACAAACTGGAAAGTGACAAAAAAATCACCACAAGCCAAGATCTCGAGGGTTTCACTAAGGTGGTGGGTAAGGGGAAAGGAGGAAAGTGGCACCAAAAGAAAGCCAATGAGGAAGGACAATGGAGCCATAATAGTTTCAAAATCTTAGAAGAAGAAATGGGAAACAACGGGGAAAACCAGAAATCAGAGACCAAGACCAATGATGAGGATAGGGATACCAGTATGGAGGACATACCAGAGAACAACTAGCAACATGATGATCTACCGAGCATGGTGGAGCTTAGCAGGGACCATGAGATGACTCCAAGTTAGGCAGGAATGGAGGATCATGAACTACAGGAGATTATTGAGAAGGAAAACTTGGATCTAGAAAAGTTTCTGGAGTAGGGTATTACCAAAGGAGTTGACTCCCTGCCAAAAGAGGAGTTTGATAGGGTTCAACAAATCTTCCTATGGAGATCCCAATTAAAAATCTTTGGAGTCAAAAGAAACCATGAAAGCCAAGAAAATAAAGGGATGAAGACAATGGAGGAAACACCGGGGCACTCTTCCAAGAATCCAGGTAGGAAAAGAGGAAGTAAATGACAGAATGAGCTGCTTACAGAATGTGGAAAGCTCATGATCAACTCAGGTAAGATGAAAGATTTAACTAGTTACTCTTTTAAAAATCTTTCTTAATGAAGTTTACAACTTGGAAAATTAGGGGCCTAGGAAGCAAAAGGAAACAAAGAAATCTCAGCAGTAGAATGAAAGAAGGAAAACTAAACATGGTTTTCATTTAGGAAACAAAATGCTCGATGGATAAAATTAGGGAAATACATAGCAAATGGTTGAGCAGGTATGAGTATCTAGAGGTTAAGGCAGATAACTTGGCAGGAGGGATTCTCATGCTCTAGGATCCACAAAAACTCGGAATCCTAGACGCGGAAGCGTCCATGAACTATATTTCGCTGGCAACACAACCTGTGGGTGATAAGGAGAGTTACATGATTAAAAATGTCTATGGTCCTCAAAAAGTAGAAGACAAACTCAAGTTTCTCACTTCCCTTGAGGAACTAAGAGAGAGATATCCCAATATTCCCTAGATTCTGGTAGGGGATTTCAATATGATCAAATATCTTACAGAGAAAAATGGGGGCACCAGAATACTAGGCAGAGACTCCATTGCCTTCCAAAACTTCATAAATAACATCAGATTAGTGGACGCTGAAACAATAAATGGCACCTTCATCTGGAATAATAAGAGAGGAGGGGCTTCTCAAGTTGCCTCTAAACTAGACAGATTCATGATCTCAGAGGACTTATTTCTCACAGGCCCTGACATGTGATATTTAATCCTTCCTTTTGCAGGCTCAGACCACTGGCTAGTCCAGCTTGAAGCCACTTTTATGGGCACACCGAGGAATATACCTTTCAGGTTTGAAAATGTCTAGCTTTCTCACCTTGACTTCACCGGCAATATTCATAAATGGTGGATGGAACAACTGCCCATTCAAGGCATCAAAATGTTCATGAAACAACAAAGACTTAAACACACTAAAATCAGACTCAATGATTGGAACAAAAAATAGTTTGGTAACATTTTCGAAGCCAAAAAAGAAGTTGAACAGAAACTTCAGAGGATTAATCAGCTTATGATCACAGATGCAGGCAAAGGAAATCTCAAGCAAATGTTCTTCAGAAGAAATGTGATGACAGATGCAGGCAAGAGTAGATTTTCTAGAGACAGAAATCGTGAGTACAGTGGATTAAAGAAGGGGAAAGAAACACATTATTTTTTCACAAGTCAACTTTGAGTCATAGGTCACACAACAGAATTCTAGAACTCAAAGATTCTCAAGGGAAAGAGCTCGTCACCCAAAAAGAAATGGAATCTGCCCTAGTAGAACACTTCCTTAGCATTATAAAGGAGCCTCTCTTAGATAGCTCACAGTTCATTAGTAAATTCACAAGGTACATTCCCAAGCTTGTCACAAGGGAAGACAATCATAATCTCAATAGGCCAGTATCCGAAGATGAGGTCAGTGAAGTTATGAACGAAATGCAAAATGGGAAAGCTCCTGGCCTGGATGGTTTCAATGTGGATTTTTTCAAACCATGCTGGAAAACAGTCAAACATGACATCCTTGAGGTGGTGGAACACTCAAGAAGATCCAAATCGGTCTTGAAGGCTCTCAATGCCTCGTTCATAGCTTTGATTCCAAAGCAGGTGAAAGCCATCACATCGGACAGATTTAGACCCATAGCTTTATGTAATGCGGTGTACAAGATAATCTCAAAATTGATTGCTAACAGACTCAAGCCCCTTCTTCCAACTCTCATGTCAGAGGAGAAAACTGGTTATGTGGAAGAAAGACAGATTCTCAACAATATCATACAAGCTCATGAGATGGTACACTCTTTGAAAATAAACAAGCAAGTTGGAATGATCATAAAGCTTGACCTAGCGAAAGCTTATGACAAGCTAAGCTGGTCTTACATCAGGGCAGTGTTGAAAGCTTATGGTTTTGACCACAGTTAGATCAGATGGGTTATGGCCCTTGCATCCATGGCCAATTTCTCAATACTGCTTAATGGCTCGCCCTCAAGAACCTTCATGCCCTCTAGGGAACTAAGGCGAGGAGATCCACTCTCCCCCTTCCTCTTTGTGCTCATGATGGAAGGGCTAGGCAGAGTGATAAAAATGGCAAGTGCTGAGGGAAGAATCAAGGATTTGAAACACACCACAGATGGAGCGACCTCAACTCACCAAAAATTTGTGGATGACACTATGCTGCTGGGCATTCCCAAAGTCAAGGAAGCCAAAGCTTTTAATAAACAAATCTTGAATGACTTTTCTATGGCTGCTGGTACAGAGGTAAGCCTTGACAAATTGAAAGTTTTTGTTTTGAACACTGACATTGCTATTCAAAGGAATCTTACCAGAATTCTAGGGTTCCAAAGGGATTAGTTACCCTCTAAGTACCTGGGATTGCCCCTTACAGACAAACCTCTAAGCAGGGGAGTGTGGGAGCTAGTCATTAACAAACTTCAGGATAAGGTCAGGAAATGGGCATGCGGATCTTTAAATTTAAAAGGGCACCTTGTGCTCACAAAAGCTATCCTGCAAGCCATAGCCATTTTCATAATGTCTGCTCTTCCTGTTCCTAAATGAGTTTTAGAACAAATTAGGAACATTCAAAGAGATTTTCTTTGGGGAAAACGTGAAGAGAAAAAGAAGTGGCCTTTGGTAGCCTGGGAAATGCTATGAAAACCTAAGGCCCATGGTGGATTGGCTCTCCATGACCCCGAAACCCTCAACAAAGTTGCAGGTGCAAAGCTTTGGTGGAAGTGGCTCAAGGAGTCAGCAACCCCATGGGCCAATATTTGGAAATAGAAATATCCAAGAAATTGGCAGGAAAGGGATCACATTCAAATGTCTGGGCTTATCAAGGGCTCCCACATATGGAATCTTGCTTGGGAAAATAGAGGTATTGTCCAGCATCACAACTTCTCAGAGATCTGAGATGGGAACCTAGCAAGATTCTAGGATGACAATTGGAAGCAAGAACCAAACCTGTTTAGGAAATAACTAACTGATCTCAAGAATGACACCGAAAACAATGGCTTATGCATGGTAAGTGACTTCTGGGAGCAGGTAAGAAACAATGGAAAATGGAGAATATGGAAGGATCTAGGCTATAGGGAAGAGAGCCCTTTGAAAGCTCACACAAACTCTCTTGCTATGGACTTGGAACAAAGGAAAGTTTTGGTTTCATCCTCGCCTGACCAACTGAGATGGGGAAGAAACACAAAAGGTAAATTTAACCTAAAAGAAGCCAAACAATTATCTCTAGGGTTCGATTATCAAAACCCTCATAAGGAATGGAAGAACCTCTGACAGCACCTACATTGGATGAAGATAAAGTTGTTCATGTGGTTAGTTCAACAAAAGAAAATTCTAACTTGGTAAAATATTCTGAAGAAAGGTTTTGTTGGCCCCTGAAAATGCTATATGTGTGACACACAAGTAGAGATGATGGAACACTTACTCAACCTTTGCCCCCTCACCTCAATATTGTGGGATTGGGTGGCCTTAGTCTTCAGGCAAACTGACAGGGATGGCCTCAATATTACTAACACTTTGAGGAATTGGATAATGAACTTCTTAGGCAATGAACTCATCAACAATGCTTGGAATCTCATTCCAGGCTTCTTAATCTGGGACATCTGGAAAGAAAGCAATGGCAGGATTTTCAAGGGAAAAATAGGCTCAACCCATAACACTATTGCACAGATATTAAGACAGCTCAAAGACACTATTGGTGCCATGTTAGGGAGACCTCCTAAGAAACAGACTCTGCCCTAGGACACTCGTATATTGCTGCAGTTGGGTCTCCATTCGCTAGTTCCCCAAAGCATACACAAGGATGTGAGCCACATAAACGTTGGTGAAGACTTTTGGTAACCTTCTCCTCATGGTTTCTTCAAAATTAACATAGATGGAGCCTCTAGAGGAAACCCAGGGATGGTTGGTTCTGGCGGGGTCATCAAAGATGAGTAGGGGTGCATAAAGGACATCTTTCATAGTCATCTGGGAACTGCCATAAATAACATGGCGGACCTCATGGCCTTAGAGTAGTGCCTAGAAATACTAATTCAGTCAAATACTCATAATGTCATCATTGAAGCAGACTTAGAATTGGTTATTAATGCGGCCAAGAAGATCTACAATTGAAAAGCACCTTGAAGAGTATCAAAACATTGGTGACTTTTGCAGGTCTTTCAGCGTATTCATTCCCACCTTCAAACCCTAAGAACAACCAGTTTTTTTCATGTGCGAAGAAAAGCCAATATGCTAGTTGATCATCTGGCGAATGAAGGAGTGTTCTGCAAAGAAATTTACAACAGGCATGCATGGGACTCGACACCCTCGGGGAAATTGCATGAGGATTATCAAAGACAGGCGGACAGAGACATGGAAAACTTCCAAACTATTAGAACTAAACAAGAAGGAAGACTAGAGCAAGTAGGAGAAAGTGGAAGTGGAAGTTTTTTTAACCATTAATTTTCAAAAAAGAAGAAAAGGAAAAAAATTGGGGGAAGATAAATGTTTTCCACAGGGGAGAGGCTCTTGGTAAATAGTAGGTCTCTTCGTTGGTCGCCGGCCATGGATCTTAACAACCTGCGAAATCTAATGGTCATCAGGGGGAAAATAATTCGAAGGTTAACCAACAAGGCAAACCTTATGCTCTTTAGTCTATCGGTTTATAATCCTCATCAGGTCCAAAAAGGTAGTTATATGCCGTGCAGGTTTCAGCTCCGATATCTCGGAGGACCATCAGATAAATCCTCAGGTTCTACAAGCAATCAGAGCTTAAGTTTCAAAAAGGACCTGAAATTTTGTAAACCAATGGCTCACATTCATTTCGGGTCCATGAACTGGGTAAAAGGGGCACAGTTTGCCGAGGTGAGAGTGTTTGTGATTGTCAAATCACACCAAATCTTTGATGGTTTCGGGTGTGTTTTGGGTTATGGATTTGGTTACCTTTCATAGGGTTAGCCCTTGTTGATCCTTACTTTGTAAAGCCATGTAACATATGTAATCTTTCTTGTGATGAATAGAAGGCTCCGCTCTTATTTGACCAAAAAAAAAAAAAAATTAACAATAAATAAATATTATAAAATCTTAGGAATAAAAGGTAGGGATCAAACGTCTGTTAATACTCTAACCATTGTCTCCATTCAGATTGATAGGCCTCCTTTCAATTTCCAAGGCCACCCTAAACTTAGGGTGATGAAAATGATCAACCCTTGCAGTGATCCTCACCTCTTCAATACAGATGTGATGTTTCATTTTTTCTGCATGTTCTGTTGAAGTGGAGTAGCAGGACCATCCATGTTTGATGTCACCTATGTGCTCATGACTCCTCTGATTAATTGAGTGGTCAGTTTCACCAATGTATGAAGTCCCATTTGAGTAAGGGACGACACAAACACCTCTCCCATATTTAGGCTTCACAGGGTCCTTCACTAATCTTATAGAGCTTTGGATATTTTTTAGGGGCCTAAATGTTGAAGGAACCTTATGCTTCTCTAGGAGCTTGGAAATATTATCTGTGGTTCCTTGGATAAACGTAAGATGCACCCCTAAAACCGATCATAAGTTTTGAAAGTGAATTTTATGAATAGACTTATGGTGTTTCCATGGGTTGCCCCCTTTCCCGAGTAGTTGATAATTATTTTATGGAGGAATTTGAATCTAAGGCCTTGTCCTCATATCTATTCTAGCCTATGATTTGGAAAAAGGTTTGTGGATGACACTTGCGCCATCTGGTCTCATGGTCGGGAAAAGTTCGAGCTTGGTTTCCAACATCTTAACAATCAATCCAGCTCAATAAAGTTTAATATGGAATGTGAAATCAATGGAACCCTCTCTTTCTTCAATGTTCTTATCTCAAAGAGAGATGACGGTTCTTTCTCCCACCAGGTTTTTTCGAAGAAAACTCACACTGAACAATATCTTCGCGCGAATTCGCATCATTTCCCCCCTCAAAAGCTAGGTGTTCTCAACACCTTAACCACTCTGGCATTACAAGTTTCTAACGAGAACCACCCCAATGATGAAAAAACCCATCTCCATATTGTTTTTAATAAGAATGGTTATAGTAAGTGCTAATGTCTTAGAGACTTCCTTAAGGCTGAAAAACATCCTAGGATTAAGAAAAGTTCATAAAGGTTGGTTTTCAAGGGCACATCTTCCATTTTTCCAAGGAACCACAGATAATATTGCTAAGATCTTAGAGAAGCATAAGGTTCCTTTGACATTTAGGCCCCTAAACACTATCTGAAGCTCCCTAAGATCAATGAAGGACCCTGTGAACCCTAAAGATAGGAAATGTGTTTATGTCATCCCCTGCTCCTATATGACTCCGTACATTGGTGAAACTCGCCTCTCAATTAATCAGAGGATTCATGAGCACACAACTGACTTCAAACATAGAAGGCTAAATACATGAAAAACACAAAACATCACATATGCATTGAGGATGTGGGGGTCATTGCAAGGATTGATCATTTTCATCATTGTAAGTTTAGATAGGCCTCCGAATTTGAAAGGAGGCCTATGACCCTGAATAGAGATGAGGTTTGGAGTATTAGCACGTGTTGGATCCATACCTTGTATTCCTAAGTTTTTATAATATTTATTTATTTATTTATATTAATATGAATTCTATTATTATTATTATTATTATTCTTATTATTTTTAATCATAATTTCTCGTATTACTTTAATTTGTAATTATTTACTATTTTTTTCTTATTTGTCCGCATTACTTTATCTTTTGGATTTAAATAAGGGGTTATCTTTATTGGGACATTTTCGACTTTCTGGGGTCTTGCCCAAACAAATTGAGGTAAAATCTTGTTTTGTGTTATCTAAACTATGTTTTTCACTGTATGCATGGATTTAGCACTTGAAAACCGCTAGGGCACTGAGCACTTGGATTGGGCACTTGTGATTTCAATAAACTACTGCCTAGAGAAATTAGACTGGAAAATCTCACTTGAAAAGTTTCCAAAAAGTTGCACTAAAGACAACTAGTCTAAATAATAAAATTGAGTAAATTCATTATTTTATTTTATGTTTTCATTTTCTTAATACTATTTTTAGTTTTATTGTTTAGAATATTTAAATTTCACCATATTATGTTTATTTTGTTTATTTATTTATTTCATTTTTTCATTGTTTAGAATAATTAAGTTTGACCTTGGTTTTGATCAAAATAATAATATTAATGAAATCAATTTAATTTTTTATTTACAAATTATTTTCATCTATAACTTTATTTAAAAAAAAAATTGATTATTAATTAATGATAACTTTTTAGTCAAAACTAGTTGTTATGGTTCAAAACACATCAACTATTTTTTTTTTTATGTCATTTTTACGAAACCATATCCCAACAATAATATTTTGTATTATTTAAACTATAATTTTGAGTATATAATAAACGAGTTGTCTTTATTGTGACTTTTTGGGAGTTTTTCAGGTGGGTTTTTCCGGTCTAATTTCTTTAAAATCCAACAGGAATTTATTGAACAAGTATAAAAGATTGTAACCGGCGCACAATCTAAGTGCCCTAGGAGTTTTTGACGGTGTTGAATCAATATATACAGTCAAAAAACCAGTTTACATAACAAAAATCAAGATTTCACCTCAAAATTTTCTGCCAGATTCCGACACCAGAAAGTTCAAAAAATCACACTAAATACGCGAGTCTTCTTATCAATATGGTCAATTTCAGGATTTAAAATATTTATTTAATTATAGTGTGAGTTTGAAAATGAAAATAATGCCTTTTAACTTTAATTAACTTTATATATATATATATATGAGAAACATTTAATTTGATTAACTTTATATATATATATATATGAGAAACATTTAATTTGATTAGTTATTTTATTTTTTAAATATTTTTAACTAATTAAATTTTTTAAATATAACAATTTCATTAATAAACTAAATTATTATTTCAAATAAAGTTTTAAATTAGAATAAAGGAGACGAAATTAGATTTAGATTTTTGTAATTTATTAACTTATGGACTATTAGAAATCGAATTAAAAAGCAATAAAGCATTTACTAAAATTTTGCAAATAAGTTATATTTTCTCTGAAATTTATGGAATTAAATAAAAAAATGTATAAATGTAATTAGTTTTAATAGGTAATAGATTTTTGAAATTTATTTTTTTTAATAAATATATAATTTTAACAATAAATTAAATATTTGGGGTGTTTGAATATTTTTTATGGTGGAAATGGTTTTTTTTATTCGTGAAAATGGATTCAGCACCATCGAGAATCTTTTGAACACCCAAAATTTTGAAGTTGGACAGCTATACCCATATTTTCAAAAAAAATTGCCAAATTTTATTATAATCTTGCCAAAATTTCCATTATTTTTAGAGCTAATCTGTGGGTTTTTTAGACTAAGCTAAAAATATGTAAGTAAAAATAGTAAAATAATTATAATACATCTCACTTTTAATAATTCTTCTTAAATTAAAAAAAACATTAACTGACTCAAATGTGCAATTTTCAATGATAAATTTCAGACAAAATTAACTAGAAAACATATGATAAAAAACTATAAAAGATTTAAACTACATCTAACCTCCAATAATCTTTATTAAATTTTAAAAAATATTCAATGGCTAGAGATTTGATTCTTCTTAGAACTTAATAGATCCATAATTAAAATGGATGTAGATTAATTCAAATAATAATTATAATTATTAATATATGTTCTTTATTTTATTTGATGTAATTTAACTGACTCAAAATATTTCATTAATCATTATAATTATTATTTATTATTTATTTTATTTTCACCACATAATCTTAAATTACATTCAACATCCGAATTCCTCGGGGGAAAAACATAATTTGTAACTTATTTTGTTCAATTATTAATTTAATTTATATTTATTAAACTACTTTATTTTAAATGAAATTAGTAGATAAATAAGCTTAATTATTTCATAAACATGTTTTTCTAAATATTTGAATCTTCTTAAAATAAATACAAATATTCTTAAAAATTATAATAAAAAATCTCTCAAAAAAATTAAATTATATAATCAAATCCATTTAAAAAATAAATAAAAACACTCATTAATATACTCTTTTTAAAATTACGTTTTATAAATTTTGAATGATAAATTTTAGATTGAGCAATATAGATATTTCATTATAAAAATATCCGCCATTCAATAAATACTTGTCAGTTTACGACATTTAAATGAAGTTTAAAATATAAATTTTAAACTAGCCAAAACTATCAACAGAAAATTTTCATTATCAAAATCTCTAACAATCAACCAAAAAAAATTACCCCTTTATAAAATTTAGAAAAAGTAAGAAAATAATAGAAAATAATTCACACTAATTTTTCCGTAATGAAATTCGATGAGTGTGACTGGCAATGAATGAAGCTTTTCATCGAAACCATAAAACCATAACTTTTTGACAGTCAAGTTTCTATTTATAGAAGCGTTCGAGGTGCTGCTTCATTGAAGGAATTGACCGGAAGTGTGCCTTTCTGGCTGGGCACATAATATAAATGGTTTGAGAGGCCGAGAGCAGGTCCATTTCGAAGCCAATTTGGTGGCTTCAATTTGAGATTGAAAATGGGCTGGGTCACTGGTTTTAATCACCCGCCTGACAATGATGGCAAACCGGATTATGACAGAATCAAGGTATTCGCCATAACATGTTTTATTGTGGTTGTACTCATCTTTTTGCTGCACGTTTATGCCAGATGGATTTGGCTACAATCTGCTAGATTTACTAGACGGAGTCGACGGAGATTAGCTTATGCGCGTCGCCAGTTTTATTTTACAGGAGAAGAACCGGAAACGCTGCTGAACGTGGGGTTAGATCCTGCGGTATTAGAGACGCTGCCCAAGTTTGTGTATAGATCGCACATTTTCCCTGATGGGTTAGAGTGCGCTGTCTGTCTGTGCGAGCTGCAGGACAATGAGAATGGCCGCCTTCTGCCCAATTGCAAACATAGTTTTCATGTAGACTGTATCGACATGTGGTTTCTTTCGCATTCCACCTGTCCGCTTTGCAGAACCGACGCCCGGCCTGAACAACCAACTTTGGGATCCGCTGGAATAGTGCAGGTTTCGGCAGACTGTGGCTTCGTGTAAAGATCATAAAGATATGCTGTTGATGGTAAAATGTATGATCTAAATTTTGATGTATCGTTTAATCGTTCTCTCTTATTGTATGGGCCGTTAAAATGTGGCAAAAGAAATGCAGATCGTCCTGGTTGAATTTTGTATATGATCCATCTGTTGGTTTTAGTTCGAATCTTGATTTTTTATAATTGGATTCAAATCCAACTCGTTTAATCAAATTGCATCAAACTAGGTTATGTAGTTTTAATGACATTTTTTAAGGGTAGTTCACGCAATATTTACAGGAAAATCTGGGTAGGTCAATTAAGAGAGATCTAATGGTGGGTACAATTAGTGAAACTTAATCCAAAAGCATTTTGGAGATTTTACCCAGCTGAATTATCTTTGAAACTTGTGGGTTTAATGATATTATATTATAAATTAAGGTATTAGGTTTTTTTGGGAGGGACATCAATGCTATTATAACATTATTTCAGGTAATTCAGATTCAATCTGGAATTGACTAGATACAAACTTAAGTTTAATTTAATTTGTAAAAAAAATATGTAATAAAAATTCAAATATAATTAATATTTTTTTTTTAAATAATGATTTTAGATATTTATGAATAATGGCCATGCTTTGAATGAGCTTTTAGCATAGTTACCAAGTTCGCCTGAATTAGGGCAAACCGATCCGTGAAATTCGCTGATCGGGTTCGGCCGCCGAAATTCAATCCGATTCGTAGTATTAAGGGTTAATCGTGGGGTTAATGCAGTTTGTTAATTTTGTGTTCCATCCGATTCGTAGCATTAAGAGTTAATTGTGGGGTTAATACAGTTTGTTAGTTTTGTGTTACAGGATACCTTCTGAACATATACTGAAAATCTGAAAATGACAAAGGGTTAGGGTTAGGGTTAGGGTTAGGGTTAGTAAATAATCACATAAAAGAGAAAACTAATATTATTATTTAGCATCGATTTCAAAGTTAATCGAATAATTAATTACCTGTATATTGGGATAGAATATGGTCTTAATCTCTGGAATGCTCCAGGAAAAGTATAAGAATAAATAAATAAATGGAGTTAGAAACTTAATCTAAAGACATAGAATTAATATGAAAGCCGACCCTAAGGAGAACTTACCTGACCAGAGAGCGTTGACTATTGTAACAGTTCTTTGCGGTAGTGCACCAAAGACCGATATGCAGTTCTTTGCGGTAGTGCACCAAAGACCGATATGTAACCATCAGTGTTTCACTTTGTCCTCGGAACACTGGAACGGGAAACTGGGTTAGATTGATGTTGTTCAGCAAAGTGCCGGACGACAATTACACATAATACACTAAAATTCAAACCCCAAGCATTACCAAAGAAGTGAAGAAAAAATTGAAAGTATAAGTGAAATTAGAAAAATCTGTTTTTTCCATCTTTGAAACCTAAAAAACAGGACAGAAAATAAGTGAAAGCGGTTTATTCCTTCATTGTTATAAGATTCCCGGAATAGAAATAGAGTGTGGATGGTATATACAAAGAAAGAAATTAAAAAGTTTAAAAGGTAAAACAAAATAGAAGTTAAAATTGATATTAGAAAATATCTGTTTTTTCAATCATGGAAACTGATAGGAAGAAATGCGTGAATTGACTGTAATTGGTTTTTATTTATGCAAGGCTTGAAGTTTTGGAGGGAAAAGATGAAAAGTAGAGTTTTTAGATAATTTTATTGAGAAAATTGTTATATTATTTAAAAATAGTAAAAATAATTCAAAATTCAAAATAAATTAAGAAAAAACTAACAATTTTTTTTGTTATGATGTCTATTATCGAAATTTTTTTTTAGGAATTGAAGTTTTTTCATTAATTTTTATCTTATCGTATCAAATTCAAATTTAAATTCGAATTCCAATTCAAACTTAATAGCTATAATTTTTTATAAAATTTACATAAAAACAAACCAATCGCTTACGATTGTTTTTGCCTTTTTTATGCACTAACGAGGTCAATAATACTGGATCTTATTATCCTTTAGCGCTATCATTTGTGATGGAAGATGGCACAAAACAACTACTCCACTGGCACAACTGTTTTTTATTGAAGATGTTACAAAACAACTCCACTGCTCAACATAGTCACGGTGAAAGAATTGCTTCGAAAACAATGTAAGGGGACGTTACTCAATTTGTAGATTTATTTAGAGAAATAGTGTCGTTCACCACACTTAATAATTCAATCAACGGGAATCATGTTCGTTTGGTCCTCAAAGTGAATATCTATTATAACATTTTCTTTAATGATTCAAAGGGAACACAAAAGCAAAAACAGTTCCACGTGGTTTATCTGGTTTATCGGCTTATAAACTTATTTTTTTGGACATTTACAATTTTCTGAGAGAAAATTAAGAGCAGGACTATATATTTGTAAAATTGTATACAAAAGTAATATGGGATATAATTGAGTTCAAGAGCATTATTACGAATATGTAAAATTAAACACAAAGCAAAATAGGATAGGATATAATGGTTTATGTAATTGTGTAGATGTTTTGTAGACCCTCTCTGGATGATTTTGGTTTTTGGACTGTCTTTTGTTGGAAGCTCTTGGTGTAATGCTATTTTTTATATCAAATTGGTTATCCCCATAAGCATTGCCCACACAATGTTGGCCTTATAAGCTATCAGCAGCATAGATTTTGTTTGCATTTTTTTGGATTAACAGTCGAGATAATCATGTATGCTTTATAAGCCCTCAGCAGGACAGTGTTTGTGTGCATCAGTTCTCATTGATTTTTGTTTTAACGGTCCGGATAATCACACTGGAAGTCCGGATAATCACACTGGAACGGGTATATATTCTCTCTTTATTTGGTTTTATTTTTGGATAAAAATTACGTAAATTTCCAACATAAGTATTATTTAAAAGAGAGAGTGAGATAAAAAAGGAAATGAATGAATATTCTCAACAGTGTGCTCTATCATATGTAAAAATAAATACCAGTTGTCGAAGGTTTGGTAATTATTGGTATTTGTTTATCTTTTGGCTGTTGGTATGTGTTGCTACCAGCAGAAATATGTCGATCCACAGAACTAATTGGGCTTGTATAATGATCCTAACTTCTTGGCATTTCCAGTTATATATATATAAAAGCTGATGAAAATTTAATGTGATATATTTATCTATATATATATATATATATATATTGTTTAAATGGTAATTTGAGTAATAACTTAAATTAATTGATTATTTTTTTTTTTTTGCTAATGCAAGAGTCGGACCTTCAATTTCATTAATCATCAACAAAAGAACATAAAATACAAGGGTTCCCGCATGGTCGTTGACCAAGAAGAGATCACATCAAAACCTGAAAACCGGGCTAAAAGTATAAACCTTCCTTCCTATAACCAAACCATACAATTCTCTCAAGAAAGAAGAGCGAGCAAGGAAACAGATCCGTAAAGAACAACATAGTCAACAATATAAAGGTTTCGTGTCCCCCCGTCTTCAAAACCCGCTGCACAAAGGCCAGAGTAAAAATTCAATAGAAACCCAGGACAACCCCTTCCCGCCAAATCCTACCCGCCAAAACCTAACATCCATTTGATCTCAACTATTGAAACTGACCGACCGATCCAACGGCTCTGAGCCATTTTGCTTTGGCAAGTAGTCTACCATTTACCAAAGGGACCCACAGACTTGCACGACCGATCCCCTTCGTTGATCTGCTTTGGAAAATCCAACGGTTGGTATTAATTTCGCAACCGCCTACCTTCGCGCATTTTATCGTGCGATGAGGGTGGTATTCCACACGCCCCCACCGCCACGTGGAGCATGTTGTATGGTATCGCTCCCAAATAGACAAAACCATTTTCCACTTTTGCGCGCCGCGATCACGAGAAACCGCTCGGGGTGTGGAATAGAATACCAGCCTGGAAAACCTTTGGCTTCGCGGCAACCAATGGACTCTGGCTTACGACCTGTCACTGTTTCAACCCTCCTTGACTCGATCATAGAAATTAGGATACGGAAGCCCCCATCAACACTATTGAAGCTTCCAACATAAGGACCCACTGAAATCTCTTTAATCCATCCTCCCCGCTCCAGATGCTCGGAAGAAAAATGTAAAACTGAATCTAAGAAATCATGAAACTTGCAAGGTCTTCCTCCCGATAGACCCTTGACGAGAATCGTTGTATGGAGCCTTGTATTCTGACCCCTTAACTGGCAGACCTGGAAGGTAACACCCAGCCAAGCCAACCTAGGTTTGCCTTGTCGCTCTTCAAAACTGCTCGACCGATCTAGACCATTTAACCAATCACAAAATCCCACAGTTGTCCAGAATGTCGCATCATCCGAGTTAACCATACTATAATGCGCGAAAAGGGTGGTTTTCCAATCCTTCCTCCGCCATGTGTGTGAAAATGTATGGGCTCGCTTCGAATTCTCTAAAACCACTTTCCCTTTCAAAGCTGTGCGATCATCAAAAAACCTTTTAGGAAGTGGTTTTTCTCTCCAAGACCCACAAAAACCCTGTTTCCGGCTACCGATGAAATTCCTATCAAGATTTCTCGTCTTTCTAGCCTGAACTTGCATTCCCTGGAGATCAATGCTAACACTCTTACCTCTACTCAGGTATCTATCACCCTTCGATGATCGACTCTTCTTCAAGGACCTGTAAGCTAGATTCTGAAAACACATGCAAAGGCTTCAAAAATAAGGGCTTGCTTCCAGGCCTCTATGTCTGAAGACTCTAATATCTTCCTCCTCTTGTTCACTGCATAGAGTTTTTAAACTACTTTGTCTCAACTCCTGCCATCCTATCGAAACATTGACATCTGTATTGCTAACCCCCTGATTGGCTAACAGGTCAGCCAGCTTGTTGGCCTTTCTGCGAACATGTTGGAAGGTGACTATGCACAAGTTATGTAGGTGATTTTGAATTCTCTGGAAAACCCTAATTAACTTCCAGTGCTTGGAGACTTTCTCCGGCGCTGATCCATTACTAATTCTTTTCACTGAGTTAATGACTATCTCTAAATCTACTTCCACAATCACATTGCAGCAGTACTCCTAACTTAGAAAATTAAGACAATGCTCCAAAGCCATGAGTTCAACCATATTATTGGTGGTTGTGCCGAGATGAAAATGGAAAATGAAGATGATACTTCCTTTATCATCCCTGAGTGCTCCCCCATACCCGGCCAACCCCGGATTTCCTTTAGCCACCCCATCAATATTAAATTTTAGATATCCAGCCGGGGGAGGATGCCAGAAATCCTGCTCCCTGTCCCTAACTGTAACCTTTCTGTTAAGACCCTAAAGAGAAAGTTCCTACAGCCCTAATTGTTTGAGAATATTTCTTTCCTGAATAGAGGGAGGATTAATATGGTGGCTGCAAACAATGGAGCCTATAGTCTCCTTAAGTTGTTTCAAAATCTTCTCAAACAGTACATGTGTGGGATTCTTCTCCTCCTTGAATATCCTTTTATTCCTCTCCTTCCAAACATTACATATGATAAAGCTTGGTGTAAGGGTCCATGCTGAGTTGATAATTTCATGCTCTGAGAAATTTCCTCTCCAGCTGATGAGGGTCTTGAAGATGCTTCCTTTGTCCCTGTCAGTTTGTTGAAAAATTTTAGCAAATATGTCCCATAATCAAGAGGTGAAATAGCAGTAATTAAGAAGATGTTCCATCATTTCTTCCTGCTGTTGACAGAGAGGGCATCTGGAAGGCCCTATAACACCTCTCTTCCTCATGTTATCCCAAGTCAGTATTTTTCTGTGATAAATCAATCAAAAGAAGAGTTTGATTTTCATCCACCCTTGGTGCCTCCAAAGTTTCTACCAGATTTTATCCAAAACCTGGGGATTCAGCTCCAGGAGAATACCTTTGGCTTCTTTGAGATTAAAGGTGCCCTCTTGATTCTTTCCCCATCTTAGTTGGTCTTGCCCTTCAAAAACTAAGATTTTCCTTTGTTCCACCATTTTTTTTAGCTCCTCTACTTTAATTTTCAAGAGGCTGTTATTTCTGCACTCCATATTCTTCCAAATTCTCCATTTCCCCATTGGCTGAGTGTTATCCCTGATGTCCATGACTTTAATTAAGCCTTGTGAATATGTCTCATGTTTAAGCTCGAGGAAGTTCTCGTTTAATTGTATTGGTTCCTGTTGCCATTTGTCTTCCCAAAAGAGAGCTTTATTCTCTTCTCTGATTTCCCAGAAACTATTTTCTTGAACTAATCTTCTATTTTCCCAAGGCTTGCTCCAGATGTGTGAGCCTTTGATGTTCCCTGACATTCTAATGAGATCGTTAGTTTGCCAGGATGTGGTATATTTTTCTTTCCAAATACTAGCCCATGAAGTCTTTGGGTTATGAACCTAGCACTACCAAAGTTTGGCCCCTAAAGCCTTGCTGAGTATTTCCTGATCGTCCAAGCCAAGCCCTCCATGGTCTTTGGGTCTACAAAGTTTCTCCCAAGACACTAAAGCCCATTTCTTATTATTTTCCTCCTTTCCCCAAAGGAAGTTTCTTTGAATTTTTCTCAGTTGCTGAAGGATTCCTTTCGGAGCTGCGAGCGCAGATAACATAAAGATAGGGATGGCTTGTAGAACAGCTTTAGTGAGCACCAACCTGCTTGCAATACTAAGATATCTGAAGGTCCATTTGCTGACTTTGTCCTGCAGCTTATTTATTAGGGGTTCCAAAATGCTTTTGAGCAATGGTTTATCTATTAGAGGGATACCCAAATATTTTGAGGGAAGGGAATCCCTTTGAAAGCCTAGAATTCTGGAAATATTCCTTTGGATTGCCAAGTTGGTATTAAAGAAAAAGATTTTTTATTTGGAAAGGTTTAGTTCCATACTTGTGGTCATGGCAAAAGCATTCAGAATATGTCTATAAGCTGATGCTTCTTTGACAGTAGGCATTCCTTGAAGCATTGTGTCATCTACAAATTGTTGATGAGTTAGAGCTTGACCATTCTCAGAAAGTAGAAGGCCTTTAATCTTGCCTACGGCTTTAGCTTGTTTGATGGCCCTGCCAAGTCCTTCCATCATAAGAATGAAAAGA
Organism: Pinus tabuliformis; assembly: GCA_031772625.1. NCBI lineage: Eukaryota > Viridiplantae > Streptophyta > Pinopsida > Pinales > Pinaceae > Pinus > Pinus tabuliformis. The sequence goes on from CM062815.1 coordinate 785,427,356, forward strand.
AAAGGAGAGAGTGGGTCTCCCTATCTGAGGCCTCTGGAAGGACTGAAAATCTTAGAGGGAGAGCCATTCACCAAAATAGAGAAGTTGAAGGAGGTGACAAGGGCCATTACCCATCTGATCCATTTATGATTAAAGCCAAAGGCAATAAGAACCCTTTTCATATAGGTCCAGTTTACTTTGTCATACGCTTTGGCTATATCTAATTGCATGATCATGCCAGCCTTCTTTTTTCTTTTTAGCGAGTGAACTACCTCATGAGCTTGAATGATGTTGTCTAAAATTTGTCTACCTTCCACATATCCTGATTGTTCCCCTGAAAGTAGAATAGGAAGCAAAGGCTTAAGTTTGTTTGCCACTACTTTGGATATAATTTTGTAGACCACATTGCACAGAGCGATTAGTCTGAACTTATCCGGAGTTTGAGCATCCTCCTGCTTAGGTATAAGGGAGATAAATGAGGTATTCAACACTTTCAAGATGGTACTATTCACTCTGGAATCCTCCACCACATTCAAGATATCTTGTTTAACAATACTCCAGCATGCCTTGAAAAAGTCCACATTGAACCCATCTAGGCCTGGTGCTTTTCCATTCTGCATTTCTTTGAGGGTATCGTCTATCTCCTTTTCAGAAACTGGTCTGTTTAGATTAAAATTATCCTCTCTGGATACCATCTTTGGTATATTTCTAGTTATCTCCCGAATAAACTGTTCTCTGTACAAGTTATTTTCCTAAGTGATGCTTCGAAAGTGTTGCACTAACTCCGCTTCAATATTCTCATGAGATGTAAGAATATCCCTTTTTTTTTTTTGATTTAAGATATTCTGTTATGCATTCTATTTGCGATAGTGGACCTGTGAAAAAACTTCGTATTACGCTCCCCTTCCTTTAGCCATTGGACTCTAGATTTTTGTTTCCAGAAGATTTTCTCCTATTTGCACGGATTGTCCCACTCATGTTGATATTTATCAACTTGATTGCTTTTGTCTTTATCAAATCCTTCCTTGATTAGAGCCTGGTTGAGTTCCTTAATTTTATTTTCAATTGATTTTTTCTCTGCAAAAATATTTCCAAATTCATTTGTATTCCAATCTTTTAGTTTGAGTTTGATACGCTTTAATCTTTTATGCAGAAGCAACATTCTTGTTCCTTGAATATGTAAGTCTTCTGTCCACCAATTTTTGATATTGTTGAAGAAATCTGCATGGGAGAGCTAAATATTTTCAAACCTGAATGGTCTGTTTCTGAGAATGTCCATACCTTTGATCTCCATGTGAACCGGCTAGTGATCTGAGCCTCTGAAGGGGAGAACTTCAGCTATTATTTCCTTATTTGCCAACATCAGATTCTCAGAGGTCAGGAATATGTCTAACTTGGAGGCTACTTGAGATTCGCCACCTCTTTTATTATTCCAAGTAAAGAGGCTAGTACTCATTTCAGCCTCTACTAGGTTCATCTTGTCTATAAAGGTTTGAAATTCCAATGAATCTTTACTGAGGATCCTCATTCCTCCTTTTTTCTCAGAAAAAGATTTGATCATATTGAAGTCCCCTCCCATGATCCAAGGTATTCCTATATGTCTGCCCCTGAGATCCTCCAGTGAATCTAGGAACTTGAGTTTATCATCAATTCTTTGAGGACCAGAAACAATGGTTACTAGATAGTGGTGCTTGTATCCCTCCGGTTGGATGACAACTGATAAATAATTCTTGGTAGCCTCAACATCTATAACACTTAATTTGTGAGGGTTCCAAAGAGTGAGGTCCCCCTCGCAGCATCCTCTGCTTTAACTTCTAAAAACTTGAATCTACTGAGCCATTTACTGTGGATTTGTCTGATTTTTTGAATGGAACTTTTTGTTTCTTGGATAAAGATAATGTCCGGCATTTCTTGCTTCATTCTATTGCTGAGTATTCTTTGCTTTCTTTTACTCCCTAGACCTCTAATGTTCCAAGAAATAAACTTCATAATTAAAGATTTGTGAAGGAGAAGCTAGCAAGATCTTTCATCTTACCTGATTCTATCATTAGCTTGCCACACTCCATCAAAAGTTCATTCTACTTTTTCCTACCTCTTTTTTTACCTGGGTTTCTTGTTGCTAGTCCCGGGATTGCTTTTAGCACCTTCACTCCTCTATTTTCCTATTTCTCTGATTTTTTTTCCTTTTCTCAATGCATTAGATGGTGTTTTCCATAAAAACAACTATTGGATTTTGTTAAAGTTCTTCTTGGGTACCGAATTCACTCCTCTCGTGGTTACCCGGAACAAGAACACTTCCAGAAGTAGGTTTTCTTTATCAAGTATCTCCTGTAACTCATGGTCTTCCAGATCCATCTCACTCGGGGTCATATCCTGATCCATCTCAGGTTCTATTTCACTCATAATGGTTTCTGTCTGTTGCCCAGTTCTTTGATTTTGGTCTTCTTCATATTCTGTTCTCTTTTCTCCAGCCTTTCCTTTTTTTGCTTGATATTCCTTTTAGGTTTCTTCCTCTTCCTCTAGAACTTGGAACTTGTTTTGGCTACCTATAAGTTCTTCATCATGATGTTTCTTTGTTCCTTTCTTGCTTCCTTTTCCTCGATAGACCACTTTCTGAAAGTTGTATGTTTCCTTCATTGTATTTGCCTTACTCTTATTTCCTACTTTCCCTTGTGCACAGTCTCTAAATAGATGTTCGTGCTCATGACATCTATGGCATCTGAAGGGAATATGCTCGTAGTCTAATGTTTTCACCCATTCTTCATCAAAGACTTCTAGGATCACTTCATCTGGTAAGGCTCTTGATAGATCAATTTCCAAACATATTCTAGCAAATGAAGTGTATTTCCCTCTTCTTGTGGCTTCGGAAATTTTGACAAAGCGTCCTAATTTGTTTCCTATGGCCATTAACGATTCATTTTTCCAGTAATCAAGAGGTAAGGAATAAAGTCTTACCCAGACCGGTACCGAGGTAAAAGTTTCCCGCTCCGGGACAAAATTCATAATCCATGGCCTCATGTAGAGTCCAGCTGCCGCAAAGAAGTAGGGTCCACCTTCAAAGACTTTGTCCTTGTCTTCAATATTCGTGAATAGCACCATAAAGAAACCCTTTGACCCAGGATGAAGGTTTATGCTCCCTTTAGGTTTCCAATGATATTTGATCCAAGTTTGTAAAGCTTTTTCAGTGGGCCATAGTCCCATGAACTTACAGATAATAGCATATGTCCGCATGTGGTCCCTATATGCCTGCAGGGCAGGATCATTTAAAACAACTCTAGGAGTGATTTCAGCTTTGGGTTTGTAGGGTCCCTTTTGTTTCTTCTCTTTAGTGTCCTATTTTTTGTCTTCTCCCTCTTTGTCCTTTGTGTAGTTGATTCCCTCGGAATTTCCTCCTGTTGTCTCCTCTTCCATGATTTCTTTTCCTCCTCCCGAAGTTCCTTTAGTAGTTTCTAGAGGTTTCTTACCTCTGCTAGCCAGGACTTCCTTGAAGGAGGGAGGAGCTCTCCCTCCTCTGTGACCCTCCATGGGAAGCGCTGTCTGCTATTCGCTAAAACCCCAGCCACGCGCAGTCCCTGTTCCTTTTGCTCCTGTTTCGCTCCTGTAATCTACTCCATTAATTGATTATTTTTATTAAGATATATTTATTTTTAATCTTTTAACTACTAACTTAATAATAGTAGAATATTATTTTAACTTAAATTAAATTTATTTATTATTTTTATTAACATTTATTTATTTTTAGTGTTTTAACTATTAACATAATAATAGTATAATATTCTTTCAACATTATTGTAAATTTTATGCTAAAATTTAATTATAATATAGTTATAAAAATATTATTTTAAAAAATTTAAATATAAATAAATTATAAAATTTAATTAATTTTTTATTTTTTTAAATATAAAAGATAACATCCTTTTAAATTAAAATATAAATAAATGTAATATGCAACATTGCTATTTAGTATTTCTTATATAAAAAGTAGTGAATAAAAAATGTGATCATATAATTTAGTTATATTAAGTGTATGATTTAATCTCCAAAATTTTGATGGAGGGGTAATAAAATTGCTATTTATCTATTGTTGCATGATAATATAGTTTTATGAAAAAAATTAGCAACAATTAAATAATTTATTATGATTAATAAAATACATTAATGGAATAAGGTGAAAAACATTGTTATTAAAAAACAAATCTTATTTGAAAGAATACAACCATTAAACAAGAAATGTTTATAGGTTGATAAATATTTATTATTAAAAATAATTATGATAATGAATGGAAAGAAAATTTAAGGTGTTCAAAAGTACTCGAAACTTTTACAAGAGCAGAGATCTCGACAACTTGAATTAAACACAACTTGAATCACTTAAAATCGATATCGTATGCTCCCGATATTGTCTTCTGATCGTTTTCCCAAATAAGTAAAAAAATTATAGGTTTGAGAGGCCAATGTACCACTTAAAGTCATTATCGTATGCTCATGATATCGTGTCTTGATAGTTTTCGTACATAAAATAATATTCCTACATCAAATACTAACTAGCAATAAATTTGATTTATAAAAGGATGTGCTTTCAGATGACAGAATGTTTTTAGATTGTTAGAAAATGTGAGAGTTGATTGAGTTATTTTTCATTAGTTACTTGACACATATAGAGTAGATGCGAAGTAGATTTGAGGAGAAGAAGAAGAAGAGACGGAGATGGAGGTATGGAGAGTTATAGACCAAGTAAACTAGCATGTTATTTCTTGTATGTGTGAGTGGATTGTAATCTCCTTTCAAGTTGTAGATTCAAAAATAATAGGTTGGAACTTTTTGAGGTAGGAGCCTCTTGTGGATTGTAGCCTATAGAAAATTTAGGGGAGTAGGAGATTCCTTGCAACTAGAAGTTTGCGAAAGAAATTGAGGTAGCAACCTCTTGTAGGTTGGAGACTACAAAAAATCTCACTTAGAACAAGCATTAGGAGTTGGTGTTTGCATCACAACAATAACAAATCCATGTTTTTCTCCATTTATGGGTTTCCTCTTAGATGTGTTGATTTTGTGTGCTCACTTTTATGATGTGTTTTACATGTTGAATGTTGGTTATATACTAAATCTGTTGTTCTTAATGTGTATTTTGCTCCTTTAATAGTTTAGTTAATCATTGAAAAGAAATCATAATTAAATTTCTATGAATGTACTAAATTGATTTCCAACACAATGTGAAGCTCATGGAGAATTATATCATCCAAAATTCAATCTTCCATCTTTCTTCTATTACTCTATAGCCATTTGCTTTCATGCATCCTTGCTAATGTTATGTTAGTGTTTGCTAAAATACATAAACATAAATAAGGTTTACTAATACTTGTGGATGCTAGACTCTCTTCAAGTAGTGGCTTGAAAAAGAATAGGTTAAACTTTGTTGAGGTAGGATCCCCTTGTGGGTTGTAGGCTACAAAAAAATTATGGGAACAAGAGCTTCCTTGCAAGTTGAATCTTGCAAAAGAAATTGAGGTAGTAACCTCTTGTAGGTTGGAGCTTACAAAAAATCTCATGTAAAAGAGGAAGTAGGAACTTTTCTTTGCATGACAACAGCAAGAATTCATTGTTATCTCTTTTTATGGGTTTCCACTTATATGTGATGATTTTGTGTGATGACCTTTATGTTGTGATTTACATGTTAAATGTTGGTTATATATTAAAAATGTTGTTCATAAAATGTATGCTTCTCATTTAATAATTTGTTAGTCATTAAAAATTAATTACATACCCCGCTAATATTCTACCTAGGTTTGCTTTCATGATATCCAATTAATATTCTACTAGTATTCACTACAACATAGACAAAAAGACAATCAAAACATATCTGCTTTACTTATCAAACTTATAATGCACACTAATTGGTACTTGTCTATATATAATATTTCTATATTATAAAATAATTTACAAATCTTTTACATTTTTATATTGCAAAATAATTTACAATTTTTTCACTTAAAATCTTATTAGAAAATTTTACAATTTTTACAGTACGAGTAATGATAAAATTAAAAGACGCGAAGGAACGTTGGGAGGAATGTGGGACAAGCTAAAGCTGACACACGATGTCAGGCCCGGCCAGCAAATTTCTTCTCAATGTAAAACTAAACATTGAAAAGCCACAGCATTACGTGCTTAGTGAATACGCTAGTCTTCGTAATGGGACTTGTGTGGCATGAGATCCGAAGAGATGACCATGTGCAATATTCTTTTCAATATGGTCAATTTCAAGATTTAAAATATTTGTTTATTTATGATGTGCATTTTAAAATGAAAGTAATGCCTTTTAATTTTAAAAAACTTTATATATATAGATATATATTAATTAATTAAGAAATAACATTTAGATTGATTATTTTTATTTTTTTGGGGGGAGCGGAAATGCGGGAGAGCGAAATCGTGAGAACGATACAGCGATACACAGGAACGCGCAGGTCGCTCCAGACGGAGCGCAGCAAAGGAGGGAGTGGAAGCTCCACTCCCTCCTACAAGGAAGCAACTAGCGGTAAAGGCAAGGCATCAGTGGGTAAATTCAGAGGCTTTGGAGAAGAAGGGAAAAAAAATAATGAGAAGGAGTCAGATGGGGCCAGGTCAAAGGAAAATAGTAGCACAAAGGACAAAGAGGAAGAAGATAAAAGCCAGGGAACAAGGGACAAAAACCAAAAGGGACAGTGTAGACCTAAAACGGAGACTATTCCGAGGGTTGTGTTGAATGATCCTGCTCTGCAGGAGCACAGGGACCATATGGGGACGTACGCCATAATCTGCAAATTCATGGGGATTTGGCCCTCTGAAAAGGCCTTACAGACATGGATCAAATACCACTGGAAACCCAAAGGCAGTATTGAACTCCATTTTGGATCAAAGGAGTTTTTTATTGTGGTATTTACTAACATTGAGGATAAAGATAGAATACTTGAAGGAGGACCCTACTTCTTTGCAGCAACAAGCCTCTATATGAGGACGTGGAAAATGAACTTTGTTCTAGAAAGGGAGACATTCTCCTCAGTCCCTATATGGATAAGGCTCTATTCCCTACCTCTTGATTATTGGCAACATGGGTCACTTGCTGCCATTGGAAATAAGCTAGGGCGCTTTGTGAAAGCTTCGGAAGCCACTAAAAGTGGAAAATATAATTCCTATGCTAGGATTTGTGTAGAAATGGATCTATCAGGCGCTCTCCCGGATAAATTAATCCTAGAAGTTTTTGATGAGGAATGGGTCCAAATGGTGGATTATGAGCACATCCCGTTCAGATGTCGTAGATGCCACGAACATGGGCACCTGATTAGAGACTGCCCTCTTAGTAAAGAAGACAATAAAGGAGAACCTAGAACTGTGAAGGATACTGAAAGCTTTTAAAGAGTGTTTAATAAAGGAAAAGGGGGTAGAAAAGAATCAAGGAAACAACGCAGCATTGGGCAGAAGGACAACATGAATAGGTTTCAAATACTGGAAGAAAAGGAAGAAACAACAAGTGAAGACCAAGCAATGGAGGACAGACCTAAGGAAAAAGAGATGGAGGAAAAATATCATACAACAGAAGAGACTAGTAACAGGAAAGAAACTATGAACAGTGAGGCTGAAGCAAAAATGGATTTGGAAATGAACCAAAGTGAAACAGATCTGGAAGAGCATGAACTACAAGAAATTCTAGAAAATCAACATCTAGATCTGGAAGGGTTCTTGATGCAGGGAACCACGAGAGGGTTGGATTCACTACCCCAAGAGGACTGCAACAGAATACAACAGTTGTTTTTATGGAAGAATCAAGAAGGAGAGCTAGAAACACGAACAACCACTGACAAACTGGAGAACAAAGGAGTGAAAACAATGAAACCATCCCTGGGAGTAGCTCCTAGAAACACGAGTAAGAAGAGAGGCCGGAAAAAGCAGAAGGAACTGTTGATGGAATGCGGAAAGCTAATGATAGATTCAGGTAAGATGAAAGACCTAACCAGTTACTCCTTTACAAGTCTTTAATAATGAAATTTACATCTTGGAATATCAGAGGTCTAGGAAGTAGAAGAAAACAAAGAATGCTTAGTCATAGGATGAAACAAGAAATGTCGGACATGATTTTCATACAGGAAACGAAATGTTCCATTCAGAGGATAAGACTCATACACAGTAAATGGATCATTAGATACGAGTTTCTAAAGGTGAAAGCAGAGAACACAACGGGGGGTATTCTTACTCTTTGGAATCCCCAAAGGATTAGCATCATGGATGCAGAGGCATCAAGAAACTATCTATCAGTGGTCATTCAACCTGTCGGGGTTTCGGAAACCTTTCTGGTAACAAATGTTTATGGTCCTCAAAAATTAGAGGACAAACTCAAATTATTAGAAGCCCTTAGTGATCTCAGGAGGAAACAAAATGGAATGCCTTGGATCTTGGGCAAAGATTTTAACATGATCAAATCTCTCTCAGAAGAAAAAGGAGGTACCAGAGTTCTTAATAAAGACTCCTTCGCGTTTCGATCATTTTCAGACAATATGAATTTGGTTGAGTCAGATTCAAGCAAAGGCCTTTTTATTTGGAACTATAAAAGAGGAGGAGAGGCGCTCGTAGCGTCTAAGTTAGACAGGTTGATGATATCGGAGGAATTAATGATGCTAAATAATGAACTCACAGCCAGAGTGCTTCCTTTTGGAGGTTCAGACCATTGGCCGGTTTAGTTAGAAATCAAGGGTATTGATGCTCCCAGGAATAGACCATTCAGATTTGAAAACATCTGGCTCTCCCACCTGGAATTCATCAGCAACATCGAGAAATGGTGGACGGAAGACTTGCAAATACAAGGATCTAGAATGTACATTCTTCATCAAAGATAAAGGCATATTAAATTTAGACTAAAGGATTGGAACCAGAAGGATTTTGGTAACATTTTTTAGGAAAAGCAATTGGTGGAAATTAAAATCCAAGAACTCAACAAGGCTCTAATTAACAATGGATTTGACAAAGTCAAAAGTGAGCGGGCTGATAAATATCATCTTGTTTGGGAATTTTATGCAAACAAGAGGAAATATTTTGGAGACAGAAATCCAGAATCCAATGGCTCAAGGAAGAAGAACAGAACACCAGATTTTTTCACAGATCCACTATGGCCAACAGAGCTCACAACAGAATCTCCATGATTAAAAATGAGAGAGGGGAAATTCAAACCACTCATAAAGACATTGAAGTCGTGCTGGTCCAAAATTTCAGGAATATCACTAAGGAAAACACTCCAGATAGAGATCAACCCATAAGAGGAATCACAGAGCATATCCCCAAATTGGTATCCAGAGAGGAAAATTTTAACCTCAATAAACCAATTGAGGAGGAGGAGGTCAACAAGGTTCTCAAAGAAATGCAGAATGGAAAAGCACCAGGTCCCGATGGATTCAATGTGGATTTTTTTAAGCATGTTGACATATTGTTAAAGAGCACATTGGGGCTATTGTTGAGGATTCTAGGAAAAGCAAGACCATCCTAAAAGCTCTCAACACCACCTTTCTTTCCCTTATTCCCAAACAAGATAGGGCTCAAGCCGCAGATAAGTACAGGCCCATTACGTTATGTAATGTGGTCTACAAGATAATATCTAAAGTAGTGGCTAATAGACTCAAACCTCTCCTACCCTCGCTTGGGTCCGAGGAACAGTCAGGTTATGTGGTGGGAAGAGAAATTCTATACAACATTATTCAAGCTCATGAGGTGGTGCACACACTTACCAACAAAAAACAGGTAGGGATGTTAATTCAACTGGACATTGCCAAGGTGTATGACAAGGTGAATTGGAATTATATCAAAAAGGTTCTCCACGCCTTTAGGTTCGACCACAACTGGGTCAGATGGGTTATGGCGCTGGTGTCCTCCTCCAGCTTTTACATTCTAGTCAATGGATTCCCCTCGGAAATCTTTAGTCCCTCTAGAGGCCTCAGGTAGGGAGACCCTCTCTCCCTTCCTCTTTATTCTTATGATGGAAGGGCTCGGGTGATCGATTAAGCATGCCAAAGATATGGGTAAACTTAGGGGTCTTCAAATTTTCGAGAACGATTATGTGCTAACTCATCAAAGAAGACCCCTAATAAAACCTGAAATAATGTATTTTTTTTTTAAATAGTGATTTTGAATATTTATGAAGAGTTGTAATGCTTTGAATGAGTTTTTAGGTTATACATAAACGAGCTCAATAATACTGGCTCAAGGATTTGAAACACACAGTCAAGGAAGCCAAAGCTTTTAAACAAATCTTGAATGACTTTGCTATGGCCGCTGGTACAGAAGTAAGCCTTGACAAATCAAAAGTTCTCATTTTTAACACTAACATTGCTATTCAGAGAAATCTTACTAGAATATTAGGGTTCCAAAGGGATCAGTTACCCTCTAAGTACCTCGGAATGCCCCTTATAGACAATCCTCTAAGTAGGGGAGTGTGGGAGCTGGTCATTAACAAACTTTAGGATAACGTCAGGAAATGGACATGCAGATCTTTAAATTTAGTAGCGTGCCTTATGCTCACAAAATCTATCCTGCAGGCCATACCCATTTTCATAATGTTTATTCTTCCTTATCCTAAAGGAGTTTCACAACAAATCAAGAACATTCAAAGAGATTTTCTTTGGGGCAAAGGGGAAGAGAAGAAGAAGTGGGCTTTGGTATCCTGGGACAAGCTATGAAAACCTAAGGCCCATGGTGGATTGGGGCTTCATGACCCCGAAACCCTCAGCAAAGTTGCGGGTGCAAAGCTTTGGTGGAAGTGGCTCAAGGAGTCAGCAACCCCATGGGCCAAGCTTTGGAAATAAAAATATGCAAGAAATTGGCAAGAAAGTGATCATATTCGAATGTCTGGGCTTATCAAGGGCTCCCACTTATGGAATCTTTCTTGGGAAAATAGAGGTGTTGTCTAGCAGCGCAACTTCTTGGAGATCCGAGATGGGAACCTAGCAAGATTCTGGGATGGCAACTAGAAGCAAGAACCAAACCTGTTTAGGAAAGAACTAACTGATCTCAAGAATGACACTGACAACAAAGGCTTATGCATGCTAAGTGACTTCTGGGAGCAGGTAAGAAACAATTGCAAATGGAGAATATGGAAGGATCTAGGCTACAGGGAAGAGAGCCCTTTGAAATCTCACACAAACTCTCTTGCTATGGACTTGGAAAAAAGGAAAATTTTGGTTTCATCCTCGCCTGACCAACTGAGATGGGGAAGAAAGACATAAGGTAAATTTAACCTAAAAGAAGCCAAACAATTATCTATAGGGTTCGATTATCAAAACCCTGATAAGGAATGGAAGAACCTCTGACAGCACCTGCATTGGATGAAAATAAAGCTATTCATGTGGTTAGTTCAACAAAGGAAAATTCTAACATGGGAAAATCTTCTGAAGAAAGGTTTTGTTGGCCCCTCCAAATGCTATATGTGTGGCACACAAGAGGAGATGATGGAACACTTACTCAACCTTCGCCCCTTCACCTCAACATTGTGGGATTGGGTGGCCTTAGTCTTCAGGCAAACTGACAGGTATGGCCTCAATATTACTAACACGTTGAGGAATTGGATAAGGAACTTCTCAAGAAATGAACTCATTAACAATGCTTGGACTCTCATTCTAGGCTTCTTAATCTGGGATGTCTGGAAAGAATGAAATGGTAGGATTTTGAAGGGAAAAACTGGCTCAACCCAAAACACTATTGCACAGATATTAAGATAGCTCAAAGACACTATTGGTGCCACGTTAGGCATACCTCTTAAGAACTAGACTCTACCCCGGGACACTCGTATATTGCTGTCATTGGGTCTCCATTCGCTATTTCCCCAGAGCGTACACAAGGATGTGAGCCAGATAAATATTGGTGGAGACTTTTGGTAACCTCCTCCTCATGGTTTCTTCAAAATTAACATAGATGGAGCATCTAAAGGAAACCCAGGGATGGTTGGTTTTAGCAGGGTCATAAAAGATTAGTAGGGGTGCATAGAGGACATCTTTCATAGTCATATGGGAATTGCCACAAATAACATGGCAGACCTCATGGCCTTAGAGCAGTGCTTGGAAATACTAATTGAGTCAAATACTCATAATGCCATCATTGAAGTAGACTCGGAATTGGTTATTAATGCAGCCATGAAGATCTGCAATGGAAAAGCACCTAGAACAGTATCAAAACATTGGCAACTTTTGCAGGTCTTTCAGCGTATTAATTCCCACCTTCAAACCCTAAGAACGACTAGCTTTTTTCATGTGTGAAGAAGAGCCAATATGCTAGATGATCGTCTGGCGAATGAAGGAGTGTTCTACAAAGAAATTTATAGCAGGCATGCATGGGACTCGACACCCTTGGGGAAATTGCACGAGGATTGTCAAAGACAGGTGGACAAAGACATGGAAAACTTCCAAACTGTTAGAACTGAACAAGAAGGAAGACTAGAGGAAGCAGGAGAAAGCGAAAGTGGAAGCTTTTTCAACTGTTAATTTTCAAAAAAGAAGAAAAGGAAAAAAAATGGGGGGAAGATAAACGTTTTCCACAGGGGAGAGGCTTTTGGTAAATAGTAGGTCTCTTCGTTAGTCGTCGGCCATGGATCTTGACAGCCTGCGAAATCTAATGGCCATCGGGGGGAAAAGAAATTGAAGGTCAACCACCAAGGTAGACTTGATGCTCTTTAGTCTATCGGTTTATAATCCTCATCGGGTCCAAAAAGGTAGTTATATGTCATACAGGTTTCAACTCTGATATCTCTGAGGACCATCAGATCAATCCTCAGGATCTACAAGCAATCGGAGCTTAAGTTTCAAAACAGACCTGAAATTTTATAAACCAATGGCTCACATTCATTTCAGGTCTGTGAACCAGGTAAAAGGGGCACAGTTTGCCAAGGTGAGAGTGTTTGTGATCGTCAGATCACACGAAATCTTAGATGGTTTCGGGTGTGTTTCGGGTTATGGATTTGGTTACCCTTGATAGGGTTAGCCCTTGTTGATCCTTACTTTGTAAAGCCATGTAACATATGTAATCTTTCCTGCGATTAATAGAAGGGTCCACTCTTATTTGATCAAAAAAGAAATTAACAATAAATAAATAAATAAATATTATAAAAACTTAGGAATACAAGGTAGGGATCAAACATCTTTTAATACTCTGACCATTGTCTCTATTCAGATTGATAGGCCTCCTTTCAATTTTCAAGGCCACCCTAAACTTAGGGTGATGAAAATGATCAATCCTTGCAGTGATCCTCACCTCTTCAATGCAGATGTGATGTTTCATATTTTCTGCATGTTCTGTTGAAGCGGAGCAGTGGGACCATCCATGTTTGATGTCAACTATGTGCTCATGACTCGTCTAATTAATTGAGTGGTCAGTTTCACCAATGTATGAAGTCCCATTTGAGTAAGGGATGACACAAACACCTCTCCGATATTTAGGCTTCACAGGGTCCTTCACTGATCTTACAGAGCTTTCGATAGTTCTTAGGGGCCTAAATATCGAAGGAACCTTATGCTTCTCTAGGAGCTTGGAAATATTATCTATGGTTGATGGATAAACGTAAGATGCACCCCTAAAAACCGATCATTAGTTTTGAAGGTGAATTTTATGAATAAACTTATGGTGTTTCCATGGGTTGCCCCCTTTCCCCAGTAGTGGATAATTTTTTTATGGAGGAATTTGAATTTAAGGCCTTGTCCTCATATCTATTCTAGCCTATGATTTGGAAAATGGTTTGTGGATGACACTTGTGTCATCTGGTCTCATGGTCGGGAAAAGTTGGAGCTCGGTTTCCAACATCTTAACAATCAATCTAGCTCAATAAAGTTTACTATGGAATGTGAAATCAATGGAATCCTCTCTTTCTTCAAAGTTCTTATCTCAAAGAGAGATGACGGTTCTTTCTCCCACCAGGTTTTTTGGAAGAAAACTCACACCGAACAATATCTTCATGTGAATTCACATCATTTCCCCCCTCAAAAGCTAGGTGTCTCAACACCTTAGTCACTATGGCATTAGAAGTTTGTAATGAAAACCACCCCAATGATGAAAAAACCCATCTCCATATTATTTTTAATAAGAATGGTTATAGTAAGTGCTAATGTCTTAGAGACTTCCTTAAGACTGAAAAACATCCTAGGATTAAAAAAAGTTCATAAAGGTTGGTTTTCAGGGGCGCATCTTCCATTTTTCCAAGGAACCACAAATAATATTGCTAAGATCTTAGAGAAGCATAAGGTTCCTTTGACATTTAGGCCCCTAAACACTATCCGAAGCTCCCTAAGATCAGTGAAGGACCCTGTGAACCCTAAAGATAGGAAATGTGTTTATGTCATTTGCTGCTCCTATATGACTCTGTACATTGGTGGAACTGGCCACTCAATTAATCAGAGGATTCATGAGCACACAACTGACATCAAACATAGAAGGCTAAATATGTGAAAAACACAAAACATCACATATGCATTGAGGATGCTGGGGTCATTTCAAGGATTGATCATTTTCATCACTGTAAGTTTAGATAGGCCTTGGAAATTGAAAGGAGGCCTATGAACAATAGAAACAAGGGTTGGAGTGTTAGCAGGTGTTGGATCCATACCTTGTATTCCTAAGATTTTATAATATTTATTTATATTAATATGAATTCTATTATTATTATTATTATTAATCATAATTTCTCGTATTACCTTATTTTGTAATTATTTACTATTTTTTTTCTTATTTGTCCATATATTTTATCTTTTGGATTTAAATAAGGAGTTGTCTTTACTGGGACTTTTTCGACTTTCTGGTATCTCGGTGGAACAAATTGAGGTAAAATCTTGTTTTGTGTTATCTAAACTATGTTTTTCACTGTATGTATGGATTCAGCACCCGGAAACCGCTAAGGCACTGGGCACTTGGATTGGGCACTTGTGATTTCAATAAATTACTGCCTAGATAAATTAGACTTGGAAAAACCCACTCAAAAAGTTTCCCAAAAGTTGCACTAAAGACAACTAGTCTAAATAATAAAATTCAGTAAATTCATTATTTTATTTTATGTTTTCATTTTCTTATTATTTTTAGTTTTATTATTTAGAATAGTTAAATTTCACTATATAATTTTTGTTTCGTTTACTTAATTATATATTTATTTAATTTTTTCATTTTCTTATTAATTTTTTCATTTTCTTATTACTATTTTTCAATTTTATTGTTTAGAATAATTAAGTTTCACCTTGTTTTGATTAAAATAATAATATTAATAAAATAAGTTCGCCTGAACTGGGGCAAACCGATCCGTGAAATTCGCTGATTGGGTTCGGCCGCCGAAATTCAATCCGATTCGTAGTATTAAGGGTTAATCGTGGGGTTAATGCAGTTTGTTAATTTTGTGTTCCATCCGATTCGTAGCATTAAGAGTTAATTATGGGGTTAATGCAGTTTGTTAGTTTTGTGTTACAGGATACTTCTGAACATATATGGAAAATCTGAAAATGACAAAGGGTTAGGGTTAATAAACAATCACATAAAAGAGAAAAGTAATATTATTATTTAGCATCGATTTCAAGTTAATCGAATTATTACCTTTATATTGGGATAGAATATGGTCTTAATCTCTGGAATGCTCCAGGAAAAGTATAAGAATAAATAAATAAATGCAGTTCGAAACTTAAGCTAAAGACACAGAATTAATACGAAACCCGACCTTAAGGAGAACGTACCTGACCACAGAGCGTTGACTATTGTAACAGTTCTCTGCGGTAGTGCACCAAAGACCGATATGCAGTTCTTTGCGGTAGTGCACCAAAGACAGATATGTAACCATCAGTGTTTCACTTTGTTCTCGGAACACTGGACCGGGAAACTGGGTGAGATTGATGTTGTTTAGCAAAGGGCCGGACGACAATTACACATAATACACTAAAATTCAAACCTCAAGCATTACCAAAGAAGTGAAGAAAAAATTGAAAATGTAAGTGAAATTAGAAAAATCTGTTTTTTCCATCTTTGAAACCTAAAAAACAGGACAGAAAATAAGTGAAAGTGGTTTATTCTTTCATTGTTATAAGATTCCCTGAATAGAAATAGAGTGTGGATGGTATATACAAAGAAAGAAATTAAAAAGTTTAAAAGGTAAAACAAAATAGAAGTTAAAATTGATATTAGAAAATATCTGTTTTTTCAATCATGGAAACTGATATGAGGAAATGTGTGAAGTGACTGTAATTGGTTTTTATTTATGCAAGGCTTGAAGTTTTGGAGGGAAAAGATGAATAGTAGAGTTTTTAGATAATTTTATTGATATGATTGTTATATTATTTAAAATTAGTAAAAATAATTCAAAATTCAAAATAAATTGAAAAAAACTAGCAAATTTTTTGTTATGATATCTATTATCCAATTTTTTTTCAGGAATTGAAGTTTTTCATTAATTTTTATCATATCATATCAAATTCAAATTTAAACTCGAATTCCAATTCAAACTTAATAACTATAATTTTTTATAAAATTTACATAAAAACAAACCAATCGCTTACGATTGTTAAATTTACATAAAAACAAACCAATCGCTTATGATTGTTTTTTGCCTTTTTATTCACTAACGAGGTCAATAATACTGGATCTTATTATCCTTTAGCGCTATCATTTGTGATGGAAGATGGCACAAAACAACAACTCCACTGGCACAACTGTTTTTTATTGAAGATGTTAGAAAACAACTCCACTGCTCAACATAGTCACGATGAAAGAATTGCTTCGAAAACAATGTAAGGGGACGCTACTCAATTTGTAGATTTATTTAGAGAAATAGTGTCGTTCACCACACTTAATAATTCAATCAACGGGAATCATGTTCGTTTGGTCCTCAAAGTGGATATCTATTATAACATTTTTTTTTATCATTTAAAGTGAACACAAAAGTAAAAACAGTTCCACGTGGTTTATCTGGTTTATCGGCTTATAAACTTTTTTTTTTGACATTTACAATTTTCTGAGAGAAAATTAAGAGCAGGACTATATATTTGTAAAATTGTATACAAAAGTAATATGGGATATAATTGAGTTCAAGAGCATTATGAATATGTAAAATTAAACACAAAGCAAAATATGATAGGATATGATTGTTTATATAACTGTGTAAATGTTTTGTAGACCCTCTCTGGATGATTTTGGTTTTTGGACTGTCTTTTGTTGAAAGCTCTTGGTGTAATGCTATTTTTTATATCAAATTGGTTATCCCCAGAAGCACTGCCCACACAATGTTGGCCTTATAAGCTATCAGCAGCATAGATTTTGTTTGCATTTTTTTGGATTAACAGTCGAGATAATCATGTATGCTTTATAAGCCCTCAGCAGGACAGTGTTTGTGTTCATCAGTTCTCATTGATTTTTGTTTTAACGGTCCCGATAATCACACTGGAACGGGTATATATTCTCTCTTTATTTGGTTTTATTTTTGGATAAAAATTACGTAAATTTCCAACCTAAGTATTATTTAAAAATTAAAAGAGAGAGTGAGATAAAAAAGGAAATGAATGAATAAAAAGAGAGAGAGATAAAAAAGGAAATGAATGAATATTCCAACAGTGTGCTCTATCATATGTAAGAATAAATACCAGTTGTTGAAGGTTTGGTAAATATTGGTATTTGTTTATCTTTTGGCTGTTGGTATGTGTTGCTACCAGCAGAAATATGTCGATCCACAGAACTGATTGGGCTTGTATAATGATCCTAACTTCTTGGCATTTCGGGTTATAAGCATGCAAAGATACTGTGCGTGTCGATACGCAGAACTAATTTGGCTTGTATAATGATCCTAACTTCTTGGCACTTCGGGTTATAAGCCTGCAAAGATACAACGCTGATGAGAATTTATTTTATTTTAATGTGATATATATATATATATATATATAGATAGAGTAATAACTCAAGTTAAATTAATTGATTATTTTTATTAAGATATATTTATTTTTTAATTTTTTAACTACTCACTTAATAATGGTAGAATATTTTTTTAACTTAAATTAAATTTATTTATTATTTTTATTAACATTTATTTATTTTTAATGTTTTAACTATTAACATAGTATAATATTCTTTCAACATTATTGTAAATTTTATCCAAAAAATTTAATTATAATATAATTATAAAAATATAAATTTAAAAAATTTAAATATAAATAAATTATAAAATTTATTTTTATTTTTATTTTTTTTAAATATAGAAAATAACATCCTTTTAAATTAAAATATAAATAAATCTAATATACAACATTGCTATTTAGTATTTCTTATATAAAAAGTAGTGAATAAAAAATGTGATCATATAATTTAGTTATATTAAGTGTATGATTTAATCTCCAAAATTTTGATGGAGGGGTAATAAAATTGCTATTAATCTATTGATGTATGATAATATAGTTTTATGAAAAAAAATTAGCAAAAATTAAATAATTTATTATGATTAATAAAATACATTAATGGAAGAAGGTGAAAAACATTGCTATTAAAATAAAAATCTTTTTTGAAAGAATACAACCATTAAACAAGAAATGTTTATAGGTTGATAAATATTTATTATTAAAAATAATTATGATAACGAATTGAAAGAAAATTTAAGGTGTTCAAAAGTACTCGAAACTTGTACAAGAGGATAGATCTCGATGACTTGAATTCAACGCAACTTGAATCGCTTAAAACCGATATCGTATGCTCCTGATATTGTGTTCTGATCGTTTTCCCAAATACGTAAAAAAATTGCAGGTTTGAGAGGCTAATGTACCACTTAAAATCATTATCGTATGCTCCTCATATCATATTTTGATAGTTTTCCTACATAAAATACTAACTAGCAGTAAATTTGATCTATAAAAGGATGTGCTTTTGGATGATAGAATGTTTTTAGATTCTTAGAAAATATGAGAGTTGATTGAGTTATTTTTCATTAGTTACCTGACACATATAGAGCAGATGCGAAGTAGATTGACACATATAGAGCAGATGCGAAGTAGATTTGCAGAGGAGAGGAAGAAGAGACAGAGATGGATGTATGAAAAGTTATAGACCAAGTAAACTAGCATGTTATTTCTTATATGTGTGAGTGGATTGTAATCTCCTTTCAAGTTGTAGATTCAAAAATAATAGGCTGGAACTTTTGAGGTAAGAACCTCTTGTGGATTGTAGCCTATAGAAAATTTAGGGGAGTAGGAGATTCCTTGCAAGTAGAAGTTTGCAAAAGAAATTGAGGTAGCAACCTCTTGTAGGTTGGAGACTACAAAAAATCTCACTTAGAACAAGTATTAGGAGTTTGTCTTTGCATCACAACAATAACAAATCCATTTTTTCCTCCCTTTACGGGCTTCCTCTAAGATGTGTCGATTTTATATGCTCACTTTTATGATGTGTTTTACATGTTGAATGTTGGTTATATATTAAATCTGTTGTTGTTAATGTGTATTTTGCTCCTTTAATAGTTTAGATAATCATTGAAAAGAAATCATAATTAAATTTCTATGAATGTACTAAACTGATTTCCAACACAATGTGAAGCTCGTGGTGAATTATATCATTCAAAATTCGATCTTCCATCTTTTTTCTATTACTCTATGGCCATTTGCTTTCATGCATCCTTGCTAATGTTCTGTTAGTGTTTGCTAAAAATGCATAAACATAAATAAGGTTTACTAATACTTGTGGATGCTAGACTCATTTCAAGTAGTGGCTTGAAAAATAATAGGTTAAAGTTTGTTGAAGTAGGATCCCCTTGTGGGTTGTAGGCTACAAAAAAATTATGGGAGCTAGAGCTTCCTTGCAAGTTGAAGCTTGCAAAAAGAAATTGAGGTAGTAACCTCTTGTAGGTTGGAGCTTACAAAAAATCTCATGTAAAAGAGGAAGTAGGAACTTTTCTTTGGATCACAACAGTAAGAAATTCATTGTTTTCTCTTTTTAGAGATTTCTACTTATATGTGATGATTTTGTGTAATGACTTTTATGTTGTGATTCACATGTTGAATGTTGATTATATATTAAAAATGTTGTTCATAAAGTGTATGTTGTTTATTTAATATTTTGTTAGTCATTGAAAATTAATTACATACCCCGCTAATATTCTACTCGAGTTTGCTTTCATGATATCTGATTAATATTCTACTAGTATTCACTCCAACATAGACAAAAATACAATTATCTCAAAACATATCTGCTTTACTTATCAAATTTATAATGCACACTACTTGGTACTTCTATATATAATATTTTTATATTATAATATAATTTACAAATCTTTTACATTTTTATATTACAAAATAATTTACAATTTTTTCACTTAAAATCCTATTAGCAAATTTTACAATTTTTACACTACGAGTAATGATAAAATTAAAAGACGCGAAGGAACGTTGGGAGGAATGTGGGACAAGCTAAAGCTGACAAACGATGTCAGGCCCGGCCAGCAAATATTTTCTCAATGTAAAACTAAACATTGAAAAGCCACAGCGTTACGTGCTTAGTGAATACGCTAGTCTTCGTAATGGGACTTGTGTGGCATGAGATCCGAAGAGATGACCATGTGCAATATTCTTTTCAATATGGTCAATTTCAAGATTTAAAATATTTGTTTATTATGACGTGCGTTTTAAAATGAAAGTAATGCCTTTTAATTTTAAAAAAATTAAAAAACTTTATATATATAGATATCTATTAATTAATTAAGAAATAACATTTAGTTTGATTATTTTATTTTTATTTTAAATAATTACATTTTTTAAATACAAAAATTTCATTAATATATTATTATTATTTCAAATAAAATTATAAATTATAATAAAAAGTTCACATTTAGATTCTTATTTTTTTAATTTATTAACTTATGGACCTATTAAAAATCGAATTAAAAAGCAATAAAGCATTTACTAAATATTAAATAACCTATATTAAATAACCTATATTTGATCGGAAATTTATGGAAGTAAATAAACAAATGTAAAATGTAATTATTTTTCATTTTTCATTTTTAATTATTTGTTTTAAGTTTCGATAGCAAAAGATTTTTTATTTTTTTTTATTTTTTATTTTTTTATTTTTTATTTTAATGTGTATTTTAATAAAAAATCAAATATTTAGAGTTTGAATTTTTTATTTTATTTTATTTTATTTTATGTTGGAAATGAATTCAACATGGTCAAGATTTTCTCAAACACCCAAAATCTTGAAGTTGAATTTTTTATTTTATTTTATTTTATTTTATGTTGGAAATGAATTCAACATGGTCAAGATTTTCTCAAACACCCAAAATCTTGAAGTTTGATAGCTATAACAAGTGTTTTAAAAAAAATTTGCCTGATTTTATTCTAATTTTGCCAGAAAGTTTTTAGACTAAGCAGAAAATATGTAAATAAAAATAGTAAAATGATTATACTACAGGTGACTTTTAATAATTCTTCTTAACATTAACTGACTCAAATGTGCAACTTTCAATGATAGATTTAAGGCAAAATTAACTAGAAAACATATGATAAAAAGTTGTAAAACATTTAAATTACATCTAACTTTTAATAATCTTTATTAAAATTTCAAAATATTCAACTGCTAGAGATTTGTATATCAAGAAATTTACTTCCTCTCATGACTTGTTAGATCTAGAATTAAAATAAATATAAATTAGTTTTATTATTAATTTATATTGTTTATTTTATTTTAGATAATTTTATTGAGTCAAAATATTTCATTAATAATTATAGTTATTAATTATTTTTATTTTATTTTTTATTTTGACAAAAAATTATTTACATAATTTTACATTACATTCAATCTCTTTGACTCTAGCATATTGAACTAAAAGACTACTCCACCCAAAAATATTAAACAACTAAGTTTTATCTAGTAACTTATTTTTATTGGATTATTAACTTATTTCATATTTACTAAACTACTCTATTTTAAATTGAATTAATAGATAAATAAAATTAATTATTTCATAAATGTGTTTTTCCAAATATTTTAATTTTTTAAAATAACTCAAAATATTCTTGAAAAAATATAATAAAAAATCTCTCAAAGTTTTGATTATAAAATCAAATCCATTTAAAAAACAACCAAAAAAACCTCATTAATATAGTATTTTTTAAATTATTTTTTTAAAATTTTTAATGATAAACAACATAGAAATTTCATTATAAAAATAAGCGTCATTCAATCAACACTTATCACTATGCGACATTTAAATAAAGTTTAAAATGTTAAAGTTTAAACTAGCCAAAACTCAGAACAGAAAAAATTCATTATCAAAATCTTTATCAATCAACAAAAAATATACCTTTATAAAATTTAGAAGAAATTAAAAAAAAAATAGAAAATAATTCACGCTTAATTTTCCGTAATGAAATTCGATCATTGTGCCTGGCCATGAAGCTTTTCACGGAAACCATAACAGTCAATTTTCTATTCATAGAAGCGTTCGAGGCGCTGCTTCATTCAACGAATTGACCGGCCGTGTGCCTTCCTGGTTGTGGTTTCAGAGGCCGAAAGCAGGTCCATTTGAAAGACAATTTGGTGGCTTCAATATGAGATTGAAAATGGGCTGGGTCACTGGTTTTGATCACCCGCCTGACAATGATGGCAAACCGGATTATGACAGAATCAAGGTATTCGCCATAACATGTTTTATTGTGGTTGTACTCATCTTTTTGCTGCACGTTTATGCCAGATGGATTTGGCTGTAATATTAACAACAATTCTTAATGTGGAATTAGAACTTTAAAGAAATCATAAAAACATAAAGAATCGTAAAAACTGGAATAAACTTTTATGCCTAGTAAAAATACGATTTTTTACATGTGGAATTAAATTCTTTAAAGAATAAAAAAGGAAGGTTTAATGGCCAGAATAAATAAATTACCTCAAGCCATTGATAATGAACTTTGAATACCAGTAATAATTTTGGATTATGTGTGAGAGGAAGGTTTAATGCCCAGAATAAATAAATTACCTCCAGCCATTGATAATGAGCTTTGAATACCAGTAATAATTTTGGATTATGTGTGAGCCTCCACCATCAGATGAGTTTGCACTAGTTGTGCGCTTGATCAAACCCTTTATGTAGAACAAAGCCTTGTGGGAACAGAGTCTCCCCGTGCGTTCAAAATAGAAATAGCGTTCCGGTCATGCGTCGAACAAACTCTACAAAGTCCAAATCTCATCCATACCGCTCGTGTGAGCCTTTTAAACTTGCCGTAAACATGAAATCAAATTCATATGCAGCAGAGACTTCGGGGAAACATCATAGGACTATTATGAGAAGAGATGAATGCCCAAACAGAGAGGGCTTCTATTCATCAAGTTGTGAAACGTAATGGAGACAGGAAAAATCACTACAAAAAATCTGAAGGCACTTCCAGGCTCTGCTCTCTCAACTTGATGGTGTAAAACTGAAGGGGATTGAGATACAAGCTTGAGGACCAAACAGATAAATATATAACCAAGCTTCCATTAAGCTTCTGTTGGCTATGTATCAGGTGTTCCACAAATCATGGTAGAGAACTCCTGATGGAGTAATGAGCAACTTCAAAAGCTCCCAACAATAAATCAATTAACTGAAGTTGATTTCCGTAATTTAAGGAAACCACTGCAATTGGTTTCCAGAATTTAAGGAAATGACTACAGTTCACTTCCGTAATTGTAGGTAGCAGTTGAGAAAATTAAAGGAGCTTAACATTCTCCCACTTGTCCATAATTCCAAACTTAATGTCTCATCGTAAAACCCATTGATAATCTGTATTAATAAGTTTTATCATAAAGTTCAGAATTATGAATAATTGAATCTGTTTGAATTAAAAATTTAGCCCACATGCAATTTTTATGTCATTAGATTCAATTTTGAGCATGATTTACATTGGTAAAATATGAAATTTTATCTAAGCCTCAATTTTAACATAAGCATGTGATTTTTAATTTTGATACAGTTGTACAACCTGCAAATTTCTCTGAAATTTGTTGTGACATTCCTGAACTTAAGGGAGATAACTATAAGGTTTGGAAGGAGAGGATTCTCCTTCATTTGGGGTGGATGGACATAGATTATGCTATTAGGAAATATGAACCATCGGCACTCGCTAATACCAGCACTGCAACGGACATCACGTAAATGACAGCAAGAATTCCTTTCTAAAATAAATAAACCTTAAATTCATTTTTAATGAAAACCATATAATTAAAATAGTTGATATTTTGGGGAAACGTATTGTTCTTAGTCCACAGAAACATCATGAAGACCAAGAAAACTAATCCGAGAATTAAAATATGCACTAATTTATCCCCAAACTCATTGTCGAGGGCTACACACTGTATCTAACCATAAAAACATCACGGAAAAATTCCAAGAATCCTAAGATGTCTTAGATTTTTGAGCATGGATTGCAATTTCCGTTCTCATAACAACATGTTTTGGTAAGAAGAACAACCAAGGCAAAGATAAATGGCAGGCTCTGATACCAATGTTAGTATTAACAACAATTCTTAATGCAGAATTCAAACTTTAAAGAAATCATAAAACCTTAAAGAATCGTAAAAACTAGAATAAACTTTTATGCCCAGTAAAAATGCAAGCAGAAATATGATTCTTTACATGCGGAATTAAATTCTTTAAAGAATAAAAAATGAAGGTTTAATGCCCAGAATAAATAAATTACCTCCAGCCATTGATAATAAACTTTGAATACCAGTAATAATTTTGGATTATGTGAGCCTCCACCAGTAGATGAGTTTGCACCTGTTGTACGCTCGGTCAATCCCTTTATGCAGAACAGAGCCTTGTGGGAATAGAGTCTCCCCGTGCATTCAAAATAGAAATAGCGTTCCGGTCATGCGTCAAACAGACTCTACAAAGTCCAAATCTCATCCATGCCACTCGTGTGAGCCTTTTAAACTTGCCGTAAACATGAAATCAAGTGCATATGCAGCAGAGACTTCAGGGAAACATCATAGGACTGTTATGAGAAGAGATCAATGCCCAAACAGAGAGCACTCCTATTCATCAAGCTGTGAAATGTAATGGAGACAGGAAAAATCACTACAGAAAATCTGAAGGCACTTCCAAGCTCTGCTCTCTCAACTTGATGGTGTAAAACTGAAGGGGATTGAGATGCAAGCTTGGGGACCAAACAGATAAATATATAGCCAAGCTTCCATCAAGCTTCTGTTGGCTATGTGTCAGGTGTTCCACAAATCATGGTAGAGAACTCCTGATGGAGTAATGGACCACTTCAGAAGCTCCCAACAATAAATTAATTAACTGCAGTTGATTTCCGTAATTTAAGGAAACTACTGCAGTTGGTTTCCAGAAATTAAGGAAATGACTGCAGTTCACTTCCGTAATTGTAGGCAGCAGTTGGGAAAATTAAAGGAGCTTAACATTCTCCCACTTGGTCCATACTTCCAAACTTAATGTCTCATCTTAAAACCCATTGATAATCTGTATTAAGTAATAGATACATGAATCATGGCGATAAGTCCTCTAATGACGAGTATTATCTTCCATGTATTACTATGTATTTATTCTTATTATAATTTATGTGGCAACAATTTCTTAATGAATAAACCTTATGTTTATTCCTGGTCCTACACAAATGAGTTTTCTCAAATCAACTTAAGGTGCACATAAATATGAGAAAAACATCACAATAATTAAGAATTTCATTAAAATAACATTGTCCATACAATGAGAAACTACATAATGGAACCAAGTCCCATATTCATTACATGATCCTTGAATTTAAATGGTGGCATGCCCTTAGTCAAAGGATCAGCAATCATCAACTCAGTGCTTACGTGCTCAATGACCACTTTTTTTTCTTTAACACGTTCCCTTATAGCTAAATACTTAATGTCGATGTGTTTATTTCGACTCCCACTTTTGTTGTTTTTAGCCATAAAAACAACAGCTGAATTATCACAATATATTCTCAATGGCTTAGAGATAGAATCCATAATTCTAAGCCCATAAATGATATCTTAAGCCATACACCATGTAAAGTAGCCTAAAAACAGGAGACGAACTCGGCTTCCATAGTGGAAGTGGCAATCAAGGTCTGCTTGGCACTCCTCCATGATACAGCTCCATCGACCATCATAAAAATGTAACCTGATGTTGATTTGTGTGAATCAACACATCCAGCAAAGTCAGAATCTGAGTAGCCAATTACTTCCAAATTGTCTGTCCATCTATACATTAGCATGTAGTCTTTGGTTCCTTGAAGGTACCTCATTACTTTCTTTGCAGCTCTCCAGTGGTCTAAACCTGGATCACTCTGATATCGTCCCAACATTCCCACAACAAACGTAATGTCAAGTCTTGTGCAGACTTGAGCATACATTAGGCTTCCAACAGAGAAGCATATGGAATGTTCTTCATTTGTTCCCTTTGAAAGTCGTTTCTCGGGCATTGGTTCAAATTGAACCTATCACCCTTCACAATGGGAGCTACACTTGGTGAACAATCCTTCATCCGAAATCTCTCTAAAATTTTATTAATATAGGTTTCTTGTGACAAACCCAAGATGCCTCGAAATCTGTCTCTATGGATCTTAATGCCAATGACATAAGATGCCTCACCCATATCCTTCATATCAAAATTTTTAGAGAGGAATTGTTTCACCTCATGTAGCAAACCCTTATCATTGGTTGCTAGCAAAATGTCTTCCACATATAAAACAAGAAAACAAATTTTACTCCCACTAACTTTCAGGTATATACATTGATCCATAATGTTTTCTACAAAACGGAAAGAAGAAATTACATTATGGAATTTCAAATACCATTGGCGGGATGCTTGTTTTAAACCATATAATGACTTCTTGAGCTTGCAAACCAATTGCTCACCATCACTAGAAGGGAATCCTTTAGTTTGTTTCATGTAAACCTCTCCTCTAGATCTCCATTAAGAAAAGTCGTTTTCACATCCATTTGTTGCAACTCCAAGTCAAATGGGCTACTAATGCCATAATAACGCGTAAGGAATCTTTCTTAGATACAAGAGAAAAAGTCTCCATGTAGTCGATTCCTTCTTTCTGAGTGAATCCCTTAGCAACAAGTCTTGCCTTGTATCTCTCAATGTTTCCCAATGAGTCTTTCTTTGTCTTAAAGACCCATTTACATCCAATGGCTTTTCCATCATTAGGCAACTCAAAAAGATCCCAGACTTCGTTTCTCTTTATGGAATTCATCTCTTCCTTCATGGCATCGTACCATAATTCTGATTCTTTGCAACTCATGGTTTGTGAAAAGGACTCGGGATCATTTTTGGCTCCAATGTTGTAGTCAAATTCTTGTAGATACACAACATAATAATTAGGAATTGCCGATCTCTTTGGTCTAGTAAATCTTCTTAATGTTGTACCATCATCTTCCTGAGAAGTATGTGGTTCAACTTATTGTTCAAAAGTTCTTGGAAACTCTTAAACTACTGGAATATCGTCAACAGCTTGTGGAACTTTAACAATTGGTTATTCAACACCAGTTTGTACTTGAGGGGTGCTATGAACAATAACCAATCTATCGCTTGAAGTGGAAGGTTGAGATTCTGAATGATCCTTCTCAGAAACTATGTTTCCTGTTTGATCGCTCCCACTGATCAAGTCATTTTCAAGAAACTTTGCATTTCTTGATTCCACAATCCTAATGCTCTGAGATGGACAATAAAATCTGTAACCTTTAGACCTTTCAACATATCCAATGAAATACCCACTAATGGTCCTTGGGTCCAGCTTCTTCTCTTGTGGATTATAAATTCTCACTTCAGACGAGCATCCCTAAACGCGCATATGTCGCAAACTCGGTTTCGAACCTTTCCATAATTCAAACGGTGTTTTAGGAACCGCCTTGGTTGGAACTCGGTTTAATATATACACTACCATCTTAAGTGCTTCAGTCCACAAGGATTCAGGAATATTGGAGCTGCTAAGCATACTCTGCACCATGTCCAATAAAGTTCGGTTTCTTCTTTCTGCTACACCATTCTGGTTGGGTGAACCAGGCATGGTGTATTGGGCAACAATCCCATGCTCTTGAAGAAATTTAGCGAATGGCCCAGGTGCTTTTCCACCTCTATCTGATCTCACGATCTTAATTTGCTTGCTGCATTGTTTCTCTACTTCAACCTTAAAGATCTTAAAGGCATCTAATGCTTCGCTCTTTTTATAAAGCATGTAGAGATACATATATCGTGAGTAATCATCTATAAAGGAGATTAAGTATCTTTGACCATGTGAGTCCATGTCTGGACTGCATATATCAGTATGTATGATCTCTAATATGTCCGAACTCCTATTGGCACCTTTCTTTGACTTGTTGGTCTACTTTCCCTTTATGTAGCCCACATAAGTCTCAAAATCAGTAAAATCCAGAGTATTAAGTACCCCTTCATTTACCAATCTTTTAATTCTTTCTATGGAGATATGACCTAGTCTTCGGTGCCATAATTTAGAGGAATATTCATTAATAACACATATTTTAGTGCCAGTGTGAACATGCATTGAATCATAAGTGACATTGTTTTGTAAATTAATGCAGTAAAGACCATTAGACAAAATACCATTCCCAACATAATCAGATTTATAAAATAGACTGAAATATTTTTCTGAAAAGTTAATTGAATATCCAAAAGGTACAAGCCT
The DNA here is from genome assembly GCA_031772625.1 of Pinus tabuliformis. Lineage (NCBI taxonomy): Eukaryota > Viridiplantae > Streptophyta > Pinopsida > Pinales > Pinaceae > Pinus > Pinus tabuliformis. Next base: position 785,455,993 of record CM062815.1, read on the forward strand.
TGAGATTGAAATCAAGTTTCTAGAAAAACTTGGAACATAAAAGGTCTTTTCTAATTCTAAAACAAAGCCACTACTTAAAGTTAAATAACATGTTCCTATAGCTTCTACATGCGAGCCCATCTTGTTTCCTGATAAGATGCTTTGCTCAGTTCCCACTGGCTTCCTTAGGTTTTGCAAACCCTGCAAAGAATTCGTAATGTGAATTGTTGATCCAGAGTCAATCCACCATCTGTTAATATTAACGTTAACCATATTAGATTCATAACAAACAAACGAGATTAAATTACCTTTGTCCGCAAGCCATTTCTGAAATTTGGCGCATTCCTTCTTCATGTGTCCCTTCTTTTTACAGAAGAAACACTTGGAATCCTTCTTGATATCGGCTTGGGGAGGTACTTTACCTTTTCCTTTCCGATTGGCTTGAGATTTTCCCTTTCCACGCGTCGCCAGCATTGCACTTTCTCCCAGTTCCATCACCAGTCTCTCTTCCTCTTGAACATACATGGTCATGAGTTCATTAGTTGACCATTTATCCTTATGTGTGTTGTATGAGATTTTGAAAGGTCCGTATTGGTGCCGAAGGGTGTTCAGGATGTAGCATACTAGGAAGGACTCTGATATATCAACCTCAAGTTTCTTTAATTGAGCCACAGTATCCCTCATCTGCATGATGTGCTCGCGCACACCTTTCACACTGGTGAGCCTTAGGGATGAGAACTTCATGATTAGGGTGCTTGATAGTGTCTTGTCTGAAATGACGAATTGATCATCAATGGCCTTCAACAAGTCTCAGACTTTTTCATGCTGATCCACAGAACCACGAATACCAGCTGAAATTTTAGTCTTAATGAACATCATGCTTAGACGATTGGATCGCTCCCATCGTTCATAAAGCGTGATTTCCGCTACAACGCTGGTATTAGTGAGTACCGGTGGTTCATATTTCCTAATAGCATAATCTATGTCCATCCACCCCAAATGAAGGAGAATCCTCTCCTTCCAAACCTTATAGTTATCTCCCTCAAGTTCAGAGATATCATAACGAATTTCAGAGAAATTTGCAGGTTGTACAACTGCATCAAAATTAAAAATCACATGCTTATGTTAAAATTGAGGCTTCATAAAATTTCATGTTTTACCAATGTAAATCATGCTCAAAATTGAATCTAATGACATAAAAATTGCCTATGGGCCAAATTTTTAATTCAAGCAGATTCAATTATTCATAGTTTTTGAACTTTATGATAAAACTATTAATTCATAATTCCTGTGGGTAAATTATGAAATTTTATTCTAATTAATTACATAAATACAATAAACATTCCCATGGGATAAAATTTATTATATTTAGTATAACTAATTACAATTTAATGTCTAAATAATCTTTATGTGATCTTAACCAATCATAATATATAATTTTATTTAATTAGAGATGGTGTGGCTATTCTCTAATCAATTAAAATTATATGGATCACTAGACATTATTTATTTTAAATTGCATAAACAAAAATATACACAGCACTTTACATTACATACTATGTGAAATGGCATATACAAGTTTAATATGAAGCAATAAAAAAAAAAAATATGGAAAGCGGAAACAATTACCGCACTAATGAAACTCTTAAAATTTTATTTTATTTTTTTTGTATGAAGTTTATTTAAAATGCCATTTTGACTTATTCATTTTACTAAACATTTTTTTTTTACTCTGATTAAAGAAATGTTTATAATTGAGCCTCCACCAGCAGATGAGTTTGCACCAGTTGTACGCTCGATAAAACCCTTTATGGAGAATAGAGCCTTGTGGGAACAAAGTCTCCCCGTGCGTTCAAAATAGAAATAGCGTTCCGGTCATGCGTCGAACAGACTCTACAAAGTCCAAATCTCATCCATGCCGCTCGTGTGAGCCTTTTAAACTTGCCGTAAACATGAAATCAAGTGCATATGCAGCAGAGACTTCGGGGAAACATCATAGGACTGTTATGAGAAGAGATGAATGCCCAAACAGAGAGCGCTCCTATTCATCAAGCTGTGAAACTTAATGGAGACAGGAAAAATCACTACAGAAAATCTGAAGGCACTTCCAGGCTCTGCTCTCTCAACTTGATGGTGTAAAACTGAAGAGGATTGAGATGCTAGCTTGGGGACCAAACAGATAAATTTATAGCCAAGCTTCCATCAAGCTTCTGATGGCTATGTGTCAGATGTTCTACAGATCAAGGTAGAGAACTCCAGATGGAGTAATTTAAAATGAAGGTTTAATGCCCAGAATAAATAAATTACCTCCAGACATTGATAATAAACTTTGAATACCCCGGATGCGGGTGTTCGTTAGGATGGGACGGGAGTATGCCGCTGGCCACATGCCGACCATGTGCCATCACGTGGCAGACGTCGGGGCTCAGGCTTGTACAGGCGTTAGTGGAAGCTGGTATAAGGCTAATCAGCAGAGCAGAGTTAATGCCCTGCACGGCTATTCGGCTCGCTTGGAGGTAGCAGTTATGGCGGGCGCGTTCCAAGGTGAGGTCGCTGAGGTTATAAACCATGTCACTGCGTCGGGTCAGGGAATGTTGCTGGTTCTTCCTTCTGGCAGGTCTCTGCAACCTCAGACGCCCTGCCTCTCCGTCTCCGTCGGAATCCTCACGCTGTCTGTTTGGGTTATTCCGCAGTCTGTTCGCTCTCCTCATAGGAAGGAGTTGTATTACGCTCGGGAGCTGGATCTCATCCCTTCGTTCCCTGCAAGGATGGTGAGGCCTCGACAGTGCATGCTTAGCCGTCGAGGCACCTCCAGGGGAGGAACTTCACGCACTCCCATTGCTGATACTTCCGCCCACTGTTGTCATTGCCATAGCATTCGCTCCACTGGAGCTAATCCCCTGCATTCAAGTCAATTCATGGACGCTGGTGCTTCGAGCTCGGCTTCCCTGCCCGCCTTCGGCTCTGCTATTTTTAACTTTAGCAGTTCCATGAACAGCCCCCAGATCAGTGCGCACGTTTCGGTTCTGTTCATTGAAACTTCCCAGGAAGACAATGACTCTCTGGATGATCGTGGGCAGGGGAATGCTGACAGCGCGGTGCAAGAAACAAAGGATCCTGATACTGGCCCGGAGAAAGAAATAAAGGAACCTACCATAGACCTGGAGAATGTCTCGAAAAGCATGATGGATCAGAGGGCGAGGACCAGCGAAACAGAAGACATCCATATGGATACTGCCCCCACTACTGCAGAGAGGGAGGCTTACGGTTGGTGTCGGGTAGAGGAGGTGCAACTGGAAGAATAGCGATGCCCGAGCTCAAGGTCTACATGGCTCTTCTGTCTGGTCTTTTAGTCTCTACTGTTGTCTGTATTAACTTAGTTTTGTCTTCTATGCCTTTTGTTTGTGTCCTAGTGATTTGAATTTGAAACTACTTGCAATTTGTTTGCAAGGTATTCAATTCAGAATTAAACATGTTTAAAAGATTTCCATGTCTTGCAGAAAGAAAACACATGAAATTTCCAGTTGTTCATGACCCATTTAAGCATAGCAGAATTATTTCCTTTTACTGTTTAACACATTAAAACGAATTTGATATGCAAAATAAATCAACCACAAATGCAAAAGAAGTTGATAAAGCAGTTCACCCCCTCCAGGGCTACGTCTGCTGGGTCCAAAGCTCCCAACCGGGCTTGTCCTTGTTTTTATTAAATGCTCAAATTAAAAATACAGCTGAATAGAAGAATATACAAGAGAAATATATGGTAAAAATGGATTCATAACACTTGAATCCTTCAGGATTGACTATTGGATCACCTCCAATGGATACCAGCAACCCTATACAGTCTTCACAAAACTGGGCCCTAGTGGCTCCTAGAACTTTCATGGCTCCAAAACCTCTACAAATGACCTCCGATGGCTGTAATACCTGCACCAATAGCTTCAAAAGGTCGAAAATACCCAAAATCAAAAACAAATTCGTCCAAAACCGACTTTCCTAGCCAAAGTTATGGCCATTTAAAGTTTCTCCAGTTTTTCCCTAGAAAAACTCCCGCTAACTTTAGTTAACTCTAGATAGCTCCGCCAATTATGGTGGGTCCACCAAATTTGGCGCTCCTGCCAAAATTCCGCCAACTTAACTGCAGTTACATTTAATGTTTGGTGGTTTCCTCGGATTTCGTGCCAGGCAGAATATTCCTTTTTTAATTTTTTTTTTTGAAAAATTAAAATTTCTAATGTTACGGACAAATTCTTCTTTTTGCCATAACTTCCTCATACGGCGACCGTTTTTCGAACCGTTTGCAGCGCCGGAATCGGGAAAACGAGCACTTTCCAGTCATTTAACTTTGAACCAGTTCTAAGTACATTAAATTTTGAGCATTTTCCGACACTTAGGACATGAGCCCCTGATCACGCCTCCCCATTGGGAAGCTTTTGGACCCCAAAAGCCTTCAACTACTTGTTAAAGAGGTGAGGGTACAGCTCCCTCACTCTGTCCACCTCCATCCACTTTTCCTTGTTCGGTTTGCTGCCTTTGAAACCAACCCGAACATAATCTACACTGCCCCATCTTGAAGTGCGTGTCCTTCTGTCAAGGATTGTATCTTCTTTCAGCTCATCTAAGAATTCTGGTGAGATATCTTTTATAGATGGCAGCTGAACAACAATTTCATGATCAACAATCAAAGGAGGTTGATACAAACGTAAGTTCTCCACATTGACAACAGAATACATTTGAATGTAGGAAGACAAATCTAATTGAAAAGCATTATTTCCAAACTTCTTGAGGATTTTGAATGGACCATAACGAATAGGCTTCAACTTTTTACCTTCTCCTTGCATCCTTTCCTTACTAATGTACAGCCATACCTCATCTCTTTCTTGAAACTTGTGATCGACTCTATGCTTGTCGTGTCTTTCCTTGTACTTGCCTTGACTCTTCTCAAACTGTTCTTGAATTTGCTGATGTATTTTTTGAATTCTTTCAATGAATGAACGAGCTTTGTCAATGTCACTATGTCCCTCAATGGCAACATCTTTCTCAAGAATGAAATCAAGAGGTGATTTTGGCAAGTAACCAAAACAAGCTTCAAACGGTGAGGTGTTTGTGGAAGAGTGCTTGGCACGATTGTAAGCATGTTGTATGTAGTGAAAATGTTCATCCAAAAGCTTGGGATGCTTGTTGCAATAACCTCTCAAGAGGTGCACAATGGTTCTGTTCACAACTTCGGTTTGTCCATCTGTTTGCGGATGGAAAGCAGTACTTTTCTTCAACTTTGTGTCCATCATCTCCCATAGGTTGGACCAAAAATTCGCCACAAATCTGGAATCCCTGTCACTAATAATGTAAGTAGGCAAACCAAAGTGAATCCATACATGATGAAAAAATAATTCAGCAGTTTGTTCAGCAGTTATAGTTTTTTTACAAGGCATAAGTATACACATTTTGCTGAAACGATCAACTACTACATATAAATAATCATGCTGCTTTCGAGATTTTGGCAAACCTCCTACAAAATCCATAGAGATGCTCTCCCATGGTCTAGAACGTACTGGCAAAGGAGTATACAAACCAAGCTTCCTGTTGCTAGGCTTGCTTGTAGCACATAATGAACAACCTCTTATGAACCTTGAAACATAATCTACCATGTGAGGCCAATAGCAATACCTCTGTAGATGTGCAACTGTTTTGCTCACACCAAAATGGCCAGCAATAAGAGAAGAATGAGCTTCTCTTATGACATTTATCCTCTCCCCCTGTGGTATACACAACTTGCCCAAATGAAACAGCAAATTGTTATGCATGTGATAGTCATTTTCCTCTACATGATTCCCTTTACTCAAGTTAGCATACACATCTTTAAAGTCATCATCAGATGCATATTGTTCTATGTAACTATCATGTACAATGGAAGCATTCTTAAGTAAAGTAACAACACCAATAATAGGCCTTGAAAGCATATCAGCAACCTTATTCAAAGTACCTTTCTTATACCTTATTACCAAATGGAACTGTTGCAAGAAGCCCATCCATCTTAAGTGTCGTGACTGTTGTAACTTGCTTTGTGATTGCAAGTACTGTAAGGGCTGATGGTCGGTATGTATAACAGTTTCTTTGCCCATCAAGTAGTGTTTCCACTTTTTGACGCTTTGTACCAACGCATATAACTCCTTATCATATGTAGGATAATTTACAACAGCACCATTAAAAGTTTCAGAATGAAAAGCAATAGGCTTACCATGCTGTAGAAGAACTGCACCCATAGCATAATCACTAGCATCAGTTTGTATCTCAAATGGCTGTCTCAAATCTGGTAATGCAAGGACTGGAGCTGAACTAATCTTCTCTTTCAAAGATTCGAAAGCTTTTTGTTGCTTGCCTCCCCATTGGAAAGCATGCTTCACACTTGTCACTGCATGCATAGGAGCTGCTATAGAAGAAAAGTTAGAGATAAAATTCCTCCAATATTGAGTTGCACCCAAAAAACTTCATACCTCTGTTATGGATTTGGGAGTAGGCCACTTCAAAATAGCCTCAATCTTAGCAGGATCAATTCTCAAAGCACCTCCTCCTACTATCTGTCCCAAATAAACCAAAGAAGTCTTTCCAAATTCACACTTTGACATTTTAAGAAATAACTGATTCTTCCTCAAAACGTCAAGTACTTTTCTAACATGCATGACATGATCTTCTCTAGACTTGCTGAAAATTAAGATGCCATCTAAGTAGACAATAACGAAATCATCAAGAAAAGGATGCAAGACATCATCCATTACCCGCATGAAAGTTGCAGGTGCATTGCACAAACCAAACAGCATCACAAGCCACTCAAAGAGTCCTTGTTTGGTTTTAAAGGCTGTCTTCCAAATGTCACTTTCTTCAATTATTACTTGATGATATCCACTGCGCAAGTCTAGCTTAGTGAAATATCGAGCATCTTTTAGCTGATCTAGCAAATCATCTATCCTTGGGAGTGGGTAACGATTCTTTACCGTTATCTTGTTTAAGGCCCTGAAATCAACACACATACGCCAAGTGCCATCTTTCTTTGGAATCAATACAATCGGTGACCCACATGGCAAAGTACTTGGCCTTATTAAACCCTTGTCCAACAAGTCCTTGATTTGCTTCTTTATTTCAGCATTCTCCATAATAGACATGCGGTACATGCCTATGTTTGGAAGAGGACAATCTGGATGCAAATGGATTTCATGCTGAATCTCCCTCTTAGGAGGCAAACCTGTTGGCTCCTGAAACATCTCATGATATGCATCAACTACATCATACAGATCTGATTTAAGTTTTGGATCACAATTGTCAAATGACTCATGATTCACATCAACCTTGGGCTTAATCATAAGAAGAAAAAAATTCTTACTTGAATTGACCAGCCTTTTTACCTGTCCTGCATTCACCATCGCTATATTTGTCTTCTTGCGATGAGCTCTAACAATGAACTCCTTGCCATCTTTGAACAAATGATATTTGTTTTCATGGCGATGAAAGATAGCTTTCCTATCAAACAAGTAAGGACTTCCCAAAACAATTCCTGCTATATCAAAAGGTACCACATCAAGTTCAACTGTGTCAATAAAATGTGCAGTAATTGCAAAGCGCAATATGCACTTTCTTGAAACTTGTAAATTTGCATCCTTGCAAATCCATCCAAGTGGATATGGCTTCGGATGTGGAACGGTCTCAAGTTTAAGCTGCTTGACCAAGTCCTCTGATATAAGGTTTGCTTGTGACCCACTATCAAAAAGTGTGTCAATTTTAGTATGTTTTGAAATCACCCTCACATGAAACAGTTCAATTCTTTCTTCCTCCTTAGGAGCTTGTACATGGCAGTTTGAGGTACTAGTGCTGGCTTGAGTTTCAATTTCTTTTCCCTTCAAGTTTTTCAAACCCATGGCTACAATTTTGGTTTCATCACCTGAATCTTCCCCTAAATCTTGTGGTGTAGATGTAGTAGCAGCAGTTTTCTATTTCCCTTTGGATTTGTTAAATTGAGGTCTTTTTTCAAGATATAATTTCCAACAGTTTTTCTCCTCATGGCCTGGTTTAGAACAGTGTTTACAGATCACTTTCTCACTCTCCTGTTTGACAGATGCATTCTTTTTGCCCTTTCCCTTGGAGTTTTTCTCTTTGTTTTTCCCCTGGGGGGGCTTGTTTCTACCCTCTTCAAATGTGTTTTTTCCCCTTGCCTCTAAATGGGTAGCTTGGACACCAACCTCGTCTAGGCTAGTAGGGTTAAACATCAAGATGGTGTGTCTAAGGTAGCTATGCAAGCCACCGATGTATTTCAGCAAGGTTTCTTGGGTCTGTAAATCTACCCCAAACAAGAGAGCTCTTCTCCTGAATTCTTGGGTGTAGTCTTGGACACTCTGACCCTTAAGTTGTCTGAAATTTTGCCAATTCATAATGGCCTTTTGCATGTGAGCAAGAGGATAAAACTGTTTTTTAATGGCTAACAGAAATTCAGGGCATGTTAAGGTAACCTTACCAAATTTCTTGATCTCCTCTTTAGTCTTGGCCTCCCACCAGACCAATACTGCTCCATCCATTCTCAAAGAAGCCAACTGAATCTTTGTGGCATCATCATGCATATTTTGGATCCTCAAGTAAACTTCCAACTGCCTAATCCAGTTGTCAAGCTTTTCTGCATTCACTTCACCATTAAACATAGGTAATTCGAATTTTACATCAAGCTTCAAAAAATGACTTTTTCAAGAGGATCTATGCTTATGAAGAGAAGAAGACGAAGATGAAGAGGAAGAAGGTGAAGATGGGGGTGGTGGATCACCATTTCCTCCATGTCATTTCTTGGAATGATCATCATCCTTCTTACCTCCTGAAGAGCCCTCTCCTTCATGTGGATGTTTGGACCCTTCTCCAGCCAATTTCTCATTTCTTTCTTGGTACAATATCCTCACCATTTCAGTGAGGTCCAAGAAAGCCTTTCTGAAGACTCTTTCTTCTTCTCTTGGATCTGTCTCTATAGGAATTTCTCCTTCATGTTCAGACATCCTTGAAGCTTCTGTTGAGACTCTTGAGGGTGAAATTGAAGGTGGAGTTGATGGCTCTCTGGCCTTCCTTGACTGAGGATTCTCTCGTTCTCTAGTCAACTGTCCTTCCCCTCTTTTAAGTTTCAACCTGGTAAGCATCAATACTTTGCAAGACAGTTAGAAGATCTTTGCACAAAAACCCTGAGCTCTGATACCAACTTGATCTGAATTTGAAACTACTTGAAATTTTTTTGCAAGTTATTCAAAATTCAGAATTAAACATGTTTAAAAGATTTCCATGTCTTGCAGAAAGAAAACACATGAAATTTTCAGCTGTTCATGACCCATTTAAGCATAGCAGAGTTATTTCCTTTTACTGTTTAACACATTAAAACCAATTTTATCTGCAAAATAAATCAACCACAAATGCAAAAGAAGTTGATAAAGCAGTTCACCCCCTCCAGGGCTACGTCTGCTGGGTCCAAAGCTCCCAACCGGGCTTGTCCTTATTTTTATTAAATGCTCAAATTGAAAATACAGCTGACTAGAAGCATCTACAGGAGAAATAGATGGTAAAAATGGATTCAAAACACTTGAATCCTTCAGGATTGACTATTGGATCACCTCCAATGGATACCTGCAACCCTATACAGTTTTCACAAAACTGGGCCCTAGTGGCTCCTAGAACTTTCATGGCTCCAAAACCTCTGTAAATGACCTCATGTGGCTGTAAGCCCTACACCAATGGCTTCAAAAGGTCGAAAATACCCAAAATAAAAAAAAAAATCGTCCAAAACCGACTTTCCTAGCCAAAGTTATGGCCATTTAAAGTTTCTCCAGTTTTTCCCTAGAAAAGCTCCAGCTAACTTTAGTTAACTCCATATAGCTCCGCCAATTATGGCGGGTCCGCCAAATTTGGCCCTCCTGAAAAAATTCCGCCAACTTAACTGCAGTTGCATTTAATGTTTGGTAGTTTCCTCGGATTTCGTGCCAGGCATAATATTCCCTTTTTAATATTTTTTTTGAAAAATTAAAATTTCTAATGTTATAGACAAATTCTTCTTTTTTCCATAACTTCCTCATACGACGACCGTTTTTCGAAACGTTTGCGGCACCAGAATCGGGAAGACGAGCACTTTCCAGTCATTCAACTTTGAGCTAGTTCTAAGTACTTTAAATTTTGAGCATTTTCCGACACTTAGGACATGAGCACCTGATCACCTAGAAACTTTGTTGATGGTCTAGGTAATGTCAGTCTCCCCTGCGCGGGATAATTCAGATTTTTGGTTGGCGCCCCTGCATGGGCTAGCTCTTTTGAATGGTCTAGTCCTTTGGACCTTGTAGTCTCAGCTGCTCCAGGTTGACACACTAGGTTCCTGGTTCTCTCTGTTTTGATTTGATGTAAATTTTGACTTTTGTATATAGTATATTAGCATAGTCTTACCGAGAAAAAGAAAGATAATAAACTTTGAATACCAGTAATAATTTTGGATTATGTGAGCCTCCACCAGCAGATGATTTTGCACCAGTTGTATGCTCGATCAAACCCTTTATGCAGAACAGAGCCTTGTGGGAATAGAGTCTCCCTGTGCGTTCAAAATAGAAATAACGTTCCAGTCATGCGTCAAACAGACTCTACAAAGTCCAAATCTCATCCATGCCACTCGTCTGAGCCTTTTAAACTTGCCGTAAACATGAAATCAAGTGCATATGCAGCAGAGACTTCGGGGAAACATCATAGGACTGTTATGAGAAGAGATGAATGTCGAAATAGAGAGCTCTCCTATTCATCAAGCTGTGAAACGTAATGGAGACAGGAAAAATCACTACAGAAAATTTGAAGGCGCTTCCAGGCTCTGCTCTCTCAACTTGATGGTGTAAAACTGAAGGGGATTGAGATGCAAGCTTGGCGACCAAAACAGATAAATATATAGCCAAGCTTCCATCAAGCTTCTGTTGGCTATGTGTCAGGTGTTCCACAAATCATGGTAGAGAACTCATGATGGAGTAATGGACCATTTCAAAAGCTCCCAACAATAAATTAATTAACTAGAGTTGATTTGCGTAATTTAAGGAAACTAATCCAGTTGGTTTCCAAAAATTAAGGAATCCATCCTAATTATAATTTCAAGGTTTCCTCTCACACCCAAGCCATCCATCTTCGGCTTAAAATTTTTAGACTTCAGCACAGCACATTCCTTCCTAAAGCCAGGGAGTACCACTCTAGCTTTGACCTCTCATCCCTTTGCCATACCCTGATGGGAGCCATCACCGCAGAGAGACAGTGCTCCACCACCCATCTCCCCACTCCCCTCCCATCACCCCTCGAACACCATGAAACGTAGAACCTTACTACACATGAGACTAGGGATCGACTTGTGGGAACCTAATTTCCGGGATGATGACAGATGTAATGACTCATCCTACTAATACACTCATTTTCATGATTCAAGGTGTGACGTACTATTATTTGCACCCAATTTCTTACGGCTCAGTGTTGCACTAGGCTCAATATTACCTGCACAGAGTGAGCCACATACAAGTATAATCAATTTCATTCTTGAGATGGAAACAAACCCAAGAACACCTTGCAGAATCTTAGATCCTTATATTCAACCATCAGATCCTTGATTCAATACACATAGGACTGCACAAAAACATATATGACTTTTTTAATGACTGCAGTTCACTTCCGTAATTGTAGGCAGCAGTTGGGAAAATTAAAGGAGCTTGACATTGGCTACATTATGCTAGATTTACTAGACAGAGTCGACGGAGATTAACTTATGCGTGTCGCCAGTTTTATTTTATAGGAGAAAAACTGGAAACACTGTTGAACGTGGGGTTAGATTCTGTGGTATTAAAGACGTTGCGCAAGTTTGTGTATAGATCGCACATTTTCACTAATGGGTTAGAGTGCGCTATCAGTGTGTGCGAGCTGCAGGAGAATGAGAATGGCCGCCTTCTGCCCAAAATTGCAAACATAGCTTTCATGTAGACTGTATCGACATGTGGTTTCTTTCGCATTCCACCTGTCCCCTTCGCAGAACCGACGCCCAGCCTGAACAATCAATTTTGGGACGCGCTAGAATAGCGCAGGTTTCGGCAGAGTGTGGATCATAAAGATATGCTATTGATGGTACAATGTGTGCTCTAAATTGTGATGTATCGTTTAATTGCTCTCATTTATTTTATAGGCCGTTAAAATGTGTCGCAAAAGAAACACAGATAGTTCTGGTTGAATTTTACATATGAACCATATTTTGATTTTAGTTTGAATTTTGATTTTTTTTAATTGGATTCAAATCCAACTCATTTAATTAAATTGCATCAAATTAAATTGTTATTTCCTTTATATAAGATTAATGATATTTTTATTTCTTTATGTAGAATTAATGATATATATATATATATATATATATATATTATATTTTAATTAAAGGTGGTTCATGGATGATATTGAGTGACCCTACATTCACAAGAAAATCTAAATAAATCAACTAAAAGAGATCTAATTTAAAACTAGCAAAGCCTAATCCAAAAACATCCAAAACATCCAGGAGATTTAAGTTAACTAAACTTATCTCTTAAGACGAGTGAGTTTAATGGCTTTATATTATCACTTAAGGTATTTAGTTGTTTGAGAAGTGGGATCAATCCTATTATAATGCTATTTCGTATAATTCAGATTCAATCTGGAATTGACTAGATTCGAACTTAAGTTTAAGTTAATTTGGAAAAAAATTATATAGTAAAACTTGAAATAATGTATCTTTTTTAAATAGTGATTTTGAATATTTATGAAGAATTGTAATGCTTTGAATGAGTTTTTAGGTTATACATAAACGAGGTCAGTAACACTGGCTCTTATTCTCCTTTAGCGCTATCATTTATGATGGCACAAAACAACAACTATTTGTAATTTGTTAGAAAAATATAGGAAATCTAATTTTGGCAGGGCAGAGAGCTAGGACTCTCGTGAAGCTATTTTCACGCAGCTAGTTTACCGCACGGTGGAGCTGATTTCTCGCAGCTAGTTTGGCGCACAGTGGACCTGATTTCTAGCAGTTATTTTCGCGCACTGCGGAGCTATTTTACAGATTTGGGTGTCGCGCAACTATTATAGAGACTCAAAAATGCAAAATTCACTCATGACAAAACTGAGAGTAAAACAAAATAAGGTTGGAGAATCACATTAAAAACTTAGTATTGAATTCTAAAACATGAAAATACATTCACATGAGGCTACTTACCAAGTAAAAACAAAAATATCATTCATGCGCCGACCAAAATTTGCTCCACCATTTTCTCCCTACAGACTTGCCATCTTTTTCTCTCTTATCTCTTACTCTCTTACATGTTACAAAATAACTTTTACATTCATATTTAACTCAACATACCATTTTACATTTAATTCGTGACGGAGCAAAGTAATTAATATGATATTGTTGTTGAGTGTAATCAGAATCACGCAGGGATTTGTGGAGTGTGGGCAATAGTCGCTGAATGAATGATTGCCCATATCTATTTACCAAAGTACATTAGATGCTTTCCATTTCAAAATGATTTGGGCGTAGCTTCAGTCCTTCCATCTTCAAACAGAGATAAAACCTAAAAAATACGTTTGACAAATATAACTGCTATCAAGGGCCATAGTTGAGATTATTATTTCCAACATAATTGAAGATGTTACCAAACAACTCCACTGTTCAACAAAGCCACGGTTAAGGAATTGCTTTGAAAACAATGCAATGGCCGGAAGGTATTCAATATGTAAACCTATTTTGAGAAAAAGTGTCATTGAGCACACTTTCATTCATTTAGTGGGAATCAGGTTCGTTTGGCCCTAAGAGTGAGTATCTATTATAACAATTCCCTTATTGTTTAAAGGGAACATAGAGGCGAAACCACTTCCATGTGGTTTATCTGGTTTATCAGCCGATATTTTTGACATTTATAACTTTATGAGAGAAAATTAAGACCAGGACTATGTATTTGTAAAATTGTATACGAAAGTAACACAGGATATAATTGAGGTCATGAGAATTATTATGAATATGTAAAATTAAACACAAAGCAAAATCAGATATAATCGTTTACATAATTCCGTAGATGTTCTGTAGGCGTTTCTGGACTCCCTTTTGTTGAAAGCCTTTGGGTAGCGCTATTTTTTTATATCAAACTCGTTATCTTCGGAAGCACTGCCCACACCATGTGTGATTTATAGGATGTGAGTAGCATAGATTTTGTGTGCACTTCTTTTGGATTAACCGTCGAGATAATCCTGCATGCTTTATAAGCCCTTGTTGGAATATTAATTTCAACTGCCGTGTAGGGACAGCAACAGCAGCACAGTCAATTGGTGAATCCGCCATCGTGCAGCAGGAAAACAGCTCAGGAAAACTAGCTACCTTATCGGACCGCTTTTGCTCAGCAAGTGGTTTGCGTACAAACGAGGCCGATGCAATAAAACTCTGCCATGCGTCCTTTGTACGTTTTCAAAATAGCCTTTCTATCGGGACATAACATTCGTTTGATTAAGTTGAGCGATGATCGTTGGATGAGTGTGAAGACTGCTCGTTGTCGGATCGAGGTCAAAGTTGGGTATGCTCTACAGTGCATGGAGATTGCATAAAGTTTTGTCTTTCACCAGTAAATTAATTTATGAAGTACCTTCGCCATGCTGAGAATTAAATGGCATTCGTAGATATAGGTGAAATAATTAAATTTAGTGTTTTTTTTGTTTTACGCATGCGGTTTTTATTTTCACAGAATAAGTAAAAAAATGGTTTTATTATTTTGCATATGATATATATGCCTTATGTTTTTTGTTCCGTTGATTTTTTTTCGTGAGGGAAATGGTGAAAAGCGCACAGCTCGTAAAAAATAAAAAGGGGAAACAGAGTCTATGGTTATTTGGCATGCACAACAATGCATAAGGAAATGAGTTTTTGTTCATTGACATTGTATTGAAGACATATTGTGAAACGCACAACAGTGCGAGTAGAGAAGAACAGGGGAGCAGCGTGGTAATTTTTGTGTGGAGCTCATGCATTGAAATGCATAGCAGTGAAATGTAATGTGAAGAATGGATATGTAAGAGAGGATCGCACAGCAGTGTGAAAAGGAATTTGATGTGAAGCATATGCATTGTATGATGTATGTTTTTTGTGGTGTTGACCATTCTGTAATAAAACAGAAAATACGCACAACAGTGCGAAATGAGAGCAGCTCGCAAATGAACAGCAGTGCGTAGAAGAAAACAAAACCAGTGTAGGGGTTTTTGAAATGAGCAGCAATGTGAAGATATTTTGTTGAAATTTTATGAGAAGAAAATGCAACAACATCTGTAAGGAATTACATCTACAACAGTAAATGTAAGATTTTGTTTTTACAGAGCAGTGAATGTAATTTTCTGTAGTTGAAGTTTGTTTTTTACAGCAGTAAATGTAAATGAGATTTTTACACACAGTAGTGTAAAATCTCAAGAGAAGAAAGAGTATTTTTTTTGTATAAAAGTTCTTGGTGAATCCCTCTATTAAAGAGGAAGATGCTTTTCAGCATAGTCTCTGGTGAAACCCTCTATTAAGAGGAAGATCTGTTGTCTTTGGTGAATCCCTCTGTCAAGAGGAAGATGCGTTTCAGCATAGACTGGTGAATCCCTCTGTCAAGAGGAAGATGCTCTTCAGCATAATCTCTGGTGAATCCCTCTATGTGAGGAAGACTCTTTTGTTGTTTGAGGAACTACATCTGAAGCAGTGTTGGTGAATCCCTCTGTTAAGAGGAAGACTCTTTTGTAACAGCAGTTTTGTAATCCCTCTGTTGAGAGGAAGAATTTTTTTTTTTGTAACAGGCAGGTTTGATTAAGGAATACAAGTTTATTTTGGTGTGTGAAATTCTGTTCTTCATCTCCAGCAAACAATTTTTAGTTTCCGTTGTGTTAAAGATCCTGTGGCAGAAACAAAGCATTGTCTCTGTGTTCAATTTATTTTGTTTTTGGGATTTTACCAAAAAAATCCCCAACAGTGGTATCAAAGCTAGTCCAGGCTCTTTGAAGGTGTCAAAGAAGCTGAAGGAAGGAGTTTTTTGCTGCAACAACTTCTCCAGCAGAGTGAAGTCTCAGGCAAAAGAATCCAAGGTATTCCTCAAAGTTTTTTCTGTGTTACTATTGAAGAAACAGTAAGTTATTTTAAATACATAGTCAGGTATTTGAAGCATTAAGAATGGAAAGGTCAAAGAAGAAAGTCTCCAATCCTCCTAAGGATGTGTCTCCCTCTACTACTAAAATAGAAAATAATCAATTTGAAAGCATTCTACTTGAGGCTCCAAGGTTCAATGGGAACTTTTATATATGGGAAATAAAAATGAGGACTTTCTTAAAGTCTCAAGGGATTGAAATTTGGGAATCAGTGATTGATGATAGCAAGATGGATAGAGAATCCAAGGAGTACAATGCAAAAGCAGCAAAGACAATATTTGATGGACTGCCTGATTCTATAAAGAAGAATCTTGGAAAATATTCATCAGAAAAGTATATATGGGACAGACTTCATGACCTTCACACAAAAGGAGCACTGACCATGACCATCAGTCAAGAAGGAAATTCTGAACCCATCATAGAAGCTGAAAATGTGAAGGTTGACCTCATCAAGATTCAAGTACAAGAAATGGATAAAGAGCTCGCCAAGCTTAAGAAGGAACTTGATCAAAGCAAAAGGAAGCATCATGAAGAAGTCATATCCATGACAAATCAATTGAATAAAGCAAAGAAGCAGGAAGATGCCTTGTCAAATCAACTTGAACAAAGGCACAAGAGAGTGAAAAAACTTGTAGAAGAGATTGGACAGTACAAGGTAGAGGTCTCCTCCCTTAAGTCTGAATTACAAGAAGCCAAGAAGCAGGCACAAGAAGCTGAGAAGAAAATGGAGAGCATTCAAGCAAAGAATGAAGAAATCTCCAAAATGAAGTCAGATATCATCTCCCTTAAAATAGTAGCAGCTGAAGCTACTCGTAGCAAGGAAGAAACTGAGGAACAACTTGCAAAGAAGAATAATGAGTGTGAAATATTGGAAGAAGAGATTGTCCTCCTCAGAAAAAAGGTTGAAGGGATGAACAAAATCATGAAGAGCTCTCAAGCCTTGAATGACATGCTCAGCTATCACAGATGTCCATCTGATAAATCGGGACTTGGGTATGCTGGTGAAACCTCAAACAAGAATGAAAATCCTCTAAGCAAAGGAGATGTGAAGAAGGCAGAAAGAAATTGTGATGCTCCTAGTTCTAGCAAAGGAAATGAGAAAAATCAAGGCTACAATAGAAGAAATCCTACTCTAGGTAGAAAACCAGCTCCAAGAAGAAATTTTGATGATGTCAAAGAGGCAAGAGGCAATGGTTATCATCAAAGGATCTCAAGGCAGAAAAGCTTCAAACGTACGTCAAGAAAACTTCCATCTCCCAGGTACCAAACTTCATTTTTTGGTTATTGTTATTCTTGTTCAAACTTCAGTCATATGGCAAAAGACTATAGAGCATTTCATAGAGATAGATGTTATGGTCTCCGACAACCTCCAAGAAACAATTTTATAGGAAGAAATCATGAAATCTTATTCATGAACAATGTAGAATGTTTCAAGTGTCATAACATTGGGCATATGGCACGTGATTGTAACTTAACATGGGCTCTTACACAGGCTAGACTCATGCAAAAGAAGAAAGTTACACAAGTGTGGAGAAGGAAGGAAATACAGTCTGAAAGTCCTTCGAGCTCCCCAGCCAATCTAAGTTTCTTTTGAGAAGACTTTGCCAAAAGAAGATGATGCATACAATTAAGGGGAGTCTGTAATTCTTGATCATTATTGCTGAACTAGATTAACAGTCATTCTTTGATGAAGATCTTCTTATAGTGGAGAGATATGAAATTAAATCTGCCATAAAAGCAGAGAAGAAAAGGTTACAGGATAGCTTGGAGATGCAAAGATTGGAAATCTTACCTAAGGCAGAGAGAAAGAGGATATTACATGATTGGAGTGCCTGAGCACAACAGTGAAAGCGATGAAAGGAAAGCTGATATGAATAGGCAGAAAAGCTTTGAATTTTTATGAAGTGTTTGGGTATCACTGAATGCCTAGTAGTGAAATTAAAGGGGAGTGTTGGAATATTAATTCCAACTACCGTGCAGGGACAGTGACGGCAGCACAGTCAATTGGTGAATCCGCCATCATGCAGCAGGAAAACAGCTCAGGAAAACCAGCTACCTTATCGGACCGCTTTTTCTCAGCAAGTGGTTTTCGTACAAACGATGCAATAAAACTCTGCCACGCGTCCTCTGTACATTTTAAAAACAGCCTTTCTATCAGGACATAAAGTTTGTTTGATTAGGCCGAGCGATGATCGTTGGATGAGTGTGAAGACTGCTCGCCGTCGGATCGAGGTCAAAGCTGGGTACGCTCTGCAGGGCATGGAGATTGCGTAAAGTTTTGTCTTTCACCAGTAAATTAATTTATGAAGTACCTTCGCCATGCTGAGAATTAAATGGCGTTCGTAGATATAGGTGAAATAATTAAATTTAGGGTTTTGTTTGTTTTACGCATGCAATTTTTATTTTCACGGAACAAGTAAAAAAAATAGTTTTATTATTTTTCATATTATATATATGCGCTATGTTTTTTGTTCCGTTGATTTTTTTTCGTGAGGGAAACAGCGAAAAATGCATAGCTCATAAAAAATAAAAAGGGGAGACAGAGTCTATGGTTATTGGCATGCATAGCAGTGCATAAGGAAATGAGTTGTTGTTCGTTGACATTGTATTGAAGACATATTGTGAAACGCACAGCAGTGCGAGTAGAGAAGAACAGGGGAGCAGCGTGGTAATTTTTGTGTGGAGCTCATGCATTGAAATGCATAGCAGTGAAATGTAATGTGAAGAATGGATATGTAAGAGAGGATCGCACAGTAGTGTGAAAATGAATTCGATGTGAAGCATATGCATTGTATGATGTATGTTTTTTGTGGTGTTGACCATTCTGTAATAAAACAGAACATACGCACAGCAGTGCGAAATGAGAGCAGCTCGCAAATGAACAGCAGTGTGTAGAAGAAAACAAAACCAGTGCAGGGGTTTTTGAAATGAGCAGCAACCTGAAGATATTTTGTTGAAATGTTATGAGAAGAAAATGCAGCAGCATGTGTAAGGAATTACATCTACAGCGGTAAATGTAAGATTTTGTTTTTACACAGTAGTGAATGTAATTTTCTGTAGTTGAAGTCTATTTTTTACAACAGTAAATGTAAATGAGATTTTTACACACAGCAGTGTAAAATCTCAGGAGAAGACAGAGTATTTTTTTTGTGTAAAAGTTCTTGGTGAATCCCTCTGTTAAAGAGGAAGATGCTTTTCAACATAGTCTCTGGTGAATCCCTCTGTTAAGAGGAACATCTGTTGTCTTTGGTGAATCCCTCTGTCAAGAGGAAGATGATTTTCAGCATAGAATGGTGAATCCCTCTGTCAAGAGGAAGATGCTCTTCAGCATACTCTCTGGTGAATCCCTCTGTGTGAGGAAGACTCTTTTGTTGTTTGTGGAACTGCATCTGAAGTAGTGTTGGTGAATCCCTCTGTTAAGAGGAAGACTCTTTTGTAACAGCAGTTTTGCAATCCCTCTGTTGAGAGGAAGAATCTTTTTTTTGTAAGAGGCAGGTTTGGTTAAGGAATACAAGTTTATTTTGGTGTGTGAAATTGTGTTCTTCATTTCCAGCAAACAATTTTTAGTTTCCATTGTGTTAAAGATCCTGTGGCAGAAAGAGAGCATTGTCTCTGTGTTCAGTTTATTTTGTTTTTGGGATTTTACCAGAAATATCCCCAACAACCCTCAGCAAGATAGTGCTCGTGTGTTCTGATTGATTTTTTTAACAGTCTAATTAATCACACCGGAATGGGTATATATTCTTCTCTTATGAATATATACTATTTTTTATTTGGTTTTCTTTTTGGAAAAAAGGATGTAAATTTGCCGCATAAATATTATTTGGAAGAGAGCATGAGATAAAAAAGGAAATGAATGAATATTCTAACAGTTCGCTCTATCTTATGGAAGAAAAAATACCAATTGTAAATGGTTATTGGGTTGGGTAATTATTGGTATTTGTTTATCTATTAATACCAATCGTGGAAGGTTATTGGGTTGTGTAATTATTGGTATTTGTTTATCTTTTGGTTGTAGGTATGTGTTGTTATTATTATGAATATGATAATTGGGCTTCTATAATGATCTTAATTTTTAATTTTTTTAAGTTTTTTTTTTTTTTGATATTTTTAGCCTGTTGAATATGTATTTTTATTAATAAAAATAAAATTTTAATATAACAAATTAAATTAAATTTATTTATTATTTTTATTAAGATTTATCACAAAGGGAATCTTTTAAAGTCTGTTGGTCAGACCAATAAGGCCTAATCTCTAAGGGCATCGAGGGGAATTGATTGTGTGACCTCTTGTGATGACCCCGGGTAACATGTTAATATAGAATGTTACTGTGGTAAGAAACTAATGTGATTTGTTATTATTGTTTACTGTATGACATTATTGATTTATGAAATTTAATATATTTGGATATATATATCTTGAAAATGCTGGCAGCCTCTTGATGGAGGATTTTTTTTAAAAGAAAAGAATCAGTTATGAAACTAAAAAACTACCTCTCACACAGGAAAAGTCCTGGGAAGGAAAACCCCTGGGCTGTTGGGACAGACAGGGGAAGAAAGATTCCAAGAGAGAAAAGAGAAAGAAAAATAGGGTTAAGTCTGGTAAAGACCAGATAACCCAAGCACAGAGGTGCATGAGTCTTGTTGAGGGCTGCAGGCCTGCAAGACGGCTCGGGGGGAGAATCCAATGTGACGTGGATCTCAAGGTTGGGAGGATAAGAGAAAGTATGATTGCAAGTGAACTTCTGAAGTCAGAACTCCTGTAACGGACTTACCAGGTACGAGCTTTGACAAATTCGACAACAGTAAACAGAATACTGAAGTTTATAGATAGAATACTGTTGAATCTGAGCCTCTCTTAACTAGTTAGATGCAGAGGGAAAATAACAGTAGTTGTCTGTAAATAGAAACAGTACGTACAGCTCAAATAAACACCTAGTAATTAGTTATTTAAAATAGTAATGAGTTAATTATTTGCTATAAACCATTCAAGTTATTTACATATATAACTGTACGAAACCCTGGGTGGTCCTGTAAGACCATTGTGGTTGTGCTAGATAACTATATATAGTATAAATAAACAGTATGACATGGCACGGTTATTAGCTACGGCATGGCGCCTAGCCAGAACAGAAAAAGGTGCGTTTGAAATCGTCAGAACAGTGGAGTAGCATAATCGAAATACCAGTGCCATTAATATTGATAACAAAGCAGTACAGTAAACAAGAAACTAGCTAAACCCTGTATTGAGGGTTTGAATATATCATTATAATTTAAAACATGTACGAAAAACAATCAACTGTGTTCATGTTGCTACGCCGGCTAGACGCACCAGTAAACCCTTGCAAACATTAACTGAAGGTTAAATATTGTATCAGTATAGAACACAGCACAGTCGTGAGTAAACGGCCGTGTACTCTAAGGTGGTACAACCATATATATATATATATATATATATATATATATATATATATATATATAACGAATCAAACACAAATGATAGTTTAACAAATCCTGTAATGATTTCAGTGCATGCGAATGCGTATTAACCCTCTAATGAATCAAATGCATACGGCTGCATAATAACTTTGTAACAATTCAAGGCATACGACTGTATAATAAACCATGTAACGAAACCACGCATCTGTCTGTTTAGTAAACCCTATAGCGGATTAACTCATTTTTAATCAGAGAAATAACATTAAACTTAGCATTAAACGAGCTGAAGGCATATTATCATAAACCATATTGATGGAGTATAAGGTAATAACGGCCCTCGTTACAAATCGACAAAGCATAGAAAAGTAAATGGCGTATCCATTGAGGAATAAAGGAAATATAATAACATTAAACCAAATGATTAACCCTAATGGGTACGGCAAAAACATTGTGTAATGAAAACCAGAGGACCGATAGGTACTTTATAAATCTTCATAAGCATAACGACGAGCTCAGAAGTCCTATTAAACATTTAAAAAGCATGGAAAACAATTTGGCAAATATACAGATTTCAACTCAAACTAGTTCGGGCACCGAGGCCGTAAACCCTTAACCAAATGTACATATAACAATCGGTATGTATGCCAGGAGCTACAATCTACCCAAGCCCTAATAAATTAAATGAAATACAGGTCCCGGCATGATGTGGCCGACTGCAAATCGTAACCTAGGGTTTGGAACGATTGCAAAACCTGAGACACATAAAACAGAGAGCGTCATGAGACACTTCTCTGGCCAAAGGTCGATGCTAATCCAATCTTGCTGTGTAAACCTTTAGCAAATAGTAGAAAATCATTAATCATCGGTAAGGGGACATACCTGTGCATGCTTGAGACAGCACATTTATCCGTAAGCGGTAGAAGGCCGACGATGTGAACCCACCTGCACATTAACAACACACCGTAATGAGCTCATGAGCAGTCAATACAAACCAATAAGTTCTGAAAAATAGAATGTGTTGTATTCACATATACGAACAGCTGAAGAATAGACAATATGCATGGCGGCAACAGTTGTATATTACCTAAAGCAGAGAGGTAGAAACCTGATGGGCGTTGCAGAGGAGGACCGCCGTGCTGGGAAGGTATTTGGCCTCACCAGTCTTGCACAAATGAACCAAACCCAAAAGACTCGGGGGTATATGTATCACCCACCAAACCCTTTGGTGAACCTGAGCCCTCAGATGCAAAGAATGAATCTCCATCGTCCATTCAAGCGGAAACCTGGCGCGAAAACCCTCAGCGGGTCAACCGAGAAGTCACATGGCTTCACGCTGGATTTATGCCACCTGGCAAAGGGTTGGTGAGATAGTTTAAGTTTCCGGCAAACACCTGGCGCCGGAGCTGGTTAGGAAACAATCCGGTGACAATCCGACCGTGACCTAACATTAGGTTATCAACCATAAAAGAACAATGCATGTATTGTTAAGGTTTGGTTACATGACATAGCGCATAACACTTATTAATGATGCCTTTGAATATATGTTTCCCTTCGTGAGTAGATGGGTGGATTAGAGTAAATAAGCCATGTGTAAATTTTTTTTTTTACATTACATATTTATCGATGGGGTCGTGACAATGTGGTATCAGAGCAGAGGTTTCAATACTGTGGCCTCTGGAGCAGTAAGATCCAGCCGCATGGAAATCATCTTATGTATATATATAAGGAAGAGTTAGTTCAGCTAACTGATTTTCTTGTTTATTCATTAGGAGGCAATTACAGAAAGAGAATCAGCTAACAGTCAACAATAAAAGTAGAGGAAATGCAGGGAGCTGACAGCATTCTCCGGGAAAATCCAGAGCTGTGGGTACAGCTTGGTGAGGAGACACGCAGTACCAATCTGGTGATATTAGAAACTGTTCAAGAACTGAAAAATGAGATGGCACGTCTGCGAGAAGACAATGCGCGATTGACGGTGGAGCAGGAAAGAATACTGAAGAGTTTGTCAGATAGACAAAATCCACCGTTAGCCAACCCCAGTGCAGAACAGCAAAGGGCAACTGAAGAACGAAATTACCTAACTGCACCTGAAATCTCAGAGGAAAAGGAGGATCATTCTGACAACGTATTAGAGCAACAGACCTCAGAGCGACAGAAAATGGAATTACAAGGGGAATTCAGGAAAATTAAACCTCCACATTTCGATGGGGAGCAGGAAGAAGCGGCAGAGGCTTGGTTAATCAACATGAACAAGTATTTCCAGCTGTATGAGTATGATTAGAATCTGAAAGCACGAATGGCCATCTTCCAGCTACAAGGCAAGGCAACCCTTTGGTGGGAAGAAACTAAGATTGTAAAAGGAGTGAGTGAGCAGAACATAACATGGGAGAAGTTTCAGAAATACTTCAAGGAGAGATATCTAACCGAGCGTTTCTATGATGAGAAGGCACGGGAATTCCATGATTTACGGCTAGGACAGCAGTCTATGGACGAGTTCATAAACCGCTTCACTTCCCTGCTTCGCTATGTGCCATATATCAAGGAGGAGAAGGCTAAGGTGCAGAGATTTGTGAGCAGCTTACCAGCCTATATAAGAGAACGAATTGAGTTTGACAATCCCAGAACAATGGATGAGGCGATTCGTAAAGCAAGAATCTGTTACCAGCAGAACAAACAGAAAGGAGACATTTCAAACAAAAGATGGAATGAAAGAAAGGGTAACAGAGTTGCTGGTAATAATAAAGGGAGTCGTGGTAATGGCAGCAAGGGTGCTGGTAAGGGGCAGATTAACAGGAATATAACAAAGAGTACTTTCCGAACTAAGCCAAGTGAAAGTAGAATTAGTGAACCACCTACCAGGTCTGATATTAAAGGGATGACCAGACCTCCAGTCCAATGTTGGGGTTGTGGAGGACCGCACTATGTGAAGAACTGCCCGCAACGTAAAGGAGTAGATCAGATATCACAGATCCACGAGGCATCGACTGTTGGGGAAGTGGCGCGCAGCGTACCCAGGATTAACGCAGCCTTGGATGATCGACAAGCGGAATACCAGCCGACCATGGTGGAGTTTGAAGGTAAAATTTCAAATCTTTCTATAGCTGTTCTTATAGACCCAGGAGCTACTTTAAGTTATGTTAGCCCAAAATTAGTAGAACAGTGTAAGTTACCAACTGAAAGGTTCAGGAATCCATGGCTGGTACAGCTAGCTACGGGAGCTAAGAGACGAGTCTTAGCCAAAATTAATAATTGCTCTTTAAGCATAGCTGGACAGCCAATAACAGCAGATCTGAATGTACTTCCATTGGGTTCCTACGACATCCTGATTGGTATGGATTGGCTGGAAAAACATTGGTCATTGGTAAACTGCAAGACCAAAACCATCTATTATAAGGATGATTTGGGGAATCAGCAGGAGTTGCAGGGGATTAAACACCCTGTACGGATCCGACCTATTACTGCTTCCCAGCTAGCTAAATGTCTCAGAAAGAAATGTCAGATTTACGCCATTCAAGTTGGATATGCAAACCAGAAAGATAAAATATCTGCACTGGACAATATTCCGGTGGTACAAGAATTTGCGGATGTTTTTCCTGAAGAGGTACCAGGACTGCCCCCTAAAAGGGACATAGATTTTACTATAGAGCTAACACCAGGAGCAGCACCAGTGTCACGGGCACCATACCGAATGAGCGTTCCTGAATTAACAGAATTAAAAATGCAGCTGCAAGAGCTGTTGGATAAGAACTATATCCGCCCCAGCGTATCGCCATGGGGAGCTCCAGTATTATTTGTTAAAAAGAAAGATGGAACTCTCCGTATGTGCATAGATTATCGTCAGCTGAATAAGCTCATGATAAAAAACAAATACCCCTTGCCTCGGATAGATGAACTCTTTGATCAAGTGAAGGGGGCAAAAGTATTTTCCAAGATCGATTTGCGATCTGGTTATCATCAAATCGGGATTAAAGAAGAGGACATTGCCAAAACCACCTTCAGAACACGCTACGGACACTACGAATTTGTAGTGTTGCCTTTTGGTTTGACCAATGCACCTGCCACCTTTATGTGTTTGATGAACAGCGTGTTTCACAGGTTTTTGGACAAATTCGTGCTGATATTTATCAATGATATTCTGATATATTCTCGTTCCCAGGAGGAACACGAAGAACACCTTAGAGTGGTGTTGCAAACTCTTCGAGAACATCAGCTATACGCTAAGTTTAGTAAATGTGACTTTTTCAAGGAGGAAATCCAATATTTGGGCCATGTGATTACTAAAGAAGGAATTGCAGTAGATCCTGTGAAGATAAAGACTATTATGGAATGGCCCATACCCAAGGATGTAGCTGATATCAGATCCTTTATGGGACTAGCTGGCTATTACAGGAGATTTGTGGAAGGTTTCTCAAGGATAGCCTACCCTATCACTTCTTTACAGAAAAAGGGGAAGGTATTTAAGTGGACACCGGAATGTCAGCAGAGCTTTGATCGGTTGAAGCATTTACTCACCACCGCACCCATCTTGAGTATAGCTGATCCTAATAAGGATTACGTGGTGTGTACCGATGCAAGTAAGGAGGGTGTGGGAGGAGTGTTAATGCAGGAAGGGAAAGTAATTGCGTATGAATCGAGAAAACTGAAAGAGCATGAGCAGAAATATTCTGCTTACGATCTAGAGTTAACAGCTGTTATTCATGCGCTGAAAATGTGGCGACATTACCTCCTGGGGAGGAAATTTCTGTTGT
This sequence comes from Pinus tabuliformis, assembly GCA_031772625.1. Classification (NCBI taxonomy): domain Eukaryota; kingdom Viridiplantae; phylum Streptophyta; class Pinopsida; order Pinales; family Pinaceae; genus Pinus; species Pinus tabuliformis. The sequence goes on from CM062815.1 coordinate 785,482,361, forward strand.
TAACAGATCACCACAGTTTGACAAATTACTTCAGCCAACCTACCCTGAATGCAAGACAAGGTCATTGGGCAGATTTCCTAAGTGGATTCGATTTCGAGATTAAGCATTTAAAAGGCAAAGAAAACCGGGTGGCTGATGCATTAAGTCGAAAGGTACAATGTTTATGTGAACTTTCAGTCAGCAAATGGCGGAACTCGCTGATTGAGCAAATAAAAACAGCAGCAAGTAAAGATGCTGAATACCAACAATTAAAACAGCAGGTACAACAATCAGCTAATGGAAGATTACAGCAAGGATATACACTAGATGGTGCGGGAATGCTGTACTTTAATAAAAAATTGTATGTACCTGACTCGAATGACCTTAAGAACCTGATTTTGGACGAGTTCCATATCAGCCACTACACTGGCCATCCAGGATACCAAAAGATGGTCACTGCACTTAGGAAGGAATATTTTTGGCCAGGAATGAAGAAACAGGTAGTTGAGTATTTGGCGCGGTGTTTGGAATGCCAGCAGATTAAGGCAGAACATCTGCATCCGGCGGGGCTGTTACAGCCTTTGCCTATTCCGGAGTGGAAATGGGAAACCATTTCCATGGATTTCATAACCGGGTTGCCACGAACAAAGAAAAGCAATGATTCCATCATGGTGGTGGTTGATAAGTTGAGTAAAGCGGCACACTTCATACCTGTGCAGTCCACTTATAAGGCGGTGCAAATTGCTCATCTTTTTATGCAAAATGTGTTCCGATTGCATGGACTGCCGAAAGTAATTATATCAGACCGCGATGTAAAGTTCACATCCACTTTTTGGAGGACATTGTTCGCTGAGTTGGGAACTCAGCTGAACTTTAGCACGGCCTATCACCCGCAGACCGATGGTCAAACTGAGCGAGTGAATCAGGTGTTGGAAGATATGTTGAGGGCGTATGTGATGCTGAAACCAAACCAATGGGAAGAGTATTTACACCTGGTCGAATTCGCATATAATAACGGATATCACACGTCAACACAGCTAAGTCCCTTTGAGGTCCTGTATGGGCGAAAATGCCGCACACCCTCAAGTTGGAGTGGACCTGAGGATAAGCTGAGTTTGGGTCCGGAAATGCTTAAAGAAATGGAAGACATGGTGAAAAGGGTGCGTGCCAATTTAAAGGCTGCACAAGACAGACAGAAAAGTTTTGCGGACAGGAAAAGAAGATTCAAGGAATATCAGGTTGGTGACCATGTGTTTGTGAGGATCCAAGCCAAAAGAAGCACACTGCAATGGAGCGGATGCGCCAAGCTGGCTCCTCGGTACTTTGGACCTTTTCAGATCTTGGCTAGAGTGGGGCCGGTGGCCTACCAACTCGCCTTGCCAAGTCACATTAAGATTCATAATGTTTTCCACGTTTCTGTTCTAAAGAAATATGTATACGACCCTAAACATGTGATCAGATGGCAGGATGTTCGGGTAAGAATTAATCCGATTGCTTTGATTATGCAAATACACTCAACAGAAACTGACTGAAGATATTAATTGTCTGCAGGTCGAACCGGAAGGCGAGGTTCTGGTCGAACCACAGAGCATTCTCGACCGGAGAGAAGTGCGGCTGCGGAAACGGGTTATTACCCAAGTTAAAGTGCTGTGGCAGCACTATGGGCCGGAGGAGGCTACTTGGGAAGACGAGGAAATCATTAGAAAAGTTTACCCAGACTTATTTAAAGGGAATAGACATCGGGACGATGTCCAATCCCAGGGGGGGGAGATGTGATGACCCCGGGTAACATGTTAATATAGAATGTTACTGTGGTAAGAAACTAATGTGATTTGTAATTATTGTTTACTGTATGACATTATTGATTTATGAAATTTAATATATTTGGATATATATATCTTGAAAATGCTGGCAGCCTCTTGATGGAGGATTTTTTTTAAAAGAAAAGAATCAGTTATGAAACTGAAAAACTACCTCTCACACAGGAAAAGTCCTGGGAAGGAAAACCCCTGGGCTGTTGGGACAGACAGGGGAAGAAAGATTCCAAGAGAGAAAGGAGAAAGAAAAATAGGGTTAAGTCTGTTAAAGACCAGATAACCCAAGCACAGAGGTGCATGAGTCTTGTTGAGGGCTGCAGGCCTGCAAGATGGCTCGGGGGGAGAATCCAACGTGACGTGGATCTCAAGGTTGGAAGGATAAGAGCAAGTATGATTGCAGGTGAACTTCTGAAGTCAGAACTCCTCTAACGGACTGACCAGGTACGAGCTTTGACAAATTCGGCAACGGTAAATAGAATACTGAAGTTTATAGATAGAATACTGTTGAATCTGAGTCTCTCTTAACTAGTTAGATGCAGAGGGAAAATAACAGTAGTTGTCTGTAAATAGAAACAGTACGTACAACTCAAATAAACACCTGGTAATTAGTTATTTAAAACAGTAATGAGTTAATTATTTGCTGTAAACCATTCAAGTTATTTACATATATAACTGTACGAAACCCTGGGTGGTCCTGTAAGACCATTGTGGTTGTGCTAGATAACTATATACAGTATAAATAAACAGTATGACATGGCACGGTTATTAGCTACGGCATGGTGCCTAGCCAGAACAGAAAAAGGTGCGTTTGAAATTGGCAGAACAGTAGAGTAGCATAATCGAAATACCAGTGCCGTTAATATTGATAACAAAGCAGTACATTAAAAAAGAAACTAGCTAAACCCTGTATCGAGGGTTTGAATATATCATTATAATTTAAAACATGTATGAAAAACAATCAACTGTGTTCATGTTGCTACGCCGGCTAGACGCACCGGTAAACCCTTGCAAACATTAACTGAAGGTTAAATATTGTATCAGTATAGAACACAGCACAGTCGTGAGTAAACGGCCGTGTACTCTGAGGTGGTACAACCATATATATATATAACGAATCAAACACAAATGATAGTTTAACAAATCCTGTAATGATTTCAGTGCATGCGAATGCGTATTAACCCTCTAATGAATCAAATGCATACGGCTGCATAATAACTTTGTAATGATTCAAGGCATACGACTGTATAATAAACCATGTAACGAAACCATGCATCTGTCTGTTTAGTAAACCCTATAGCGGATTAACTCATTTTTAATCAAAGAAATAACATTAAACTTAGCATTAAACGAGCTGAAGGCATATTATCATAAACCAGATTGATGGAGTATAAGGTAATGACGGCCCTCGTTACAAATCGACAAAGCATAGAAAAGTAAATGGCGTATCCATTGAGGAATAAAGGAAATATAATAACATTAAACCAGATGATTAACCCTAATGGGTACGGCAAAAACATTGTGTAATGAAAACCAGAGGACCGATAGGTACTTTATAAATCTTCATAAGCATAACGACGAGCTGAGAAGTCCTATTAAACATTTAAAAAGCATGGAAAACAATTTGGCAAATATACATATTTCAACTCAAACTAGTTCGGGCACCGAGGCCGTAAACCCTTAACCAAATGTACATATAACAATCGGTATGTATGCCAGGAGCTACAATCTACCCAAGCCCTAATAAATTAAATGAAATACAGGTCCCGGCACGATGTGGCCGACTGAAAATCGTAACCTAGGGTTTGGAACGATTGCAGAACCTGAGACACATAAAACAAAGAGCGTCATGAGACACTTCTCTGGCCAAAGGTCGATGCTAATCCAATCTTGCTGTGTAAACCTTTATCAAATAGTAGAAAATCATTAATCATCGGTAAGGGGACATACCTATGCATGCTTGAGACAGCACATTTATCCGTAAGCGGTAGAAGGCCGACGATGTGAACCCACCTGCACATTAACAACACACAATAATGAGCTCATGAGCAGTCAATACAAACCAATAAGTTCTGAAAAATAGAATGTGTTGTATTCACATATACGAACAGCTGAAGAATAGACAATATGCATGGTGGCAACAGTTGTATATTACCTGAAGCAGAGAGGTAGAAACCTGATGGGCGTTGCAGAGGAGGACCACCGTGCTGGGAAGGTATTCGGCCTCACCAATCTTGCACAAATGAACCAAACCCAAAAGACTCGGGGGTATATGTATCACCCACCAAACCCTTGGGTGAACCTGAGCCCTCAGATGCAAAGAATGAATCTCCATCGTCCATTCAAGCGGAAACCTGGCGCGAAAACCCTCAGCGGGTCAACCGAGAAGTCACATGGCTTCACGCTGGATTTATGCCACCTGGCAAAGGGTTGGTGAGATAGTTTAAGTTTCCGGCAAACACCTGGCGCCGGAGCTGGTTAGGAAACAATCCGGTGACAATCCGACCGTGACCTAACATTAGGTTATCAACCATAAAAGAACAATGCATGTATTGTTAAGGTTTGGTTACATGACATAGCGCATAACACTTATTAATGATGCCTTTGAATATATGTTTCCCTTCGTGAGTAGATGGGTGGATTAGAGTAAATAAGCCATGTGTAATTTTTTTTTTTTTACATTACATATTTATCGATGGGGTCGTGACACCTCTATAGGTTCTTAACAATGGAGACTAGGAGAGTACCCTAGCCTTAGCAGAGCCTAACCCCAAAGGCATCGATAAGAATTGACCATGTTCGACATGTACTTAAGAATGGGAACTAGCAAAGTACCCTGGCCCTACCCTTGTGCGAAATCTCCATCTTCCATTCTAAGTTTTAACTATTAACATAATAATAATAATAATAAAATATTCTTTCCAATATTATTGTAAATTTCCTATATTAAAATTATTTAAAATATAATTAAAGAAAATTAATTTGTCAAGTAATATTTCTACATTTAAAACTTTTATATTTAAATATATATAAATTATAAAATTTAATTTATTTTTTATTTTTTAATTAAAATATAAAAGATAATATCTCTTTAAATTAAAATATAAATAACATAATGATACTTTCGCTTTTAGAAGATGTAGAAAAAAGATGTATCTATTGTATATTACGTAAAATTAATGTAATATGTTACTTTGTTATTTAGTACTTCTTTTTACGCCCAAAAAAAATAAAAAAAAAGAACCCGTACAGGTGAATGTGATTTTATAATTTAGTATTTTGACTCAAATAATTATAATATACTTTGCCTTAGAAATATAATAAAATAAAAAGTTTTGCTTTTTCCTTTATATATTTTTATTTCTTATAATATATTAAAAATCCGATTAATCTTATTATTTTCGCTTAAAAATTATAAGCAAAGCACATCTAAAATAAAAATGAATTAAATTAACATATATATTAAATATTGACATGTTATTATCAAGTAATAAATGTACATGATAGAAATTATTTATATATATATATGAATGGATATAATACATTCTTACATTGCCGGGTGTGAGATAAACTACCAATGCCTTTCACCTGAAAAAATTATATTATTTAAATTATAATTTTGAATATTTAATAAATTTATAATATCAAATTTAACTTCAAATATTTTATGATTTTAAATGATTATAATTTAAAATATTTTTTGAATCTGATTATTATTTAATAAATTATTAAAAGTTAAGAAAAATATCTAAAATCGTAATTTATAATATTTAAATTACCATTTTAAAATTAATTTATTATTTTTAATTGTTAAAATCAGAATTTTCCATTTTATCGAAAAGTCTGGCCGAATTTTAGCGGAAGAGAAGATGGTCTGAATTAGAGCCCCACGATAACCCCGTATGACACGCAGGTGAACATTTCGAGGTAGATGTGGTCTAAGGTCAAAGTGGAAATAGGGTGTCTTGTCCAACCGCGTAACTGGAGTCTGTTTTTACCTTTATGTTCTTTTTACGTTGCAACATTAGCCTCTGGCTCTGGAATTAAGCTCCAGACATGCTGTAATATTGTTGTTTAGGTTGAATTCACTGAAGTGCAATGCGAAATTATTGGCACTAATTTATATCAATTAGTTATAACGTAAAGTGCTTATCTTAAAGTTTTTAGGGATGTATTTTTAAATGGAGTTATTTTTAGTATGTGTTTTTTGGATTTTCAGGTGTATGATAGAAAAAATTGAGCCAAAATTTTGATTTGTGTTATTTAAATTGGTTTTTTTGATTGTATATGGTTTCAGCACTATGAAAATTTTTAGAGCATTTGGATTGTGCATAAATTATCTATCAAACTTATGATTTTAATAAATTCCTATAAAACTTGTGATTTCAATAAATTCCTATAAAATCTTAAAAAAATTAGATAAAAAAAAAACTAAAAACTTCCCATAAATAATACTAAAACCAACTCATTTCTAAATTGAGTTGCTCTCCCTTCGATACGCAAGGAATTGGAAGATCTGCGCGTACTCCCCCGTGTGAGATAAATCTCTCGAAATGATTCTCTCGCAATACCGAGGGCTTTGCAGGTTGAGAGGGCTTCCGAGCATAATTATTTCCGAAGTAATTTTTCGCATCATGCAGAAACGTCCAAAAAATTTATTTTTGCATTTATTTTTGCTCTATTTAGTTGTTGGTCTTTTAATTTAAAATTTGACTTCTCTATTATCTTAACGGGTAGAAATTAATTTGTTTGGAAAAATAAAAACACGTCGTCTTGACTGGTAAAAAAATTGGATGAAAGATTTTTCAGAAAATATAAATCAATTTATTTATTTTTTTAATTATTTTGATATATTTCCTCGTATTTTAATGCTTTAACTAAGAAATAAATAAATATAGTTAAATGTAAAAATTCAAATCTTATAAATTGAAGAGAATAAGATAAAAATTATAACTTTTATTAAATAATTTTATTTTTCAAAATCTTGCTACATTCATTTTCCAAATTTTTAATCAATCTATTTTTTTAATTCAATTTATATGCACTACTGCTATTTACAAACCCTCAGTTCTGTTCAATTATCCTAATTTTCCACTATAAAATATAGTTCACCACTGAAATAACTATATTAAAAACATATTGTTCGATTGTCACACCTATGTCCACATATACATAATAAAAAAAAATTTAAGGTATGCATAGCATAATAAGCTGGCGATACACTTTAAGATACACCCTGTATTTATGTATGCACATGTACTTTTAACGAACATACACATACTTTACACAATATATTATCAGAGGTCATTTCCTATGTTTGTATTTCTGTGGTAACCTTTGTTTTACAATATGCTACGCGGCAATATAATGTGTCGTCGACTGGGTTTGGGTGTAAGCCTTACCCTCATGGCAGAACCTAGCTGTAAGTCTACCAACAGCTATGTATATTAATATGGCGCGACCTTTGGTGGTCCTGCCGCAGTCTTTGCAGGTGCCAACTCACCCTTGCCTTAAAGACATCAGTCCTTACCGAGGCAGGTGGCATGGTCTGGCTCCTTTGGCCATGTGACACCTTGGTTACGGAGATCTCGGTCTTATCGCTTTTGGTTCCCGCCTTGCTTCGACGGCTTGGATCTCATCCTGAAATCGGAGGGTTAAGATGCACTCAAGGGTTCGAGCTGATACATAAACACCTCCCTATAGTCTCGGGGTTCATTTGCGTGTTTAGTCTTCCCGGCTCCGGTCCAGTGTTCCATCTCAGGTTCGATCTCACCAACATTACTTCTTCATTCTGCAAACGCTCCAGGAGCTGTGAAATGCTTGTCACCTAGCCATCTCAGGTACTGGCCTTAGGCTAACAATTTCACAGTATGCATTAATAGTTCTATTTAGTTTGAACGATTTCTTATTGCTTGATTCTTTTCATTGCTATGATATGCAGCTGGGTCATGCAACCCCTCGGACGGGACCAGGGTGGCTACTCACGGCGGTTCAACCCTCTCGGTCACAGGTAGGTTATTAGCTCTTGACACTTTGCCTGCATACCAGAGCTCGAAGTTACAGGTCTTAAACTGTGGTTTTATGGTTGATGCAGACCGCCGCTCCAACGCGGGTTTCCTCGTTCCAATCGCTGAGGTATTTTCCATAGAGAACCCTCACGGTTTGCATCCATGTTGTGGTCTGGTCATATCAGTGAATCGTTGTTAAGTTATTGTTCACAACAGAACCCTGGGTTCTTTTACATATGTTCACGGTTTTTCACTTGGCATACAGTGCTGCCCTTGCGGCGCACCCGAATTTAGATTGTTACACCTATTCTCAAACATTGGTTGCGGATCTGGCCTCAGCGCACAGATCTGGCAACAGTTCTTCTGAGGTTTTCCCCTCAAACAAATATGTACATTTAATTTCCATTCTGGGTTTTACCATTCGGTGCTATTTGTAATTAGATACATGGTATTGTGAAACTGTTTAAGCCTCAGGGCAATTTACGCTTGTGTCTTATATGATTATGTTTCGAATTTTCATTAGTCTTGGTACAGAACATGGGGTTTATCTTATTATTGCTGGTTTTGTTTATTTACATGACTGCAATCGCATATATAATCTCAGGTTACAATGATAGCTTCAATCACTCGCTCTGTTTTTACTATGTGTCCTTCGTAATTGCTAACCTGTACAGCATGCATTCGGTGGCTGTAAACAATATTATTCTTTCCCTTTTCCCTACGGAAATGTCGCACCATAGGTATGTCCGAGTTTTCTTTTTGCAGTTACATGCACAGCATTTCTTGTATTTATACATGTATATCCCTTTCGAAGTTGCAGGCACAGGATTTTGTATGTATAAATGTAACCCCTTTTCGAAGTCGCATGCACAGGATTGTATATATATAAATGTATACCTCTTTTTCCTTTATCGTTCTAAAGAACTGGTTCTCTGTTACCGTGTCCGCTAACGCTGTGACTTAAGTACATGGGTTAAGGAATACAAAATGATTCTTGTTCTCTGTTTGTACAGTTTATCAATAAACTCTGTATATCTAGAATAACTTATCTATTCATTTCCATGTCTTCAGTTGTTTATTCCAGGTAACAGTAGGTTTTATTATTCTTCCGTCGACGGGGTAGCATCTGACTACAGTCGGTGCTCCTCTATTCAGATTCAGAGGTTCTAATCCTCATTTCCGTCGACACATTACAGTATTTAATTGATTTTCTATCAAAGTGTTCAATATTGTTTGTTTTACTGTTAACCTTTCGGTTATTAAACAGAGTCTTGGTCTGGCTAATAAGGGTGTGTCAAGTCCGTTACTCAATAACCAGATCTTGGTTAACCCTTCCTCGTACCGATATTCAGTCTTTGGCTAAATATCTATGTGTAGCTTTGTTTACCGTGATACTAGCTCAGACCCTGTCTATTAATTGACAGTCTGTCCCTTAGCTTAAAGACTACTTCTGTACATCTATGTTATTAATTGACAGTCTGTCTCTTAGCTTAAAGACTACATCTGTACATTTATGTTAATCATGGTGACAGTATCTAGGAAAAATGAAAGACATGTTTTCCTGTTTGACTACTGTAAATTCACCGCATATTTATTTCTAATCAGAGACTTCACAGTTTGAAACCGTACCTGGTTCGCCAGAGTCAGGAATGGTTCTCAAACAAAACAAGTCACCTGAACTTTAATTCTGCTCGTCCACCCAGCCATGAGATCCATCCCTCAGACGGAATTCTCCCCCCGAGCCATCTTGCAGACCTCAAGCCCTCAACAAGATTTGTGCACTCTGTGCCTGGTTATCTGGTCCTAACCAGACTTAACCAATTTCTCTTTTCTTTCTCCTTTTTCCTCTTCTTGGAAAAAAGTCTCTTCTGTCTGTCCCCACAGCACAGAACTTCCTCCCTACAGCCAGGACTTTTCCTGTTTTGGAGGGTAGTTTCCATCAGTTATTATAACTGATCTCTTTCTTTAAGATCCACCTCCTAGAGGCTGCCAGCATTTCAAGAAAATATTTAAATTACTTTAATAAAAAATAGTTTGTCACAGTTTTGTTTTAAAAACATAAACAACAACTGTATTACTGTCTTTTACCACAGTAAACTTTTCACATTTACATAATCTGGGGTCATTACATCTCCCCCTCCTGTGATTGGACATCGTCCCGATGTCTGTCTCCCTTAAACAAATTCGGGTAAGCTTCTCTAAGGAGTTCCTCATCCTCCCAAGTGGCCTCTTCCGGCCCATAGTGCTGCCACTGCACTTTAGCTTGGAAAATAACCCGTTTCCGCAGCCGCACTTCTCTCCGGTCGAGAATGGTCAGTGGTTCGACCAGAACCTCGCCTTCCGGCTCGACCTGCAATCAGCAACAGATTTAGTTATTTCCAGTTTAGGAACAAAGCTTATCTAGAATGACCAGATTAATTCTTACCCGAACATTCTGCCATTGAATCACATGTTTAGGATCGTAGACGTATTGTTTTAATACGGACACGTGAAAAACATTGTGGATTCTAATATGGCTTGGTAGGGCGAGTTGATAAGCTACTGGCCCCACTCTTGCCAAGATTTGAAAAGGTCCAAAATAGCGAGGTGCTAGTTTGGCACATCCGCTCCACTGCAAGGTACTCCTTCTGGGTTGGATTCTTACAAACACATGGTCCCCAACTTGGAATTCTTTGAATCTTCTCTTTCGATCAGCAAAACTTTTCTGTCTGTCCTGAGCGGCTTTTAAATTGGTACGCACTCTTTTTACCGTATCCTCCATTTCCTTGAGCATTTCAGGACCAATTCGTAACCTGTCCTCAGGTCCACCCCAACTTGAGGGTGTGCGGCACTTCCGCCCATACATGACCTCAAAAGGACTCAACTGTGTTGAGGAATGATACCCATTGTTATATGCGAATTCGACCAGGTGGAGATATTCCTCCCATTGGGTTGGCTTCATCATAACACATGCTCTCAGCATGTCCTCCACTACCTGATTCACTCGTTCCGTTTGGCCATCTGTTTGGGGATGATAAGCTGTGCTAAAGTTCAGCTGTGTTCCCAGTTCAGCAAACAATGTCCTCCAAAAGGTTGATGTGAACTTAACATCACGATCAGAGATAATTACCTTCGGAAGTCCATGCAATTTGAATACATTTTGCATGAAAATATGAGCAATTTGCACAGCCTTATACGTTGATTGCACAGGTATGAAGTGTGCTGCCTTACTTAACTTATCCACTACCACCATAATGGAATCATTATTTTTCTTCGTTCGAGGCAATCCGGTTATAAAATCCATGGAGATAGTCTCCCATTTCCATTCCGGAATGGGTAAGGGTTGTAGCAGCCCTGCTGGATGCAAATGTTCCGCCTTAATCTGTTGACACTCTAGACATCGCGCTAGGTACTCAGCTACCTCCTTCTTCATTTTTGGCCAGTAATATTCTTTCCGAAGTGCGGTAACCATTTTCTGGTAACCCGGATGCCCGGTATAATGGCTGACATGAAATTCATCCAGAATCAGCTTCTTAAGATTATCTTCATTGGGTACATACAGCTTTTTATTAAAATACAGCATTCCGGCATTATCCAGCTCATACCCCTGTTGTGTTTCCTTACCAGAAAATTGCTGTACTTGCTGTTTAATTTGCTGGTAAACAGCATCTTGATCAGCTGCTGTTTTTATCCTTTCAAGTAGGGTACTCTGCCATTTACTAACCGAAATCTTGCACACGCATTGTACTTTTCGACTCAAAGCATCAGCTACCCGGTTCTCCTTCCCTTTTAAATGCTTAATTTCAAAATCAAACCCGCTTAAGAAATCAGCCCAACGAGCTTGTCTCGTATTTAAGGTGGGTTGACTGAAATAGTTTGTTAAGCTGTGGTGGTCTGTTAACAACAGAAATTTCCTTCCCAAAAGGTAGTGTCGCCACATTTTCAGTGCATGGATAACAACTGCCAGCTCCAAGTCGTAAGCAGAGTATTTCTGCTCATGTTCCTTCAGTTTCCTTGATTCGTATGCAATGACTCTTCCTTCTTGCATCAGCACTCCTCCCACGCCTTCTTTACTTGCGTCAGTGCAGACCACGTAATCCTTATTAGGATCAGCTATACTCAATATGGGTGCGGTGGTGAGTAAGTGCTTGAGCTGTTCAAAGCTCTTCTGACATTCTGAGGTCCACTTAAATACTTTTCCCTTCTTTTGTAAGGAGGTGATAGGGTATGCTACCCTAGAAAAGCCTTCGACAAATCTTCTATAATAACCCACTAGCCCCATAAAGGACCTAATATCTGCCACGTCCTTTGGTATGGGCCACTCCATTATAGTTCTGATTTTCTCAGGGTCTACTGCAATTCCTTCCTTTGTGATTACATGGCCTAAGTATTGTATCTCCTCCTTGAAGAAATCACACTTACTAAACTTTGCATATAATTGATGTTCACACAAAGTTTGCAACACCAATCTAAGGTGTTCCTCATGCTCCTTTCTTGATCGGGAGTAAATCAGAATGTCATCTATGAATATCAACACAAATTTGTCCAAGAACCGGTGAAACACACTGTTCATCAAACACATGAAGGTAGCAGGTGCATTGGTCAGCCCAAAGGGTAGCACCACGAATTCATAATGTCCATACCGCGTTCTGAAAGCTGTCTTAGCGATATCCTCCTCTTTAATTCTGATCTGATGATAACCAGATCGCAGATCGATCTTAGAGAATACCGTCGCTCCCTTCACCTGATCAAAAAGTTCGTCGATCCGAGGCAAAGGATATTTATTTTTTATCGTGAGCTTATTCAGCTGACGATAATCAATGCACATCCGAAAAGTCCCATCTTTCTTTTTGACAAATAGCACTGGGGCTCCCCAGGGTGATACACTGGGACGGATGTAGTTTTTATCTAACAGCTCCTGCAGTTGCATTTTTAATTCTGTTAGTTCTGGTACACTCATACGGTATGGTGCCCGTGACACGGGTGCTGCCCCTGGAATCAGTTCAATGGTGAAATCCACATCTCTTTTAGGTGGTAATCCCGGTACTTCCTCGGGAAAAACATCTGCAAATTCCTGTACCACCGGAATGCTACCCAGCATAGCAGTTTTATCCTTCTGATTTGCGTAACCCACCTGAATAGCATAAATTTGACATTTCTTCTTGATGCATTTAGCTAACTGAGATGTTGTAATGGGTCGAATCTGTACAGGATGTTTGATTCCTTGTAACTCCTGCTGCTCTCCACGGTCATCCTTATAGTAGATGGTTTTTGTCTTGCAATTCACTAAGGACCAGTGTTTTTCCAGCCAATCCATCCCAATCAGGATATCATATGAACCCAACGGTAGTATGTTTAAGTCTGCCACTATTGGCTGCCCTGCTATGGTTAAAGAGCAATTATTTATCTTGGCCAAGACTCGTCTCTTGGCTCCTGTAGCTAATTGGACCAGCCACGGATTTCTGAACTTTTCAGATTGTAACTTACACTGTTCTACTATCTTTGGGCTAACATAACTTAAAGTAGCTCCTGGATCAATAAGAACAGCTATAGAAAGGTTTGAAATTTTACCTTCAAATTCAACCATAGATGGCTGGTACTCCGCTTGGCGGTCCTCCAAGGCTGCATTAATTCTGGGTACACTGCGTGCCACGTCCCCAACGGTCGATGCTTCATGAATTTGGGATATCTGGTCTGTCCCCTTTCGCTGTGGGCAGTTTTTAACATAGTGAGGTCCTCCACAGCCCCAGCATTGAACTGCGGGTCTGGTCATCCCCTCACCTTCTGGTCTAGCAGGCTGCTCACTTACTCTAGACTCACTCATTGGCCTAGATCGGGGTGCATTCTTTGCAACAGATCTACTATTTAATCCTTTACCAGCTCCTTTACTTCCACTGCTGCGACCTCCCTTGCTGTTTCCAACCATCCGACTACTCTTTCTTTCATTCCACTTTTTGTTTGAAGTATCTCCTTTCTGTTTATTCTGCTGGTAACAGATCCTTGCTTTACGAATAGCCTCATCCATGGTCCTAGGATTGTCAAACTCAATCCTCTCTCTTATATATGAAGGTAAGCTGCTCACAAACCTTTGGACCTTGGCTTTCTCCTCCTTGATATAAGGTACATAACGTAACAGAGAGGTAAAGCGATTAATGAACTCGTCCATTGTCTGCTGTCCCAATCTTAAATCATGGAATTCTCTTGCCTTTTCATCGTAGAAGCGTTCAGTCAGGTACCTTTCTTTGAAGTATTTCTGAAACTTCTCCCAGGTAATGGTCCGTTCACTTACCCCCTTGACAATCTTGATTTCTTCCCACCACAAGGTTGCCTTACCTTGTAACTGGAAGATAGCTAATCTCGCCTTCAAGTTATGATCATACTCGTACAGCTGAAAATATTTATTCATATTTATTAACCAAGCTTCAGCTGCTTCCTCCTGTTCGCCATCAAAATGTGGGGGTTTAATTTTTCGAAATTCCCCCTGCAGCTCCATTCTCTGACGTTTTGAAGTTTGCTGCTCTGGTACATTGTCAGAATGATCCTCTTTGCCTTCTGAATTTTCAGGTTCCATCTGATAGTTTTGTTCTTCTGTCATCCTCTGCTGTTCCGCACTGGGGTTAGATAGAGGTGGATTTTTCCTGTCCGACAAACTCTTCAGAATCCTTTCTTGTTCAACTGTCAAACGTGCATTGTCTTCTCGCAACCGTGCCATCTCATTTTTCAACTCCTGAACAGTTTCCAGGATTGCAAGGTTGGTACTTCGTGTTTCCTCACCCAACTGTACCCACAGTTCTGGATTCTCTCGAGGGTTACTGCCGGTTCCTTGCATTTCGTCCCCTTTCTGGCTTAACTGTTAGCTGTTGTAATTCTGTATTTCACCCCTAAATAGACAGAACAATAGTTAAGTAAATTATTAACTTACATATGTATGCATGGTGTACGCTTCCGCACAGTGAAACATGTTTTGCTTGAGGCCACAGTGTTGAAACTGGGCTCTGATACCAATTTGTCACACCTATGTCCACATATACATAATAAAAAAAAATTTAAGGTATGCATAACATAATAAGCTGGCGATACACTTTAAGATACACCCTGTATTTATGTATGCACATTTACTTTTAACGAACATACACATACTTTACACAATATATTATCACAGGTCATTTCCTATGTTTGTATTTCTGTGGTAACCTTTGTTTTACAATATGCTACGCGGCAATATAATGTGTTGTCGACTGGGTTTGGGTGTAAGCCTTACCCTCATGGCAGAACCTAGCTGTAAGTCTACCAACAGCTATGTATATTAATATGGCGCGGCCTTTGGTGGTCCTGCCGCAGTCTTTGCAGGTGCCAACTCACCCTTGCCTTAAAGACATCAGTCCTTACCGAGGCAGGTGGCATGGTCTGGCTCCTTTGGCCATGTGACACCTTGGTTACGGAGATCTCGGTCTTATCGCTTTTGGTTCCCGCCTTGCTTCGACGGCTTGGATCTCATCCTGAAATCGGAGGGTTAAGATGCACTCAAGGGTTCGAGCTGATACATAAACACCTCCCTATAGTCTCGGGGTTCATTTGCGTGTTTAGTCTTCCCGGCTCCGGTCCAGTGTTCCATCTCAGGTTCGATCTCACCAACATTACTTCTTCATTCTGCAAACGCTCCAGGAGCTGTGAAATGCTTGTCACCCAGCCATCTCAGGTACTGGCCTTAGGCTAACAATTTCACAGTATGCATTAATAGTTCTGTTTAGTTTGAACGATTTCTTATTGTTTGATTCTTTTCATTGCTATGATGTGCAGCTGGGTCATGCAACCCCTCGGACGGGACCAGGGTGGCTACTCACGGCGGTTCAACCCTCTCGGTCACAGGTAGGTTATTAGCTCTTGACACTTTGCCTGCATACCAGAGCTCGAAGTTACAGGTCTTAAACTGTGGTTTTATGGTTGATGCAGACCGCCGCTCCAACGCGGGTTTCCTCGTTCCAATCGCTGAGGTATTCTCCATAGAGAACCCTCACGGTTTGCATCCATGTTGTGGTCTGGTCATATCAGTGAATCGTTGTTAAGTTATTGTTCACAACGGAACCCTGGGTTCTTTTACATATGTTCACGGTTTTTCACTTGGCATACAGTGCTGCCCTTGCGGCGCACCCGAATTTAGATTGTTACACCTATTCTCAGACATTGGTTGCGGATCTGGCCTCAGCGCACAGATCTGGCAACAGTTCTTCTGAGGTTTTTCCCTCAAACAAATATGTACATTTAATTTCCATTCAGGGTTTTACCATTCGGTGCTATTTGTAATTAGATACATGGTATTGTGAAACTGTTTAAGCCTCAGGGCAATTTACGCTTGCGTCTTATATGATTCTGTTTCGAATTTTCATTAGTCTTGGTACAGAACATGGGGTTTATCTTATTATTGCTGGTTTTGTTTATTTACATGACTGCAATCGCATATATAATCTCAGGTTACAATGATAGCTTCAATCACTCGCTCTGTTTTTACTATGTGTCCTTCATAATTGCTAACCTATACAGTATGCATTCGGTGGCTGTAAACAATATTATTCTTTCCCTTTTCCCTATGGAAATGTCGCACCATAGGTATGTCCAAGTTTTCTTTTTGCTGTTACATGCACAACATTTCTTGTATTTATACATGTATATCCCTTTCGAAGTTGTAGGCACAGGATTTTGTATGTATAAATGTAACCCCTTTTCGAAGTCGCATGCACAGGATTGTATATATATAAATGTATACCTCTTTTTCCTTTATCGTTCTAAAGAACTGGTTCTCTGTTACCGTGTCCGCTAACGTTGTGACTTAAGTACATGGGTTAAGGAATACAAAATTATTCTTGTTCTCTGTTTGTACAGTTTATCAATAAACTCTGTATATCTAGAATAACTTATCTATTGATTTCCATGTCTTCAGTTGTTTATTCCAGGTAACAGTAGGTTTTATTATTCTTCCGTCGACGGGGTAGCATCTGACTATAGTCGGTGCTCCTCTATTCAGATTCAGAGGTTCTAATCCTCATTTCCGTCGACACATTGCAATATTTAATTGATTTTCTATCAAAGTGTTCAATATTGTTTGTTTTACTGTTAACCTTTCGGTTATTAAACAGAGTCTTGGTCTGGCTAATAAGGGTGTGTCAAGTCCGTTACTCAATAACCAGATCTTGGTTAACCCTTCCTCGTACCAATATTCAGTCTTTGGCTAAATATCTATGTGTAGCTTTGTTTACCGTGATACTAGCTCAGACCCTGTCTATTAATTGACAGTCTGTCCCTTAGCTTAAAGACTACTTCTGTACATCTATGTTATTAATTGACAGTCTGTCCCTTAGCTTAAAGACTACATCTGTACATTTATGTTAATCATGGTGACAGTATCTAGGAAAAATGAAAGACATGTTTTCCTGTTTGACTACTGTAAATTCACCGCATATTTATTTCTAATCAGAAACTTCACAGTTTGAAACCGTACCTGGTTCGCCAGAGTCAGGAATGGTTCTCAAACAAAACAAGTCACCTGAACTTTAATTCTGCTCGTCCACCCAGCCATGAGATCCATCCCTCAGACGGAATTCTCCCCCCGAGCCATCTTGCAGACCTCAAGCCCTCAACAAGATTTGTGCACTCTGTGCCTGGTTATCTGGTCCTAACCAGACTTAACCACTTTCTCTTTTTCTTTCTCCTTTTTCCTCTTCTTGGAAAAAAGTCTCTTCTGTCTGTCCCCACAGCACAGAACTTCCTCCCTACAGCCAGGACTTTTCCTGTTTTGGAGGGTAGTTTCCATCAGTTATTATAACTGATCTCTTTCTTTAAGATCCACCTCCTAGAGGCTGCCAGCATTTCAAGAAAATATTTAAATTACTTTAATAAAAAATAGTTTGTCACAGTTTTGTTTTAAAAACATAAACAACAACTGTATTACTGTCTTTTACCACAGTAAACTTTTCACATTTACATAATCTTGGGTCATTACATCGATTGATCTTATCATATTGGATCTCTAACCAAATTGTCGTTGATGAATTAAATTACATTGTAATTTGTTTTAAGAAATTTAAATTATCAATAGTTTTGTGCTTTGGGAATTTTATTAAAATGTGGTTAAACTAGATTTGTGATTCGGGAGTTATATTAAAAAGTGGTTAAATTTAATTTATAGATAAAATATTTTTTCATTAAAATTTAGCATACAATTTTAGTAGCTTCTTTTATTAAAATTTAGTGATACAATTTCAAATAGATTTTAATTTTTATTATTTAAAATATATTTTAAAATTACTAATAAATTCAGCATTCTAAAAAATATTTTAAAAAAATTAATTTTGCAAATTAAACAGTTAAATTAGTGTTTAAAAATATCTAATATTTTTTATTAAAATATTTTAAAAAAATACCAAAAAATATCATTTTATCTGTTAATTAAGTTACATATTTATAAATGTGAAATTTATAATATTATTTAAAAAAATATCACCTACAAATTCAAATAACTAAAATTTACCCAAAAGACTTGGAAAAAGTAATTGCAAGTTAAAGTATATTTTATGAAATAGTATTTAATTTTTACCTAGAAAATGTTCTTATTCATGGAAAATGCTTTTAAAAAGTAACCATGGAATTTAATGATGGCTAAGAGTGACCAAGCTAGTGGCATAGTGCTCATAGCATTTGTGAAGCATTATATAACCCCGCTGAGCATCCTTCAAAAACTAGGCTTTCATATTCATTGATATTATCAATGGAATGTTTGAAAAGGTAGTATGTCATGGCAATATTGGTAAGGCATTGTTTAATGAGTTTATAATGTTTTGTATGGTTAATTTTTTATTGGAATTGGGTGAAATTTTTTTTGGAGAAGTTTGATTATGGGAGTGTTTAAATCGTTTTTTTTTTTTTTTAATTGCTGAAATGAATTAAGCACTAACAAAAACTCATGGAAAATCAAAATTTAACAAAAACTCATGGGAAATCAAAATCTTGAAACTTGACAATTATAACTTGGATTTAAAAAAAAAAAAATTATCAATTTTCTTCAAACTCATACCAGAATTTCTATTACTTTTAGCCGAAATTATTACCTGTTTATACTAGCGTATTGTGCAATCCTCATTAAATAGCTACATTGGTGAATACTTCTCGGGTTATATTATTTACATTTTGGTTTTGATATTTGGTCATATTATGCATGGGTTATTTTGGCTCATAGGATAATTCTTTTCAAGACATTTTTGGGAAAGATTTTGTAATACCCTAGTAAATTGTGAATATTCTATTTACTTTTGATAAATTTACTTCACAGAATGTGGCTACTAAAGGTATGATATAAATAAGTGATGAAAATAAATGTTTATTTTCTAATTTTACATTAATAAAAGATTGCATCTAGTCATCCATGAAAATTATAGTGGGAAGAGATGTTGAAAGAGAGTTTCACATTTGGGAAAATTAAATACAATTATGCGAAGAGGCATTTTCCTACCGAGATTCCTCTCCCTAAAGGCAAATTATCTTAGTTAGGGAAAAGGGAGAGAAGAGGGTGAGAGGGGAAAAAGGCTGAAACAACCTTATGAACTTGGATCCTTCTTGGAGGGGGGCCAAGAGAGAAAAAAAAATATAGCTTGATACCCGACAAGACATTGTTAAGGGAGGGAGGAAGTTGCCAAAAAGGAATTCTTGAGTTGGTTGGCCAGTGGAATTCCAAACTAAACCTTGTGTGGTTATTGAAGTCCTAGGGTTGGACCTAGTATGGTCAGTGAATGTCCTAGGTTGGACCTCATTTGGTCTTTGCCAAGCAAAACTATTTTGGATGTGAAATTGGCTCAGTGGGGTTCTCGTAGATGGTATTGATTCTCATTATTTGGGTGGAGAATTTTTTTTGTCCATTGTGATTTTTGTAGCAAGCTAAGTTACTAGAAAGCATATAAGTGAAATAAGTTTTGGAATGTTTTTTTGTATACCTTTATTTCCTGTTATATTGTGCAATGTTTGAGTTTAATTTTGATACTATGAAATGGAAAAGATAATATAATACGATTGAATTAGGTTAGTTCCAAGTCCTAATGGACAATATGGTTATCTATTTCATAACTTGGAACAATCTTGAATTCTTGAATATATAGATATGGAAGGTATATGGCAACGCCTGAAGACAGGTCCCACCGACCTTCCAGAATTAAATAATAATTATGCATCTATACATGTAAGACCTAGTATGGTCTGTGCCTAAATATAAATCCTTGTAGTGTCATATGTAATCATGATAAATGAATTCTTTTATGATGGTATATAAAGAAAGATGAAAATTTTCAAGATCTGAATATGATGCCCATTCTCTAATTCTATAAATATAGAAAGAAAAAGAGAATAGAAAAGATAAGACCCGAAACCCCATTAGGTTAAATCAACAAAACGGATCATATTAGTTCTTAGCGTTCGATAAGCATTTCTTTTCCAAGGACAAAATATACTGTAAATACAATATAATCAAGTATCCAATTGAAATTGAAAAGAAAATGTATACATGGAAATAATAACTTCACAAATGGATTATAGCCATAAAGAACTTAACCCTTTTTTTTTTACAAGTGGACAAAGGAATCCAATTAAAAAAAAAACAAGATCATATGCCATGTATGCATTCAAAACCATTCAATGATTAAATTAAATACATTGTACAATCAAAATTTGCTAGGCAGTAATAAATCAACCCTCATGGGCGATTAACTCAAGGTCACATGGCATACCAGAAAGTCTATTTTTCTAACTTATACATGACAAGAGTTTAAACAAGAGTGGCACCACAATATTATATTCATTTAAAAAAATAAAGAAACCCGATTTCATTTTTAACTTCGGCTCCTTAAGTACCTCGAGTAACATACAAATAAAGACGCATTATGTTAGAGCCTCGAAGTACTATATGCAAAGCCGAACCCATGCTCATAAGGATGAAACCTAACCTGGTAAATTCCAATAAGGGCTCCGTTAGAATACTTAAGGAAAATTACTTAAGGAAAACAAGATCACTACAACAAAAAAGGTCATTGGTGAGGGTCATGTAATAAATCAACCCTCATGGGCGATTAACTGAAGGTCACATGGCAGACCATAAAGTCTATTTTTCTAACTTATACATGACAAGAGTTTAAACAAGAGTGGCACCACAATATTATATTCATTTAAAAAAATAAATAAACCCAATTTCATTTTTAACTTCAGCTCCTTAAGTACCTCGAGTAACATACAAATAAAGACGAATTATGTTAGAGTCTCGAAGTACCATATGCAAAGCCGAACCCATGCTCATAAGGATGAAACCTAACCTGGTAAATTCCAATAAGGGCTCCGTTAGAATACTTAAGGAAAATTACTTAAGGAAAACAAGATCACTACAACAAAAAAGGTCATTGGTGAGGGTCATGCCTATGACGGATCTTTAACATCTGTCACCAATGTCATATATGGTGATAGTCCTTCAAAAAAGGTTGTTGTAAGTGCATATAGTGATGGTCCTTTAGGGTTTGTCACCAAAGCCATTTTTAATGACACTTTTGGTGAGGGTTGTTAAAGGTCGGTCACTAATTCTCTCTTTGGTGACACTTCTAGTGATGATGTTTTATTGACCCTCACTAATGCACTTTTTGGTTACTTTTGGTGACAATAAAAAGAATATCTGTCATCATTGATCATTCCAATGAGTTTTTGATAATGAAAAGTGCATGCTACTATATTTTTTGTCA
Source organism: Pinus tabuliformis (assembly GCA_031772625.1). Taxonomy (NCBI): domain Eukaryota; kingdom Viridiplantae; phylum Streptophyta; class Pinopsida; order Pinales; family Pinaceae; genus Pinus; species Pinus tabuliformis. The sequence continues at coordinate 785,503,904 of CM062815.1, forward strand.
AAATATAATGATTTAAGACCATTATTGTGGAGTCTTTTTCATTATGTGTCGAAGGCCATATTGGCTAGACTTAGTCAATTTGTTAGTCAATTAGTGTGTATCGTTTCCCTCAAGTAATGACAATATAAATTTCATATGAGCCAATGCATGATTCATTTCTATTAGGTTTACTATATAAAAAATTACCTTTATATAAAGTTCCACTAGTGTGTGTAGGAACTATATTATTTAATACACAATTGAGTCTGCCAATTATATTAATGAAAGAGACCCAACACTCCTCAACACTCTTGGCGCATCTTAACATTTTTTGGTGCACACTAACATTCCTTGGCACCTCACATGCCTTGGAACATCTTTGTACCTAGAACATCTTCCGATGACTAAGACACCCAAGCACATGTTAGCAGGCCCTATTATAACATAGAACTCTCTTAGCCTATGTTGGCATGCCCTGTAGTCCCTACCATGCCTTGAAACACTTTGACATGCATTAACATACATTAGAACTTGGCACACATTGACACATGGCATGTATTGGAACCTATTATTAGTGTCCCTAACATGCCCTTTTTGAAAAATAAAAAGTCATGACTTATTAACCTCTTATGTGTTCATTTCCTTGCTTTTCAGCTCGATTCTTCCTTATGTTTCCTTGACACTCCTTGACACATATTGGCATACCATGGAACCCTTCACATCCTACCATGCCTTAGCATCTGTCATGTCTTGGAATGTCTTGGCACTATTTGGCACATGTTAACACATAGTTGAACTCCCTAGCATGCCTTACCAGTACTTATCATAACTTGTCACTCCCTCCTTGGCATGCCAACTAGCACTCATTAACACTCCCTCGCACACCCTCATATTCATTCACATCCATGCATTTTTACCTAGTGATCCCTTGTGCTTCCCTAACACTCCCTAACACTCCTCAACATGCATTAGCACTCTTTTCCACACCTTATCACTCTTCGACATGCCTTGCCACATCATAACATGTGTATCACTCCCTAGCTCACATTGTCACTTGGCACGTGTTGGTTCTTGTCAAGTATTAGAATGTCTAGCATTTGTTGTGAAGCCTTGGGATGCTTTAGCATGGTTTAATATTAAATTTATTTGAGATCAACTATGGAAACTAAATGAGAAGTAACAGAGGAATATTTGGCACTTAGAATGCACTAAAAGTTGGCACTTGACACCTATTGGCACCTAGTGTTGGTGTTCCTAGCATGATCATCTTGGAAAAGGTAAATCGATGACTTATTAACCCTCCTATGTGTTCATTTCCTTGTAGTTTAACTTGTTTCTTTCTTTTTTTCCTTGACAGCCCCTGGCATGTATTGTGATGCCCTTGTACATCTTGGCATGCCTTAGAAGTTGACATATCTTAGCATATTTGACATGCATTTGCACTATCTAGCACATGTTAGCATTCCCTAGAACGCCTTGGGACTCACAACCTCACAACTAGCCTTAAATTTTTTCACGACTTAGGAACCTAATCCAGTCCTTAGCTACTACAGTTCATGTGATGTTGGCTTGTGTCAACTGCAATAACTTGACCTATTTCACCTATTACAAGTAGATTATGCCTTGTTCACCTGAGGATTTCCTATAACTCATCTTAGGCCACTCATGTCCAGGCTCAAATTGTCCCACTTAAGAACTTACCAAGACAAGGATCACATCTAGCCATGGCCATAAAACAACTAAGAAACATATCTTACACATACAATATTTCACATGTATGTCTACTTCATATAAACAATAAAGAATTAACTAAGGGTTTACAAGAAATAGAAGATGCACAAGACATGCATGATATAAGCCGACACAAGTCAAGTGCCCTAAAACTTATTCACAATAATGTACAATATTCAATTGTCTAAAATAGTTTAAAACATGAGAATTTTGCCAAAATGTGCCACATGTCATATAAAAATAATAGCTAAGGGAAACGTAGTGTTGCACCTAGCACAAAGTCTCCCTTTGTCTAGAACTGCTTTAGCAAGCCTCTTATCGCAACCGTAGGATTGACTCTTGCAAATCCTATCATGAAATTTTCCTAACACAATACATCCTTGGCACACATGAATACACTGAAGCTCCTTAGTACACACTCTTATTTTCTCATTTCCATGCATTTTGACCTAGTTCTTCCTTGTGATGCCTCAACACTCCCTAACACTCCTCAACATGAATTGATATTGTCTGGCATGTGTTGGTGCACCTTCTCATTCGTTGTCATGCCCTGACCCTCCCTAGCTATCATGCCCTCACAACTAACCTTACTTAATTTGCAACTTGGAAACGCAACCAAGTCCTCACTTGACTACAAGAGCTTGAACAAGTTACGATTGCTACAACTAGACTATGTTGTTGATTTGTGTAACTTGGGAGGTACTCCAAAGGCCTAGTGAGATGGGTTTGTGTGAGTTTGGTCACAAAAGGCTTTGTGGGTAAAGAACCCAAACAAAGGGGTTTTGGAACCATGATGGGCTATAAAATCTAAAAGAAAATTAAAAAGTAAAATTAATATTTCTTAACGTCTAAGTGGATAAAATTCATAAGTTATAGAGGATTCCTAAGAAGCCTTGATAGGAAAAGCTATTTAAGGAGGAATTAGTATGAAGGTAAGAACATTAAGTGAGAAGGAGCTCATTTGATCAAGGAGGCCAAGAGAGATGTAGTGTTAAAGTAGGTTGAGTTAGAGGGTTGAGTAAGGGTTGCTAAAGGGAGTCCATTGTCATCCACCAAGAGTGAGATCATAATGTGAGAGTTCACAAGAATGTCAGATACCTTAATGGGTTCGAGCTAGCCAGTAGGATTTCATAGTGTTGGTTCCTGCAAACCTGTCTAGATGGCCCCCAAGACTAGTTGTTGCTACTGTTCAAACTGTTGTAGTGATGATTGGGTTCAACGATGTCTTAGTGGCCTTGTATTTCTTCCTTGACCGTCCTTTCTCTTGTTCCCTTGCATGCTTCATGCGGGCCAACATCGCCTGCAAGTCTGTGTTATGCTGCTCGACTTGCTTGGTCATTTCTTCCTCTATGTCGGGCGAAGGTGACCTTGCACCTTTGTCAAAGACCCACTCTATTTCACCTGTCTGTTTTTCCGTCTACTGGACGACATCGCGCTCTACCTAGGCCTTGTCAGTGGCTTCCTTCTTCCTTTTCTTATCCACTTGCGCCATCCTGAGCTTGGCCTCCTCCCATCTGCATTACGTGGCAGACTTTCTCACTCCCACCACCAAGTCTGTGGTAGTGGGCCAGTCTGCCAGCCAGTGATCAACTACTTCACCAATTGTGTCATCCATTGCCAAGTAAGGCAAGTCATACCATGTCTGCACAGGGTCCTTCCGCGCACTGATCGACACATGGTGAAAGTCTTCCTTAAACTTCACGTACCCTTACAGGTTGGAAAACACAGTAGGCGACGACCATGGCTTGTGATTGATAGCCATGTGGATGTTCATCTCCATCAAGATCTAGAAGATATTACTATACTTGATACACTGAGCATCCGTGGTTTCCCACAACAAAGTGCACTTCACTACTTCTGGCAGGTCTGATGTGTTGAGGGGAATTGACTGTCTTCCGGCAACTCCCAGGATACCAGCACAATAGATAGCAAGAGCCACGTGTGGTGGAAGGTCTTGTTGAGCTCCAATTCCTCACAACAGTTCGCAAGGAACTCACCAGAGAGATAGTGTGACCAATTGAACTAGACTCCTTCGGCGCATTAGGCTGCAAGAGCAACGACTGGTGCCGACACTTCATCTACGTAACACTTCCTCATAACCTTCCCTGCCAAAATCTACGTGGCCACCTTGACTATAGAGTCATTGATACTTGAGATGGCGTAGCCTCGTGGCTTCTTCACGAGCTTGAATTTCTCCTTCATGGCCTCCACGAGGGTCTGCTCACCACCTGTAGGGCAGTCGTGTGATCCGATGGATCAATCTGGTGGTGACGGGTATTAGCTCCTCCAGCCACAGACACCCATCATGCACCAAGCATAATAGTTGCTTGATAACTAATAATGTAATCAGGGTGTGATTCTAGTGCGACACCCATTGCAGGTTGAGCAGACTTGCCTTGTCTACTCCTTTTAACCACTTCCATGGTTCCTAAACACTCATCATGGTGGTTGTGTCAATAATGCAGTGCATTAGCTGCTCTGTCGCTAAGTGCAAGAACTTTTCATGGTCATCAAAGTCCCAATCCTCCAGTTTTAATAGAGGAACCTGCCCCAAGCGCGGTCCTTCAAAGACAATCTCATACAGCAGCATAGGGGTTTGCAAGGGAACCTTGCTCTTGTCAATGTCTTTGGGCACCTTGGCCTTTCTCTTGCGTGGAGGGATGTACTCAGGAAACTTAGTGGTAGGGTCAGCACCCTAGACTTCAACTTCCTCCACATCTACCCCCAAGTCTTCATCATCCATTAGGATGTCTTCAATTTCTTCCTCCTCTGGCTCCAGTTTAATGGCTTTGTGCTTTTCCTATGTAGTGGGCTTGTCCTTCAATAGGTTTCTTCTCGGTGACATGCGCACCGGTATTGTAGGTTGCTTGCCCTTTTTGTCCTTCGCACTCTCCTTACTTGGGGTTTGCTTCGGTTTAGGTGTCTGCGGTGACTTTGGAACTTCAGATAATACTTCTGCAACCTCTGGGGCAACTCCCTCTACCTCCAGAACAACTTCCAACACAAGTCCCTTGACTGCACTGCATCAGTGTCCATAAATTCTGCAGGTGTTGACATGACACTATGCAACAACTCATGTGTCTCCTTTGGCAATGTCTCAAATACTGAACTGGCTAGCAAAGTTTCGATGTTCTCATGGTTCATGTGTGCCTGATAGCTCAACAACTTAGTTCTCAAAATGTCAAGTGTTTGTCACTAGGCAGCTCCAATCATTCCCCCCACATTTGTTTCATTAATGCCAGATTGGCAACATATTTCCAAGGATCTTACCCATAAAGTTTGTCGTAAATGTCGGCTGCCCACTCCATTCGGAACGATTTCTACCGTCAAATCATGAATAGTGACTTTAACGATCACTTTCTGGCTAACCTGCATGATTTCTCCTTGGGTAGTGTAGCTCCCTTTGCACTATCGCGAACCTTATGACGTCTCCTTGCTTCGCACAATCCTCCAATCGTGCAGTTCCCCAACCCAGGTAGTGTAGTTTATAGTCCTGTGCCTCCTTTTAGCTGCTTGGAGTGCTAAGACTACGCTATCCTCATACAGTCACCTCGCCAGATCACCGGTGTATGGCTTCAATCGGCTACCATTCACCTTTCTTGGGAAGGGATTTCCATTCAATTTAACCAACTAAACTGATCCATCAACAGTAATCTCCTTAAAGACATAGGGCCCTAACTAGTACATTCTGAATTTCCTTGGAAATTTATCAAACTTGTTGTCTTATAATGAAACCATGTCATTTACCTTAAAGGCACACAACTTAATGTGCTGATGATGCCATGCTTTTTCGCGTTTCTTTTCAACCTGTTGGTGAAATACAGCTAGAAATGTTTCTTCCTAAAGATCAGTCAAATCCGTGAGCCTCTCTTCTGGGGCTCCATGATCCATCATACCCGTTAGTGCCACTATGCATAGACTAGGAAAAATTTATTCCGTAGGCATCATTGCCTCAATGTCATATAGAAGCCTAAATGGTGTCTATCCAGTCAACTTTTTGAATGTCGTCCGATAGGCCCATAGAACTGCAGGTGTGCGTAGGTCCCAATCACTTCGTTGAGCATTGTAAACCTTGGTCGACACCTTCTCCAGCACCTTATTGTATGCTGCCATTGTCCCATTAGCATATGGGTGACAAGGCATGCTTTTCTGGTGATAAACCTAAAATTCCTTTATCATTGCGCTGATTGTTTCGTTTAGAAAGTGCGTACCGCGATCACTCATCAAAATCTTTGGATAGCCAAATTGTGTTAATAAATACTCAAAGAGGAAATTTGCAGTAGTCACGGTTGTGCAGTCCTCCATAGGCTGTGCCTCCACCCATCGAGTCAAATACCCAATCACGGTGATAATGTACCGTGCCCCCATCTTCTTCCCTTAGGGTTGAATGGGTCCCACAAAATCTAGCGCCCATTTCTCAAATGGTTGTAATGTCATCTGTGGATTCAGAGGTATCTCATCCATTTATGATGGCCTGCCAGTCCTTTGAGACACATCACACACCTTACAATAATTTTTTCAATCCTAATGGAGGGTTAGCCACCACAACACTACGCATAGAATCTTCTGAGCGATCGCTCTTCCTACATAATGGCCTCCCACATTGCCCCCATGAGCATCCGTGAGGATACTACTCCTTTCAAACTCTGGTACATATCATCGTAATACTTCATTAGACCCCATTTTGTATAGATGCCCAGTAATGAACAAAAAGTCTACTGTGTACACCACTAACTCCTCCTTCTGGTAGACGGTGTAACCTTCCAGGGGAGTTCCTATCATTAGGAAGTGTATGATGTCTTCAAAATGATCGTATATGACATGTATTACCAATAGTTACACGTCAGGTAATCCCTCCACCAAATTAGTGGGCTCTTCCCCCCTTTAGATGCGCGACAGATGGTCTGGTTCTGTGTTCAGTTGTCGAAGCTTCACAATAACTTCAAAATCATACTCCTGGAGCAATGGCAACCACCTACAAATTCTCCCCCGCAACATAGGCTTATTGACCAGGTATTTCAATGCAGAATGATTCGTAAACATCTTAAAATGTCCACCCAACAAATAGTGTCTAAACTTCTGGAGTGCGTATACCATTGCTAATCCTTCGCACTCAGTGGTGGAATATTTCTTCTGAGCCTTGGATAACCTCCTGCTTACGAATGTTATAGGATGGTCCAACTCTCCTCCGCCAGCCTATGTTAGTACTACTCCCAGTACTATACATGACACGTCTACATGTACGTGAAACTTCTTCTTCCAATCCGGGAAGACTAAAATCAAAACATTGACCATTTTTCCTTTTAATACATCCAAGATCTTCTGACAGTCCTCGTTCCAACATAACGTGACATCCTTTTTCAACAACTTCTCCATAGGTGTAGTGATCTGGGCACAACCCTTGATAAATTTCCTGTAATACCCATTATGTCCTAAGGTTTCACATAACTGTTTTACACTCCTTAGTGCCTCCAAGTTAAGTATCACTCCAATCTTTGCAAGATCTACCATCAGTCCCTGCCTACAAACCACATGATCCAACAGGATCCCAAAAGGAACATAAAACAGACATTTCTTCAAATTGAGCGCAATCTGGTACCTTTGACAAGTATCTAGCATCAAGCACAAACTTGCTACATGGCCCTTTACCAACCCAAACACAGTCTAGTCATCAAAGTACACCTCTAGAAACTTATGAATGAATTCTTTGAATGCAGTAATGATTACACGCAAAAAAATTGCAGGCGCATTCTTCAATCCAAAAGGAATTACAGTGTACTGAAAACATCCCCACTCAGTCGTAAAGCTCCTCTCGCTTCTATAGTCAGTCGCGATTTTGATTTGATGGTACCCAAAGAACCCATTAGTGAAAGAGTATGCTTCCTAGCCATCTACATTATCTAATACCTCATCAGTGAATGGAGTTGGGAAGGGATCATGTACGCAAGCACCATTCGCCTTCCTAAGATCTACGCATATCCTTATTTCATCCTTTTGCTTCTTTTTTTGTACCACCATGGGGATTACCCAATCAGATTCTTCTATGGGCTCAATGATGCCTGCCGTGAGCATCTTATCTAGCTCTAAGTGGACCTTCTCCTTATACTTCAGATTGAGATGGTAAGGTCTTTGCTTAGCTGGCTTCACATCGGCTTTAACGTGATCTTGATAATGCTCAGGTCTCCTATTATACCATTTGGCTCTATAAACTTGGTAGCGAACAAATCCTAGTATTTGCATAGCAATTCGGTGACCTTGTCTACCATCGCGTCATCACAATAACCTCCGATCTTTGTGAATTTAGGCTTCGCCTCCATTCTTAGTTTGCAGTCCCTCAACCTCACAGTAACCCTCAATTTTAGTGATAATAATCTTTCGTGGATCCTTGTCTTCTTCTTCAGCAGTCACGTTATAGCATTCCACCGCGTGGCTCAACTGAGTAGTCCAATCAGGTTGAATTATATCCAAAGGATCCTACGGTATCCTAAAGATTGTTTCTTTAACTTCTTGTAGTGCTTCGTTAATACAGTCAAACCCATATTCGAAGCAAAACATCATTATGAATCCTTCGCGCAGAATATCCCATTCACCTGTGCCATGGTGGAGCTCTGTCTCCAAGTACCAGTTCATTGGGATGACATCCAAGGTATGACAAAACAAGTGCACCCATTCAGGTTGGGGCTTCACTCCATAAGCCTTAGCCCATTTGGCCAAGTGTGCACACGGGTCATCCTTCCCATCATATTTTTCTGTCATTCATACCTTCGTCTTCCAAAAGCGTGTTCTCATCATCCTCCTACACTCACGCCAATCATCAAAGCTACCCTTGTGCATAGCCCACCATCTTGCGGGTGTAGTGCACAGTGCCTAGTGCAAAGCTTGGAAGCACTTCCTTTCCAGTACCTCCCTTCCAAATGCATCCAAAAATACATATACATCATTCAGGCCATCGTGAGTGGGCATATTTCTTACCTCTGATGATACACAACATAAAGACCGAGTCATCATGTTACAACTCAGTGTGGTTACTTCACGCAAACGATTTTTCCAGCTCTCTAATTCTTCATCAGAGTCTGAGGTGTAGGAACTCTCGCGATCCCATGTAATTCGTCCATCTGCTGTAGAATTCACTCAAGCTTGGCCTTGCACTGTTATCTTATATATGCAATCCAAATCGTCATCACTTTCATAATTGCAGACTAGTTCAGTATAGTGCAATCCTTCAACAGGATCTAGGGGTACTATTACACGGAGCAATTTCTTTTCAAATATTATATTTCACTTCTTTCAGTTGATTACCGCATTCATGTCAGTAGCCCAATCAATGCCAAGGAGCGCAGGGTAGGAGTTGTTGTCATCCACAATTTCTATTACTTCAAAGTCAGCCAACGCGCTCGTGCCTTCAATATCTACAATCAATGATCTTATGTTGATTTTCCATCCTTAACTGAATTAGAGACCACTGCAGCACGGGCCTCCCCATCCACTCCCAAGTCTTCTTTCGTAAAATGTTCATGTTTGACCCCAGATCCAAAATAACCTAATCCATTTCATATTCTCCTATCTACGCAGCCAATCTCATCTCATGCCCTGTCCTCACATTATGCTTACCAATATTTCATACCACGTGCAGTTCACCCGGAGTGTTTCCGACACATCTATTTATAAGTTCCTGTTACGCCTTTATAGCCTTATTGTCACCTAGCAGTTTCATGTAGGTCTCTAGAAAGGTTGTAAGCATAGAAGGTTCCATTTCCTGATCTGGCCTATCCTTGTTCCCTGAGGTAGAGGCCTCAGCGAAACCCTTCTTTACCTCCATGAACAGTTTATGTGTGCGCTCCAAATAAATTTCAACCTCCTTTGCTGAAGCTTTGTGAACCCATGCGCTGTCTTCAGGTTGTTCCCCTTTATCATTGCCGTTTGCACTTCCACTTTAGAGCACTATATTCACATTCATATCCTCTTCGCGAGGCTCAGACCTCATCATCTACAGGTTCTAAGTCGGTTGAGGTAGCAGCGCCCCTTTATAGTGTATCCTTGCTATCAGTGTAGGACAATCTTCTGTCTTATGATCAAACCGAGTATAATATTTCCATGACGGACGTGATGGGTTAGTGCATTCATGCGCATAGTGTCCTGGTCCTTCACAATTGTAACAAATTAGATATCCCTGACCTCTGTTAGGTCTTCCTCTGCCTCGACCTCGTCTGCACACCTGAAAGCCTATCCACGCTATCCTAGAGTTCTAGTCAGGGGGCCGCATTTCTAATTGGACTCTACAGGCAAGTGTTCTATCCATCATTAATTTGTAACTTCGGCAGTTGCGCTCATCATTCCCTACCAACTTGTAGAAGTTTCAGAACAGTTGTTGCGGTGTTTGTACAAACTTCTGAAGCAAATGACAGTTATCCGTTGTATGTTTTCCTACTACGTGACATATAGTTCGCCACAACACAGGCCCCGTGCCTGACCCTGCTTGGGATTTCGGCCTCATTGGCATAAGTCCTCCTCCTGTGATATAGTTCACAAAGACTGGGTAGTGGTCCTTGTCATGCCCCTAACCTTTACATTTCAAGCACCATATTTCTTTGCGCACCTCCGGTCGAATTGTTTTGTCTTGCTTCAATCTTTGCATTTCAAGGCAAATACTTTGCAACTACACATGGATCTATTGAACCCCCATATTCAAGTCTTGCATCGGCATTTCATGCAGTCTCATTGCAATCTCCAAGGCCTCTGGCTGAGTCGTAATCTTCTATTGTGACAATGCAACCCTTAGGTGAGGCAGGAGCAAAGCCACGAGCCACTCGTGGTGCTGTCCATCTATTAAGTTCATATTAGCTTTGCAGATTTTGCACTTCAACCTGTGATCCAATTCCCAAGGAGTCTCACTTGGTTTCATCGCGATTTCCTTGAACACCACAATCGACTATGCCTCGGATTTACGCTTACTGAATTCTTTATTCAGTGTGTTCTAGATGTCTGCGAACCCAGCATTTAGGTTATCATTAGAGTAATTGATGTACCAGGTTATCACGTGATCCTATAGAACAATAACCAATGTTTCCTTCTTCATGTGCTCATCTATAATGCCCTGAGCTTCCCATACAGTTTTCACGATGAACCAAAACTAGTCCGGGTCCTCATTTCCTAAGCCCTTAAACAAAGTCAGCTTCACTGAATTTGCCATGCTGAACTGCGTTGGATGTGGTGGTGCTATGGGTGAAGTATCAGGTGACGATGGTGAAGTTGGAGGTTTTGTATGTGGAGGTATCAATCGTGGGAATCCCTATCTTATTAACTGAACTAAACTTTGTGGAGAAGCTTGCGCTACTCCCTCTTCATCACCCAATGTAGGTGAAATTAGTGGACTATATTCAGGACCCTTTCTTCCTTCATTCATGTGTATTTCAACTTCATGTAGCTCCGAACATCAAGGTATCTAAATAACCCATTTTGTGTAGAATACCATCTTAATCTAGGTATTTAATGGCTTCAAGTACTTACCTCGCAGACCTTTGAAAAAGTGTCACTCTGCCTCGCTGTAACTAATCGAGGTATTGACGCGAATGCAGTCACAAATCCTCCTATAGTGCAATCGATCCAATGATCAATAGCACGTGTGAGCTTATCCTCAGAGGCTTCTAGTCTCTATGCTAACTCTGGGGTCTAGATAATAGGACCGTCAAATCTCCACCTTCCTTGGCTATCCTCTAGCTTCGCGATCCACTCGTATAACTCAACTGGAAAGGAAAAGAAAAAGATCTCGTGGATTTCTGTATATAAGTACCTGTCCAGCCACTATTCCTTTGTTAGTCATGGGTTTATGTTCTCCTGCACCGTGACTTTATGGATCTTCCTATCCAACTAGTCTTTGATCTCATTCTTAGTTGGATTCCAATGATACAACATCGCACATCTCTTATTCATATTACGGTCTCCACAACAAAACATTTGTTGGCTGTGTGGGTCCTGACCCAAGTTTAGCGTTAGTTAGCCAAACAAATCCCTACACTATTGGCCATTTCGGCATCAACCCATGAAGTGCAGACCGCGATCTAAAGTCTCACTCGAAGCAGTATGGGGGGATGTTGGAACCAGGTTTCTGCACCCTGAGATGGTCGCGATGTCAGTTTATATCCTCTATTCCTAGTTTTTCACAAGTCACTAATATTTAGGGCTATGTGAGTCTATGCCTTTATTCCATCCTTCAGTACCTCTACGAAGGTGTACGATTGACCTTCACACAACCTTCACCCATGATCTCGATACTTTCACGCTATTATGACACGTATTGTATAGATTCCCAAGTTATCTTAATTGTTTTACTTATCATGCGAAACAATCCCAGTTAGCGTCGTGTAATCTGGTATTCTTACTTGCATTCATTTAACCAATATAATCACATATAATCACATATATTCACACATCACATAAATATTATAAATGAAACCCAAAATGTAATATAACCAGATGCATTAACAGGAAATAAATACACAAAATTTTCAAAATACTTCTCTTTATTGATATCTGCAGATTATTACAGACTCTATCTGCCCTGCGCACATAGCTACAGGGGTCTGCGCACTCAGCTACGGACTTCTACCCTAGTCTTCTATGTACTCAGCTGCAGAGACTCTACCTATGCTAAGACCTGAAATTCTAGGACTTCTCTACCAAGACTTGTCACTTCATTCTTCACTAAAGACTTCTAACTACATAGAGCTTACTTAATTAGCTCCTTTTTATACAATCCCATGATTTGCAGACCATGGGTAGATCTTTATAGCCTACTTCACACTTTACAAAATAAGGGTGGAAATCCATTTATTATTCATTACACCTTCATGCTCCGTGACCTCAAAATGTAGAGACTTTACAATTTTATTACAAAATTGACCCAAAACATGGGCTTTTAACCCCAAAATTATCCTTAGGGGAATGCATTCCCAACAACATCTCTGTTATAATATTGTATGCGGCCTACCTAGGATGTGAAAACACCTTGATTTAGCCTTCACTACCTCTGAACATTAGCGACTTGATGTAGGTTGACTGTGGCTAGGGTAAACACTCCCAAATAAGCTTTATCGACTCTCACAATAGTTCCCAACATTGATGGTATAGAAGCTCTACCTTACAGCCCACTAAACAAATATTGAGATCATAAAACAAACATACAAATACTATCTCCTCCCTCCTCAATTGATCATAAATTTTCCTCTTAACAAAATCCAATAGAAACTCATATCCATTTTGGAGTTTCTTAAATGTTTCCTCAGATTTTAAATTACCCATATCTATGTCAAGATAAACCAGCATTGACTTTCTCCTGTACACCTTTTTTAGGATAACAACACCTATTTTCTCATAATGAGATAAACCCAGCACTACATACTCATAATACTTCCCCTTCGGAAGATCAATCTCTCTAGCTAGGCCATTAGACGAGGGCCCTCTTTCACTATCTCCTGATTGACAATACTGAGAGATTTCACCAAATTGTCTTGCTAAAGAAAAATTATGTTCTTCACCATGAGGACCACTATATGCAAATGCATGAGAGAAATTTATTTCCCTACCATTAGTCCCTTTCAGATTGTGGATCAAAACCTCTCTCTTTAGAAAGTAACTCAAAATGTCACTAGATATCAAAACAATGTTCCTGCATAGAAATCCCACATGAAATTTAGCAGAATAGATAGAGTACATAATTGTAATTAGTAGCTCTAGATTTCATGATTAAGAGCGAAAGAAATACGTGCTAGTATATTCAATAAGCTAGTCATCTAAACGCTGCCATGTATCCATAGAATTGCCAGCCCAATAACAATTTTTATCAAAACTGAAGTTATGTAGCAAAAAAAAATGCCATTGTGCAATCTACACCATGAATCAATAAATCCCGTGCTCAGAAAAACATTGAAAATACCTGCCATTGAGGTGAAGCTAAGAAAGTTGCATCAAATAACCATAAAGAAGGATGATGTGCCCAAACGAAGATATGAGTCCATGCCTCTGAGATAATAGTCCAACCACATTATGAAAAGTTGTGGGAATAGCCTCCCAAAATGCAACAACAGTGTGAAAAATATGGGCCATGTATGCCAAAACCATTGAACAATAAAGTCTCTTACCTGTAAAATAATTGCAATGAATGTTGTTAATACAAGCTTTTTCCACTGGATCCATTCTGCCACTGCATTCTTAAATGAATCAAGGAACTCTTCTGCTATATTTTCATCTAGGTTTGTAGGTACATCAACGTTAGTGTTGGCTTTGTGAATTGAAGTGCCTCCTTGATAATAATCTTTTCCAATAAGGGTAGAATTCACATGAAACGTGGTCTTATGTGTGGATTGAGGACACTTCATACTTTGAAAAATGTCCCACTCAGTTGCATTATATACTTTTCTTAAAAAAAAGGCATATGCACATGGCAAGTTCACCTTTTTAACCATCCCAAACAAAAATGCATGGCCTATTTGTTCAACTCATAAATCTCCATATTTTTCTTGATGGTAATCTTGGTAATCCTCACACCACATAGCTTGTGCTTTTCTCCTATCAGTATGTCACCAAATGTGTGAACCTTTGCATTTTTTGCAAGCTATTATTCTTGAATTTGCTTGAAGACCTTCCCTCTCATCCTCAACATTAGAACATCTATATCTAAAAGGGTTGTGCCTTCCACTCATTTGGATACCACTTCTAAACCTACAGAGTTGACTGACTAGCTCCTCCCTCCTAACTGCATGATCATAAATTTTCCTATTAACTGAATCCAATAGAACCTCATATCCATTTTGGAGTTTCTTAAATTCTTACTCAAATTTTACATTTCCCATTTCTTTGTCACGATAAAGCATCATTGCCTTTTTCCTGTACTCCTTTTTTAGGACAACAACGTCTATGTTCTCATAATGAGATAAACCCAATACTACATACTAATCATGGTTATCTAAGAACACTTCCTCTTCAGAAGATGGATCTCCTCCAGCTAGGCCACTGGTCGAAGGCCCTCTTTAACTATCTCTAGACTGAGTGTACTGAGAGCTTTCACAAAATTTTCTAGCTGAATCAAAATTACATTCTTCACCATGAGGACTACTGTATCCAAATGCATGAGAGAAATTTCTTGCCCTACCACTAGTCCTTTAGATTGTGGATCAAAACCTCTCTCTTTACTTTCATTTGAATTTTTCTTTAGAAAGTAAATAAAAATGTCACTAGATATGAAAACCAGGTTCATGGACAAAAATCCCACATGAAATTTAGAAGAATAGATAGAGTACATAATTGTAATCAACAGCAATAGATGTTCATGATTCAGAGCAAAAGCAATACCTGATACTATAGTTAGTAAGCTAGTCATCTAAAAGTTTCCATGTATCCATAGAACCACCATCCCTATAACAATTGTTATCAAAACTGAAGTTGTGTAGCCAAAAAAAAATCCCATTGTGCAAGATACACCATGAATCAATAAATCCTAGGCTCAAAAAACATTGAAAATTCCTGCCATTGATGTGAAGCTAAGAAAGATACACCAAATAACCATAAAGAAGGATGATGTGCCTAAATGAATAAATGAGCCCATGCCTCAGAGACAACAGTCCAACCACATTATTAAAAGTAGAAGGAATAACCTCCCCAAATTCAACAATCGTGCGCAAAATATGGGTCATGTATTCTAAAAACCTATGAATAATAAAGTCTCTTACCTGCAAAATAGTTCCAATGAATGTTGTTAAAACATGCTTCAGTTGCTAGATCCATTCTGCCACAACATTTTTAAACCAATCAGGAAACTCTTCTATCATATTTTCATCTAGGTTTGTAGGTACATCAATGTTTGTGCCAGGTTTGTGAGTTGAAGTGCCTTGAGAATAATCTTTTCCAATAAGGGTAGTATTCACATGAAAAGTTGGCTTGTGTGTATTTTGAGGACACCTCATACTCTGGAAAATTTCCCACTCAATTGCATTATATTCTTTTCTTAAAACAAAGGCACATGCACATGGTGTGTCCACCTTTTCAAGCATCCCAAACAAAAATGCATGCCCTGTTTGTTCAACTCACCCATCTCCATCTTTTGGTTGATGGTAATCTTGGAAATCCTATGAACAATAAAGTCTCTTACATGCAAAATAGTTGTAATGAATGTTGTTAATACATGCTTCTGCTACTGGATCCATTTTACTACAACATTTTTAAACCAATCAAGAAATGCTTCTGTCATATTTTCATCTAGGTTTGTAGGTACATAAACATTTGTGTCAGGTTTGTGAGTTGAAGTGTCTCGAGAATAGTATTTTCCAATAAGGGTAGTCTTCACATGAAAAGTTGGCTTGTGTGTATTTGGAGGACACTCCATACTCTAGAAAATGTCCCACTCAATTGCATTATACACCTTTCTTAAAACAAAGGCATATGCACATGGTGTGTCCACCTTTTTAAGCATCCCAAACAAAAATGCACGCCTTGTTTGTTCAACTCACCCATCTCCATCTCTTGGTTGATGGTAATCTTGGAAATCCTTGCACCACCTACCTTGTGCTTTTGTCCTATCAGTATGTATCCGAATGTGTGAACTGTTGCATTTTTTTCAAGCTATTCTTCTTGAATTTTATTGAATACCATCCCTCTCATCCTTAACATTAGCACACCTATATCTAAAAGGGTTGTGCCTTTGACTCCTTTTAACACCACTTCTAAACCTATGAAGGTGACTGGCTAGCTCCTCCCTCCTCAGTTCATCATCATAAATTTTCCTCTTAACTGAATCTAATAAAACCTCATATCCATTTTGGAGTTTCTTGAATGCTTCCTCAGCTTTTAAATTTCCCATATCATTGTCAAGATGAACCAGCATTTCCTTATTCCTGTAGTCCTTCTCACTAGTAGAAAATGAAAAATTAGTGACTAGGTGACTAGAATCATTAGTCACCACAACTTTTCCAAGTGAAATAATACAAAAAATGAGCAATCTTAAGTGACCAAACTAAAACCGACTAACATGAATGAGTAATTTAGTCTAAGAAAAAAAATACAACTTCCTAACAAGTACTAAAATGACTAACATGAATGACTAATTTAGTCTAAGAACAAAAATACAACTACCTAACAAGTACTACAATGATATGAATCATTTTGTTTTATGTTAGCTATCATAATTGTGTCAAACAATCTAAAATTACAAGTGATAGGGTATTGAAAGGTTGTTAATGATTGATTGAAAGATTATCCTTCCTTGAACACTTCTTCATCCTCACATGGTGTATAGGTGAGCCAACTTTGCATTATTTGTCTCTAATAATTTGTAATTTTAAAAATATATTTTAAATTAGAAAAATTATTTTATCTATTTTTAAAAAATCTATTCATTGAATCTAATTGGATCTAGTTCCAACTTGAAATTAATTTGAAGAGAAATTTTAATTTTTAAGACTATAATATCAAGTAAAAACTACTTTAATATCATATTAACCAACCTAGATCCATCTTAACCCCAGATCTATCAAGCACCGAGAGGGATCCAATAATCTCTCGACGTGAAAAACTTTTTTCTAGTGAAAAACTTGAGGAAATGTTTGCACCTTGAGAGATTGGATCCCTCTCTACACTTGATAGTTATAGGGTTAATATGGATCTGGGTTGCTTATATAATACTATATAATATATATATTTGTATTTGTGTCTCTTTATTATTCCCTCTCTATATCTCACGCCTAAAAAATACACACACACTCTCTCCCTCTCTTCCCCTTCTTTTTCTATCTCTCTCTTCACCTTCTATCCCTCTCTATCTAGATCCTTCTCTCTATTCCATCCCACTCTCCTCTCCCTCCCTATCTCTCCATGACCCCTTTGTTACCCCCCCTCTCTCTCTACCTTTCTCCCTCTATGTTTTTCTTGTTCCCTCCCTCTCCTGCCCCTTCCAATTCCATCTCTCTCTCCTCATCTCTATCTTCCTTCCTCTCTATCCCTTATCTCCCACCTCCCTCTATCTCTCCTGCCAAATCACTCTCCATCTCTCTCTCTCTCTTCCATCCAACTTTATCACTATCTCCCCCCCTCCCTATCATTCTCCATCTCTATGTTCCGATCTCTCTCCCTTCCCCTTCTCTCCCTATCTCTATCATTTCCTCTTCTTTCTCTTCCCTCCTCTCCACTCTCCCTCACTCTCTCTCCATCTCTCCCTTCTCACTCCTCTCTCTCTCCACCTCTATCTCTCTATGTCTTTGTTCTTTCCTCCCTGTCTCTCCCACTCCAACTCCATCTCTCTCTCTCTCTCACCTCACTCTCCCCCCCCCATCACTCTCTCTCTGTCTCTCTCTCTGCCATCCAACAATTCCACTATCTCCCTCCCTCACTCTGACCCCTCCCCAACTCTCTCTTAAATTTGATCACATTGTATTTTTTAAGAAAATATCTAAACTAAAAAACTTAATTGGTTGTAAAATATAAAACCTATATTTTGGATCAATCAAATAAAATAATGAAAAACTTTAAAAAATCATGCAGTATATTTAATCTATTATAATTAATCAATTTTCTTGTTGTCATCCCTTGGACCCTTGGTTAAGATGGATCTATGTCGATTCTTTTATATATATATATATATATATATATATATATATATATATATATATATATATATATATATATATATATATATATATATATATATATATATATATATATATCTAGAAGCTAGATAGATCCATCTTAGCTTAATTTTATTAAAACCTTAATTTTATTTCTATGGGAATATTTTTAGTAGTGGTGAGGATAGAGGGTTTAGATATATCTCAAATCTTAACATTTTTCCTTTTAAATTAAATTAAAAAAATGTTGTAAAATTAAGTTAAAATAAAATATATTTACTATGAAATAAGTTATAGTTTTTTGGCATGTGGTATTGATAAGCCATGGTATTGGCCCATGGTATTGTAACAAAGCTAATTTACAAGTTAATATCCACGGTAAAGTGATGGTAAATATCTGTGGTTAACAATATTGTCATATTGTTATAAAATATTTTGATTGTGAAATAATTTATGTTTTTTAGGCATGTGGTATTGATTATCCATGGTATTTACCCATGGTATTGTAACAAAGACTATTTTTGACAAGATAATAATATCTACCATAATGTGGGAGTGAATATCCACGGTTAAGAATCTTGTCATATTGTTATAAAATATCTTCGTTGTAAAATATGTTATGGTTTTTGGACTTGTAGCCATGGTATTGTAACCAAGCCTATTCACAAGTTAATAACAAAATCAAAATATAACAAATTGAATTCTATTATTTTTATTAATTTAAGTTTTTATTATTAATCGAGGTCATATTTGAATGTTTACACTCTTCCCAATACCATTTTTAACTTCTTTTCTTCTTTTTAATTTAGCATCTAACCCAAAAATAACAAATTCTTATTAAAATTAAATCATTTAACCCAATTGCAATTTATCTATTTTATTTTATATTATAAATATTTCTTTAGCCCTAGGTTCAAATAAAATATTCACATATTACAACATTACATTGTAGCATTGTATTTTACTGTACGTTGTAGCAGTGCATTTTACTCTGCCTTGTTGATATCGATGTGGAAATTCCAAAAGAAGGAAGAACATCAACATGATCTATGGTTTTCTTTGGATTCCAACCCCAGATGGAGTTTGCATGGGAAACACCTTAGGAGAGCATCAACAATTAGATGGAGGACGTGCGTGGAGATTTTGGCGATTTGCACATGGGTATGAATTTGGACTCTGGAGAGTTCTTCCTTTTTACTAAAGATGATTTTTGTTCTTATGGGTAGACATCGTAAAATTTTTTGAGGGTTTAGATTATCAAAGCATAAATTTCGTAGGGTTTAATGATTATGATAATGTAAGATTTTGGCCATTTGCACATGGGTATGAATTTGGACTCTGGAGAGTTCTTCATTTTTACTAAATTTCATTTTTGTTATTATGGGCAAAGAGGGTAAAAAATTCGAGGGTTTATAAGATCACAACATAAATTTCATCTAGAGTTGAGGGTTTAATGATTATGATAATGTAGATCTTCATTGCAGCCAACAATTCATAAAAATACAATACACAAGTAAGAATTTTGCATGTCCTTATTGTACAAAGGGTTTAATGATTAACAATTAATAAGTAAGAATTTTGTTGTCCTTATTGTACAAAGGGTTTAATGGTTATGATAATGTAGATCTTGATTGCGGCCAACAATTCATCGAAAGACAATGGACAAGTAAGCATTTTGCATGTCCTTATTTTACAGATTAGTTGGCTCCTCTCTAACTTTTCTAGGGTCAGAATGGTTGGTGTAATGGACTCTACCATGCCCAAATTCAAAGGTCTCGAGTGATGCAAGCAAATTATCTGGTAGGATGCAAAATCAAAGGGCTCGAGTGATGCAAGCAAATTTTCTGGTAGGATGCAAATACTATACCTTCCTCAAACTTTGTTACATGAAATTAATTTTTTGTAATCATGAACATAAAATCTTTTATGTTTCATCCTTAGATTCTGATCTCAAATTTCTCTTAGGATGCAAATACTAGACCTTCCTCAAACTTTGTTACACGAAATTAATTTTTTTGTAATCTTGAACATAAAATCTTTTTTGTTTCATCCTTAGATTCTGATCTCAATGCCTACAATTTTAAACCTCATTACTATATTTTAAGTATAATATACTTAGATGTAAGGCTAGAATTTCAAATCCATTTTTCCCGTCAAATGAAAATTTGATGACGTTTTTGTATTTTTCATACCCTTCACTTTACGTTCTATTTAAATTTGTGAGTGTCAATCTCCCCTTATGTGAAAACTTTCTTTCAACTACTCTTGCATCTTTCATTAATCTCCCTTTAATAATGCCTTATTTTTTCCTATCCTAAAGTTAGGATATGTGTTTCAAAATAGCATACAACCAGATTTTACAAAGCTTATCAGCTTTTAGAGATAAATAATTTCGGTTATGTACTTAAATTTTAACTTAGAAAAAGAACTTAGAAAAAAATACCACATAGTTAACCTTCTGCAAGTTTCTGCAAGTTAAGACAAGGAATACAAAGTGAAACTATGCCTTAAGGAGTCTTATTAGATAAATAAAACACGACATAAGCATAAGCTTGTTAAACCCCGCTATATAAGATGTTAGGATATCATGGGAAAGGCATGACAATGCACAAATAATGCAAATCCTTTTTCTTAAACCCAACTAGGGAAATTAGGATAAGGGGACTTGAATATGTTTCCATGTTCACCTCTATCAATTAAACAAAGAACGAGATCATGTGTTACTTCTACTAAGTAATGACTAATACAAACAAAAAAAAGGTACTCTTTCATTATAAGCCTTAGCAAGGAGTTGTATAGTGTTAATATAACTTTGGCTATAGCCTCAATTAATTGTTTAATTTTTTACTTAGTGTGGACACGTACCACAAATAAAACAAAATGGGGTACTGCTAAATGAGCTAACAGTAATGTTTGATTAACCCAATTAAGGCTTCGCAAGCCTAACATTACCAGAATATATCTATAATTACTACATTAGCCAAGGACATTGTTATATAAATAATATCTCATAAGGAATTAGAAACTAACAACTACTACAACACTTAGAAGTACATTGGTTGGAATACAAAATCTATAGCTAAATTGAAGCATTGAAGTATGAATAGAGAAGAACTAAAAAGAATGAATGAATATATATATATAACCCAAGCTTCAAGCAAACCTAGTTTATCGTTGTAATCTGTAATATGGCCAGGTATAGAGAAATATTCATTAAACATAAATTCATGAAAATAAGAACAACATTCAAACTCACAAAGTTTGATTACAATGCAAGAGTTTCGTCTATTAACCTCGACTAAGGTCTAAGGAGGATTACATTGTAAAATAATGAGTCGCATTCGCTCATCTTGGAAGTAATGTAAACCACAAACCATAAAGGTTCATCAAGAACCCTCTACTTGAAATACTTAAGGGCCATGCCTAGGAATTTTAATGAATGCCTCAACATTTACATAAATGTATGATCCAGGAGGGCAACCAAGTCAGAATTTAAAGATGTAATTCATCCAAAGCGCGTAGGGCTTCCAACCTATAGGGCAAGAGTTCACCAAGAGCCAAGGTCTTTTTTTTTCCAGAGCAACATTTGTTAAAGTGTTCAAAAACCAAGCCAAGGTTCAAAATGTATGTGTAAGAGGACAATTTAGGGTCTATTAATGAACCAATAATAAGAAGAAAAAAAAAGATATAAATATATTCATATATACAATACTAAGAAATATAGATAAGAAAAAATTATCACCTGAGAAGGGGCTTCCACGAGATTCATCTGGGATACTTGCTGGACAAGAGAACACATAATTTTAACCAGAGGTCGAAACAAAAAACAGACACGTCAAAATTTCCACATTTTTCTCAATTGTGTTAGACAATGACAGGGTTTAATCCCTTGCAAGATATGAATAAGGAAAAACCTTGAAAACCCTACTAAGGGTTAAGCCTTGTCATTAGGTTCGGCATAACAACCCTAGCTCTCGTCTAGATTCAAATATGTTTTGGAATTCAAAATATGTCCCATGGGACGTCAAATTCAAGGTCTGTTTGGTAGGCGGCATGCCTTCTAAGAAACTTGATTGTTCAGTCACACACCTGGGATTCGCACCTCTGGCAGGCTCGAACCACCGCCTCTTGGCAATGCGAACAACGCATGCCTTGATACGCCAGTCTCATCAACTTTCCCTTAAACACCGGCCCTGCCCAGAGGGGCTCCATGGGGAGCAACATATCGTTATTGCCAGGCATCCCCTCTTTGTAAATACACTCAAACTGATCTAACAACGCTGCCTAAGAGGATCGAACACGAGCTTCGTTTTTCGCGTGGTCCGCAACACATTGGTTACAACAAATCTGGTGATTTTGCAGGATCCGAAATCGTCTCAGCAGCTCAAGCTCTCACCGACTAGATGAGAGATAGGCACATCTCAAAGGCAGAGCCATAGGCCTGTACTAGTATATTGACCTGGAAGCCCTATACGTATAGACATAAGTTAATGATGGAGAGATTCATAGATATCTATGGATAGAAAGCTTACTATATAATTTCCCATAATTTGTACAAGTTGTATACTGATAAATGATAAATGAAGTATCATAATGTTCGACTGCAGGCTGGCTACTTTGTCGACGCTCCAAGTACAATATATTTTTACGTGTTAAATTTCACATTAAACATCAAAATGACAACTTCTGGATTTATAAACACGTCAAACCTGACGTGGAAGAATTCCAACCACATGTCAAATACGTTCTAAAATCTAAAATACGTCCTATAGGACGTCAAATTCTAGACTTGCTTAGATCCATTAAACCTTACAACTCTCCAAATATTAGGTTAATTTCAGATAAAAAGAAGGAACCTAAATGGCTTTTTCAATTTAGACTCAATGCTTACAGACAATGATTAAAAATGGAAGAACACAAATGGCTTGATAAATTTTACCCACCCATCAATTTCCAATACCTTTGCTATTATTCTAAACCTAAACAGAGAGAGTAGAAGAAGAAGAGGAGCCTGGATGAGGTGCACCGTGACCTGCTTGATAATTTTCAAATGATGGGCATGCCCTTGACTAGAAGAAGAGATTGGCAAATGTTGTTGTAGATGTTGTTCTTGACAATGATTTCATTGCTACCGTGCATAGGTAGACTCTATAGGTTGTTGAGGTTATCTTTTGTTAGTTATAAGAGGTAATTTAGGAGTATATTGATATAGTTAGTAAGTAGGTTGGCAAGACTGTTCCTCCCACTCATAACTATTATGGTGTATTGTATTATTTTTTTTAGTGATAACTCCTTCTATTAAATACAAAAGCACACTTTGCCACCCATGGAAATATCCACTTATTTCAGGATGAATGAGATGGAGATCAAGAAGTTTGAGAGGACTCTTATTGTTGTAGATCAGATGAGTTCTGTGAGGTGAGAGTAGTTCTGTGACATAAATTGGATGATGTAATGCACCATTTTATGACACCAATCATCTTGTTAATTTTAGGAAACAATGGTATGTTCTATGCTTTAGAGCAATTTTACTTCAATTTCTTTATTAGCCTAGTATCAATATTCAGATTATAAATCACATCAAAATGATAGTAAAATCCAGATAGAACATAAACATAAATAGTAGAAGACAAGCCAAGACAAGAGGACACAAGATGTGGCACCGGCCAGGAACAAACCCCAATCTGGGGAAACCCTTGATCAATTCTTATTTTAGTCTTCAATAGTTTAGAAAAGAGAGATAGTATAACTTACAAATCTGATAATTTGAAAGTAGCAAAGGAGCACTAACCATAAAAGTCAATGTTGGTCAATAGGGTAGACTTGACCCTCAGAAAATCGGTCAAATTTAGTCCAGTCAAAGTTTGGTCAAACAACCCACTTCTGGTCAGCCCTAGCTACAGTAAATGCTTGTCAACATTCAACGTTTAGCCTCAATTTTTGTGCCCAGAAATGCGGCCTTCCAAATCGGAGATAGCCCTCATAAAAATGCAGTCAAAGGAGGTCAACACATGTTGGTCAACACTTGGTCAAACTGTCTACAAATTTAGTCTCCTGAAATTTTGGATGTGTGGAGAGAGAGAGAGGCCCAAAAATCCATACCCAACCAATGAGGAGAGAGAGAGAGAAGTGTCAAGATGAGTGTGTCTAAATGAGGCTAATTCACATTCTATTTATATGCAATGTTGAGGATGAATAGACGTGATTGTTGGGCTTTTAAGCCTACATAATTTTGTTGGCCGGCCTTGATAGTTCGACCATAATCAAAATAAATTCATAACTTCAATTGTGCATGTTAGAATTGTATGATCTTTAGATCAATAATACACCTCTCAGAGAGAGGAATCCAAAAAAAATATCATTTTTCATAAATAAGATGACCCATGTGGAGTTTGTCCCTAGTTTGCAATTTTAACACTCCCTCTCAACTAGGGAGAACTCTAATATGCTAATCCATCTACCAATCTATACTATCTCTACCATCAATGCACTGCTCTGATCTACTAAACTATGAAGAAGTAGAAGATATCGAGAATGTATCATACCATTCTCTACTGACCCAAAGTCATTCCCAATCAGAGGAGAGTGTGTCATACTACTCTTACTAACCTGAAGTTAGTTCCAATGAATTGAGAGTGTCTCATACCACTCTTACTAACTCGAATTAAATTCCAATTGACCCTAGATAAGTATCAGTCATCCTAGCATAGGGAGCATGGTAGTACATGATGCATCCATCTGTAGTACTATGGTCCCTATCCTTGTTTCCCTACTTATTAGAAAGATGAGAGGTACTTCCTATGAGTCCCCGACTACATGGGTAGGATGTCTCAGCAGCAGAAGGATGAACCATTGATCCTGCATACATGTTGCTAAGGAGTATCATAGGGGAAGGTTGAACCATTCACCCTGTACACATCAAACCACTAGGGGAAGGCTGGACCACTCACCTTATGGTTGCTCATCTCTCCAAGAAGTACCCCAAGCCCCCTGGAGCACCCAGAGCTCAATGTCCATCTCATACAGGACCCTCATAAGAGGCTCTCTCCATGACTCCAAGTCGTTCTTAGAAGGCCAAAAACTTCACCTTCCCCAGGGGCTTTGTTAGAATATCGACAACCTACTCATGAGTCTGAATGTGATGGAACCTTATTTCTCCTTATTGTACCATATCTCAAAAAAAGTGGTACTTGATATCTATATGCTTGGAGTGACCATTAAAGAAGGGATTCTCTGACAATCAGATTCCACTCTAGTTGTCACATAGGATCATAGTGGTATCGAGCACATGTCCAAACATCTCACTGAAGAGCTTCCTCAACTAGATAACTTCATAGGAGGCCATACTAGCAGCTATATATTCGACCTCGATGGTGCTCAAGGTAACTAACTTTTGTTTCCTACTCATCCACGATATTGAAGCAGAACACAAAGAAAAATAGTGTCCAGAAGGGTTCTTGTAGTCCACCACACTTCCAACCCAATCAGCATCAGAATAACCATACAACCTCACATCTCTAGCAATGTATCTTAGTCCATGAGTGATGGCGCCCTGAAGATATCTCATAAGATTCTTGGCACCAATCAGATCTATATGATGAGGCTCAACCATATATTGGCTCAATGTGTTAACTGCAAAACATATGTTTGGACGGGAGTTCCCCAAGAACATCAATGTTCTTATGAGTTGACGATACTCAGAAGCATTTCCCAATTCAGGTCTAGAAGAACTACCACATAACTTCTTAAAGTTAAGTTCCATCGGAGTAGTCACAGGCTTGCAGTCCACCATCCCAAATTTTTCTAATATCTTCACAACATATTTTCCTTAAGAGAGGAAAATTTCACCTGGATTTTACCAGACTTCCAATCCTAGGAAATAGTGCATTGGTCGTAGGTCCTTCATCTCAAATTTAGAAGCCAACTCCCTCTTACATTTGTGAATCAGAGAGTTTGCACCTGTCAGAAAGAGGTCATCCATATAAAGTACCAGAATGAGCGGCTTATCATTTTCAACCTTAAAGTAAAGGTTCAGATCGAATTCACTTCTACTGAATCCCAACTTCATTAGATAGCTATCGATCCTCTCATACCAATCCAGATGTGCTTGCTTCAATCCATAGAGATATTTCTTCAACTTGCATACATGAGATTCCTGATCATGAAGCTCAAACCCCTCAGAGTTTTCCACACAAAATTCCTCTTTGATTTAACAATGCAAGAAAATGATCTTGACATCCATCTGATGTAGGTTCTATCCTTGCGTGGGAGAAAGGGCTATGATCGAGTGGATGGTGGTGTATTAGGAAACAAGTGCAAAATATATCATCGTAATCTAAACCTTCCTTTTAAGAAAATCCTCAAGCAATAAAGTGACCCTTGAACTTTTCTGCACTTCCATCAACTCCATGCTTGATTTTGTAGAGCCACTGATGAGCCCCAAATTTTGGTAACATTTTGGGCTCATTTGGCCTACTTACCTTGCTCAACGCTTCATTTTTTATCACTTATGCATCATTTCTTAGTATATTCATGTTATTTGTAGGAAGGAGGGCAGTCATTATGCGTATGTGGCTAATACATGTTTATTTCAGGTCTTTTTGACATTAAATGGAGCAAAACCACGCAGATGGAGACAAGGAGACAGCCAAGGTGGCATTGCGGGTTTGTAGGAAGGTTGTGTCCACAGACTTGAATGACCTTCCTCGTGATCTCCACCCCAACTACGAGCCCCAACAGCTATCGCCACCGAGCTAGAAGGCAGCCAACGGTTTCTACAGGAACAACAGTTTACTTTTAGTTGGACAGCCAAGCCCCACTAATTTAGGAGGCCAGTTTGGCCCTCATAATGTATAAATATTGAGGCTGTAGCCTTCGATAAAAAAACTTTTGAATCTTTGTTGCAAACTCTGAAGTACGAGCTACAACTCTATTTTGCTCTTTGTAAGCCATTTTTGGCATGTTGTCAGACTTATGATCATGATCTTTTAATAAAAGGCAGGCAGATTTGAGTTCAATTCTGATTTCTTAGAGGAGCTATAGCTCTCAGGTTTGGGCCCAACCTGAGAGCAATAGGCCTCCTTTCTTTGTATTGTTACTTGTCTTTCCTTTCAGCATTTCATTTCTTTGCCTTGACATGCATTTGGAAAACACAGTTTGCTGATTCGAATTTCTTGATGTGGTTAAGTAGGTTAGTTTTATGGATAAAGTGCTTTCAGCAGTTTAGAATAGAGTAGGAGGATTAGCATCCAACAGAGTTCCAAGAAAAGGTTGATTGTACACTCACTTCCACCTCTGTTTAGAGCTTGGGGGTGTAGACCGTGCCAACCACCAAAAACGCAGTTTTACATGTTCATGCAAGCTTTAGAGTAATATTTCAGTTGTAGAAGTGTCCATGCATTTAGATCTTGAGCAATAACTCTTTGTTCCAGCACCATGCACGATTTCTCTCTAAAACTTACATTGTTGTTCTTTGGTTGTTGATAAAACAGTTAGAATAGGTTGATGAATTCTCGGTTTTGTGCAAGACAGAGGTGATTTGTTTCATTTACACTGTGCAACACCACTCTATCACTCCCTTATCCTTCTTAGCCGTGCCTAAGCCATCTCCTTACCTTCCCAGCTAGATCCTTTGCCCACCAACTCTTCTATTATCCATGTTTTTCTATCTTTTCGGCCTTCCATTGCCTCTACCCTTCTATCAACCAACCAGCTTTACACACCCTCTCTCCATCTCATCCTTCTGTACATAAGCCATCACAAGCTCCCCTCTCGTCCTACCTATCCACCCATACAACTCATTCACTCCTCCATCACCCAAAACTCCGATTGCAGAACATCCTGTAGAAGTTAGCAGACTTCCTGTAGAAATCCCGAGCTTCCTGTAGGATCCCCTGCAGACATCCTGTAGAAGCTTGAAAACAAGGTTGCTAGGCATCCGAAGGTTGTGAACTTCTGTGGAATGATGTTAGGGATCCTCTGGACCCTCTCAGAGACCTCCTGACCTTTTCCAAGCCTTCCTCCCCTCGAACTGCCCCTGCACAGTCAAGACCCAGTCAGAAGCACAACCATAATAACTCCAACCACTTGAGAAAAATTACAAAAACATGTTCTCTTCAGATGAAAGTAGTTTAAACTCATGCATCTCATCTCACTAGAAATAATGGCATCATTTTTAGAAGTTGCATTCCCACTATTGCATCGTAAGGATTAAGCTGGTCAGATTAGGGTTTACTAGGGTTTCCATGTTTGGTTGGTTTTCAGTTCATTCTTGCAAAGTAGGTTAATTTCCTTTGAGATAGCTTTCATTCATCACTTAAAAAGCTTCTTCTGAGAACATATAGAAGTTGGCTTGAGCCCTAGCGGACTTGTGCCAGCTGACCAAGTGACAGCTGCGACAAGAGCTAGTACTTGTGCATACAGCACCGTTGCTTCCAAGTTTGTTACGAACTACCGGGTTGATAAAATTAGAGAAGGAAGCTCCAGGAGTTGTAGCATTATTGCTACAATACTGGAGCCCACCATATTTTTGGCGCCATTGCCGGGGAAGCGTCAGAGTATTAGTAATTGTTGCTTTTCTTCTATTTTCCTACTCTCGCCTTCTGCCAAGTAGTTTATTTCATTTCCATTCTGCAAAAGTAGCATAGACATTTCCTGCTTTCATAGATTAGCATTTCAATTCCGCAATTTCAATTTTGCAAGTGTATATTATCATTTCAATTCTGCAAGCGTAGACTAGCATTTCCATTCCTGCAATTTCCTTTGAGCAAAGTAGATTAGTTCTTTCCTACTTTCATTTCAATTCTGCATTTTTATTTCAGCAAGATAGTTAGTTGTAGATCAATCTGTTTCAGTTTTGCAGGTACCAAAGAAAAAACAAAAGCAATAAAAAAAAAAAGTCTTTCCATTTCATGCCTCGTAGGAATCGAGATAAAACAGGCAAATTCTTACCCAACACCCCCACCACATCACTGAGTCACCCTTCTCTCTTCTTCGGTGACAGTGATCCAGAAGAACCTATAGGTGAACCTCCTGAGATATACGAAGATCCTATAGCAGAAGAAGAATTAGAGACCATCCCATCTGAAGCTATGGCTGACAATAGAGGAGAAGATGAGAGAATAGAAGGTGCCTTCCCCATCCGAGAAACCAATGGAGACATGAAAATGAAAAACATTAGTCCCTCCACTCTACCTCACTTCCATGGACTGACTACTGAAGATCCTGATACCTTGCTGTTTGAGTTTGCTGTCCTTTGTCGAACCTATGACTATACTGAAGATGAGCAGAAGCTGAAACTCTTCCCTTCAACTCTTAAGGATGCAGCATTACGCTGGTTCATGGGCTTACCTGGGAATAGTATCACCACTTGGGCTCAGATGCAGCAAGCTTTCAATACCAAGTACCAGGACTACTGTAGTTCCAAGGAAACCAAGGGAGAAATCTTTCGGATGACCATGGGAAATGATGAGTCCTTAGAGGATTATGAGGAGAGGTTCCAACTTAGCTATAAACGGGCCAGGTGCACACTTGACCCTGAATCCCTCAAGTTGGTCCTGCTCCGAGGAGTCCCTGAAGACCTCTTAGATACCCTTCACATGTTAGCTGGGGGAGATATTTACCAACTGCCTTATGAGGACATCAAGACTGTGTTTAGAAACCACTCTAGGGCAGCCCGGAAACGAGGTAGAGGAAACCTTCTCTCAGCTGGTATTCCTTTCTCCAAGCATGAGTTTGCAAATCAATTAGAAGATCTTAAGAGTGAGGTGAGACAGACCATTGCCATGCAACTTGACACATTCAGGATCCAGCAGAAAAAGGAAGAAGCTGAGAGGGCCTTGGCTATCTTTTGCCCTAGATGTACAAGGAGACACCCTAAGAACGAATGCCCATTGCATTCGGTTGAAGTGTGCTTCGTTTGTGAGGAGGACCATCCCACAAATCAATGTCCAACCTTACCTGGGCTTAACGCCATGTACCAAGGGACAGAAGCCCCCACTGAACCTCTCTATTTCCTCAACCAAAGGAGGCCACAAGGACCTAGACCTTACCAGCAGGGGATGCAAGGGGCACCCCAAGCTTATTACAGCCCCAACCAATCTACTCCTATGCCTTCCTGGGGCCCCACTGCTCATCCTTCCTGGTCTATGCCTCCTCCATGGTCTTATCCCCCTTAGTACCCTACTCAGCGCACTACTCATTCATATCACTCACATGCCCAGCCGCAGCCTCAGTGGAATGCACCTCAGTCGGGGTGGAGGCCCCAGTACAACACTCCTCCCACCATTTTGCCTCCACCACCAATTCAACCTCAACCATTACCTCCTGCTCCTCCAAGGCAACCTCAAATGCCTGCTCAACCGAACCCGAACCCCAACAATAGACAAGCCCAGCAGGTATACACTGGGGAAACATCATGCCCTACCTATGCTGTGGAGATCCAGGAGATCAATCTTCGATCTGGAAAGACTCTTCCGGATTGCCAACTGCCTCCCCCAGAGGACGAGGAGGACAAACAGGAAAGTGAACCAAAGGCTATTCCACCCTTTCCTGAGAGACTAACAACCACCACACAACCCAACCCAGAGGAGGATGAGCTTCTGGGAGAGCTCAAGCAGTTGTGTGTGAAAATACCACTTCTCCAAGCCATCAAGGATGTGCCAATATACAACAAACTGATTAAGGAAAAGTGTTTCAAACACCCAGGTAGGCGAAAGAGAGATGCTTCAACCATCAATGTCTTAGGACAACTGTCTGACCTTATGTTAGGACAAGTCATCTGCCCAAAGTACCTAGATCCTGGAAGTCCTGTAGTGGATGTCCACATCAATGGCACCATCATACCTCACACCTTGATTGATCTGGGGGCTGCCATTAATGTGATGACCAGGGATACCATGCTCAAACTCAATCTTCAGGGTTCCTTGAGGAAGACCTCGACAATCCTGCAACTAGCAGATCGCTCCACCGTGACTCCCGAAGGGATTGTGGAGGATGTCTTGGTCTTTGTCGACTCTTGGGAATACCCTGCAGATTTCTTGGTTCTGCAACCAAAGGCAAAGCTTACTGGATATCCTCTTATTTTGGGAAGGCCTTGGTTAGCCACTGCAGATGCTTACATAAGTTGCCGTGCAGGAAACATGACCATCAAAAATGGTCCTATGTCCAAGCAGCTAGTCCTATACCCTCCTGCCCAACCCTCCTTAGAGCATGACTTACCACTTTGGTTGGAGGAAGGAGAAGAGGATGAGGTGTACTTAGAACCTTTGTGCACCCTAGACACCACTAGAAGAGACCCCCCAACCGAGGATGACTTGATTGAGACCTTGATCCAGAATCCACCTCCCAGTGCACTATCCTTAGAGAAATTGGTGGGGGATGCCCAAGCCAGCACCTTAGTGGACCTGTGTGTAGCCAACCCTGTCACTCCCAGAGTCAAGAATGTGGAGTTCGGCCCTGAGAGAACGTTAAAGATCAACTCCTCCCTATCTCCTTCCCAGGAAAAGGAGCTGTGTAGCTTGTTGGCCAGTCATCTAGATGCTTTTGCTTGGAGCTATAAGGAGATGAAAGGAGTCCATCCTTCGGTCTGTACCCATCACATCTACATCAAAGAGGATTGTAAACCGGTTAGGCAACCTCAGAGGAGAATGAATCCAGCCCTTAAGGACATTGTCAAGGAAGAATTGCAAAAACTGTTGGATGTCGGATTCATTTACCCCATCTCAGATAGTGAATGGATGTCCCCTCTGGTGTTGGTTCCCAAGAAAAATGGGAAGTGGAGAATCTGTGTGGACTACTGAGAACTGAACAAAGCTACCAAGAAAGACCATTTCCCTCTACCTTTCATAGATCAAGTGTTGGATGGACTGGCAGGAAAGAAGTTCTTCTCTTTCCTGGATGGGTTTAGCGGGTACAACCAAATCCAAATCAGCCCGGAAGACCAAGATAAGACCACCTTCACTTGTCCTTGGGGTACCTTTGCCTACCGAGTTTTTCCCTTTGGGCTATGCAATGCTCCTGCTACCTTCCAGAGAGCTGTCTTGAGCATCTTCTCGGAGCTGGTCCATGATGCGGTGGAAATCTATATGGATGACTTCACTCCTTATGGGTCCAACTTCCAGGAAGCATTGTCCAATATGGGAAAGGTCCTAACCAAATGCATTGAGATGAACCTGTCCCTTAGTCCTGAAAAATGTGAATTCCTGATGACTGAAGGGACCGTGCTAGGCCATACCATTTCTTGCCAAGGGTTACAAGTGGATCCTAACAAAATTGCTCTCATCAAGAAGGTTCCACCTCCCCAAAAGGTAAGGGATGTTCGGAGTTTCTTAGGATTAGCAAGGTACTACAGGAGATTCATTAAAGACTTCAGCAAGCTAGCCTCGCCATTTTTTGGCCTGTTGGCAAAAGATGTGGAGTTTAAATGGACTGACGATTGTCAGAGGGCTTTGAATCAATTAAAGGACAAGTTGGTGTCAGCCCCAATCTTCAGAGGTCCAAACTGGGCCCTACCTTTCCACATCCACACTGATGCCTCGAACAAAGCCATAGGGGCAGCTTTAGGACAAGTTGAACAAAAACTTCCATATGCGATTTACTTTGTTAGCAAAAACTTGTCCAAAGATGAACTAAATTACACTGTAACCGAGAAAGAATTCTTGGCTGTGGTCCATG
This sequence comes from Pinus tabuliformis, assembly GCA_031772625.1. NCBI lineage: Eukaryota > Viridiplantae > Streptophyta > Pinopsida > Pinales > Pinaceae > Pinus > Pinus tabuliformis. Next base: position 785,536,897 of record CM062815.1, read on the forward strand.
CACTGAACAAGTTCCGACATTATATCACTGGCTATCAAACCTTTGTACATACTGATCATGCTGCAATTAGATATTTAATGAATAAACCAGATGTGAATGCTCGTATTATTAGATGGTTACTTTTGTTGCAGCAGTTTGATTTGACCATTGTTGACAAACCAGGTAAAGAAAATGTTGTTGCTGACTTTTTATCTAGATTGGATTTGTCTGCAGATGAGGATGGAACAGTGGATGACCAGATGCCCGATGAACATCTGTTTGCTATCTCAGTACTCTCTCCATGGTTTGCTGATATAGCAAACTACCTTGTTTCAACACAGTTCCCTCCGCACCTATCTTCAAGAGAGAAGAGCAGAATCATCAGAAAAAGTGCCTCATTTACTTGGATCGGGGGCAACCTGTTCAAGCTTGGCCCTGATCAGATCTTAAGGCGTTGTGTAAGGGAGGAGGATGTCTTTGACATCCTCCTTACCTGTCATGATGGGCCTTGTGGAGGACATTTTGCAGCAAAGAGGACTGCCTTCAAAATCATGCAGGCAGGCTACTATTGGCCCACACTTCATCAAGATGTCAGAAGGTATATCAGCCAATGTGACCGATGCCAAAGAATGGGGAAACCGACTCAAAGGGATGAGATGCCTCTCCAACCTCAAGTGACTCTTGAGCCATTTGAGAAGTGGGGTATGGACTTTGTGGGTCCAATCAACCCTCCTTCGAGGCAAAGGTCTTACATCATTGTGTGCACTGACTACCTGACAAAGTGGGTAGAGACTAAAGCAATCAAAGCAGCAACAGAAGAAAAGGTGGTTGAGTTCTTAAGAGAGAACATCTTCTACAAATTTGGCTACCCAAGAGAGCTGGTCACCGATCAAGGGAGCCAGTTCACATCCAACTTAATTGAAGACCTACTAGCTCATCACAGAATCAAGCATAGGACTTCCACCCCCTATCATCCACAAGCAAATGGGCAAGTGGAAGTCACCAACAGAGCATTGGAAGGGATTTTGACTAAGGTGGTGAGCAGCAGTAGGAAATATTGGGTAGATCGCCTGGTTGAGGCCACATGGGCTTACAACACCACCGGCTTCACACCTTATGAGCTGGTCTATGGGAAGAAAGCTTTGCTGTCCATTGAATTCGAATACAACACTTTGAGGATGGCAGCTCAGCTGGACCTAGATCTCAGCCATGCACAACAAGAAAGGTTATTGCAGCTGAATGGACTGGACGAGCACCGGATGCAGGCCCTCCTTCACTCAGAAGTGGTTCAACTTCAGAGAAAGGTGTGGCATGACCAACACCTCAATGACAAGCAATTCCAGCCAGGAGATTGGGCACTGTTGTATGAATCCAGGTACAAAGATTTCAAGGGGAAGCTGAGAACCAGATGGCTGGGACCATATGCAGTGGAAAAATGTCATGACAATGGATCTGTTCTTATTCAGACCATTGATGAGGAGGCCATCCCCATGCTTGTCAATGGGCATCGACTGAAGATCTACATGAAACCTCTCTCAAGACAAGAGTTCATCAAAACTATGGAGAAATCAGTGTTGGTCATAGAGAAGGGTTCTACCTCTGCTTTGGACATACCCTAAAAGATCTAAAAAAAAAACAATAATAAAGATCCTTGGGTGAAAACCTTTCTGAGGCTCCCAAGGCAGGTGGTAGGGGTGAAAACCTCATTGAGGCACTCCTATTGTCTTTCAAAAAAAAAAAGAGATTTGAAAAAAGATCCTTGAGTGAAAACCTCTCTGAGGCGCTTAAGGCAGATGGCAAGGGTGAAAACCTCATCGAGGCACCCCTGTTATCTTTCAAAAAAAAAAAAAAAGGAAATAAAGAAAAAAGAGGAAAAAAACAATATGCAAAAAAGACAGGGACAGCAAGTTTATAATGTGGAAATGCATGCAGGTTGCAGGTGTTCTATGAATGAGAGGAGGTCTCTCAACTCAAAGCCAAAGATCCTTATCATGCTTCCAGGAGACCTCACCAGCACCTCCTCCAAGAATACTCATCTTCTCCAAGGTATGGGCACGATTTCATCACGGCTTAGTCTTCTACAGGAAGATGCAGACTTCCTACAGGAAGGTGCAAACTTTCTACAGGAAGTTCTGTATTTCTACAGGAAGCTTCCTGTAGAAGTTCGGGACGGCCCAGAATTCATTGTATGAGGAGATCTAACGACCAAGGATCGGTTTGGACGCATGCAAGCTACTATTTTCACCCTCACACACTGCTGTCACCTCTTTCTACTACCCCTGTCGACATGCAATGAAGATACCTGCACCATCAAAGCAGATCATTGAGTATCAAGAGAAAGCAATTTTTGAAAATAAAAAAACGCTGAGATGTCATACCATATCCATCCCAGCCATCCATGAGCTCTGTGAGCGTGATCGTGAGGCCACTGCCTTCGTCGTGCAGCATGCACCCAAGGAGGAAAAACTGCTACAGGACATCCTGCAGGAGTCCCGTAACAGTTAAGCCCGCTAGAGTGTACACCATTCACAGCGCTTGCCACATGCAATGAAAATGCGGGTGCATGCAGCCGAAGCATCAAATTCATCATTAGCAGCCTGTGAATATGAACCTCCGGGCCTGTGCAAATGCACCAGCAGCAAATATATTCACTCATCGTCGTCCAAGAACCGAAAAATCGTGTTGCGACCGCACAGGTAAGTGCCTCGACCCTTTCTTCCGTCGAATTGCATGAATTTTACTTTGAAAATGTTTGCAAAGTGTAAAGTGAATGGGTTGAGTGGTCGTATGGCCATTCGACTGGCCACGTCGACCAGTCAGTGGTCTAGTCGGATGTTTGAGCGGTGGTCGTGGCAAAAAGGAACGGGCAGTGCACACGTGAGAGCCATCCAGTCGCAGAGAAACGAGTTTAACAGAAATGACGGCGTCGGATCTGCAGGGAATGATGCGGCAGTAAGGGAACTTGCAGAAAAATGATTGAGTGACGTTGTCCAACGGTCCAGCAGAGACAGCTCACCCCCGCGCCAGAGATTTCGCCGAATTCAAATCTAATCGGCTAGATTGCCACCCCATGCATTTATCATTCACCGTTTGAGACTCGAGTGATCATCTGGATCCCTCTGCAGCTCGACACTCCAAGTCGTTGGCCATTCGAACGCCTGTGAAGCAACACCAAGAGCACAGACCCACTGCAGTATCCTCCAGAATTTGTGCGCTGCTCCTACAGGAAAGCTGTTTCTACAGGAAATCGGGTTCCTCACGTCAAAAGGTGGCGGATTAAAAAGGTAAGCCTGAACTCTCCATGCAATTGATTTCGAGGGTGGCAGAATCAACGTCTACAGTCTGGTCGTAGAAAATTTTTGCAAATATTGTCTGTCGTTGCATGAATTGTCGTCCTACAGGATGTCAGTGTAATTAAGTTGTGTTAAGGTCCTCAGGAGACAAGCTTCGTGAATTATATGCATGACAGAGGCGTAATTCTACGCTCTGTCCCAATAGGCCATATTTCTTCCGCATTCGCCACCTCCAGCTAACGCAACAGTTTTTCACCATGCCGGGTGGGTTCATCAGAAGGGAACCAACTGATTCAACGAAGTTAAGAGAAAATCCTGAGGTGGTGGAGCTCTTCACGCGAGCGCAATGGATATCCTTCTGTGACATATTGCAGGGCTATGACGACGAGGTGGTAGAGGAGTTTTTGCAAGCTTTGAGGCCGAAATCCAAAACATTGGCCACCGTTAACTTCAGGGGTTTGAGTCTCCGACTCACCCCACAATTCATCAGCCGAGTTACTGAGCTCCCAATGGGATTACCATGGGATAAAGAAGAAAGGAAATTGGGCCAACAGGCTAAGAAAGAATTCTTTCCACCAGAGGAGGAATTCTTAGAAGATAAAAATGGGGTTCGTAGAACCAGTTTACTGCCACTGTGGAATGAAGTTAGCCTGCAGATTATGAAGTACATCACCTGCGAAGGCCGTTTTAGCATTGTATATGGGTACCATTTTCGGTTACTCACTGAATTAAGGCACCAGATGGATCTACCTGTAGAAAACAAACTCAGTCTCCCCTACTTTCTACTACAGTCTCTGATTGAGTGTGCCACCAAGTTGAAAGAAGGCACACCAGACCAGGTAACCCACCATGGACTCATCAAACTCCTCGTGGAGGATGCGCTCCACACATAAAGGTTCCTATCTCATGGGAAGCCTTCAGAAATTTGACCAAGGATGGTGATATAAAGATGCTGACCGAAGAGATCGGTTCATCCAGCAGTGAGGAGAAAGAAGCAGTGTCCGCAACGAAGAAAGAAAAAGGCCAGAAGACCCTGACCATGGAGCAGAAGAAAAAGCAAGAGAAGAAACAAGAGAAAAAGGGTGCGAAAGAGGAAGATGACACACCCATTTTGACGGCAAGAGAGAAAAGATTGCAAAGCAAAGTGGACAAGGCTGAGAAGGTCCACATCATAAAAAGTTCCTCGACAGCAACTGCAACCAAGTCAAAAAGTAAAACTCATGCAGCAAAACAAACCAAAGCGGTGACACATGTTTCTGCAGGAAAACCGAAACCGGCTTCTACAGGAAGCCCGAAATTAGCTGAAAAGGGTCTTCTATAGGAAGCCCGAAATTAACTAAAACAGGGTCTTCTACAGGAAGCCCTGAAAAAGTGAAACCCAAGGAGAAGAAAGATGACATTCTTGCAAGGGAGGCAGCAGCTGTGCTGGCCGCCCTTAGCACACCTCCTAAGCAAAAGGAGAAGAGAAAGAGGGAGACCCCTCTATATTTTGAAGCTAGAAGAAGTGTGAGAATAAAGACGGGCAAGCCACAGCCTCCGTCCAGCAGCCTAATCATTATTGAAGATGCCCCTACTTCGCCCAAGGAAAGGTCCCCCTCGAGGATATCAGTCACCTATGAGAGGGGGAGCCCGAAGAAAACTACTTGGAAAGAAAGGTTAGACCAATTGACTACAAAAGCTTGGCTACAGGATGCTGAGGATGCTCTATAGGAAACCTTAGCCAGGCTTAAAGAAACTGCGAGAATGGAAGGAGAAGCACCCTCATCACCACCGAGGGAGGGCGAAGTAGAGCCACCAAAAGAAGTGGAGAAAGAGCATATACCAGAGCCCAGCCCTCAGCCAAGTCTGAGTTCGTATTACAACTTTTTAGATGCTGGAAAATTTATACCTCAGAAATTTACTGTGCCACTGTTTTTTGCATTGGAGGAAGAAAGAGTTCGTACACACACGTGGATGAAAATAGCCAAGTCAAAGGGTGTGGCGGACATAGGTCCCTTGCAGGAGCAGCTCAAGGAAGCCAGAAGTGAATTGTCCATGGCTAAACACGTGGCAAATTGCCAACGAGTGTTCCTACAGGAAGAAAACCAAAAGCTGAGATTGCAGCTACAGGAGCTGAGGGCAGGGACAGGTACATCTTCCAAGGACACCACAGCAGAACAACAAGGCAAAAAGGACTACAAACTAGTCTTGGGGAGCCAACCTTACATCTACAGGAAGCAGAACAGGAAGCACAAATTGAGGTGGAAGCTCTCAGACAACAGCTGCAGTTGAAAGAGGCACAATTGGCCTACATGGCCAGTTGGGCCATGGATGCTATACAATGTAGACCGCTGGCCAAATCCTATGGCCTATACTTGAAATACCAATGGCTGCAGTTTCAAATCAATACCTTGGCGCAAAGAGGTATCTCTCAGCTCCAAGACCCGCAGCTATTCACTGAAGTATGCAGCAGCAGCTCATCAGAGGATAAGGCCAAATTAGCGGAGTTCTACCTCCATAATTTGGCCCTGCCTAATGTAGTTTCATGGGATCCCAATACGGCCTTAGGAGATATGCAATTAATGGCATTGGCCTCACGGCTGAACCATGAGGACAAAAGAGCAGCAGAAGCCAAAGCAGTCATGAACCGAGAGCTGAATGAGCCATTGCTCATCAGACCAGAACCAGGGGATCTAGTTGCACTAATCTCGGCACACCAACATTTGTCCACTGACCCTCAAGCTTCATTGAGATATATGGATCAACAGGCCCAAGCCATAGCTCATTTTGAGGACATGGAGAGACTGTTAGGAGACAACGCTATCCAAGCTTGTGACCGCAGATGGAATACCTTGGCCCACAGTATGAAAATTAGAGAGTATCATACCCCAACTCGGATGAGAGAAGCACTTGCACGGGTGGCCCTCTATAAGAAATCCATGAAAAACCTCCAGGCCAGCTGGATTGGCCTAAAACTAAGCCCACCACTGCTGCTAGGATTAATGGAAGGCAGCACAGAGAAGGATGATAATGAACAGTGGGAAGAGGTGAACAGAAAGGCTGGGTTTCATATCAACAAGGAGGACACTACGACAGAGGCTTGGGATGTAAGGGTGGCAGTAAAGGCAATGAAGGATGAAGAGTTGGACTAGTTGCTCAAGGATGAGCAAATATTTTCGCTGGGGGGTGATGATGAGCCCCAAATTTTGGTAACATTTTGGGATCATTTGGCCTACTTACCTTGCTCAACCCTTCATTTTTTATCACTTATGCATCATTTCTTAGTATATTCATGTTATTTGTAGGAAGGAGGGCAGTCATTATGCCTATGTGGCTAATACATGTTTATTTCAGGTCTTTTTGACATTAAATGGAGCAAAACCACGCAGATGGAGGCAAGGAGACAGCCAAGGTGGCATTGCGGGTTTGTAGGAAGGTTGTCCACAGCCTTGAGTGACCTTTCTCGTGATCTCCACCCCAACTTCGAGCCCCAACAGCTATCACCACCGAGCTAGAAGGCAGCCAACGGTTTCTACAGGAACAACAGTTTACTTTTAGTTGGACAGCCAAGCCCCACTAATTTAGGAGGCCAGCTTGGCCCTCATAATGTATAAATATTGAGGCTGTAGCCTTCGATAAAAAACTTTTGAACCTTTGTTGCAAACTCTGAAGTACGAGCTACAACTCTGTTTTGCTCTTTGTAAGCCATTTTTGGCATGTTGTCAGACTTATGATCATGATCTTTTAATAAAAGGCAGGCAGATTTGAGTTCAATTCTGATTTCTTAGAGGAGCTATAGCTCTCAGGTTTGGGCCAACCTGAGAGCAATAGGCCTCCTTTCTTTGTATTGTTACTTGTCTTTCCTTTCAGCATTTCATTTCTTTGCCTTGACATGCATTTGGAAAACACAGTTTGCTGATTCGAATTTCTTGATGTGGTTAAGTAGGTTAGTTTTATGGATAAAGTGCTTTCAGTAGTTTAGAATAGAGTAGGAGGATTAACATCCAACAGAGTTCCAAGAAAAGGTTGATTGTACACTCGCTTCCACCTCTGTTTAGAGCTTGGGGGTGTAGACCGTGCCAACCACCAAAAACGCAGTTTTACATGTTCATGCAAGCTTTAGAGTAATATTTCAGTTGTAGAAGTGTCCATGCATTTAGATCTTGAGCAATAACTCTTTGTTCCAGCACCATGCACGATTTCTCTCTAAAACTTACATTTTTGTTCTTTGGTTGTTGATAAAACAGTTAGAATAGGTTGATGAATTCTCGGTTTTGTGCAAGACAGAGGTGATTTGTTTCATTTACACTGTGCAACACCACTCTATCACTCCCTTATCCTTCTCAGCCGTGCCTAAGCCATCTCCTTACCTTCCCAGCTAGATCCTTTGCCCACCAACTCTTCTATTATCCATGTTTTTCTATCTTTTCGGCCTTCCATTGCCTCTACCCTTCTATCAACCAACCAGCTTTACACACCCTCTCTCCATCTCATCCTTCTGTACATAAGCCATCACAAGCTCCCCTCTCGTCCTACCTATCCACCCATACAACTCATTCACTCCTCCATCACCCAAAACTCCGATTGCAGAACATCCTGTAGAAGTTAGCAGACTTCCTGTAGAAATCCTGAGCTTCCTATAGGATCCCCTGCAGACATCCTGTAGAAGCTTGCAAACACGGTTGCTAGGCATTCGAAGGTTGTGAACTTCTGTGGAATGATGTTAGGGATCCTCTGGACCCTCTCAGAGACCTCCTGACCTTTTCCAAGCCTTCCTCCCCTCGAACTACCCCTGCACAGTCAAGACCCAGTCAAAAGCACAGTCATAATAACTCTAACCACTTGAGCAAAAATACAAAAACATGTTCTCTTCAGATGAAAGTAGTTTAAAGTCATGCATCTCATCTCACTAGAAGTAATGGCATCATTTTTAGAAGTTGCATTCCCACTATTGCATCGTAAGGATTAAGCTGGTCAGATTAGGGTTTACTAGGGTTTCCATGTTTGGTTGGCTTTCAGTTCATTCTTGCAAAGTAGGTTAATTTCCTTTGAGATAGCTTTCGTTCATCACTTAAAAAGCTTCTTCTGAGAACATATAGAAGTTGGCTTGAGCCCTAGCGGACTTGTGCCAGCTGACCAAGTGACAGCTACGACAAGAGCTAGTACTTGTGCATACAGCACCGTCACTTCCAAGTTTGTTACGAACTACCGGGTTGATAAAATTAGAGAAGGAAGCTCAAGGAGTTGTAGCATTATTGCTAAAATACTGGAGCCTACCAGCCACTTAGAGGTGACAAACAATTTTTCTTAGGGTCTAGGGACCCCATCCCAGAAATCATTCTTCATAATTGACTCATATTCTTCTTTCATAGCACCCTTCCATACTTGATGCTTCATGACTTCCTCAAATGATGAAGGCTCATTCTGAATGATAGTGCTCATGGTGGTCAAATATCATTGATACCTGTTGAGCTTCTTGTTTTCACGGAAAGTACGCCTTGGTGAATTATGTCTCTCAGAATCTTCGAGAGTCTCCCTAAGCCATGAGGGTCTCCTTTTGGAGGAAGAGGGTTCATGAGGAGGAGGATCAATAGGATCCATAGGTTTATCAACATCAGGCATCGTTTCATCTTTGTTTGCACCTTGATTTCTGGTGTTAGCTTCTTTGTCCTTCGTTAGGATAGGAACATTGTTGATCTTCCTGAGGGACATATCTTTGTCAAAGGTGACATCATGAATTATCTCAACTTCCTTTTGACCAACCACATAAATTATATATCCCTTAAAATTTTCGCTATAAAACACAAAGATTCCTTTCTCCTCAGATGCACCCAATTTTCTTATTTTCTCTTTCAGCACAGGCAATATATGGGACTTCCAAAAATTCTAAAATGAGAGACATCGGGTTTCTTACTAGTGAACATTTCTTCCATAGTCTTGGAGTCCAATGCTTGATGAGGGCATCGGTTTTGAACATACACGGTGCTATTTGTAGCTTCATCCCATAGGAGCTTCAGAAGGGCTTGATCATCTTCCTCATAGTTAACTTTATTTATACCATCCCAATGCTTCTAGAATACCTTCTCCAAAGTGATCTCTTAACTATCTTTGAGGGAAATTGTTAACTTGATTGGAACCCACGAATTACAATTTGATTAGGAGAAAGGGATGAGAAAGCTTCATATTCTTCAATATATTCCCCAAGTTAAAATCATATCGAACAATTGCCTTTATGTTTAATTGATACGACAATCACTTGAGCATTTGCTAGGATTTTGAGACCTTTTTCAATGATTTTTTTTTTGTGAAAGTTATGTTTTCAATTAAATAAATTAAAGAAAAGCTGAAAATGATGCAATGGAAGGATTTTCTATTTTAGTTCCTAAGAATGCCTTTGCTAATGTGAAGGGCTAGGTATTTTCTTGACTCAAGATTAGTCAATACATTTGACTTCCTAGCATTTTTTTAATTTCATTTTTGTTGTGTTTATGTTGTTATCCTTGAAGTTAGTGATCTACTATGTGTGTAACAGGAAGTATTAACTACTAAGCACTCTCAAAGGTGATATTGATGGATGACTAACTTTAAATGTCCCTACTTGACACTTTCATATTACATGATCATGCAAAGAAATTATTAATCAATATTAAAGGGAAGATGATTAACGTGCAATGTTTCTTGGCTTGTCATACAATTACTACATTTTTGGCCCTCGATAATATATTTGAGGCTAATTTTTGGTTGTTACTTTTCGAGCTTCCTTTTGGCTCAGAAAAACATCGAGGATAAATGCCGATTGCATTGGCAATAGACATCATCAAAGAGGAATTCACCAAAAGCAGTGGAGGACACGGGATAAATTGGTACAATGAGTGGATAATGGCTAGAGAAACATCGAGGCACCATAATTTCTTGTGTATTTAGATTCACTCGAAATTAACTAGTCACAAAAAGTAGTTTTCTTTTCTTTTCTTTTTTTCCGAATATTTTCATGTATACCAAAATACTGAAAGCACAATTTCAGACTAATTATTCAAACTAATAATTATCTGATAGTCATAATTTATAATTAAATAATACAATATGATTAATATTATAGGACAAAACTATAGGGTCTAACTCTGAGGGGGATTGTGACAATATATGTACACTTCTCATTGTATTAGACAATCATATCTCAGAGTGTGATATCCATCGAACGAAATGTACTCTCAGAGGCCATTGTGGGATTGAAATTTTTTCTTTCAGTGGACAAGTGGTGATATATTTTCTTAGGCCTTAGTGTTCTCCTTCCCTAAGGTTTTGACACTGCTCACATCTAGCACCTTCATTCAACCAAGTGAGGTACTTATCTTGGAAAAAGTGTTCTCCTTCCCTAAGGTTTTGACACTACTCACATCTAGCACCTTCATTCAACCAAGTGAGGTACTTATCTTGGAAAGTTGAATCATTTTGTCTGCAAAATCCAATATGACGTTGGATCAATCTCACGATCCCAAAAACATAGGTCATAGTAGTGAGGAACTTCTATTGTGGGAAGAATAATATCCAGATTTAAGGAACATGACTGTTTTAGAACAAGAAATAAGGATATTTTTACACTGATGTTTTTTTTTCCTTTTTTGCACAAGATATCTATTTGAATTCAAGCTTCTATGATCCATATTTTGAATATTAGAAACCTTTTCGGAAGAAATAACAATGGATGACTATTGCCTGATATTTTTAAGATGTAACTTAGTCGGTATGATTGTGCCTAAGGTTTTGATGAAGGTTGAATACTAAGTTCCTAATGTTTTATTTTCTATTGTGACGTTTTATTTTCTTTGTTTATACAGGTCATCTAGCCGCATAATGAACACTATTGAATGATGAGGTATATTTCAGGGAAAATTTTAAGAACCCCCTAAATTTATAAATATAATAAATGGGCGAATCTCCATGGTATATAGGAAAAATGGAAGGCGATTTATCAATAATATAATAAGTATATATAATTGTTTGGCGAATCTCTCACCAGGCATGGCGAATATTTTACTCAATTATAAAATCTTGTAAGATCTTGGCGAGTCTTTCACTAAATAATAAAACTTTGTAAAGTCCTAGTGAATCTTAGCATAGGCTACATGTTGGTTTAATTCCCCCATTTAAATAGGCTACATTCCAGGTGAATACCATGGGTCAATACCATGTGCCCTTTTGGTGAATACCATGGGTCAATACCATGTGCCATTTTTATTTTTATTAATTATAATATTAGCGTTAATAATGGTTTTTTGCATCGTATTAATAACAATCTAGTCCATGGTATTTGTCCCATAGTATTTTGGCCATAGGTTTCACCTAAATATAACCCATTTTTTGAGTGTTCGTAAATATAAGGTGACTTATGGAGTAAATATAAAAAAATGTTTTATTTGTTTACCATACCTCTCGTTTATTTATATTTTTATTAATTTACCATACCTCTTTTACAAATATGGTATTTGGCCCATAGGATTCAATTAAATAAAACATCTTTCTTGAACCTTCATAAATAGAACGAGGGTTATGGACTAAATATAAAAAGAGGTTTTATTTATTTACGATACGTCTAGTTTATTTATATTTTTATTTATTTACCATACCTTTTGAGTAAGTATAAAAAGACGTTTTATTTATTTACCATACCTCCACTTTACTTATATTTTTATTTGTTTACACCCTTACGTGTATATAAGGTGACTTATGGAGTAAATATAAAAAATGTTTTATTTATTTACCATACCTCTCATTTATTTATATTTTTATTAATTTACCGTACCTCTTTTATAAATATGGTATTTGGCCCATAGGATTCACTTAAATAAAACCTATTCTTGAAAATGGGCAAATGGATTCACTTAAATAAAACCTATTCTTGAAAATGGGCCAATTGAAGGTTGTAAGTCCTAATTTCAAGGGCTAAATTTACCTTTTTTACCCTCTCCCTTAAAATAAGGTGGGCTATTTGAGGTGATTTGTAAAAATGTACTATGATACAAAATATTCGCCCACTAAAAATTTAAAACCCCTTAATTTCGCCAAAGGGCGAACATTCACCCCTAAAATTATCCTTGGTATATTTCGTATAAATATTTTATAGTATACTTTATATATTCAAGTATTCATCATATTTCACGTCTTATACTCTGCATTGTATCTCGTTTCATTTTCAAGAGAGTAACTCAATATTGATGGTAAGAAGCAACAATTGAAGAAAGAGGAGAACAATAACACTCAAGGGAGGCCAATTTTTAGAGTACATGCAATTGTTTACTTTTTTATGACTTTTTCTTCACACATAGCTTAGGTTTCCATGTCTAGAATAAATACTTTGATGAGACACATCATTGAAGAAATACATTTTGATAAAATAGTCAATGCTTCTGTCAGATACATTTTGTAGAATACATTTTGCCTCAAAACGAAGCCTATATAATCTCCAAGAAACTCTCCAAGTACAAAATATAATAGAATATATGGTAAGTAATAAAAAAATAATTTCACAGTAGACCTTGAGACAAAATGGTTTTGGTTTGGGTTAAAGATAATTTTCCTTTATTAGTACTACCTTATTTTCAAGATTTCAAAAGGAGATATTTGGATTCTTGTAAAGTGGACCCCCAATGCCTGAATCTAAACTTTGAATGACAACAAGCTGTTTAATCAGCTACATGCCAATACTTGAACTTTATTATGTTTCTCAACAATGTCATTTCTCGCTACTTGAGAAAAAGAAGCAATTGTGAACATATTTTCAAGAATCTGCCACTTCAAAAAAATAGTTGTCAAGTTCACTAGATGTGGAAGACTGTAAAAGATGGGTGAGTATAAGTGTTCTAGTGACACAAACTATCTCCTAAAAGATTCAATTCCTAATGGAACTAACAATTCTTGTAAATTTGCAACAACAATCCGACAATTTTTTCCAACATTAGATTATGACCTCAGCTACTTCAATTCTACACGATTCATTTTGGTGGAATAACTAGGTTTTTTGAAATGAGATAAAACTAATTGGAAATTTCATAGTTGTAAAAATAGCTCCCCCCAGACAAAAGTATAATATAATGGCTATAGCTAGTTTTCTTGGTTGTAATGGGAGCAACAAAGTGGACTTGTTAATGCTAAATTATATGGTCACCTGTTAGATTTTGTTCATACTTTTATCAGTAACCCAACGCAGAGACTAAGCTAGCGTAATTGGACTCCAAAAAAAGTAAAGTTATAGTTCTTAAGTGCCTTGGTAACTCATGCTAGCAGTGGGAATATAAGTTTTTGTGTCTTTGATCATGGATAGTGGTAGTTTTGGTTCGAAGTTATTATGAACAATGCTTATATGAGTTAGATTATTTGAGATTGCTACTTTTGCATGTGTTTAAGTCCATTATGTTCTGTCTGTTTACAATGAACTGCGAGTAGAAGGATTGGAAACCTTGTATTCCCTGGACAACTTATGAAATAAAGAACATTTAATTGAGCAAGGTGATGCAATCACCTTTGAGTTCGAGGTAAGATAGAACAAATAGGTGAAGAGCTTTGACACTTGTTGTTATGGCTATATTTTTGGCATAGCTAATGAAATAGTTGAACCTCTTAATGGAATATGATTTTTCATGGACGAATGTGGACATATTCTATCTTAGCACCCCAACAAAAATTGCAATCATTGACCAAGAGAAGAAAAGGACATTTCTATTGAAAAACGACATTTTACATGATGTTTGTTTGCCTATGAAGGCAATTTCAATACAATATCTTTGTATCAACATGCATTGTATAGAAGAGCATCATATTTTATTTAAGTATATGATCTTAAACATGCCCATTTGAATTTGTGAAGAAACCACCAAATTTTCCATGGCACCTATCTCATCACTATTATGGTAAATTAAACCGCTTGAGTGCAGTTCCTCCAATTGAGATCGCTTGATGCAGCAAACATGAAACTTAATAGAATGTAGTGCTTGTTATCTAGTATTTAGTATTTATAGAAGTTACTACTTTCTTGAACATATATCAAATTTTGAAAATCGATTTAGCATTACTTGATTTACATGCCAGAAACATTATCTCTCATTCTTGAATGAACTAAAATATATTTCATATGAATTCAAATTGGGAGCACTCTTTAAAAGGTTGGTCAGGTGTTGTAAATTCTACGACCAATCCTAGTTAACATGTACAACTTCACATCTGGGCCAAAATGTGAAGGGAGATCTTTAATTAGCATAATCTATTAATTGGAAGACACAAGTTGCCTATTTAAATTATGGTACAAGTTTTCCATTCAAAAAGATCAGTGTTCAAATTTTTATATCCAGCTGGAGAACATAGTGACAAGACATGGACCGAGGAAACATTGGGAAATGTCTAAAATTTATGCTAATGGGGTAGGAGGGTGTGTTACAAAAATCACTATCTAGATATGATACTATAAGTTTCGAAACCCTTGCCAACAACTATCGAAACAAGGGAAAGGCTAAAGTAAAGCCAAATAACCCTACTGGGTCCAATCAAATTAGAGTAGAACAATCAGGACTCACTCATCCCACCAGTGTACATTTCTTCCACAATACTATGTGCTCTTTTCTGACCTCAATTGGATTGGAACTAGGAGTCCTCTTTTCCATTTGCCATTATAATAAATATTTATACTAATGGATCAACAAAAGGCTAAACTAAGACAAAGAACCCTATTGGATCTAATCAAATCATAGAGGAAAAATTAAGACTTCACGCAATCCATAATTGTACATTTCTTCCACAGTACTAGGTGCTCTTTTCCCACCTCAATTGGATTAGAACTATAAGTCCTCTTGGGTAAATTCAAATACAATAAAGATTTAGACTAGTTCCTATTAAGCTAGTTATAGATTTCCTTTTGTTATATTATTGGTAATTTCTCTCCCACAAAATTAATAGAGCCAGCCACTTGCATTAACAAAATTAAATATGGAAATATCTATCCAAGAACACTAATGCCAAAGTATGGGGTGCACCCAAGAAAAAACCCTAACAGAAGACCATGAAATGGAAGTCAAACCCTTTCCCCTTTCCAAAGAACTATTTATTAGGAAGCATAGTTTTCTAGTTATCACACATAATTCCCAACCCATCACTTTACCTAATATGCAAGCATTATGTTTTAGAGATAAGTAGGCCCAATTAGAGTGAGGCATTATTGCAACACTCATCCCTGTTCAATTCCTAAAAAAAGTGTTGGGTTTTCCATTATAAAGTTATAGAGGCATGGAAGTTAAGTCAGGCTAGGCATCGTTCTTCCAAGTGTTGAAAAATCCCCACCTTCTAATAAATGGTGAATAATGGTGGATGCTTGACAATTAAGCCACTTGAAGCATCTTTCCCAAAATAATTTATGAATAATTTTGAATATTGGCCTTTCACTAATAACCTCATTTTTTTCTAGTACATTAAAGAATGTGATATATTTTACCAATTTATGTACTTCTTTAGCCTCCATGACAGAGTTTTCAAGCTCATTTACACAATAATATATTTGAACTGAAGAAATCTATTAATAATCTATAGCAAATTCCAACTAACATATATATCCAATTTTATTTATTGCATAAGCCTGCTGGAATCAATCAATGTGTTCTTAAAGGATAAGATGGTAAAGAGCATGCTTTTTTGATGACCACTAAAATGGGCTTATGTTAAATATTTTCTTGGCAAACTTCCTTTGTATCTTCAAAAATGATCCAAGGAAATAAAGAACCATGTCAAACGATGTTGTTTAAATGAACATGTACAAGAGGGTTTCACAACCAACAGTTCCAAGTGGGAAAAAGGATGACTACTTTTAAACAATATTCTTGATCCAAAAGTTCTTTGAAATTATATTACTTTTGACCTCAAAATTCAAAATCATTCTACCATATTTTATGGCATACATACATTAGGATGCAACAAAATGTAATGTTTATTAACAGTAAAATGTTCTAGCTCAAATACAAAAAAATGGCTTGTCATGGGAAGTCCCAAATCAGTTGCAAAGCTATTCGTATTTATCTAGCAGTCGCAAATACAAAATTTATAAACTACAGGTAGTAGATGAAGGATTAAATATTCTACCACTTGCTGAAAAAAATGATTGACTAGGACCTCACTATGATGTGAGAACGATGTGCACACTTGCATCTTAGAAGTATCATGTTTCTTGCCTTCTAAGTTAGGAAAGGTAAGTACTTTCATTTCATTCAGAGTACAATAAGCCATTCATGACCATCTTGATCAAGAAATGACATGATCATGTATAAAAGTTGAAAGGGATCCATAGCATATTAATGAGTTTATTTAGTGGAAATTTTGTAAGTAGTATACATCATACAACAAGAACATATAACAATATTTATAGGGATGGGAAACTATGCACATCCATGACAGAGATGTCAAGCTCATTTGCACAATAATATATTTGAACTGAAGCACTCTATTAGTAATATATAGAAAATTCCAACTAACATAGATATCCAATTTTCTTTACAGCATAAGCCCATTGGAACCAATCAATGTGTCCTTAAAGGATAAGATGGTAAAGAGCATTCTTTGCAAACTTACTTTTCATCTTCAAAATGATCCAAGGAAATAAAGAACCATGTTAAACGAGGTTGTTTAAATGAACATGTACAAGAGGGTTTCACAACCAATAGTTCCAAGTGGGAAAAATGATAACTACTTTTAAATGATATTCTTGATCCAAAAGTGCTTTGAAATTCTATTACTTCTGACCTCAAAATTCATAATATTACTACCATATTTTATGGACTACATACATTAGGATGCAACAAAATGTAATGTTTATTAACAATAAAATGATCTAGCTCGAATACAAAAAAATGGCTCATCATGGGAAGTCCCAAATTAGTTGCAAAGCTACTCGTATTTATCTAACAGTTGCAAATACAAAATTTATAATCTAGAGGTAGCAGGTGAAGGATAAAATACTCTACCACTTGCTGAAAAAAAAATGATTGACTAGATACTCTATGTGATCTGAGAACGTTGTACACACTTGCAGCTTACAAGTATCATGTTGATGTTGTAAAATACTAAGAGGGGGGGGGGGTAAATAAGTTTTCCTAAAAGTAAAAAAGAATAATTAAATTAATTATATCTGTCGGCTAAGCATCTATATATATAAGTAGAAAAATAAGATCAGTCTTTCAATATTTTCACATCCTGAAGATGAACCATCATTGCTGGTTTGAAACGTCGATGAAAAAGAATCCTTATGCGATGAATCCGGAAGATAATCTAACCAACTTTTCAGAACATTAGTTAATCTTCAATTATCATTAATGTTTATGCAGTAACAATAGTGAATAAAAGAATACAGGAGGCACAAAAATCTTGGGTGGAAAACCCCCTCCAGGTCAAAAACCACCAAACACTTTTCTAATAATTCTTTAATATTCAACTCCAATTGAAAAGAAAGCTCCAAATTTCTAGAATCTAGAAAATCATTCTTCTCTAGCTCCCGCTGGGTGGATGCTCCAACACCTGAGATTCTTCAGTGGTCAACTGAACGGATGCCCCAACACCCAATTAGATACAAATCACCCTAGTACCACCCTACTACCTTGAATTTTTCACAGGCTTCAACCTATTGGTGACTTCATGCACCAGCCTAGCACCACCCTACCACCCTGTAGAAGAATAAAAGAAGAATGGACTCTCATACCAGGGAAAATGGTTCACTTTACAATGATATAGAATGATGTAGAAGAAGAAGACACACTAGACCATAACCCCAACTATGACACAACCACCTAATGATGATCATAGATCTCCCAATACTGCCTTGTCAACTCTTGGAAGATAGACACTTGTAAAATGTTTACAATGATGTTTTTACAATGACTGTACAATGACACTTTTACAATGATTGTATGCAGTGCTTCCCACTTGAAGACTTCATGTAGTGAATATCTTGCTTCTATTCTGCACATTGATTGCTGCTCTTTTCATGCTACCGTTTCTCGCTCTTCAGAACATTAGGTTATGCATTGAGTATTCCCTTGATGAATATATAATACTTGCAAAAAGTCTTCAAAGAAATACCCATGACATGATAATAACAAAAATTACCTCATCCTACAGAACATATGTCAGTGCTAAATAGAAACAACAAATTAGAATACAGTGAAACTAATGAAATTAAGATATGAACATGCATATATAGGAGATAATTACCTGTAGCATACCTCTACTACATCATTTTGTTGCACCTTGCTCTTCGCTGCCATAGAAAGTCTGGTTCTTTGTACCCCTTGACAACACTTGATCTAGTTTTTCTTGCCTTCTAGGAGCACGATATTTAATCTGATGTATCTTTATGATTTCATATCCCCAAGATGTGATCATAAGTCTTGTAGAAGCCCTCTGAGTGTTCTTTCCAATGCCATAGGTCTAACCCGATTTGGACTCTTCAAGGCAAAGTTATGCCCAATCTCTCACAATGACCTAATTATGGACTAGTTCCATAGAGTGAACTTGTATGACGTGCCACGTATCATTGTTTCCTCCTTTGGCTCTAACCTTGATATACCAAAAACTGTATTCCATGTACTATCTTCTACTTTTTACAGAATTCCAATCCTCTTCTCAGAGAAAGAGTTATGATGATTTTCCCAAGGTCACTTCTTTGAGATGAAATTTGGTAGCATGCAAAAACCCTAACTTCCACAGATCATATCTCCGAAAATATAGTGAGACAAGATCTAGAATATGGTCACAACATTCATTTGGATTTCTAATAAAATGGTTTTTAATTTCAAAATCTAATACTTCACAGAAATGACATTATAGCGAAAATGGCACGATCACTCCATTTGGAGGATATATGAGACTTTTTTTTATAGAGTTGAGAGGAGCTTCTATAGAGAATGTTGGAGGTATTTTAGGAGCTTACAAAATTATTAATTAATGACTATTCAATGACCAAAACCAATAATGAGTGCTATGCCACAACCCCATAGGGTTTTAGCCCACTAACTGGGGTTACCAACTTCAAACATGAATATATCTCAAATTGTGAAGAATTACTTGGCGTGCCATATATCAATGGAAGCATCTCAACAGGTATAATATATCTAGAAGATCCTTGACTCAAAATAGAGTAATGTTTCAAGTAAAAATTCCCTTGCAAGATTAGGGTAGCCGCTGGTGCTGCTTGGGTTGACATCAATGACAACCTCAGATCATCTTTAGATCAACAATCTCCCCCTTTGGCATTGATGGCAACATAAGTACTCCCCCTGTGATTAGGGAGCCTCTTCCTACTTCCTTATCTCCCCCTTTGACATTAATGGCAAAGGGTAACTCCCCCTGACACACAACCATCCTGCGGACTTGTACACACTTCCACTACCCCTTTATTTTTTGAATAAGGAAAAAATAATGAGAACTTGGTAGAATCCAAGGCTTCTGGTGAAGATATTCAAATTCTTCACGAGGTAAAGGTTTAGTGAAGATATCAGCGATTTTTTCTTTTGTACAAACATATTCAAGTTTAATATTCTTTTCGGCGTCTTGTTCTATAGCAAAATGATACTTTATCGGAATGTGTTTTTTCTTTAATGCATGACAGGATTCTTGGAGATGCTGATGGCATTGGTGTTATCACAGAAGATGGGAATAGGATCACTGAATTGTACTTGAAGATCTTGCAAAGTTTGTTTCATCCAAAGGACTTGAGTACAACAAGCTGCTGCTGCAATGTATTCTTCTTCCACTGTAGATAACGAGATTGAGGTTTGCTTTTTGCTCAACCATGATATGAGACAACCACCTAGATAGAATGTTTTCTCCACTAGTACTCTTATGATCATCAATGCTTCATGTCCAATCTGCATCTATAAAGGCTTGAATAATGAGATTTTCACCCTTGGGATACCACAAGCCACATTCTATTGTGCCCTTTAGATATCGAAGAATTGTTTTGATGGAAATAATATGTGATTCTTTTGGTGCTGCTTGGAATATTTCTACTTGTCAAACTACTTGCATAACATCTGGTCGGGAGGCTACCACATATAGGAGACTACCAATCATGGATCTATCCAACCTTTGGTCCACATGCTTTGATGAATCTTCTATCCTTAACTTGCAACTTGTGCATATCCTTTGTAGACTAATCTTGCCTTGTTCCTGGTAACCTGTAATCCTTCAATTGTTTTGCTCCCCCTAAACCTGTAATGAAGTTCTCATCTTGTTCAAACTACCTTCTTGTCAATCATAGACTTATGCCATACTATTTCTGCATAGAATCCTTCTCTATAAACATTAAGGAGTCAACAAGCTAGATTGTTCTATATAGTGAGTCACCTAAAGGGCCATCTTGACTTGAGTCATTATCTAAAGCAACTACTAATTCCCCATGACCTATTTCTTTTACAAATGCTGAAAGCATAACTGTTGAAACCTTGTTATCTGCTTTGTCTTCCTGTACCTGTTTCGTTTTCCAAAACTTCTTATTCCTGCAATCTTGAGCCATGTGCCCATAGTTATGACACTTGAAGCATTGCCCATAGGTGATTCCATCTGATATCTACAACTATGAGCGCTATGGCCATAGTTATGGAATTTGAAATATTCAATGTTTGGCCCATCTAGCATGTATTCTTTTCTAACAAAATCATCGTGGTACCTGTCTTGTGATCCTGCAAACATGCTTCTAGGGTTTTGCAAAAAATGGTTGTACCTATCAAAAACTTCACAATCCCTAGCCATATGTCCATAGTTAGCACATAAAAAGAAATAACCATTAAATAAATGTGTGTACCTAAATGGTTCATTTGGATGCTATGGTCCTTGATAGTTTTACCTGTCAATAACTTTGCACTCCTTGGCCATATGTCCATAGTTAGCATAGAAAAACAATAATTATTCTTTGGAGGCGGTGTTGTAGTTTGTTGTGGTCCTTTGATCTTGATTGTTTTGGTCTTGTTCTGTGGATTTGCAACATTCCTATTTGGCTTTTCACTTTGATCAACTTCCTTCTTAGAATCATCCTACGAAGATGTGGAGCCTGGATCTTGATCAGCTAGAGCTTTACCATCTGTAATTTCCTTCATTTTTGCTTCTTCATCTTTCTTATTGAGGCCAATTCTATCGTTGTAAGATCGTAGATCGTTGATGAGTTCTTCCAACACCCTTGAGCCGTTGGCATAGTTTTGGATAGTGTTTCCCTTCTTCACTTCCTTATGCAGTGAGACTACTTCGGATTCTAATGCTGCCCTTTCTCGTTTTCTTTCTTCCAACTTATTTTGAAGTGACTCTTCAATACATTTGTGTTCTTCAACTTCAATTTTGAGACCTTTAATTTGTTCTTCAAGAGTATTGGAATGGATCTTCTCAACCTTGAGCTCTTTTATAAGCTTGATTGCTTCCTTGGAAAATTCTTCTCTGGTCAACCCTTCTTCTTTATTTTTTGATACCTCTTATTTATTTTCCTTGGCCATAAACAATACTCTCTCATTGGCTTCTTCTTCACTGTCACTGTCTTCATGAGATGATCATCTATCTTCTTCAGAGAGAATGTTCCTTTTGAATCCTTTCTTCTTTCCAATTTTTAGTTTTCTCATAAAGTAAGCATATTCTTCATCTAAAAAACCTTCTTCACCATCTTCCTTTTCTTCACACTTGCTGGTGCAGGTCTTTTCCTTTGAAGGTTATTTGTCCTTATTGGTTTACTTAGATGCAATGAACACAGTTTCTAGATGCGAAGTACCCTCTCTTCATCAAGTCTCATTTCATATGCTATGAGAACTCCATGTACTTCCTCTTTGATGTGTTTGTCTATATTTGCACTATATTCTAAGACCGATACCTTTGGGTTGAATCCTCCTGGTAACGTTCTAAGCATCTTTCATATAATATTCTTCTTGCCAACAGGTTCTTCCAATCCTTCTAGAGTGTTGGTTATTTCATCAATGTGTTGTAAGTATGCAGCAATGTTGTCATGTTATTTCATTCTGAGTTGTTCAAATTTTTCTCTATAGATTTGAAGCTTTTCTTCTTTAAGATTTGAGTCACCTGCATATATATTCTCAAGCTCTTCCCATACATTTTTGGTGGCTTTACAACCCAAAACCTTATGATAAGAAGATTCAATAACTCCATTGATAATAATATTCCTTGCTTTTGCATCATTTACCAAATTCTTCTTACCTTTTTCATCCGCAGTTGGTGTAAAGCCATTTTGAACAGTGTCCCATATTTTGTAACCTTGTGCCAAGAGATAGACCTCCATTCTTCCTTTCTAGAGTACATAATTATTCTCATTGAATAGAGGTACACCATTCTTGGTATGTTCCACGATCTCCTTCCAGTTGTTAAACTACTATTGAAAGAACGAAGCTCTGATACCAATTGTTGGAAAATACTGAGAGGGGTGGGGGGGGGGGGGTGAATTAGTATTCCTTAGCAATAATCACTTTTAAATATTTTCAGAGCATTAGTTAATCTTGAATTATCATTAATGTTTATGTAGTAACAACAATGAATAAAAGAACATAGGAGGCACAAAAATTTTAGGTGGAAAACCCCATGTGGGTCAAAAACCACCAAATGCTTTTCTAATAATTCTTTAATCTTCAACTCCAATTTCAAAGAAAGCTCCAACTTCCTAGAATCTAGAAAAGAATTCTTCTCTAGCTCCCATTGGATTGACTCTCCAACACCCACGATTCTTCAGTAGTCAACTGAACGGAAGCCCCAACACCCAATGAGCTAAAACTCACCATAGCACCACCCTACCACCCTAAAGTTTTCATAGGATTGAACCTGTTGGTGACTTCATGCACAAGACTAGCACCACCCTACCACCCTAAAGAAGAATAAAAGAAGAATGGACTCTTGTACTAGGGAAAATGGTCCACTTTACAATGATATAGAATGATTTAGAAGAAGAAGACACACTAGACCATAACCCCAGCTATGAGACAACCACCTAATGATGATCTAAGACCTCCCGACACTGCCTATTCAACTCTTGTCCAAGGTGTGAATCATGCTCTGATACCACTCTGTTATACCCTCCTCCCACATTTACCCAAGCTAATCGGTATGTTGGGGTAAACATGCGATGAGATCCTACTATGATGTGATTAAACTCCCCATGTATAGCTAAGGAAGTGGAACTCCCAAAATAAAATGATTATGACCTTCCACACATGCTACAAAACCTTCATGACTCAACCAACCCTTCTTGATGACCAACCCCTGAGACAACTTGACATTTCACTGATCAGGACCCTCATCCACTCCCATGATAATCCATGCATGTGACTGAGGCCTTCGATTCACTCCCACAACAAGGCATGCTAGCGACTGTGGAATTTTTCATCTAGTTCTGAGCCAACAACCCAAGATTTTGTCCCACTTTTTCAGAGCTAGAACTTAGGTCACTGTCCAGAACTTCATGAAAATCTCAAAAATTATAAATAACAATGGAATAAGGCTACTAATGCAACCACTGTTACAAGTACTTTATCTACCCTCTACTAGCCATGACATGCATTTCGTCAAACATATCATAAATATGTAATCTACAGGTCATAAGAACAAATCTAAGAATAGGGGTCTCATAGTTATCTGAGATTTGTAAAGAAGCATTATTGCCTTATCATAATAGCTGAATTATCATCTATTACATCATATATTCATTGTACATTCATTTTCTAACCAAAACATAATGAGATCCATACGTCAAGTCTATCATAAAACGTACTCATAACCATCATACAACCAGAAAAAATAACAAGGATATAACATCCATAGGAATCAAATATGGACCAATAAATTTACACATGAAATACCAAGGAGAAAGAGCTCTTATTAATGAATGCATAATAGAACCAAGTCTAGGACTTCCTCGAACCACTTGACCATAGATTGATTGAACAAAATCTTTCTTTCAGCTAATCACCCGTATTCCATATTCTAAGAATGAATGTGGGACTCACAACAAAACCAACTAGGGATTCCCGAGGCCAAACCACCTCAACCCTCATCAATATAACCAGGATTTATCGCAATCCCCATTGGATCATTAGGACCTAAAAAAGCATGGATTCCTTCGGATCTCTCCACCTAAACTGTGATGAATTTGCCTGTCTCAACCTCTCATCTTTAGTATATATCCCACCATTACTAGTTAAAGGATTCCTAGTCCTATGATCAGACAGCCCTTGGGCTTTACCATGTATCCGTCCATTATTTGTCAAGGGATTTCTAGGCCCAATTAAGTGTATCCACCACTGTTCTTTATAGTGTATCCCACCATTCACTGGTCAAGGTATTCCTAGACTCAATCTAGGTGTTAACATCCAGGATTTTCCATGTATCCCATCTCGGGATTCCTAAGCCTTGTTAATAATCCTAAGACCACCCCACTTAGCTTCAAATCCATATGAGAATCTATCTCAACCAAATATAATAGAAACCACCACACGATGGATATCCAAAAATGGAAAAGTAAGGTTGAAGAAAGTTCTCACACCTGGCAAAACCCATGCTAATGAAAACAAGAGAACCAAGAACACAAATGCATGAACCATGCATGCCACATAAAACAAGGAATTCACACATTCAAATCGATACCCGCAAGTAATCCCACTGTAGTGTCTTGATCCTACTTTTCCCTGCTTTATCTTTGCTTCCTCTTGCTTTCCTTGATCCAATGCTAGGGTCATCCAAGAATTTTCTAAGTGTCGAAGAGTGTGTGAGAGAGAGAATAGAGAGAAAGCTCCAAAATTGAACTGACAAAAGTTACCAACTGATCCTCAGAAGAATTTTTATTAATAAGGCCTTTATTTTCTTCATTTTCCTTCCATCCCCTCCTCACATGCAACCTGTAACCTTTCACCTTAGGTTTATCCTAATTTCCATTATTTTCATATATAAATTGTCAATTAATGCCTCAGACCTTTCCAAAGCCTTTTCCTTTACCTTTGCTAATTCCCTTAACCATAATAAATCAAATAAACACCCACACATTCCGCTTGGAATACGTGTCCCATGACCTTGGTTATTATTTTTCCTTTATTAACTTTATTACATGGACTTTTAACGAGGGCTATTACAAAAATAAAATCACAATTCTCTTTTTTAAGGGCATGAAAATGATTTTATTTTATTATTTAATTTAATTTTCCTTAGTGTGCCTCATTTTTATTCATTTTTAGAATATTTTTGGGCATG
Source organism: Pinus tabuliformis (assembly GCA_031772625.1). Taxonomy (NCBI): domain Eukaryota; kingdom Viridiplantae; phylum Streptophyta; class Pinopsida; order Pinales; family Pinaceae; genus Pinus; species Pinus tabuliformis. The sequence continues at coordinate 785,562,399 of CM062815.1, forward strand.
TATTATATTTTTTTGGTTGTTTAAGTGTGTGCAAAGGACATGTTAAAAAATGAAACGCAAATTTTTGCCATGAGCATAATTTTTTTTTTTCAAACTCAATACATTTACGAAAAATATTCTCACTGAATTTTTCTTTTCGATTTTTCAAACTCCCTAAATATGAAAAATAATCAAGTTTTACTTTCTTTGGGCTCATTAGAATTTCATATTGAGAGAATCTAACAAGTTATATTTTATCCTTTTTTTAGACTCACCAAAATGTAAATAAAAAATATTATCATAGAGTTTTCTTTGGTTTTATTTTTAAAACTTTCTAAACATGAAATAGACATCGATTTATGCCTTTATTGGACTCATAAAACTTAAACAATGAAGGACCCATCTGTAAATTTGGACCGAACAACTCCTTTCTTGGGTCTGTTAGAAATGCTTAGAAGGACTCGTCCAAAGGATAAGTTTATATTCAGATCATATTTTATCCTCCTCAATCTCCCTCAAAAATAAAGATATACTTACTAAAAATTGTGGTGGAAGTTTTGGAAGGGAACATATAAAGTCTCTAGATATTTTATGGTAGCAAATCATTATTGAACATGAAACCCTTTAACTCCTTGTGTCAAGCTTGGGAAATGCACTTGTTTCTTGTTGATCATACTCGTTTGAAAAGTATTTCACTCTGATTTGTGGTCCACTTTTTGAATTAGTGTTACTAAGGAAACTTTCACTCATCCATATGTTCAATAGAAGTTCAACCTAACTTAACCAAATTTTCACACTCTGTATGCCTTCTATTGGGTTAGCCACCCCTGCGTCATTCCTAAATCACTCTTTCATTTATTATACTTCACATAATTATACCTATTTTGTTTCATTGATGAGGGATACATCAAAGCCCTCCTTCAATGAATCACTTCCTATCAACTTTAATGCATTATCTAGGAAGTTGACTTGGAAACAATTTAGTACCTTGGAGCTTGGATGCCTCAATGCCATGCTTTCTCACCTTCAAAAATACGTTTACATCATTGACATTTGATTGAATTATTCTATGAGTGTTCAACTTTATATCATTTATTTACACTTAATAAAATGTACTAAAGTATCTTCATGGCCATTTGCATTATTGGTGGTTTCTTTCGCATTTGTTAACAATTTTAATCATTGATTGGTAACCATATGGTCTCTACCACGTTCAAACTCAACAATTTTATTCACACGGTTAGATTCGTACTATGGAAAGATAGAGATGAAGACCCTGGATCCTCTGTATTATATCTTTGTTGTAATGGAGTCTTTTGAGTATTTATAGTTATTGCATAGATCTGCAATATAAGTCTAGTGTTTATGATTGTATTGAGTCATGCAAGCATGGATCCATTATGTATGTTTGGTTCCCATGTCCTTTCTCATTTGAAATCTATCTTTTCATGTCAATAATTATGATTTTAGTCAATTATATTCTAACTGTGGGAATTTCTACCTTAGTGATGATATTATTATATTGTAGTCCTTGATTGTTGTTGGCAAGTTTCTTATTGGTCCATTCCTTGTTTCAATACCTCTAGATAGTAAAGTATTTCAGTTATCACTCCTTTTCTAACTTCATAATTTAGGGGTAATTATGCTACACATTATGTTTTTTCATTCATGAAAATTAATGTCATACACCTATGCTTCATCATTCAAGGCAATATTTTCATTAATTCCTGAATAAGATGGAAGAAAATTCTCTCCATAAAATATTGAAATATTGTTCAAATACCTTCAAAACCCGTAATTGTGTTAGGATATTCCGACACATAGGAAATAGTTAAGTTCAACTTGGTCTAGTATAGAGTTAGGTAAAGTGTGTTTCTTTACCGTTGTACATTTTGTAACTTACAATCTGACGGTCACAATATGTAGTGATCTGACGGTTCACTCTCTCCTCGGTATTACCGACACTTGATCCGTGGCTTGACACCCGATTGGTCCATGAGTTCTATTTAAAGCGCATGGAGGGTCATTGTTCGGGTAATCCGTGCATGAGAGAAGCTTATGTAAATTTTCATTCTTTGATTAATAAATTGCCTGTAGTAGCCACGTTGGCGCAGGCCGTGGACTGTTTCCCTCTTTGAGGGTTTTAACCACGTCAAAAATACTGGTGTATTGATCTGTGATATGGTTGTGAGCGGTGTCCTTTTGGTGTTCTTTCTGAGGAACTTACCCTGTAAATTCCTACATGGTATCAGAGCTATTTGAGGGCCGCGTCCTTTGGTGATCCAAATTTGAAGCTAGTAGAACTGCATCCGACTGTTGTTTCCTAGATCTACTGTTTCTGACTTCTTTCGGGCCGAGAGGACTGCTATGTTATGTTCGGAGCATCTGTTCCAGTGAGGAACCCCTTTTGTTTCACGCGAAAAGGTTTCTGGTAGCCCTAGCTGCGTCTTTTTTAAGATCTGGAGGTATACAGTGTTTATTTGCAGTTTACTATTATTTTCTCTCTGCTTATTTCGGTTTCGGTTTATTTAGCTTTTTTTTAACCGGATCTATACCTTTCATTTCTTCGTATGCTCTTTGCCCTGCGACTCTGTGCGATCTGGGCAAATCAGAAACAGAAAGGAAGGATTTTTCTCATGCGTATGCTCTTTTCCCTGCACCTTAGTGTGATCTCGGAAAATCAGAAACATTGAGAAAAATATTTAGTTTTTCGGCTAAAGCTAACTTTGAGCCGCAAGGTTCATTTTTTAAAATATCTAGTTTTTTGGCTAAAGCTAACTTCGAGCCATAAGGTTCGTTTTCTTTGCATGTCCGTGTTGGGTTTTGTGTTTTGTGTTTTGTAGGGAAAAAGAGCTTTCTCAAGGCAAGCACGCAAACCAAGGCCCCCTCTCTCTCTCTCTCTCTCAAATTTTTTGTATAGATCAATTGGTTCAAAGCTATTTTAAGAGAGTAGAGGTCTTGGGTTCAAGTCTCCATTTTGTGAAGGCGGATTTTTTCATTTCCGCACATTCGCGCACTTTGCCGGCAACTTCAACAATTTGTTTTCAAAAAGCCATAACTTCTTCATCCGGAAGCCTTTTTCAGAGCCGTTTTTTTTAAAACCGCCTAATTTTTTGAGATCTATCCATTGGAACACTTACTTTCAGCATCTTCAGCTTCAGTGTTTTTTTTTTTTAAATGGAAAGTCCATGCCAAGTCATTCTTGACAGCACTAACTACTTCCAATGGATATCTTACATGGAAGATTTACTTAGAAGTAAAGGTCTCTACAGAATAGCCACAGACCAAGAGAAGAAACCAAAAGATGAAGACAAGGCTGCAAAATGGGAAAATAGACAAGATCAAGCACGTGGTTTGATAGGGATGTCTATTTCTCCTGATCTTAGATTCCATATTGCAGAACTTGAAACTCCTCATGAAGCATTGGAACAAATCACTAAAGTTTTTGGGATTAAAAATGAAATTAGAGCCCATCAACTTGAAAATGAGTTGCTTACATTGGATCCTAATAATTTTTCTTGCATTGAAGATTTCTTGTCCAAATTCAAGACCCTTAGATATCTCTTGGAAGGTGTTAAGGTTAAGAAAGAAGATAGTAACCTTATTTATTCCATCCTTACTAAGTTGGGACCAGCCTACTCTGTATTTGTTTCCACCTTCCATTCTACAAGGGAAGCTTTCATTTGTCAGGGAAAAGACTACAAGGCCCCTTCCTTTGACTCTTTTTGTGATTCTTTAATAAGAGAACAAGAAAAACTCTTACACCTTGGTCTTCTTAATCTTGGAAACTCTTCCAAGAAAGCGTTAGCCGCCCAGCAGCAACCAAATTCAAAGAATCCTAAGAAGTCATATCCTAAAAAGAATGGTCCTAAACCAAACAAGGGTCTTAAGCAAACTCAGCCTCAAAATGAAAGATCATTTCAGCAAAATGATAGGACCAATAAAAACAAATGGAAGAAGACTGATCGACATTGTAACTTTTGTAATCGAGATGGCCACTTAGAATCTAAATGCTTTAAGAAGATGGAAGCCTTGGAAGCCGCAATGAAGAAACATAACATCCATGTGGAACATTCTTCAACTTCAACTTCAACTTCATCTTCAGGGAAGGGATCTTTCTGCATGTCGCTGTCAATCATCTCAGTCTGGTTATGCATTAAATGTATCTTCTTCTTCTCATTCTCATGAGTGGCTCATTGATTCTGGAGCCTCTTATCACATGGCCAAAAACCAAGCCATGTTTTCTTCTTTAAATGATTGTAACACCAAAAATATATATGTTGGTGATGATAGATCTCTTAATGTTGTAGGGACTGGAACTGTTCATCTAGACAATGGTCAGTTTAATGATGTATTATGTGTTCCAACCTTATCCTGCAACCTTCTATCTGTATATCAGATAACTCATTCAGGTGAAGGTAAAATTGTTGAATTTTCACCTCATGATGTTGTAATCAAGGATCTGAGAGATCCTAAACAGATTCTAGCTACTGGTATTGCTGATGATTCCACAAGGTTGTATAAGTTTCACAACTTTGGGTCATCAAATCTTCCCTCAGTATTTGTTGCTCATAATGATGAAGTGAGCAAACTTTGGCATGAGCGATTTGGTCACTTAAACTATCGCTCCCTTCAGCATCTATGTAAAGAAAATATGGTGACAGGTCTTCCTATGGTATCTTGCAGAGATGGTGTTTGTTCCGGATGTGTACTCGGAAAACATCATCGGGACAGTTTTGAAAAACGTGCCTCTTGGCACGCCTCAGCCCCTTTACAGCTTGTGCACAGTGATTTATGTGGTCCACTTCCTGTTGCTTCATTCTCTGGCTGCAAGTATTTCTTAACTTTCATTGATGATTTCTCCAGACGCACTTGGGTATACTTCTTAAAACTCAAGAGCGAAGTATTTAACACTTTTTTGGCCTTCAAAGCCTTTGTTGAAAAACAATCTGGACATCAAATTCTTAAGCTAAGAACTGATAATGGTGGAGAATATGTTAAAAACACATTCATCAACTTTTGCACCGAAAATGGAATTCAAATGCAACATACTGTTCCATACACTCCACAACAAAATGGTGTAGCTGAAAGGAAAAATCGCACCTTAAAGGAAATGGCTAATTGTATGCTGCAATCTAAAGGACTCAGTCTTAGTTTTTGGGCCGAAGCAATTAATTGTGCAAATTATATAATCAATCACACTCCTACTAAGGTTCTAAAGAATATCACTCCAGAAGAAGCTTGGAGTTCCATTAAACCAGATGTAAGTCACTTTCGTGTTTTTGGAAGTGAAGCATGGGCCCATATTCCAGATGAAAAGCATAAAGCTTTAGAACCTAAGAGTGAGAAATGTACTTTTGTTGGATATTCTGAAGATGTAAAAGGTTATAGACTTATTCCATTTAAGTCCAAAAATGTTATCATTAGAAGAGATGTAAAATTTGATGAAAATAAATCGGCCTGCGAGCCTAGTCCGGCGGATGTGCCACCTCTTCCTATCTCTTCTACTTTTGAAAACATTTCTTCTTCAGATGATGAAAGTGAGGATGACAATCCTCCCCCACCTTCTCAGGATCCTCAACTTCCAAGATGGGTCCGTGCTACTCGGGATGCAGCAGGTGATCTTGCCGGTGATCCTACAGATCAACGACGTACACGTTCTCAGTTTGAAAGAGCCTCTTCTTTACTGGCTCAAGCTCCAGTAAATCATGATCCTGACACTTTTGCAGAAGCTTCAGGCCATCCACATTGGGAAGCAGCTATGAATGAAGAATATCATTCATTGTTGACAAATGATACATGGGATCTTGTTCCTCTACCAAAGGGACGCAAACTTGTTAGATGTAAATGGGTTTACAGAACCAAGTATGGACCAGATGGGAAAGTTGATAAACATAAAGCTCGTCTTGTTGCTAAGGGCTTTTCACAGGTTGAAGGCATTGACTACACTGAAACCTTCTCCCCTGTTGCCAAAATGAACTCTATCCGCCTTGTTCTTTCCCTTGCTGCCTCTTTAAAATGGGAAGTCCATCAGATGGATGTTAAATCTGCCTTCTTGCATGGGGACTTGCATGAAGAAATCTATATGGAACAACCCATTGGCTTCATCCAAACAGACTCCAGCCTTGTATGTCGACTTAAGAAATCTCTTTATGGTCTCAAGCAAGCTCCTCGGGCTTGGTATGCAAAAATGGATAGCTTTCTTTTAGAATCTGGCTTTTCTAGGTGTTATTCTGACAATACTGTCTACACCAAGAAAGTGGGCAACTCTCTTATCATCCTTGTTCTTTATGTTGATGATCTTATTCTTACTGGTAGTGATCCCAACCTTATAAACCATGTGAAGTCCAACCTTAAAAAGAAATTTGAAATGACAGACTTAGGACACTTACACTATTTTCTCGGTCTTCAAGTCTTGCAATCCAAGGAGGGTATTTCCCTTTCCCAGTCCAAGTATGCTTGTGATATTCTTCGTCATTTTCACATGGAAGACTGTAAGCCAGCCCCTTCTCCTGAAGTTGATGCTACCTTATACCGTTAACTTGTAGGAAAACTCTTGTATTTAACCCATACTCGTCCTGACCTTTCCTTTGTTGTTGGCCTTGTTGCTCGTTTTATGCAAAACCCCCGTGAAAGTCATTGGAAAGCAGCCAAAAGAATACTTCGTTATGTTCGAGGTACAGTACAGTTTGGGATTCATTACAGTGCCAAAGCAGCTCCTCTATTAGTTGGTTTCACTGATTCTGATTGGGCTGGTGACCCTGATGATCGGAAGTCTACTGCCGGTTATGTCTTCACTCTTGGTTCAGGACCTATTACATGGGCTTGTAAGAAACAGGCTGCCATTTCTCTTTCGTCAGCAGAAGCAGAGTATCGTGGTGTCGTGGAAGCTAGTAAGGAAGCCTTGTGGCTTCGTCAGATCCTATCAGAGTTTGGCTTTGAGCAGCAGCATCCAACCACACTTTGGTGTGATAATCAAAGTGCCATTCAGCTATGCAAAGATCCAGTCCAGCATCAGCGCAGCAAACACATTGAACTACACATGCACTTCATCAGAAAGCTCATTCATGACCATGTTCTTGAGGTGCAATATTGTTCAACAGATGATCAGGTTGCAGACATCTTCACAAAGGCTCTCACAGAGGCGAAGTTCACTAAACTTCGATATATGCTTGGAGTTCAAGAAGTTGTCACTAAGGGGGGATAGGCTCTAGTGCCTCCTTCCTTCTCCTATTGTGTCATATCTGTAAATCCTTCAATCCTATCCCAAGTTGTTCTTAAGGGGGGATATTAGGATATTCCGACACATAGGAAATAGTTAAGTTCAACTTGCTCTAGTATAGAGTTAGGTATAGAGTTAGGTAAAGTGTGTTTCTTTACCGTTGTACATTTTGTAACTTACAATCTGACGGTCACGATATGTAGTGATCCGACGATTCACTCTCTCCTCGGTATTACCGACACTTGATCCGTGGCTTGACACCCGATTGGTCCATGAGTTCTATTTAAAGCGCATGGAGGGTCATTGTTCGGGTAATCCGTGCATGAGAGAAGCTTATGTAAATTTTCATTCTTTGATTAATAAATTGCCTGTAGTAGCCATGTTGGCGCAGGCCGTGGACTGTTTCCCTCTTTGAGGGTTTTAACCATGTCAAAAATACTGGTGTATTGTTCTGTGATCTGGTTGTGAGCGGTGTCCTTTTGGTGTTCTTTCTGAGGAACTTACCCTATAAATTCCTACAAATTGAAGAGTATGTTGTAGGCTGCACATTGACAACATGTGACAACTAATTGTCAGAGGATGCATAACTTAAACTTCCAATGATGTCGTGGGTTTCTCATTCAAAAGATGAAACACTATTTGTACAAAAGAAAAAATAAAAAGAACGAGAATCTTATAGAAAATCCTCATTGATGGCATCTACCTCAATTGATTTGGATTTGACCAACATCCCTAATTTGTCTAGATCATAACCTCCTTTCCTTGTCCTCCCTAAAATCTTACAAGTAGAACCATCTTCCATTGATAGAAGGATCTTGGTTGAATTCAAAAAGGATTTGGCTCTAGTATTTCCACTGAAACTTTGCTAAAGTTTCCAACTTATGATCCCATATATTTTGAAGGCAAGCTGTTGAAATGATGAATAGCTGGAAGCAGAATCTATGACATCAAGGCATCAAATTGTAGCTACGTATTTTGTGATAATCCAGTCATACGTTGTTTTGCCACAATCATCGTCTACGTTTCTAAGTCTTATAAAATTATATTTCGATTAGAAGTTCCTTAACTTTGTTTGTTTATGTTTTCTATGGGTGCTTTCATCAGTAAGCACTAAGGACAAAGTTGAAAGAAATTTGAGTAACTATCAAGGACAAACTTTGATATAAAGGTGAGTCCATATTGATCATTTTTTCACCTATAGTTTGATTTCAAGGAACTGATAGTTCCATTCAAAAAAATTCTTGACGAAGAAGTCCCCAACCATATTAAAAACCTTTTTTCTTACAATTAGGATAATAAGAAGCATTTTCCTCTGTATTCTTCTCCTACTTTTCTTATATTAAATCAATTATTTAAGAACACAGTGATTAATAGGATGAGTATAAGACTATGAGTGATCACCTATTTTCAATTTTTAAAATGGTAAAGGCCATAGTATATCCTCATGTTCTCAATTATTACTATGTCGAAATATAATAGATTAACTAAAAGACTACCTAAGTGTCCACTTGTATTTAGTGGAAATAAAGGCCCTACTAAATTAATCAATCGCTTGGATCAAACCCCCCTTGATCATTGTCATTTCAAAGGATTTGACCATGAATCTGATAATTTTTAACATGATTGTCTATAGGAGTCTACCTTGTATGTGAAGTATTAGCAAATGTCTAGCCTAAAGTGTTCATATTCAATTAGGTGTGCTTTACATTTCAAGCCCATGTGGTTAGAATAGAGTTTTGTTTCATGCTTTCTTGACATAATATTCAGTTTTCAAATTCAATTTTAATCCAACATAGAAGTGGAAAATAATAAAATCCAACTCATTACATATTTTACAGTGCTTCTACGTTTAGAAAGAACCAGATTAATATGAATATTATGTTCTAATTATGGTTTCAAAGTTAGACTCACAATACCTATAAATGGATTTTCCTGGTCTTGTCAAAAATATTTTATTCTCTTCAAGCATCCCATATGAGATCCTCTGTCATTCATCCTTATTTTTCATTCATAACATCTAAAGGTGAAGGTGGAAAATATCCCAAAAAAGTCTCAAACGGTGAGTTACTAGCTAAAGTGTGGACGACTCTATTAAATGATTCTTGTATGTAGACCATATTTTCATCCTAGGTCCTCATATTATTCTAATTCTAAACCCTCAAATGTTGTAGCATAGTCTTGTTGAATAACTCTATTTTTTTATGTATGTATGAATTAAATGTTGTATACCTCTTCAATTTTATGTCGATCTTGTCACACAATGTAGTCTAAAATGAGCTAAGAATTTTTATGTACCTCTTTGAAACAATGCTTCTATATATTCTGAAATGCTCCAAAACCTATTCAAAAAACAAGTTTTCTACCTCTTGTCCCTAGATGATATTTTTATAGGGAATAATAATTCACATCTTGTTGAACTTTTCAACTGCCATGCCTAGGTAGTCATGTCCCTTTCTAGTTGTTGGGAAAACAACTAAAAAATCCATGGAAATACTGCCCACAAATAAGTGGGTACAAGCAAGGGATCATGTAGACCTTGTTTCCTATTACTGGGATTGCTAGTACAACAAAGTATAAATACTATAATTAACCTAGCTATATATTTTTACATCTTGGGCTAGTACACATCCCTTTACAAACTAGAAACTATATTCCCAACACCAAAATTCCATTCAACCATGGAGGTGTGATCCTCTATAACTAACTACAATCCCTCACATTTAGGAACACATAACATGTCCAAATTTTAGAGTAACCTATTATGACGATGATAACCAGCTGTGTTGTCTCAATCGTCCACATGAATTTACTTGTATAGTTATTGAGAAACCTCCGTAAATTCCCCATCCTTTATATATCCCTTTTTGTATGCATCCTAGATGAAAGGTTCCATGTGCATTAGAGTTCCAAATATTTTGATTTTATTATCTACACGGTTTGAAAGCATGCCATCCAAATTTTTGTTCTTCCCTTCATATACTTGATCACTAAATGGAGCTACTAAAAAAACCCCATCTACTTGTAATGTCTGGTCGATTGTAACTTACTCTTGACCTGCAAGTACTATAACAACTAGTCATCTATGTGGATAATGATCTTCTTTTCCATCAAATATTGTTTCCACTTTTTAACAACTAACACTAGGGAATAAAGTTACTTGTTGTAGGTAGGGTATTTTAGAGCCCCATGAAACATTTTAGAATGGTAGCATACAAGCATTCCTCCCTAGATCAAGAGAGCTCCCATAACATACCCACTTATGTTTGTCTCAACTTCAGAGGGCTGACGTAAGTTTGGTAATTCAATAATAATTCTTGACTAATTTTCTTCTTCAACTACTTGAAAGATTTTTGTTGACCCTTCCCTATTGGAAACTCTTTTCACTTACTATTATGGCATGGAGTTGTGTATTTATTACTAAAAATGAGACTATGGATTTTCTTAGGTACTATGCTACCCCAATGAAACTCCTAACCTTACAAAAATGCATGGGCATTGATCACTTAAGGATGGCCTCCATCTTAGTATGATATATATTGATCTCCACTCCCCCAATCACATAGCATAAGAACACCAAATATTTTTATGCAAACTCACATTTCTTGATATTTTCCAATAGCTAGTACTTCAAAGTCTTTATCACCTACACCAAGTGTGAGATGTGGTGCTCCTAGGTAGTGTCATAAACCTATATATAATGAAAATAAACAATAATAAATGGATCCATATAAGGGAACAATATATAGTATCATGAATGTAGTTTGTGTATTTCATATAACAAATGGCATGTATAACCACCTCATATAAACTTCTGTGGGTTTTGAAGGTGATATTATAGGTACATTCTTCTCTAATGAAAACCTAGTGATATCTTGATTTTAAATCCATCTTGCTGAAGTATTTTTCCTAATGCAACTGGTCCAACATATGATAATTCCTAGTCAATGGGTACGTTTTCTTGCGCATAATTTTGTTTAATATATTTTAGTGAATGCACATTCTTGAAGTCCTATCCTTTTGTGACGCAATTATGATGGATGGCCAATAAAGTGAGGTACTTGATCGAATAACATCATGTTGTATTAGTTTTTATAACTACTTCGCATTATTTTCTTCTAGAGTGACAAACATGTATACCTCGATGTTTGGAAATTGGGAGTCTACCAATAGTTGTGTCTTATGCAGTAATTCCCTCTTGGGTGGTATCCCTTTATGCTATGAGAAAATTCCCTTGTGTGCATGTAGAAACTCTCACAATTCTTGTCTTTTTTCCTTAGTTCACCCCTCCACAGATGTATTTGCTCCATTGATTCATGTATACAATGATTTTATCTTAATAATAATAAAAATTCTTCTTTCTAAAACTAGAAAATTTCTTATCTTGGCTAGTACTTACCATCAAGATATTTGACTTTCCCTTGTGCACATTGATGATGGAGGATTTTTCATTACTTATGAGGTGGTATTGGTTGGCCCTTTTCATGAAGATTGCATCTCACATGTACATATAGTGATTCCAAAACACAACACCACATACATCAAGTGGAACTATTTCCAATTGTACTTCATCAATAAAATCATCACTGGTATCAAATTTAATTTTACACTATTTGGTTATATTTATCTATGCCCCCTTATTGACCCATCCTAATGGATATGGGATAGGATGGTTGTGAACGTATAGTATATGTTTTCTAATTGGATTAATTACTATAATATTTTCCTATGATCTTAATTTGAACAAAGCATCAATTGTTGTCTTCTTGAATTTTATTTTTATACAAAAGACTTTGGTCATCCCATCCTCTTCTTGTTGCCAGAGGTTACTTAGATTCACCCAGTATTGTGTTGATGTGCAGAATATATTTTCATTCAATTCCAAGATTCTTTCCACTAGATTGCTCAAATATTTGGCTATGCGATTTTTCTTCTTTGTGTCCTTCTTTTGGTTCATTAGGTTGAACTATGGATTTAATGTCCACCATTTATCCGTACAATGGCCATTACTATTTTAGTGTATTCAATCGCTTCTATGATATTCACACTTGTGTGTTGTGGATACTATATTCTTGTCCTCCCCATCAACCTTATTCTTCTTCTCCTCTTTGGAAACATCCAAGTGTTCATTATAATTTGAATTCTTAAGTACCATTTGTTTTGGCCTATATTTTCTAGCTATTGTTCCTATACAAAAACCTCATGCACCATTTTGGATTTGAGCAACATCACATTCCTTTCTAGATGGACGTAGATACTGTGTAGATAGTTAAGGAGCACATATTGGTTCTTCTAAGAGATGTCCAACATTATTTCCATCTCCCTGAACTCTATGGTATACTACCATACGCTTTACCCTCTCTTTGCCTAAATTAATTCCATATGGTTTGTTGGTGCTCTACATACATGATTAGGTCGAATTAGTACCCTATGAGAGATTTCAAATCCTCCCACTTACTTATTAGAGGATCTCCCTCCAACCTAAGATTTTTTTTTTGGATTTCCCACCAGGTCAAGGCATGGCCCTATAATTTCAAATGAACAAATAAAATTTTATGTTCCTCTTTTGTATGATGAAAAATAAAATAAACTTCTAAATAATTCCACCAAAGATATAATTTGAATTCATTTTTATCACCATTAAATGGGTTGATATCCACCTTTTCTTCCATACTGAAGAGATATTATGAATGGTTCAAGTTGCTTGAGATTCACTATTATTCTTCAGGTTTTATGTGACTCCATCTCTATTTCTTTATGATCTGATGATTTCTGATGAGCACCAATATTATAGCAAGGGTTTTGCAACTCCTAGGGCTATCGAGTTTACTTCATTAACGCGGGCTTCATACAAACTTGGAGGTGATAGTGTTGCATACACAAATAAATGTAATTGGTCTACTCTTTGTCACTGTCGAACTGCGGGGATAAACCACTAGGGTTTCTCAAAGCAGCCTTCTATTAACTAGAAGAGGTATTATTAGCAACTTGGAGAAGGTAAATTTACCCTAATTGTAAGAAAATAAATGTTGTCTATTGCATGAAGGAAAGACTAAAAGAAGTGCCTTGAAAACAACATGGAATCCTTTATCTACTTGCTAACATACTTTGCTTGCAAAAGAACCTTACTTTAACACATGTGACTTATTAACTAATCTAAGCATGAAATCTAATCTAAAGAGTGCTAACTGTTGTGTGCAAGAATAAATATAAAATAACTTTTTATTTTTATCTTTTTGCTTGAAGAAATAGAAATGCTAATCTTTCTTGATTCTTTCGCAGGGAAGACAAGTGTGGAGAAAAAGGGGGACAATGGTTCAGATGGTTTGGATGGAAAGTAGGGACCTTATCCTGACTTTAGTGATGGTTTTTCTCAAATAGGGCTCAAAACATACTACTACAGTACTAGTTCACCTACAGGATCCCCTGTTTTACTACAGGAACAAGCCGAAATATTGCGGAGTGGTCTAGAAGGTGGGATGGAGCTTGGAAAAGGTGAATAAGGAGGGAATAAGGCATGGGAGTGATAAGAAATTACTTATAAATCAATCCAAAGCTTTAAAATGGTTGGATTTTCTCAACAGAGATGGCATGTCTTCCTCATAAGACAAGAATTTGAATTGAGACCTTAGTGATTTTTGGCAATCATTTGTGGATATGCCTTGGCTGACACTGATGAGATGAGGTCTCCCTATAATCTATAAACTCCTACAACAACAAACATCATTCTTGGCATTCATACATAATGTCATCAAGGACAATGAGGGTTTATTCATATAGAGGAAAAAAATAGAGTTGTCACCATTTAATTGCTAACTTCATGCATGGAAGTGATTGAAACCCATATGGAAGCGAGATGGGATCAGTGCAGAATCTAATAGAATAGAAAATACCAATTGAAACTTAGCTATTAAATGAAAATATAATGACCTAATTAGAAAGAAAACCCTAGATTACACAAAAAGAAAGAATTCTGTCTTTTTGGGCTATATGAGAAGTGTCCCTCAGACCATGATCCCTACAAGGGAGAAATGAGGTGAAATCCACTTGATGTCATCCTTTCTGGAATATATTATGATCACTACAATCCTACTGTTAGAACTATCCACAAATGGAAGAAAACTAATTAAATCTATCAATACATGCAAATTAACAATACCAAAATCAGATTAACAACTAACTATGAGTATAACCTAAGCATTTATATACAACAAGAGGAACCTCTGCTGCTAGGGTTCGGCCATAACCCAAGAGATTCAACCCTCTGAGTCAACTTAGTGTTGGATTAAGGGAACGCTGCTCATTTTCATTAAAGAAGTCAAAAATACATAAGAGTGCTTGGTTACAATACTTCAACTCAAAAACTACTTAGCTATCTTGAACAAAAAAATTGAATCCTTATGAGGCCCCAAGCCTCTTGATTTATAGAATTAAAGTTACCAACAACTTCCTTAAATTTAGGGAGGCTTGGCTCAAATATCGAGATCAACTGGTCTTCAACTGTCACTGGCTTGGCTGCCAATGAACTTCATGACTCAGCTACTTGCAACTTCGAGCTGATGAGATTTGATTTAGGAATCTTCGAGTGAGTGAGTAGTTAAGGAGGAAGATCATGTCTCATAGAATTCCTCTTGCTTGTTTCCATTCAATTTCCTGCACTATAATTAACCAAAGTTTGCTCCAAAACCTGCAATCAATGCACATTATATTGCTAGACATGACATCTCATCTTTACTCTCCTCATTAAGCAAAACATAATTAAAACAGTTAAAGAATGATGAGAAAAATTTATGTTAGTAGGATGGAGGTGCATTAAGGTTCATATAATTTACCCATTGATGAGCCTCATCATCACCCCTACTGAAAATGTTGCTCATCCTCTGAGCAACTCAATCTATGTCGATGTCTCTCATTGCTTTGGTGGCCTCCCTCACATTCCATGCTTCTACTGTAGTCTCCTCTTGTGAATAAATCCCTCCATTCCTCTTCATTTCCTCCCACTGCTTTATTTCTTCTTCTTTCTTTCTCCCCTCTAACATACCTAAAAGAAATGGTGGGATGAGTTTTAATCCAATCCAGTTGACCTTGAGTCTCTGTAATGTTTTCTTATACATTGGGACTCTCTCTAGTGCATCCCTCATTCTATCAGGAGAATGATATTCTTAAATCTTTAGAGTGTAGGGTAAGGTGTTCCATCTCCTTTGGCAGACTTGATGGCTGTCATATCCTAGTAATATTAGCATGTATTCAAAATGAGTGACTGCTTGTTCTTGTACAACAAGGTATCATTGCACAATCTTGGGATCATTTTCAATGAGGTTGTGAGTGTTGATGAAAGCCATTGGGTTAGACTGTTCTTCTTTGATGAAAAGGGATTCTGCTTCTTCTCTTGCCAATACCATTTTAATTTTTGTAGCTCTCCCTTCTTCATGACTCATCCAAGATTCCAAGGCTATTAGTTGTAATTCCCCTAGCTTTGGATTTGGGTCCCACACATTTAAATTTGTCAGAGCTAAATTGTGTAGGTAGATCTCAGATATCTTTTCTCTATCCTCCAGGGTGCTTTGATCATAGAAGTCAATGAATTTCCTATAGCCTTGGAAAGGCATAGTTCTTATTTGTGTTAGCGTTTTTATCTAAAACCACATCCATTGTTATTTGAGCTATAAGGCATATGACTTTGTTGGCATCTTGCATTGAAGTGTATCTATCAATAAACTTGCCATAGTTTCCAATTGGCCTTCCTTTCCCTGTAGCTTCTTTCTTAGCCATGTGTTCTCGACCTCTAATTAAGATTTCATTATTGTTTCCCTATCTCTTATTCTACTTAATTCTATGCCCATTTCTTGTAGTGTCTCTTCCATGTGGCCTAAAACCTTTACCCCTTTTGATTTATCAATTTCCATCCACCTATGTATCATTGCCCTATCTTTTTCAATTTAAAATAATAGAGGAATGGAAAATTTTTGTGGTATCACCCTACCTCCTTCAATGAATCTGTAGTAGGAGTTGAGGTTTGTCTATGGGCTAGGCTCCTTCATCTCCTGGGTCTCTTCCTATATTTTTTCTTGAGTACTTCCTTCCTCTTTTCCTTCCTTTTTCCCTTGCAGCCTTTCTTGATCTTTTTCTTGTCTTTCCTATAGGTTTGACAAGGTTTCCTATAGGATTGTTTCTGGTTCCTGTAGGTCTGATTGTGTTTCCTGTAGGAGACCTTTTCCTTTTGTTGAGGTTGACCTAGTGATAGGTCTCCTAACAAAGGTGATTAGTGACTTCGGAGAAACTTGTTTTGATGTTCCGTCTCCTTCCTGCTTCCCTAGAGGGACTGCTTTCTCTTGTTGTTCTGGTGAGCCTCTATGACAATTGGAGTTTTGGTAGGGGTTTGAGGTCTTCCTTGTCTAATCCTGGTGCTCTTTCTTGTCTTGAAGTAAAGTGGAGTTTGCCTTTGTTTGTTCCCCATTGATTTGACAGGTGTAGTTAGGGTAGTTAGAGAAGTTGTTACCTCCTTCTTTGTAGGATTTGGAGACACCCTTGGTGATTCTTCTTATTCCCTGCTCTTTGTTTTAGAATTTTGTTCATCCTTTTGTACTTCATCCTATTTTTCATCTTCTTCTCCATCCTCTTTGTCTTCTTCTTTTCCATTCTATGTTTCTTCGTCTTTTTCATATTATGTTTCTTCTTCATTGTCATCCACTATTTATTATTCTCCGTCACTAGTAGTAGGGATTCTATCATACTCAATGGCTCGAATTCCTCCTTCTTCCTGTTGGGTTGTGTTATAATATTTCCACGACTAGCCCATGTAAATAACCGGAGGATTAGAGGGGGGCAGAGCCCCCCATTCGTTGCGCCAATTTGCGTAGTGGGGGTGTCACAGGGGGTTTTAGGGGTGCAGGTAACCCCCCTCTATGGGGTCCGGAGCAGCACCCCCGAAAATTTTGATTTTGGGACCCTATATTAGTTTGGGCAAACCTACCTATGGTTTTGTGCATGTTTTTCGCACATGGTTTTGGACGCGATGGTTTTCGATCCATGGTATTGGATGCTTCGACATGTATAAATATGTATTGTAACATTGAAAGGAACATAATGAGAAATGAAGCTAGTAGTCCCGATTTTGGGATCCAAGGGAAAATCACTATGTATGTGTGTTTTATGTGTTATGCTGTCACATTGTTTATTTTCTGTGTTTAAGAATTTGTATGCAGTTAATTTCTATATGGGGTTAAAACCTACATTTGGTATCAGAGTTGTTTTTGCTTCAAGGGGATGCCTTTGTTGCTGAGGGGTTTCACTTGGGCTTGTGGTAGACCCTGTTCAGTGGGAGATCTGCGAGATTGATTCTGGTGGTGAAAGAAGATGGCGAGTAGTGGAAATATAGAGATCGAGAAATTTAATGGTAAGAGTTTTGAGTTGTGGAAACTCAATATGGAGGATCTGCTGGCAAACAAAGATCAGTGGATCGTAGTAGATCCGGTACTAAACCAACATGAGTGTCTGATGAAGAATGGAAGAGGTTGGATTGGAAGGCAAAGAGCACAATACGATTATGTGTCAATGTATCAGGGAAAGCTATGACTAAGGCTTTATGAGACAAGTTAGGGACTTTGTACTAATCTAAGTCTCTGACGAATAAACTGTTCCTATGGAAAAAGCTGTATAACCTAACGATGAAACATGGAGACTCGGTGATAGAGCATTTGAATACATTTAATACTGTGGTAGGTCAGTTTTATCTTTTGATATTAAAATTTTAGATGAAGATAAGTGCAGTTTGATGAAATAGTCTCATCCTTGTTGACGAAGGAGATAAGACAGAAAAATATGGAGAGCCAGAATAGTGATGCCTTGTCTGTACGAGGATGATCCTAGAAGAGAAACAAAAATAAGTCATCAAGTGGGAGATCTAAATCTAGAGGGAGATCTAAATCTCCAGAAAAACCTATAAAGGTGGTTTGCTAGAAATGTGGAAAGGAAGGGCACTACAAAAATGACTGTAAATCTAAATCTCCTGACAAAGGAAAGGGATATGATGATGCTCCTTTTACAGAGGTGAAAACCACCTCAGATAAAGGTGGGGATGTGTACTTGGCTTCTTCAAGTACACATGTATATCATGAGGCATGGTTGACTGACTCAGGTGCATCCTTTCACTTCACTCCCCATAGAGAGTGGTTCCATGAGTATGAGAAATATGATGGTGGTGTTGTCTTCTTAGGGGATGACAAGAAAGCTAGAATTGTTGGTTGCAGAAAAGTAGAGTTGAATTTGCATGGTGGAAGGGTTAGAACACTTCTGGGTGTTCTGCATATTCCTACATTGGCCAAAAATCTAATTTTTGTAAGAAAGCTACATGATGGAGGTGTAAAAACAGTTTTCGAGAAGGATACCTACAAGATGGTTAGGGGAGCACTGGTATTGATGCAGGGGGTTCGGATTGGAACTTTGTACAAGCTGCAAGGTAGCACTGTTGTTGATGATTGAAAGAGTTTTATGGTTCCTGAAAGAGGAGCAGAAAATCTAGTGGTCTTTGGAGAGAGGACCACATTGTGGTATCAAAGGCTTGGACATATTGGAGAGAAGAGCCTTCGAAGAATTCATGGTAAAGGTATGAGTAATAGCTCTCTGGATTTTGATTTCTGTGAAAATTGTGTATATGGGAAGCAAAATAGGGTGAGTCTCCCCTCTGGTGGTAAGAGGGCGAAACAGCTATTAGAGCTTGTGCACAGTGATGTGTTTGAACCTGTGAAGGTTCCATCACCGGGTAAGTTTATGTACTATGTATCATTTATAAATTACTTCTCAATGAATACATGGATATATTTCCTTAAGAAGAAATCTGAAGTCTTTGACAAGTTTAAAGAATTTAAGGCTCTGGTGGAAAACCAGATAGAGAAGACGATAAAGGTGTTGAGGACATATAACGGTGGAGAGTTTTGCAGTAAGGAATTTGAAGAATTATGTAATAAGTGTGGTATAGCACGGCATAAGACTAATCCATACACACCTAAGCAAAATGGAGTTGCAAAAAAAATGAACAAAACGTTGATGGAAAGGGCAAGAAGCATGCTCAGTGGTGTTGGGTTAGGACAAGAATTCTGGGGAGAGGCAGTGGAGACAGCATGTTACCTGGTCAACAGATCACCTTCATCAACATTGGAGGATAAGACTCCACAAGAGGTATGGACTATGTTATCACTCAGAATTTTCTCAAGGTTAAAGAAAGAAATTTCCGAGGTAACCACAAACCAATCTTTTATGCTTAGGCTCTAGCCAACCTAATTCTAGAGAGGGTTGTCTCTTTATAATTTAACTTTGCTTTGGGTGGGATTCTAGGCTAGTTCTTAGTATTCATAAGGTTTTGATTTTGGTTGGGTGGTCGAATTCTAGGAATAGATGGAAAAAGCAATGCTTTCAAGCCATTGGGCTATGGAGTCAATCAAAGGATGGCTTAACTGGATTAGATCAATCACTAAAGGAAGAGTTCACAGGGTAGGCTAGCAAAGCAAAAGACAAATCTTCAGGTTCCAATGGACAATGTAGTCCTAACTAGGGTGAAAGGGAAATGAATAATCCTTAGATTGGGATCAAGATGAAGATGAGGAAGTGATCATGAGAAAAGGGAAACTAAGAATCCTTTACTATAGACCTGGGGGGAAACTACGGAAGTAAGGGAGAAATTAAGAATTCCCAGACTAAGATAGTTTAGCAGAAAACATTAAGAATGTAAACAGTCAAGAGAGAGAGCATTCAAGTCAGTTTTGAAATATCATTTTTAGTTTAACATTCAGATTTCATAGAGACACATATGATTATTAATAAACATAAAGAGAAACCATAATACACATGAGAGAGAAAATACTTATTTGATTTCTGCTTTACACAAGAATTCTGTGAAATGTCTTTACTTTTATTCCTTGATCCAGCAAGCCAATCCAGTCTTGATTACAATAGATCCTTAACTTGAGAAGAAAATTTCTATAGAAATGTCTTTGAATCCACCCAAAATACTTCAAATGAAGAAGTATTTATACAAATTCTAAACTAAAATATCTTGAAAAAATATCAAGATTGGTTTTACAAATATCTCAAACTGTTTTACACTAATAGAACTTAAATAAAGGACATTCAAAACTAATGAATCTATTTGGCACTATTTTTATGGATTTATGGTGATAAAAGAAGAGATTCAAATTTGATAGCAAATCTTAATTGATGATGAGGCATCTCAGCCACTAACTGCATCCTCTCTTTGTGCATTCTGCTCTAGCGATTCTACAATATTAGGGTCCCTTGATACCTTTGTATATCTCAATCCGTTATAGATATGTAAAAAGTGAAAGAGGTTATTGTAGATAAGTATGCTTTTGAGATAAACCTCTCTTCGTTTCCAAAAATTCAGCTCCAGTGGTTCACAATATTCTCTGTAAAACAATGTCAAAAACAGGACTTTACAAAGAGAATATTGACATTGTGACCAATACAAGATTAATTTGGCAAAACGGAAGTCATAAGTTTAAGTCATAAGTCCTGTTTAAGTCATAAGTCCTGTTTAAGTCATAAGTCCTGGATAAACAAAAAACTCCTTCCGTTTTGCCAAATTAATCTTGTATTGGTCACAATAGTTTCTTCCAAACTATGACTTAAACAGGAAAATTTTGAAGAATGAACCATTTTTGCTCTGATTTCATCTTTTAACCTTAAATTTGTTTTAATTGTTTTTCACTTTTACTTTGGAAAAACATCATTGTTGCTAGTAAAAGTGTTTGCATCTCTGTTTAACCCTTACTGCCTCCATGTTTACTTTCATTGTTAACTTTTCCCGCTCTGCTTTTTTCATCTATCTTCACATTGACATGAATCTGTATGCTTTGTAACTATCTCCCCTGTTGTTTGTCTTCATGCTAGCTGTGTTACTTGACCTGGTCTTCAATCTAATACTCTTTAACCCTAATACACTTTGACTATTATTTACTGTGTCTTTTTACCTTCACTTTATATTTTAGGTTTTTACTGTTTATTTCAACAGTAAATCATTTAATTTCATGTTTCCTCTGCTTGTCTTTTAACTGTATGTTTTATTTTCCATCTCTATTTGAATAGATTTGATAAAAATCCTAGAGTAAATAGGTCTTATGACTAGTATTAATACTGTTTATCCAACACTGCAGTCTTTTGATCGCCTGTAAAACAAAACAAGATGTTAGGAAAATGTTGGGTTGACAAGGAGGGTCAATAATGGTTTTATCGAGTTTTATAGGTCTATGGAGTGAGTCCAAAGTTATTCCGGGAGGTAAACCATGTTTGAATTGGTTAGTAGAGGCTTCAGGTGGCATAGAAGGGTTACACAAGGTTTTACTGCACAAATAGGCGAAAACGAGCAACACTGGGGTTTTTGTGTTTAAACGGGTAAACATTTGATTTGTTTGAATTTTGGCGCAAAGTGAACAATAGACGGTTTGCCGTGTAGTTGGTGGTGGTATGCAGTTTTCTTTGCACCGCTTTTAGGCGTTGGGTGGTTTTGGGGGGAGGCCACATGATTCCATTCATCGAGTGCCACGTTGCGTTAGAGGCCCAACAAAAAACATCCCATTTCGGGCGGGTAATGTTTGGGTTTTGGGCCCTTCCGAAATCAACATGGGCCATCGGATGTGGAGGGGGGAGATTGTGTGGTGATTGGTCAATGAAGTTGCATGGAAGGTAATAGGGGGGCCCAACGGGCATTAAAACATGGTGGTTTCGATTTAATTTGGGATTAAGGTGAAGGTTAATGTACCGGGCGTGATTTGATTGGCCGATCGCTTGACTTTAACTAATCACAAAACGATTAATTATGCCATTTTCGAGGTTTAGGTATAGTATAGTTTATATTTCAAACTAGGTCTAAGGATATTTAAATTAAAGGGATTTAATAAATACATATGGGAGAGGGTATTTTATAGGAATTACTGTATATAAAGTTTAGAAGTTAATATGAAAATGGCGGAGAATGAGTTGCACTAAGCATAATCTGTTTTTGTAATTCATTTGCTTTTTACATAGAAACATTATAACTTAGGCTAAGTGTATTTTTGTGGGTTTTTAATGTGAAAATGAGTTATGTGGGGGGAACAAATACTTTTCCTAGGTAAAAGTGGTTTAACCTTAGGAAAAGGGTTTTTTTAGGAAAATGAATGAACTGAAAGGGGGAATGAATGTTTATGAGGGGATTTTAGTACTTAAGATCTATAAGTCATTGAGTCGAGGGTCCGGTCCCCCCAGAAGTCAAAGAAATGCTATGAGCCCCTTTGACTTAAGATTTTGGGTACTTGAAACTTATTGTGGGAAATTAGTTAAGTAAAAAGTGAAGTGAATGAGGGAAGTTACTTAATGGCCTTTGTAAGTTTTACACATACTCAATTGCCCATTTACATTTGGAACTTTCATAATGAGAATGATTAATATGCTTTTTTGTGTAAAAATCATCATAATTTCTGCAACCTTTCTTCTACCTACCCATCTACTCACCTTACCATTTTTACTTCTCTTTATTAGGGTGCACTTAAGTTGACACATCCTTATCAAAATGTTTTTCTTTTTTTTTACAATAGTAATCTAACTAAGTCTAACCTTATTACATCCAAGGGCTCAAATTAAATAGTTGAGCTCCTTTTATTCACTCTACCTAATCTAATCATCTGCCAAGTTTACACTATTTGGTGAGATCTTTATTCTCTATTTATAGACATGAAATTGAAAACATGAAATAGCCAAGCTTAAACATTTTGACTATCATGGATTGTGGCAAAGATTACAAGCTACACACAATCATTTATTCTGCATAAAAGTAACTAAGAGTGGCATTTTGACTTGCTCACTTTCATGGTCTTTTCTTCTCTTGGGGTTCATATTTTCATATTTTTGGACCTTTTTTATTCTTTTTGTCCTTTTATTTTTCTTTTAGGAAATACCATCTTTACATTTTTTTATTTTTTGAATATTAAAAACATTTGCAAAGAAGCAAAGGTATGTACATATTACAGGTTTAATCACAGTCATTCAAAAATTATGACTCCTATTGGTATAGGAACCTAACAAACTCATAAGAAACCCTCTCTTTCACATCTGAGGGTATTTGGATGTGATGCATATGTACATGTTCCAAAGGAGAAAAAAACCAAGTTGGATAGTAAATCTAAAAAGTGCATCTTTATTGTGTATAAGGATGGTTTAAAGGGTTATAAGCTTTGGAACCCAGTAATAAGGAAAGTTATGTATAGCTGAGATGTGGTGTTCAAAGAGGTGAAAGATGTTATTAAACATGAATTCCAACCAAAGGAACCGAAGAAGATAGAGTTTGAGCTTAAGGAGGAAGAATCAGACTCCACAACAGAGGAGGAATCAGAAGACGAAGAGCCACAAAATCCAGGTGTGAGAAGATTAGTTCGAGAAATAAGGCAACCAAAAGGTATAGTCCATCTGCTTTCTATTCAAATTTTTCTTTATCTGTTACTTATGGTGATCCTAAAATAGTGAAGGAAGTAGTAGATTCAAAAGATGGAAAACTCTTGAAAGAGGCCATGGTTGATGAAATGGCATCTTTGCACAAAAATGAGGCTTGGGATCTGGTGGAGTTGCCAGTTAGAAGGAAACCCATTGGTAGCAAATGGGTGTTCAAGAAGACAAATGCAGAAGGAAAGGTGGAGAAATAAAAAGCTCGGTTGGTAGCAAAAGGTTATTCCCAGGTGCCAGGAATTGATTTTAGTGATATTTTTTATCATATTGCCAAGGTACCTTCTATTAGATTACTTTTATCTATTGTTGCTGCTTTTGATTTTGAGGTAGAACAGATGGATGTGAAGACAACATTTCTTCACCAGGATTTAGAAGAGATCTACATGAAGCAACCTAAAGGTTTTGCGGTGAAGGGTCAGAAAGAAATGGTATGCAAGGTAAAGAATTCTCTGTATGGGTTAAAACAGTCACCAAGGAAGTGGTATCCGAAATTTGATACATTTATATAGGGACTTGGCTTCACCAGAAGAAAAGTAGATCGCTGTGTGTATTTTAAATTAATTGGTGACCGCATCATTTAACTGATCTTGTGTGTGGATGATATGTTGCTGGTTGGAAATGACAAAGAAATTATCCAGGATTTGAAGACCCAATTATCCTCCAAATTCGACATGAAAGATCTTGGTGTTGCAAACTATATTTTGGGCATGGAAGTTAAAAGAGACTAGGAAAAGAGGAAGCTCTGGTTAAACTAGAGGATGTATGTCGAGACAATACTACAAAGGTTTAACATGCAAGATTGTAAACCAGTGAAGGTTCCTATTCCTGTAGGTGTGAGGTTATCTGCTAACAGTGTCCCAAGACACAAGAAGAGGAACAGGACATGTCCCGTGTTCCATATACAAGTGCAGTCGCTAGCCTAATGTATGAAATGGTCTGTACTAGACCAGACATTGCACATGCAGTGGGAGTATTGAGAAGGTTTATGTCAAAACCAGGGAAGGATCACTGGACAATAGTGAAGCGAGTTTTCAGCTATTTGCATGGCACTAGTGATTATTGTTTGTGCTACCAAGGAAGACCAAGATTAGACAGAGTGTTGGATATTCGTGGCTTTGTTGATGCAGACTGGGCTGGAGATCTGGATCAAAGAAGATGTACAAGTGGGTATGTGTTTAACCTATTTGGAGGTGCAGTTAGTTGGATGAGTAAGAAACAATTTGTAGTGGCACTATCAACTACAGAGGTAGAATACATGGCAACCACTCATGCAAGCAAGGAGGTAGCTTAGTTGCAAAGATTTTATTCAAGTATGGGGTTAGTACATGGAGCTATAAGGATAAACTGTGATAGCCAAAGTGCAATTTTCTTGGCAAAGAACCCTGCATATCATTCAAAGACATAGCATATTGATGTTCAATATCACTTTGTGAGGGATACGATAGAAGACAAAAAGATGTTGTTGGTAAAGGTGGAAACTTTGAAGAATAATGCAGATGCATTGACAAAATCTGTGAGCTCTGAGAAGTTTTATTGGTGTAGAGAAACAATGGGCATTTCAGGGTTGGATAAATGACTAAGCACTTTTTTGGCCCCCTGTGGAACGAAAGAAACAAGTGGGAGAATGTTGGGTTGTGTTATATTCTTTCCACAACTAGCCCACGTAGTTAACCAAGGAGTTAGAGGGGGGTTGGAGCCCACCCTTCGTTGTGCCAATTATGTAGTGGGGGGGTCACAAGGTGTTTGAGGGGTGCATGTAACCCTCCTCTATGGGGTCCGGGGCAGCACCCTAGAAAAGTTTGTTTCTTGGACCATATATTAGGTTGGGTGATCCTACCTATGGTTTTGTGTATGTTTTTCGCACATGGTTTTGGACGTGATGGTTTTCAATCCATGGTTTTGGATGCGATGGTTTTTAGTCCATGGTATTGGATGCTTCGGCATGTATAAATATGTATTGTAACATTAAAATGAACATAATGAAAAATCAAGATGGCAGTCCCGGTTTTGGGATCTAGGGGAAAATCTTTGTGTATATGTGTTTTATGTATTATGCTCTTGCATTTTTTATTTTTTGTGTTTAAGAATTCGTATGCAGAATATTTCTTTACGAGGTTAAAACCTGCACTTCCTACATGTCTATAAAATTTTACCATGTAATAGGGATTCTGAAATTGTGTGGAGCATCTTTAAGAATGAGTTTGATCAACCCATGATGTGATAGTTGCTGATGTTTTCCCTCTTGTACCTTGATGATCATGTATACTATTGATTGTAACATAAAACATGGTATACTAAATATGTTATGAGGAGGGATCCCTTCTCCAAATCGTAGCTCATGGAGGAGTCTAAAGTGGTATCCATATACTACATTGTATCTACCTTCATAGGAAATATACTTGATCTTGTGGTAGCTCACCTCATTCCAAGGATATGGAATTATTTCCCTTGTAACCTTGTTTTTGTCTTTAATTGGTGCTTCTTCCTCCAAGAAAAAACATTTCTTTGCAAGATTGTTGTTAGCCTTGTCCTCTTTTCTCCATTGCAACGCTAGGAGGAGTGTAGTTATCCTGCTAATACTCTCAGGGGTAATTGCTATTGACAAACCCTTCACTATAGCAGTGGCATTGGCTCTGGTGAGAGGTATGAGTGACATTGCAAACTCTATAGCCACATTATCATCATATCCCCTTAGTAGCTCAAAGAACCCCGTACATTGATTCCTTGTAAATATTTGTACCACAGTAGGATGCTAGTGTATTATGGTTGTGTTGGTGGGCTCTCTTTTCTTGAAACCTCTTGTCATATTTTCTCGCAATTCTTGTTTGAGTGAGGTTTTGGTGGCTATAGGTTAATAACTCTGGTAGGTGATGAGGTTTTAGACTTTATCCTTTACTAACCTTCACAAGATTCTCTCTACCTTTATGCGTATAGAAAATACTCAAAAGAAAGGAGGATTTCTTCATTTTAGATGAAAAACACAAAAGGTATGGCACCTAGCTCCCTTTCCTACACTCTGGTGATGAGAGATATTGAATTGATTTCCCTCGGTGTCCTCTTGCAGCTTTGTGTGGTAATTCTCTCTGTATCCTATAGTTTCCTATAGATGTTGACGGTTTCCCATAGGTTGCCACTGTAAGGATGCCAACAATAACTTTTCTTTCAATGAATCCTAGAAGTTTCCTCTACATGCAGCTCTTTGAAATAACTAATACCTCGCATGGGAGTCAGTTATTATTTCTATTTGTGGAAAATTTCGTTGGGTGATGTGCTGGCTGGATGAGTACACATACCTACTTTCAAACCATTGCTCCCGCTATCGGTTCATCACATCACCTTTCTTCGTAATCATATCCCACTTTCATTCTATGTAATTTAACCATTTTTTTATTTATTCCCCTTTTTTGACATCACCTTGCCACGTGTCGAGTTGACTAACCCTTTTCTTCTTGTTATCTGACTGAGGCTGGACAAGTTAACTGGCCACCTTCGCTTATAAAATCAAGTTTTTGCTTCATTCCTACAATTTAATCATATTCGTACATATGATGGAGTATTGGTGAGATGACATACTTGTTGGTCCTTTGCTTCATTGATGCATGCTGGAGAATGGTGCTAATTTGCTATTGTCTGACCTTGCTACATATTCTTCAACTGTGCTTTTTTCTTCTCATTTTTTTGATGAATTGCTCCCTTGATGATGTAAAGGTGCTAGATTTTGTTGTTGCTGAGCTCTCAAAGAGCTTCCTCATCCCTATGATCCTTGTGCTGAAGGTGGATTGCAGTTGTTGTGCTATGTTTTGCCGAATAGGCTGCTACAGGAATTCCTACAGGATGTCCTGTAGCTGCCTTTTTCTTGAACTTTTGAATCTCTTCTATGCTTCTGAAGTTGAACAAGTATTGGAATGAGCGATGGATGTGGTTATGGTGTGGAAGATGAGGTATGATGTCGTGGCATGCATCTTTTTGATGTTTCTTCTCTTTTTTTCTATTTTCTAACTTGATTTCTTTGATGGATGCATTGGTGACATGATCATGGAGGGTGTTGGCTAAGGTATGGTGAGGTCAATGGATCTTTTCATAACCCAAAATAGTCTTGTGTCACCATTTTTCCACTTGAATTCCCTTCCTAAACTTTTTCAAGGCCTACTGTAAAACCTACAGGAAACTCCTGTAGTATTACAGGGAATCCTGTAGAAAACACAGAGTTTCTTGGAATTTGCATCTGGAGTGGAGTATGGATGGAAGAACATGGGGAGTATGGAGGAGATGATATGGGTAAAGGAAACATGGTTTGTGGTAGGACTACTATCCTTTGTATCCTATGCATATCACCTTCCTACAAACCCACAAAAACAGAATTGTCATTTTTTTGTATATTTTTCTCTCTTTTTTTCTATTTTTCTTCTTGGTTTTTTTTTTTTTTTTAAGAAAACTAGGCTGCCTCAAAGGAGGTTTTCATCATTTTTTCCTTTCCTGGGCACTTCAAAATAGGTTTTCACCCAGGGATATTTTATTTTTTCTCTCTTTTTTTTAATACTCTTGGGCTCCCTCAAGAGGTTTTCAATGCAAAAGTTGGTCTCAGGTGCCTAATGGAGGTTTTCACCTATGCCTCTTTATTTATTTTTCTTTTTTTAAGAACTTAGTGAGGTGGAATCTGAGACATCTCCATTCACCATCACTACCTTGTTGATGCTACATATAAATTCCTACTTTGATAAGGGCTTCTTGTAAACCTATAACTTGTACCCATTGACAAGCAAAGGGATACCTTGTGAATCCATGTTTCTTATCTGAACAGTGCCATTATCATGGCACTGTTATATCACATATGGTCCCAACCATCTTTTCATTAACTTGCCTTTCAAATCTTTGTATCGGGAGTCCTACAACAAGCACTAGTAAAAAATGACTAATTAGTTACTAAAAAAACAACTAAAATTTGCATATAAACGACCATTTTTCAATCGGTGACCAATAGTAACTAGTTTACAATATCTTATAATGCAACCAACTTTTAGTCATTTTTAGCTTAGTCATTAATTGGTTTCCTCAATTTTACCATCTAATAGTATATTTAGTCATTGATTTAGTCATTAATTTTTCATTGGTTTAATAATTAATTGTCGCAATTAATGACCAAATATACAACAAAATATATTAATATATGAATCCTCAAGAAAACCAATTAATGACCAAAGAAATATGGCCAAAATTTTGGTCGTGTTATAATATACTGTAAATTAGCTACTAATAGTCATATATATGCAAAAAAAATTCGTCATTTTAATCAAAAAATTATCATTTGCAGTAGTCATTTATCTTTTTTTGGTATTTTTATATTCATTATATAAATGACTAATTTAGTAACTTTTATTCATTTCATTTAATTTCATTCTTAATCATTATAAACGACTAATTTATTCATATATTCATTTTATTCGTGTTCATCATTAATTAATATAAACTACTAATATAGTAGTTTTAGATTGATTTTATGTGTTCATTATTAATCAACATAAATTAATTAGTATGATTTTGTGACTAAATTTTAAAAAAATGCCATACAATGTGCATGTTTATCTAATATGATAACGCAAAGTTACATATGTTAATTAAAAGAATAAATAATATCAAGTGCAAATAAAAATAATTTCAACCATATAAATTTTATTATATAAACTATCAAGTATTACAATATGAGTTTCCAAATTAATATCGGTTGGACTACAATTTATACATGAAATATTTTTTCATCATTTCAAAACATTATCAATATGTTGCCAGAGCATTGAAAGTGTATTCACCAACTCTAACGGCTTGATCATCAGCCTTTGTGAATGTGTCTTATGCACGATATTGGCTCTAACGGTATCACTAGACAGATTCTCTTCTCTCTCTCATTTTGCATTTGTGTTTGCATATGTCGCTCTAGTAGTATTTCTCTCCTCTTTCTTCAATTGCTGCTTCTTACCATCAATATTGAGTTACTCTCCTGAAAATGAAACAAGATACAATGTAGAGTATAAGACGTGAAATACGATGAAAACTTGAATTTAAAATAAAGTATAATATAAAATATTTATACGACATATACCTCATCATTCAATAGTGTCCATTATGCAGCTAGATGACCTGTATAAACAAAGAAAATAAAACGTCACCATAGAAAATAAAACCTTAGGAACTTAGTATTCAACCTTCATCAAAACCTTAGGCACAATCATACCAACTAAGTAGCATGTTAAAAATATCAGGAAATAGTCTAAACCCAATGTTATTTCTTCCGAAAAGGTTTCTAATATTCAAAATATGGATCACAAAAGCTTGAATTCGAATAGATATCTTGTGAAAAAAGGGAAAAAAAACATCAGTGTAAAAATATCCTTATTTCTTGTTGTAAAAGAGTCATGTTCCTTAAATTTGGATATTATTTTTCCCATAGTAGAAGTTCCTCGCTATTATGACCTATGTTTTTAGGTTCATGAGATTGATCCAACGTCATATTGGATTTTTCACACAAAATGATGCAACTTTCCAAGATAAGTACCTCACTTGGTTGAATGAAACCTGTGCTAGATTTGAGTAGTGTCAAAACCTTAGGGAAGCAGAACACTAAGGCCTAAGAAAATATATCATCACTTGTCCACTGAAAGAAAAAATTTCAATCCAACAATGGCCTCTAGGAGTACATTTCATTGGATGGATATCACACCCTGAGGGATGATTGTCTAATACAATGAGAAGTGTACATATATTGTCACAATACCCCTCAGAGTCAGACCCTATAGTTTTGTCCTAGAATATTAATCATATTATATTATTTAATTATAAATTATGACTATCAGATAATTATTAGTTTGAATAATTAGTCTGAAATTGTGTTTTTAGTATTTCCATATACATGAAAATATTCGGAAAAAAGGGTAATTTTTGTGACTAGTTAATTTCGAGTGAATCTAAATACACAAGAAATTATGGTGCCTCTATGTTTCTCTAGCTGTTATCTGCTCATTGTACCAATTTATCCCATGTCCTCTACTGCTTTTGGTGAATTCCTCTTTGATGATGTCTATTGCCAATGCAATCGACATTTATCCTCGATGTTTTTCTGAGCGAAAGGAAAGCTCCAAAAGTAACAACCAAAAATTAGCCTCAAATATGTTATTGGGGGCCAAAAATGCAATAATTATATGGCAAGCCAAGAAACATTGCATGTTAATCATCTTCCCTTTAATATTGATTAATAATTTCTTTGCATGATTGTGTAATACGAAGATGTCAAGTAAAGACATTTAAAGTTAGTCATCCATCAATATCACCTTTGAGAGTGCTTAGTAGTTAATACTTCCTATTACACACACAATAGATCACCAACTTCAAGGATAACAATATAAACACAACAAAAATGAAATTAAAATAAATGCTAGGAAGTCAAATGTACTGACTAGTCTTGAGTCAAAAAATACCTAGCCCTTCACATTAGCAAAGGCATTCTTAGGAACTAAAACAAAAAATCCTTCCATTGTATCATTTTCAGCTTTTCTTTAATTTATTTAATTGAGAACATAACTTTCAAAAAAAAAAATTATTGAAAAAGGTCTCAAAATCCTAGCAAATGCTCGAGTGATTGTCGTATCAATTAAATAGAAAGGCAATTGTTTGATATGATTTTAACTTGCGGAATATATTGAAGAATATGAAGCTTTCTCATCCCTTTCTCCTAATCAAATTGTAATCCATGGATTCCAATCAAGTAAACAATTTCCCTCAAAGATAGTTAAGAGATCACTTTGGAGAAGGTATTCTAGAAGCATTGGGATAGTAGAAATGGAATTAACTAGGAGGAAGATGATCAAGGCCTTCCGAAGTTCCTATGGGATGAAGCTACAAATACCACCATTTATGTTCAAAACCGATGCCCTCATCAAGCATTGGACTCGAAGAATCTCAAAGAAATGTTCACTAGTAAGAAACCCGATGTCTCTTATTTTAGAATTTTTGGAAGTCTCGTATATTTCATGTGCTGAAAGAGAAAATAAGAAAAATGGGTGCATCTAGGAAGAAAGGAATCTTTGTGGGGTATAATGAAAATTATAAGGGATATAGAATTTATATGGTTGGTCAAAAAGAAGTTGAGATAAGTCATGATGTCACCTTCAACGAAGATATGGCCCTCGAGAAGATCAACAACCTTCCTATCCTAATGAAGGACAAAGAAGCTAAAACCAGAAATCAAGGTGCAAATGAAGACGAAACAATGCCTGATGTTGATAAACCTATGGATCCTATTGATCCTCCTCCTTATGAACCCTCTTCCTCCAAAAGGAGACCCTCATGGCTTAGGGAGACTCTCGAAGATTTTGAGAGACACATTGCACCAAGGCGTACTTTCTATAAACAAGAATCCAAACAGGTATCAAGGATGTTTGATCACCATGAGCACTATCATTCAAAATGAGCCTTCATCATTCAAAAAAGTCATGAAGAATCAAGTATGGAAGGATGCTATGAATGAACAATATGAGTCAATTATGAATAATGATGTATAGCATGTGGTCCCTAGACCCTAGGAAAAATCGATTGTCACCTCTAAGTGGCTCTACAAAATCAAGCATGGAGTTGATGGAGGTGTAGAAAAGTTCAAGCGTCACTTTCTTGCTCGAGGCTTCTCTTAAAAGGAAGGTGTAGATTACGATGATATATTTGCACCTGTTTCCTAATACACCACCATCCACTTGATCATAGCCCTTTCTCCCACGCAAGGATAGAACCTACATCAGATGGATGTCAAGACCATTTTCTTACATGGTTCAATCAAAGAGGAAGTCTGTGTGGAACAACCAGAGGGGTTTGAGGTTCATGATCGTGAATTTCATGTATGAAATTTAAAGAAATATCTTTATGGATTGAAGCAAGCACCTTGGACTTGGTATGAGGGTATCAATAGCTATCTAATGACGTTGGGATTCACTAGAATTGAAGTCGATCCAAACCTTTACTTTAATGTTGAAAATGATGATCCACTTGTTAGCACCTAAATCTACCTTAGGCTGAAGGAAGGCAAAATTCAGGGTAACCAAAAACCACGCTCAGTCTGGTAGCTAGCCCTACCAGAACAGGAGAGGGCTCTCTCTGAGTCACGCTCAGCGAATAAGTAAACGGAATGGTCTGAGATGACTAATAGTGAAATATTGATCTTAGGCTAGTAAGTAAATATGGATACAAGAAGAAATTTTTTATGAATGACTGAGTTTCTGGGATGGTATGGGACCAACAGACAGCAATGAGCAGAGAATTTAATACAAAGGAACAGATTACTTCATGAGGCAAGACAGGCGGAAAGTCTAGAAATTTAGCTTCAAATAACGTGGAATGGAGGAATTGCTTAAGAGGGTCAAAAGGGCATAAGTACATGAATCCTTTTCAACAGAAGAAGAACACTGAACATGAAATTTTCCCACAGACAGAGCAATAAAAATGAATTCTACCTTATTTAACTTAGAAAATTTCACTGCAAATGAATACGAAATGAGCTGTGAAACATTACGAAATACATATGAAACATAAGAGACACATTTTCTACACTCACAACCACATGAATCTCATGAAACAGAGCCGTTGCCTTTCATTAATCCTCTGTCAAAATATACAATGAAGAACTGAGTTTCTCTCCCACAGTCTCCCAGAAATTACAAGTCAACCAACCCTTTGCAAATAGTTTGCATACAATATATAGAATGTGCCATGAAGAGATAGAACGCCCAAGGGTTGGGGAGTTACTCGAATCATTACAAAATGGAGGTGGAAAGCCGACCAATAGCTACAGGTGCAGCGTTACAAACATGACAAATGGCTTGGGTGACTGTTTTCCTTTCTTTGCCACTTGGATAGAAGCCAATCTGGAGTGAAAATACTTTAAATGCCACCTTAGGTGCTGAAAAAGTGAAATGTAGATGAGCGGGCCCACTTGGAGAAGTCACGAATCGAAATTTCGCGAAACGGGCGCGATTTTGGCCTTTTTCTCTATATGCGTCGCGCCAAATTCTATATGCGTCGTGCCACTTTGGAGGCTGTTTTTAGGTACCTGTAGGAGTCCAAATTGTGCCCAAGTGTGCTTGTTGGAAATCCTGGCATGTCGACTTTCCAACCCAAGTGGAATTTCTGAATTTGGTGCTCATTTTCCCCTCCAAATCTTCATTCTCCCAAGACTGCTTCCTGTGTGTCAAAATAGGGGTAGAGAGGTCATTTTTTGGGTGTTTTTGACCTCCTGGAGACTCAAATCATGCCCAAATTTCTTGTCCAAGAACCAGTACTCATGATTTTACATGCTGAATCCAAAAATGTGAACCATTTGTGATTTGGAGCTCCCAATCCTAAGCGCCGCGCGGCGCACAGGGAGAAAAAACCTGTGTTGTGACCAAAAATTTGTCATGTGACCAAAATTGCCCCAAATTTCTTGAAATTTGGGCTAGAGATCCTCTATGAGGTGCTATGTTGGGCCAAAGAGGCTTCGGCCAATATCTGAAGTTGATCGAGCTCCCTTTGCCTCTTTTGCTTCTTGATTGCCTTCCTCAATTTCGCCTTTAAATTCCTGATTCGGGCCTTGCATACTTTGTTTCGTGCCATGTAGTGGAAAGCCATGTGTCTCAGAAATACATGGTCCTTGTTGGCCTTGTCTAGTAGCCTCTCCAAGTGCATGTTAACTCTCTCGAGATTGGCCTCCCGATCCTCATTAATCTCTTGCTCCAATAACGTGAGCTCAACTCTTCTCCTTTGTGTAGCTTGGCGATGCTCACGAATGTTTTATAGCTCCATGATCGCCTAATGATCCTCAGGCTATTTGTTCCTCTACTCTAGATATTTCATGTTCCACTTAGCCCTCTCCAAGTCAAGGGATAAGGCTTCGATCTCTGATTGCTGCTCCTGGATGATCTCTTTGAGCTGTGTACTTGTCGGTTCTGTATCTGTCTCATCATCATGAAGGAGAACGAATTCGGTCTCTCGTTCACCTGATGGCTCACCTGAAGGGCCCTCATCCTGCATTAGCTCCTTGCCTTTGTCCTATTGCTGTGATGTTGATGGTGGAAGCGAGGCCCCTTCCACCCCGGGTGGAGATAACACTCGCTTTGCTGCTGCAAACAAACGCCTGGTGCCTTTTTGATATGTGATGAAAACAGGCACACTAGCAGTCTCATGGCACTCATACCGATGAGAAGGTCCACCCCTTTGCTTAACCTCTGATAATACCTATGAAGTGCTGAAGAATTCATGGGAGATGAAGTCCTCCCAAGCAATGCCCTGCAATGCCAGCTGATGGTCCACCAAAATCCTAATAAGAGAAAAGTGATAAGCACTGTTAAGTTGTTGCTGAGGCGTCTTATGCTGCATGAAGGTGTCCATCCTCTCTATGTTCCTGCAAATGAAAAATGGGATGTTCATCATCCGTACCCTGGTAAAGTGCATGAGAAACCTGATGTGATAGGCATATAGACGAGAGAATCTCCCCTCACAGCTGAAGTACTTCATGATCAACTTCATGAGTGGAGCATATTCATCTTTCAAATATATGAATGGAAAGACTCTTGTGAGGTGCCTCAAGAAAATGGCCTTAATGTAAGGCTCATAATGCTGCTGATCAATTTTTTGTTTCTTGTGCCATGGCTCTCCAACATTCGGTATACCGGTTGCTAATGAGACAGTTTCGGGTGTCAGCGTGAAGGTGACCTTGACCAAGATAGAATGATCTCCATGTAGGTGAAGCACAAAAAGACGGGTCAACTCATGATAAACTCAAAAATTAGCCACTCTTTGACAAAACTCAAAACATGATAGATGCTAGAGACATGACATAGCAAGAGGGCATGCCTGCAATTCTGTGAGGGTGGTTGGCTCATCCCTAACATGTTTGCCACTCTTGTGATGTCTCCTGGGAGCCTGTTCTTCCGAGGATGAATCACTTTCTATCTCCATCTCATACTCTAATGAATGTTGTGATGTCATGACTGTTGTGTGTACTGTATTTAGGTTGCCCTTTGATGATGGTGTGAAGCTGGGTGCTTTTGTGATATCTTCCAGCAAGGGGAACAATGAAACAAAAGGGAGTATTAGGAGGGGAGTAATGTGATGGGAATAGGGGTTATGGGGAGAAGTTTGTTTAGGGATATGTAGGAGCTTTGGGTATTTGATAGGGTAGGTTTTTGGGGTGTTATGTTGACAAATAATAGGAGGGGAAAGAGAATAGGGTTTGGTAGTGTTTTAGGGTAGGGATAATAGGAAAAATGAGAAAGGGAGGATAGGGAAAGATGGTAGGTGAGGGAAAATGGTGGGTGAAAATGGAACCTTGGCGTCAATACCACAATTATGCAACCCTAGCAACAATGGCTTTGGTGGTTTCTAGTGGTTGATTTTATGAATTCTAGTTACCACTATAACTAGCCATGAACCACCATAACCTTCACAAAAATACATGAGCCATTGAGATTTAGAGCCTACCTGTCGATTTGAGGGGCTCCATAAGAAGCTTGAGGAAATTTGGCATGGTTTTGGCCCTTTGTGGGTGTGCGCCGCACGCAAAACCCAGTGCATCGCGCCCTGGGTGTGCGCCGCTCCCGTTAAAAACTTGAACTAAGGAGTGGCTCTGTGTGCGCCCCGCCCCTGTGTACATGTGTTGCGCCGTCAAAACTGCCTCCAACCTTGCTCCAAACACGCACGATGCACACTCAAACACTTTGCAATGTTTTCCTATGCACTTGATTTGCACAATGACTTTGATTTTGGTGGAAACTTGTATGTAAAGACTTGGAAGTCATGGGTCAAATTTTTGCTTCTTCAAAAACCCATTTTTCTAATGTTATGTTTTGACATTTTTTCACTGACTTACAACAACACTGGTTTTCACTTTCCCTTTGAAATTTTAGCTCAAATGATGAAATTTTCGGCACTTTTTGCAGGGATTGCGTGACAGGACATTTGGCCATGGAAACCATGACCGCATCTGAAGAAATCAATTGGCGACCTTTTGAAAATTTTATCACAAATGACACTGTTTGACTTTTCTTCAAAAAAGAGATTTGAAGAACAGTCGAAGTTTATCAATATGACGATGAAACTCTCTGAATCATTACTTTGTAAGGGCCTCACTCTGGCTTGCATGGCTTTACTGGACATATTTAAAGACCAAATTGATTAATCCCTAGACCTAATGATCGAAAATGACTTTTTTCCATTAAAGGACCAGAACTTGACTGTCACGGACTTTGGTGATCATTGACAAAAGTCCTAAGCCAGCAGGAGCCAGACATGGGGGGAAATGACTAGCATTGACATTTTCCGTCAGATTATGGCATGCCCCTAGTGGAATGTAGCTGAGTGAATGGAGCGGGACTCCTAAAAATTAAATGCATAAAGAGTTTTGATCTCTGACGGAGGACTGACCAGACCGACTCTAACATTGGCTACAATGGGGGATGGTAGCTCCTTGGCGGTGCCAAGAACAATAGATCTCTGGAAGAGCTAGACAGTGCCTTCATCCATTGGGCTATGGAGTCATTTTTTCGAGAAACAACACGGGACTCTGACTAATTTATGAAACTAAAATGACCAAAAATTTGACTCAAACTTGACATTGAAATGATTTGAAGACTAACTTGAAAAACTCAAACCAAACTAAAATAAAAATGGTATTTACAATGATAGTGGAAGCAGCGTTAATAACTAAGAAATGGTACTGCTTGAGCAGCTGACCATTGATCGGCCCTCCTGGACAATCTTCCCCGATATGCTGCAATCTTGAAAGGGCCTTTCCAAAGATTCTCGAACTCACCGTGCTTACCCTTTTCCTCATTCCTTGCATCCCACTTCAGCACCACATCATCCAACCGAAAGTTATCCACCTTTGCTTTTCTGTCATAAATTTTCTTGATCTTCTCCTGCAATTTGGATGTGTTCTTGAAAACTTCTTCTCTGGTCTGCTGCAAGTGGACCATTTTATTCAGCCTTCTCTACATGGGATCTTCTTCACTGCTGGCCTCCTAAAGGAGTTTGACTACCGGGGCAGTGAGAGAGGTAGGAATTACTGTATCAACTCCATAAACAAGCTCAAACGGTGACGTACCAATGGATTTCTTCTGACTGACCTCATCTGCCCAAAGTGCATTGACCAACCTCTTATGCCAGCTCTTCTCATTTATTTCCAGCAGCTTCTTGATGATGTTTACCAATGATTTGTTCAAAGACTCCGCCAATCCATTGCCTTGCGGATGATAGGTAGTTGAGTGACCCAAAATGATGTGATATTTATGACAAAACTCTACCATCCTTTTTGATTTGAAAGCTGCTGCGTTATCAGTGATTAACTTATTCAGGCAACCAAAGTGAGACAAGATGTTATTTTCAAGGAATGAAATGATTACCACATCAGTAGCTTGCCTGGTGGGAATTGCCTCGATCCATTTCGTGAAATAATCTATTGCTGTGAGGATCCATCTATTCTGACCGGAAGAAGCGGGATGAATTTCACCAATGAAATCCAATCCCCATTGTTAAAAAGGGGCACTCACCTCAATAGGCTTAAGTGGCAAAGGCTGTAGCTTCTTCTTTCCTTCGAAAATCTAACACTTATGATAGCGCTTGACCATCTTATATACATCAGCGAACAATGCCGGCCAATAGTACCATGCTCTCAGAATTTTATTTGCTGTTGACTTCCAAAAAAGTTGACCACCACAGTCTCCTTGGTTGTAGTCCTCCATGACCTGCTTTGCTTCTTCTTCCACCAAACAATTCAAAAGAACACCACCGGGATCTTTCTAATAAAGTGTAGAATTTAGAATGAAAAACTTGGCAGCGTTCAACTTGAGTGTTCTCGCTTTGTTTCTAGTCATGTCGGGCGGTGGTGAAAAATTTTTAAGCACATACATCATATATGAATACCACGAAGAGAGAGCAAACATTTCAGATACCTGAATTGATGATGCTTCCTCATTCTCATCAGACATAGCAGCGATCAGATTTATGTCCAAGGCGTGCAAGTTTGATTCGGCCATTAACTTTGCCAATCCCTGTCCTTTAACCAGCTTTGTGGGATTTATTTCCACATCATATTCTAGCAAGGCTGCAATCCATTTGCATCGTCTTCCTTCCGGATCAGTCTGCACTAAAACATACTTGACAGTAGCGTTAGGAACATATGCCAAAATATGAGAATGTAGAATATATACCCGGAAATCTTTCAATGCCTTCACAAGCGCAAGGGCTTGCTTCTCAATGATGTTGTATTTGAAGGCTGCATCTCTTACAGCTCTGCTGAAGAATGCAATGGGTATTTCATGATCGTCTCTTTTCTGCAATAACACAGCTGCCATAGTGTGCTCCGAAACAAATGAAAACAATATGAAATCCTGAGTGTAGTCTGGGCTGACTAGAACGGGAGCTGAGGAAAGATCCAATTTGACTAAATTGAAAGATTTTATAGCCTCCTCCGTCCACTTCACTTGGCTGTCCTTCTTAAGCATGTTTGTCATCTCTCTTAGGTGCTCAGCAAGATTAGGTACAAAGCGGCGTAGAAAATTCATTTTACCATTGAAAGATTGTATCTCTTTCTTATTCCGGGGCAGATCAATTTGCTAAATTGCTTGCACATGTGGTGGGTCAATACAAATTCCATCTTTTGAGATAATGTGCCCGAGTAATTTGCCTTCCTCCAGGGCGAACAAGCTCTTTTTCAGAT
This sequence comes from Pinus tabuliformis, assembly GCA_031772625.1. Taxonomy (NCBI): domain Eukaryota; kingdom Viridiplantae; phylum Streptophyta; class Pinopsida; order Pinales; family Pinaceae; genus Pinus; species Pinus tabuliformis. Next base: position 785,601,818 of record CM062815.1, read on the forward strand.
TTAGCAACAAGCCATATTTTCTGCACTTTTGAAAGATAGTTTTTAGATGGTACATGTGCTCTTCATCAGATTTGGAAAACACCGTCAAATCGTCTAGGTACACAACCAAAAAGACATCCTTCTCATTTGCAAAAGCCAAGTCCATTGCACGCTGAAATGTGGCACCCGCATTCTTTAAACCGAAAGGCATTTTAGCGTAATGAAAGGTTCCCCATGGAGTGGTGAACGCTGTCTTGTCTCGGTCATCTTCATGGACAGAAACTTGGTTATATCCAGAATAACCATCAAGTAGTGACATACGAGATGCTCCCACTACTCGCTGAAGTATATGGTCCATTTTGGGCAGTGGATAATTGTCTTTCAAGGAAAATTTATTGAGATTTCTAAAATCAATGCATAAATGAATTTCACCTGTCTTCTTTCGTACGGGCACCAAATTAGAGATCCAATCAGAAAATATGATGGGAACAATGATCCCTGATTTGTACAACCTGTTTATCTCATTTTCAATAGATGGCAGCAACTTTGGATTTAGCCTTCTCAACTTTTGTCTGAATGGTTTTTGATTGGGGTTAATGGGTATAGTGTGCTGAATTATATTGGCATCATACGTATTTAAGTCAGAATAGTCCCAAGCAAACACATCTACAAATGAAGCCAGCAAACTGATGTATTTGTCCTTGATCTTTGGCGGCAATGCTTTGGACAATTTTACCAACTTAGGATTAGCAGTTGTTCCGATGTTGACCTCTTCTACACCCTTCTCTGTTGGCTACAATGTTGGCTTGTGGGCTACATCATCTTGATCAAAAAGTTCTTCTAAAGGTATCAAGCCTTTAGGAATAACGTTATTCTTCAGCTGCAACACATCCATTTCATTGATCTGCACCTCATCTGTACCATTACCTTTACCATCATCATTTTCTACATCAATTGAGGTCTCTTTGAACTTACCTTTGTTTTGCATAAAATCATCAATCTCATTATGATCTTGGAAGACTTGCCAATATCTCTGATTGTCTGGGACGGTTGGACAATGCTTGACATGGATTTCAAATTTATTGTTAGAGTTCATTGGGATCTTCAAACTACTTGTTGCCTTAGCAAGAGCATCAGCAATACTATTTTCTATATGAGGCACACATGTCAAGGTGTATTCTACAAATAATTTTAGGATGTCTAGGACTGCATTACGGTAAGCCTGCATCCGAGGATGCTTTGCTTGATACTCGCCTCTGACCTGCTTAATTACCAATTCAGAGTCACCATATACTGAAATCCTCTTAGCATTCAGCTTTCTTAGAATCTTTAGGCCAGCAATCAGAGCTTCGTACTCATCTTCATTGTTTGAACACTCAAAAGCCAACTTGTGAGAGCATACCCGCACATTACTAGGCACTTTTTTCGGGGCGGAGAAAGGACTGCGTACCCAAATTCTAATTCCAGCGCCATCATTTCCCACCGCTCCATCGAAATCCATGGTCCAAAAACCTTCTTCCTCTACTTGCAAGTGCTAGAAATCTGTTTGATGTGCTTTGTATGCTTGTTGTCCATTACTTTCAGCTGATTGCCCAATAGTGTTTTGTTGTTCTTGTCCTTCTTTCTTTAAAATTTCTCAGAAATTTTCTATTATTTCCGGAATATCATATGCTTCAACTAACTGACTATATATATCATTGAAACTATCTGAATACAAAACAAAAGACTCTAAATCTGTATGCACATAGTTAATTGGATGATTTATTGGTTTCTCCTTGCTTGTGATCATGTATTTCATTTTTTGTTCCCGATACAATTTCCTCATTTGTCCAAACACCAGAATCGTTGCATAGGAGAAATCTAGCTGTAGTGTCCCTTTCAATTTCGCTACCCAAGACCTGGAAAGAAGCATTCCATACCTGGGAGGAATATCTTCTACGACAACATCCATCAAAACATTCTTCATTGGGAGCTGATCCAGACTCACAACCAAGTCTTTGATGAGTCCTATACATCTTACTCTGCTAGAATCAAACGAATAGAGATCATGGTATTTCCGGGTGATGTCCAGACCAAGCTTATCCATGATAGCCTTGGGCATGAGATTGTGAGAAGCTCCGGAATCGAACATGGCATTATGTAACACAAAATCATGCAACCTTAAACTGATATAAAAGGGTGGCACATCACTATCAGGAGACTCACCATTTGATGCTGGCCCAAAAATCATTTCAGGTTGATCATCTTTGACATTCACCATGTCGGACATTGGGTCCAAATTCAACATTTTAGATACTTGCCCTCTATAATTGTTGTTCCTCATTATTTCAGTCAAGGGGATGGATATCTTTAATTTAGAAATCTCATTCTCTAAATTAAAAGTGGGGATATTTTCTACCTATTTCACTGGGATTTCTTTCTTTTCCTTTCTTTTCGACGCAACTTGCTGATGTGATTGTTCTGTTGATGGTGATTTGCTACTTTCCAGAACAACTGCCTCCTTTCCTTTCCTTTGTGTAACTAATGAATCATTCTTTGATGCCTCAACATCCTTCCTTTTCTGAATTGGTTTGACCGGCACATCTCTGTTTCTAAGTGAATATCACTGCTGTTGGGCGAACAGAGCATTCATATAGCCTCTTTGGTACTCATCTGATTCTTCCTCCAAGACGGTGTCATTTGCTAGAATGAAATCTACATCTTTGTGTGCAGCCGAACTTTCTGCATACTCCTCATCCTCAGTGAGATAAATAGGAAAATCATCAAGAAAGAGGTGATTTTCTTCACCTATTATATTCCCGTCCTCATCTAACTCCGGTCCATGCACAAAATTTTGCTGCAAAGGTGTCTGTACTGGCTATTGTGCTGTCTCCTCTTGGGCTCGTTGATCTCTCTGCCTAATTCTATATTGGGGTTGTTGTTGACCACGAAAGTTAGGATTTCTAACTTGTGGCTCCGGTTTTTCAAGTTTCACCCTTTCAAGCATCTACTCTACCTTCTTGAGTGATTGATCCATCGAGGAAGACTCTTCCTTGACTGTGACCTTCTTTTCTGCTTTCGCTCTAGCTCTTTTGGACAGCAAATTTGCTTCAACGCTGACCGCTATTTCTGCATGTCTTCCATTGTGGCCGGTTCTCTCTCTCTTAATTGATAAGCCATGTCAGCATCAAAACCATCCGGGAACTTCACCATGGCTAGTCTCATAGGTGGCCTTAGATGATCTGGATTTTTGTTATAAACTGAATTGAATCCAACGCAATAGTCTTCGACCGACTCACCAACATTTCATTTGATTTGCTCATATTCAGCCAGAATTTGAAGAGGATTCTTTTTCACTCCCCATCGGTTTAAAAATTGTCTTTGTAGGTCGGCCAAGGTAGCGATACTCGCCACTGGCAAACCTCTGAACCATTTCCTCACTCACCTGCAAATGTCTGTACAAAGAGTCTCATTGCCACATTCTCCGCATCGATCTCATGAAGTTCATAGAATTCTGCCATTCTGTCCACATGTTGCTGAGCAGTAATGCTGTTAGGAGTGCCATAAAAAAATGGGATTTTTCTTTGACAATCTGTGGGCATATCATCTAGAACTTGAGGCAGAACCAGTGGTGCAAAACGGGTAGCCATCACTCTTGGTGGATTTGACCTTGGAGGTGTTGGAGGAGTGTGAGCAGTTTGTAAGGGGCTAGAAATTGGAGTTTGAAGTTGAGCTATAATGTAATTATCAATTGACCTGTTAGCCCTTTCCGTCTCCAAGTCTACAAGAAATTGTGGATTGGGGACAGTATAGTCAACAACCCTTTCGGATTTGGTCTCGAACAATGATATTTCAAACCGCTCATCAAACTCAAGCTCTTGAAGATACTCAAAAATGTCAAGACACGAATGGGACTTGAACACGGGAGTTATAGTGCTCCCTTGACGAAGGAGACTTTGAATCAAGTTGGGGTTTTCATAAATATGAGGAGGATCTGGATCTGGATTGGCTCTGGTATATCGTCTCGAAGCCAGCGTGCTATTTTCGAAAAAATCAGAAGGACATGAACAACTTACTTAGCCTATCAAATCCTAAACTTATCATCCGGAAGCTTAGAATTATCAAGAAGTAAGGGGATTAATTTTGTTCCCCAGTATGGTCACCACTATGTTAGCACCTAAATCTGCCTTAGGCTGAAGGAAGGCAAAATTCAGGGTAACCACAAACCACACTCAGTCTGGTAGCTAGCCCTACCAGAACAGGAGAGGGCTCTCTCTGAGTCACACTCAGCGAATAAGTAAACGAAATGGTCTGAGATGACTAACAATGAAATATTGATCTTAGGCTAGTAAGTAAATATGGATACAAGAAGCAATTTTTTATGAATGATTGAGTTTCTGGGATGGTATGTGACCAACGGACAGCAATGAGCAGAGAATTTAATAAAAAGGCACAAATTACTTCGTGAGGCAAGATAGGCGGAAAGTATAGCAATTTAGTTTGAAATAACGTGGAATGGAGGAATTGCTTAGGAGGGTGAAAATGGCATAAGTACATGAATCCTTTTCAACAGAAGAAAAACACTGAACATGAAATTTTCCCACAGGCAAAGCAATAAAAATGAATTCTACCTTATCTAACATAGAAAATTTCACTGGAAATGAATATGAAATGAGCTGTGAAACATTACAAAATACATATGAAACATAAGAGACACATTTGATACACTCAAAACCACATGAATCTCATGAAACAGAGCCGCTGCCTTTCATTAATCCTCTGTCAAAATATACAATGAAGAACCGAGTTTCTCTCCCAAAGTCTCCCAGAAATTACAAGCCAACCAACCCTTTGCAAATAATTTTCATACAATATATAGAATTTTCCATGAAGAGATAGAACGCCCAAGGGTTGGAGAGTTACTCAAATCATTACAAAATGGAGGTGGAAAGCCAACCATTAGCTACAGGTGCAGCGTTACAAACATGACAAATGGCTTGGGTGACTGTTTGCCTTCCTTTGCCACTTGGATAGAAGCGAATATGGAGTGAAAATACTTTAAATTCTTCCTTAGGTGCAGAAAAAGTGAAATTTAGATAAGTGGGCCCACTTGGAGAAGTCGCGAATCGAAATTTCGCGAAACAGACGCGATTTTGGCCTTTTTCTCTATATGCGTCGCGCCACTTTGGAGGTTGTTTTTCGGTACCTGCAGGAGTCCAAATTGTGCCCTAGTGTGCTTGTTTGAAAGCCTGACCTGTCTACTTTCCAACCCAAGTATAATTTCTGAATTTTGTGCTCATTTTCCCCTCCAAATATTCATTCTCCCAGGATTGCTTCATGTGTCTCAAAAAAGGGGCAAAGAGGCCATTTTTTGATTGTTTTTGACCTCCTGGAGACTCAAATCATGCCCAAATTTCTTGTCCAAGCACTAGTAGTCATGATTTTTCATGATGAATCCAAAAATGCAAACCATTTGTGATTTTGAGCTCCCAGTCCTAAGCGCCGCCCGACGCACAGGGAGAAAAAACCTGTGTTGTGACCAAAAAAATTTCATGTGATCAAAATTGCCCCAAATTTTTTCTCCCTGTGATTTGGAGATCCTGTATGAGGTGCTATGCTGGGCCAAAGAGGCTTTGGCCAATATCTGAAGTCGATCAAGCTCCCTTTGCCTCTTTTGCTTCTTGATTGCCTTCCTCAATTTCGCCTTCAAATTCATGATTCAGGCCTTGCATACTTTGTTTCGCGCCATGGAGTGGAAAGCCATGTGTCTTAGCAATGCATGGTGCTTGTCGGCCTTCTCCAGCAGCCTCTCCAAGTGCATGTTAACTCTCTCGAGATTGGCCTCCCGATCCTCATTAATCTCTTGCTCCAATGACGTGAGCTCAACTTTTCTCCTTAGTACAGCTTGGCGATGCTCACGAATGTTTTGTAGCTCCATGATCGCCTGCTGATCCTCAAGCTGTTTGTTCCTCTGCTCCAGATATTTCATGTTCCACTTAGCCCTCTCCAAGTCAAGGGATAAGGCTTTGATCTCTAATTGCTGCTGCTGGATGATCTCTTTGAGTTGTGTACTTGTCGGTTCTGTATCTGTCTCATCATCATGAAGGAGAACGAATTTGGTCTCTCGTTCACCTGAAGGCCCCTCATCCTACATTGGCTCCTTGCCTTTGTCCTGTTCCTGTGATGCTGATGGTGGAAGCGAGGCCCCTTCCACCCCGGGTGGAGATAACACTCGCTTTGCCACTGCAAACAAATGCTTGGTGCCTTTCTGATATGTGATGAAAACCGGCACACTAGCAGTCTCATGGCGCTCATACCGATGAGAAGGTTCACCCTCTTAATTAACCTCTGATAATACCTGTGCAGTGCTGAAGAAGTCACGAGAGATAAAGTCCTCCCAAGCAATGCCCTGCAATCCCAGCTGATGATCCACCAAAATCCTAATAAGACCAAAGTGATAAACACTATTAAGTTGTTGCTGAGGGGTCTTATGCTGCATGAAGGTGTTCATCCTCACTATGTTCCTGCAAATGAAAAATGGGATGTTCATCATCCGTACCCTGGTAAAGTGCATGAGCAACCTGATGTGATAGGAATATAGATGAGAGAATCTCCCCTCACAGCTGAAGTACTTCATGATCAGCTTCAGGAGTGGAGCATATTCATCTTTCAAATATCTGAATGGAAAGACTCTTGTAAGGTGCCTCAAGCAACTGGCCTTAATGTAAGGCTCATAATGCTACCGATCAATTTTCTGTTTCTTGTGCCATGGCTCTCCAACATTCGGTATATTGGTTGCTAATGAGACAGTTTCGGGTGTCAGTGTGAAGGTGACCCCGGCCAAGATAGAATGATCTCCATGTAGGTGAAGCACAAAAATACGGGTCAACTCATGATGAACTCGAACATTAGCCACTCTTTGAAAAAACTCAAAACATGATAGATGCTGGAAACATGACATAGCAAGAGGGAATTCCTGCAATTCTGTGAGGGTGGTTGGCTCATCCCTAACATGTTTCCCACTCTTGTAATGTCTCCTGGGAGCCTGTTCTTCCGAGGATGAGTCACTTTGTGTCTCCATCTCATACTCTGATGAATGTTGTGATGTCATGACTACTATGTGTACTATATTTAGGTTGCCCTTTGATGATGGTGTGAAGCTGGGTGCTTCTGTGATATCTGCCACCAAGGGGAACAATGAAACAAAAGGGAGTATTAGGAGGGGAGTAATGTGATGGGAATAGGGGTTATGGGGAGAAGTTTGTTTAGGGATATGTAGGAGCTTTGGGTATTTGATAGGGTAGTTTTTTGGGGTGTTATGTTGACAAATAAGAGGAGGGGAAAGACAGTAGGGTTTGGTAGTGTTTTAGGGTAGGGATAATAGGAAAAATGAGAAAGGGAGGATAGGGAAAAATGGTAGGTGAGGGAAAATGGTGGGTGAAAATGGAACCTTGGCCTCAATACCACAATTATGCAACCCTAGCAACAATGGCTTTGGTGTTTTCTATTGGTTGGTTTTATGAATTTTAGTTACCACTATAACTAGCCATGGACCACCATAACCTTCACAAAAATACATTAGCCATCGAGATTTAGAGCCTACCTGTCGATTTGAGGGGCTTCACAAGAAGTTTGAGGAAATTTGGCATGGTTTTGGCCCTTTGTGGGTGTGCGCCGCGCGCAAAACCCAGTGCACCGCGCCCTGGGTGTGTGCCGCGCCCGTTGAAAACTTGAACTGAGGGGTGGCTCTGTGTGCACCGCGCCCCTGTGTATATGCGCCGCGCCCTGAAAACTACCTCCAACCTCGCTCCAAACACGCACAATGCACACTCAAACACTTTGCAATGTTTCCCTATGCACTTGATTTGCACAATGACTTTGATTTTGGTGGAAACTTGTATGTAAAGACTTGGAAGTCATGGGTTAAATTTTTTTCTTCATCAAAAACCCATTTTTCTAATGTTATATTTTGACACTTTTTCACTGACTTACAGCAACACTGATTTTCACTTTCCCTTTGAAATTTTAGCTCAAATGATGAAATTTTCCACACTTTTTGCAGGGATTGCATGACAGAACATTTGGCCATAGAAACCATGACTGCATCTGAAGAAATCAATTGGCGACCTTTTGAAAATTTTATCACAAATGACACTATTTGACTTTTCTTGAAAACATAATTTTGAAGAACAGTCGAAGTTTATCAATATGACAATGAAACTCTCTGAATCATTACTTTGTAAGGGCCTCACTCTAGCCTGCATGGATTTACTGGACATATTTAAAGACCAAATTGATTAATCCCTAGACCTAATGATCGAAAATGACTTTTGTCCATTAAAGGACCAGACCTTGACTGTCATGGACTTTGGTGATCATTGACAGAAGACCTAAGCCAGCATGAGACAAACATGGGGGGAAATGACTAGCAATGACCATTTCCGTCAGATTATGGCATGCCCCTAGCAGAATGCAGCTGAGTGAATGGAGCGGGACTCCTAAAAAGGAAATGCATAAAGAGGTTTGATCTCTGACAGAGGACTGACCAGACCGACTCTAACACCACTAATTCTGGTACTTTATGTGGACGACCTCTTTCTGACAGGTGCAAACTCTCATTCACAAATGTAAGAGGGATTTGACTTCTAAATTTGAGATGAAGGAACTAGGACCAATGCACTATTTCCTAAGATTGGAAGTCTGGTAAAAGCCAAGTGAAATTTTCCTCTATCAAGGAACAGATGCTGTGAAGATATTGGAAAGATTTGGGATGGTGGACTGCAAGCCTATGACTACTCCGATGGAACTTAACTTTAAGAAGTTATGTGGTATTTCTTCAGAACCTGAATTGGGAAATGCTTCTGAGTATCATCAACTCATAGGAGCATTGATGTTCTTGGTGAACTCCCGTCCGGAAATATGTTTTGCAAATAAGACATTGAGCCAATATATGGTTGAGCCTCATCATATACATCTGATTGGTGCCAAGAATCTTATGAGATATCTTCGGGGTACAATCACTCATGGACTAAGATACACTATTGGAGATGTGAGGCTGTATGGTTATTTTGATGCTGATTGGGCTGGAAGTGTGGTGGATTGGAAGTGCGCTTTTGGATGCTATTTTTCTTTGGGTTCTGCTTCGATATCATGGATGAGCAGGAAACAAAAGTTAGTTGCCTTGAGCACCATCGAGGCCAAATATATAGCTACTAGTATGGCCTCCTATGAAGTTATCTAGTTGAGGAAGCTCTTCAGTGATATGTTTTAACATGTCTTGGATACCACTGTGATCCTCTGTGACAACCAGAGTGGAATCTGATTATCAGAGAATCCCTTGTTTCATGGTCGCTCCAAGCATATATATATCAGGTACCACTTTATCCGAGATATGATACAACGAAGAAGAATAAGGTTCCATCACATTGGGACTCATGAGTAGGTTTCTAGTATTCTAACAAAGCCTCTAGGGAAGGTGAAGATTTTGGACTTCCGAGAACCACTTGGAGTCATGGAGAGACCCTCTTATGAAGGTCCTATATGAGATGGACATTGACCTCTGCGAGCTCCAGGGGGCTTAGGGTACTTCTTGGATAGATGAGAAACCATAAGGTGAGTGGTTCAGCCTTCCCCTAGTGGTTTGATGTGTATAGGGTGAATGGTTGAACCTTCCCCTGTGATACCCCTTAGCAATATGTAGGCAGGATGAGTGTTTCATCCTTCTCCCGCTGGGATATCCTACCCATGCAGTTGGGGACTCATGGGAAGTACCTCTCATCTGTCCAATGAGTAGGGAAAGGAGGATAGGGACCATAGTAATATAGATGTACGCAGCATGTACTACCATACTCCCTATGCTAGGATGACTGATATTTATCTAGGGTAAATTGGAATTGTCTTCGGGTTAGTAAGAGTGGTATGAGACACTCTCATTTCATTGGAACGGACTTCAAGTCAGTAAGAGTGGCATGACACACTTTCCTTTGATTGGGACTGACTTTAGGTAAGTAGAGAATGGTATGACACATTCTCTATATCTTCTTCTTCTTCATAGTTTAGAAAATAAGAGCAGTGCATTGATGGCAGAGATAGTATAGATTGGCAGATGGATTAGTAGATGGAGTTCTCCCTAGTTGAGAGGGGGTGTTAAAATAGGAAACTAAGGGCAAAATCCACATGGGTCATCTTATTTATGGCAACTGATATTTTTCTTGGATTCCTCTCTCTGATAGGTGTATGATTTATCTAAACATCATCTGATTCTGACATGTAGAAATGAAGTTATGAATTTATTTTGATTATGGTCAAATTGTCAAGGCCAACCAACAAGCTTGCGTAGGCTCAGAAGCCCAACAATCACGTCTATTTGTCCTCAATGTTGTATATAAATAGAATGTGACTTAGCCTCATTTGGACACACTCATCTGGACACTTCTCTCTCTCTCTCCTCAATTATTGGGTATGGATTTCTGGGCCTCTCTCTCTTTCCACATGTCCAAAATTTCAGGAGACCAATTTTGTGGATTGTTTGACCAAGTGCTGACCAACATGCATTGACCTCCTTTGACTGCATTTTTATGAGGGCTATCTCTATTTTGGAAGGCCACATTTCTGGGCAAAAAAATATAGGCTAAACATTGACTATTGAAAAGCATTTATTGTAGCTAGGGCTAACCATAAGTGCGTTGTTTGACCAAACTTAGACTCGACTGAATTTGACTATTTTGAGGGTTGTTTTATCTTACTGTTTGGAGGCCGAATTTTAGTGAAGTTGACCGATTTCCTAAGGGTCAAATCTACCTTTTTGACAAATGTAGACTTTTGTGGTTAGTGTTCCTTTGCTGTTGTTAAATTATCAAATTTGTAGATTATACTATCTCTCTTTTCTAAACTATTGAAGACTAAAATAAGAATTGATAAAGGGTTTCCCCACATTGGGGTTTGTCCCTAGCTGGTGCCACATCTTGTGTCCTATTGTCTTGGATTGTCTTCTATTATTTATGTTTATGTTATATCTGCATTTTAGTATCATGTTGATGTGATTTATAATATGAATATTGATACAGGGCTAATAAAGAAATTGAAGTAAAATTTCCCTAAAGCATAGAGCATATCATTGTTGCCTAAAATTAACAAGATGATTGGTTTCATATAATGGTGCATTACATCCTCCAATATATGTCACAGAAATACTGTCACACCACAGAACTCCTCTCATCTACAACAATAAGAGTCCTCTCAAACTTCTTGATCTCCATCTCATTCATCCTTAAATAAGTGGATATTTCCATGGGTGACAAAGTGTGCTTTGGGCTTTAATATAAGGAGTTATCACTAAAAAAATAATACAATGCAACATAGTAGTTATGAGTGGGAGGAACAACACTACCAAGCTACTTCCTAACTAGATCAATATACTTTTGAATTACCTCTTATAATGAACAAAAGATAATGTCAACTACCTATAGAGTCTACCTATGCATGGTAGCAATGAAAACACTGTCAAAAACAACATCTACAACAACATTTGTCAATCTCTTCTTCTAGCCAAGGGCATGCCCATCGTTTGAAAAGTATCAAGCAAGTCAGAGTGCACCTCATCCAGGCTCCTTTGCTTCTTCTACTCTCTCTATTTAGGTTTAGAATAATAGCAAAGGTATTGGAAATTGATGGGTGGGTAGAAGTTATAAAACCATTTGTGTTCTTCCATTTTTAATCATTGGCTATAAGCATTGAGTCTAAATTGAAAAATCCATTTAGGTTCATTATTTTTAGCTGAAATATACGTAAGATTTGGAGAGTTATAAGGTTTAATGGATCTAAGTATATTCTAATTAAAATATAATAAAATGGTTTAAAATTGTAGGCATTGAGATCAGGATGATCATGAAACATAAAAAATTTTATGTTTATGATTACAAAAAAATTAATTTCATGTAACAAAGTTTGAGGAAGGTCTAGTATTTGCATCCTACGAGAAAATTGAGATCAAAATCTAAGGATGAAACATAAAATATTTTATGTTCATGATTACAAAAAATTAATTTCATGTAACAAATTTTGAGGAAGGTCTAGTATTTGCATCCTACCAGAAAATTTGCTTGCATCACTCGAGCCCTTTGAATTTGCATCTTACCAGAAAATTTGCTTGTATCGCTCGAGCCCTTTGAATTTGGGCATGGTAGAGTCCATTACACGAACAATCAACTACTAAAAAAAATATGAAAAGAAAAAATAAAATTTCATGCCTTCTGACCATAGAAAAGTTAGAGAGGAGCCAACTGATCTGTAAAATAAGGACATGCAAAATGCTTACTTGTCCATTGTCTTTTGATGAATTGTCGGCCGCAATCAATATTTTCATTATCATAACCATTAAACCCTTTGTACAATAAGGACATGCAAATTGCTTACTTGTGCATTGCCTTTTGATGAATTGTTGGCCGCAATCAAGGTCTACATTATCATAATCATTAAACCCTCAACTCTAGATGAAATTTATTCTATGATCATATAAACCCTCAAAAAATTTTACACTCGTTCCCCATAAGAACAAAAATCATATTTAGTAAAAATGAAGAACTCTCCAGAGTCCAAATTCTTACCCATGTGCAAATGGCCAAAATCTTACATTATCATAATCATTAACCCCTCAATTCTAGATGAAATTTATGCTTTGATCATATAAACCCTCAAAATTATTTACCATGTTTACCCATAAGAACAAAAATCATCTTTAGTAAAAAGGAAGAACTCTCAAATTCATACCCATGTGCAAATGGCCAAAATATCCACGCGCGTTCTCCATCTAATTGTTGATGCTCTCTTAAGGTGTTTCCCATGCAAACTCCATCTAGGGTTGGAATCCAAAGAAATCCATAGATGACGTTGATGTTCTTCCTTCTTCTAGAATTTCCACGCAGATATCAACAAGGCAGAGTAAAATGCACTCCTACAAGGCACGCAGATATCAACAAGGTAGAGTAAAATGCAATGCTACAATGTGATGTTGTAATCTGTGAATATTTTATTTGAACCCAGCGGAAAATGAAAAAGAAAAGAAATATTTATAATGGAAAAAATAAAAGAAGTATTTATAATATAAAATAAAATATATAACTTGCAATTGGGTTAAATGTTTTAGTTTTAATAAGAATTTGTTATTTTTGGGTAAGATGCTAAATTAAAAAGAAGAAAAGAAGTTAAAAATGATATTAGGAAGAGTGTAAGCATTTAAATATGACCTCCATTATAATAAAAATAATAAAATTCAATTTGTTATATTTCTATTTTGTTATTATTAACTTGTGAATAGGCTTTGGTACAATACCATGGGCAAATACCATGGCTTATCAATACTACAAGTCCAAAAACCATAACATATTTCACAACCAAAATATTTTATAACAATATGACAAGATTCTTAACCGTGGATATTCGCCCCCACATTACGGTAGATATTATTAACTTGTAAAAAATAGTCTTTGTTACAATACCATGGATTATCAATACCACATGCAAATATTTTATAACAATATGACAAGATTGTTAACCATGGATATCTACCTTCACTTTACCATGGATATTAACTTGTAAATTAGATTTGTTACAATACCATGGGCCAATACCATGGCTTATCAATACCACATGCCAAAAGCTATAACTTATTTCATAGTAAAAATATTTTATTTTAATTTAATTTTACAACATTTTTTTAATTGAATTTAAAAGGGAAAATGTTACAATTTGAGATATATCTAAACCCTCTATCCTCACCACCACTAAAAATATTCCCATAGGAATTAAATTAAGGTTTTAATAAAATTAAGCTAAGATGGATCTATGTTAGTTCTTTATATATATATATATATATATATATATATATATATAGAGAGAGAGAGAGAGAGAGAGAGAGAGAGAGAGAGAGAACCGATATAGATCCATCTTAGCTAAGGATCTAAGGGATGACAACAAGCAAATTGACTAATTATAATAGATTAAATATACTGCATGATTTTTTAAAGTTTTTCATTATTTTATATGACTGAACCAAAATATAGGTTTTATATTTTACAACCAATTACGGTTTTTTTTTTTTTTTCTTTTTAATTTAGATAATTTCTTAAACAAAATACAATGTGATCAAATGTAAGAGAGAGTTGGGGAGGGGGCGGAGTGAGGGAGGGAGATAGTGAAAAAGTTGGATGGTAGAGAGAGATAGACAACGAGAGAGTGATCGAGAGAGAGAGAGAGAGAGAGAGAGAAGGTGTTGGAGTCGGAGAGAGATGGAGGAAAGAACAAAGACATAGAGAGATAGAGGTGGAAAGAGAGAGGAGTCAGAAGGGAGAGATGGAGAGAGAGTGAGGGAGAGAGGAGAGGAGGGAAGAGAAACACAAGGAGATGATAGAGATAGGGAGAGAAGGGAAAGGGAGAGAGATGGAGACATAACGATGGAGAAGGACAGGGGGGGGGAGATAGTGATAGAGTTGTACAAAAGAGAGAGGGAGAGAGGGAGAGTGATTTGGGGGGGAGAGATAGAGGGAGGTGGGAGATAAGGGATAGAGAGGAAGGAAGATAGAGATGAGGAGAGAGAGAGAGATGGAATTGGAGGGGGCAGGAGCGGGAGGGAACAAGAAAAACGTAGAGGGAGAAAGGTGGAGAGAGAGAGGGGGTGAAAAGGGAGTCATGGAGAGATAGTGAGGGAGAGGAGAGTGGGAGGGAATAGAGAGAAGGATCTAGATAGAGCGGGATGGAAGGTGAAGAGTCAGATAGAAAAAGAAGGGGAAGAGAGGGAGAGAGTGTGTGTGTATGTTTGAGGCGTGAGATAAACAGAGGGAACAAAAAAGACACACAAATAAAAATATAGATATTATATAGTATTATATAACCAACCCAAATCCATATTAACCATATAACTATCAAGTGCTGAGAGGGATCCAATCTCTCGAGGTGCAAACATTTCCTCAAGTTTTTCACTAAAAAAAAAATCACGTCGAGAGATTATTGGTTCCCTCTCAGTGCTTGATAGATTCGGGTTTAAGATGGATCTATGTCAGTTAATATGATATTAAAGTTGTTTTTACTTGATATTATAGTCTTAAAAATTAAAATTGCTCTTCAAATTAATTTCAAATTCGAACCAGATCTTAAAATTTCAAATTATTCTTAAAATTACAAATTATTAGAGACAAATAATGTAAAGTTGGCTCACCTATACACCATGTGAGGATGAAGAAGTGTTTAAGGAAGGATAATATTTCAACCAATCGTTAACAACCTTTCAATCCCCTAGCACTTGTAAGTTTAGATTGCTTGACACAATTAAGATAACTAACATAAAAAAATGATTCATATTGTTGTAGTACTTGTTAGGTAGTTGTATTTTTGTTCTTAGACTAAATTAGTCATTCATGTTAGTCATTTTAGTTGTATTACTTATTAGCTAGTCACATATTCTAACCCGCAACTAAATTCGTGATTTATGTTAGTCGGTTTTAGTTTGGTCACTTAAGATTGCTCATATTTTGTAGTATTTCACTTGGAAAAGCTATGGTGACTAATGCTTTTAGTCACTTAGTAACTAATTTCTCATTTTCTACTAGTGAAGGCCCAGTCGCCTTCTTGAAATAGTTTTTCCTTGATATTTCTGTCATGCGACATTTTCCTTTGTACTTGAGTCACTTCTATGTGTAGGAGGGCCTTCATCCTAAATCCGTCTAATCCATTCAGTTGGAGCAATATTTCCTATTGTTTCCTTGTGATAACTAGATCTAGTTGTGCTGCCATCATTAACGTGGTGTATCAAATTCAATGGACAACAGGGCTTTCTTCCCATAGTCCAACTCATAAGGAGTGAAGCCAGTGGCGGTCTTCCAGGTAGTATTGTAGGCCCAGGTGGCCTCCACCAATATGTGTTCCAAATCCTTCCTGTTGCTGCTAATCACCTTGGTCAGAATGCCTTCCAATGCTCGGTTGGTTTCTTCCACTTTCCCATTATCCTGTGGGTGGTAAGGGGTTGATTTTTTGTGCTTGATCTTCTCTTGGCTTAACATATTTTCAATCACGTGAGATGTAAATTGACTACCTTGATCAATTACCAACTCTCTAGGTTATTCAAACTTATAAAATACATTCTCCCTCAAAAATTCCACCACCTTTTCTTATGTTGCTAC
This sequence comes from Pinus tabuliformis, assembly GCA_031772625.1. Taxonomy (NCBI): domain Eukaryota; kingdom Viridiplantae; phylum Streptophyta; class Pinopsida; order Pinales; family Pinaceae; genus Pinus; species Pinus tabuliformis. The sequence goes on from CM062815.1 coordinate 785,617,948, forward strand.
CTTGATAGCTTTGGCTTTAGCTCATCTTGTTAAGTAGTTGGTGCACAAAATGATGTACTTCTGTTTGGTTAGAGGGTAAATGGGCCCGATGAAATCCATGCCCAACTTGTCAAATGGCTTGAAAGTCACTTGAGGTTTTAGGGGCATTTCATCCCTGGGGGTAGGCTTCCCTTTCCTTTGGCACTGATCACACTGGCTAGTATACATTTTTACATCTTGGTGGAGAGTGGTCGAGTAATAGCCAGATTGTAGTACATTGAATGTTGTTGTTTTGGATGTAAAGTGACCTCCACAAGGCCCATCATGACAGGCCAGATGGATGTCAAAGATTTCCTCCTCCTTGACACATCTTCTTAGAATTTGATATGAACCCAACTTGAAGAGATTTCCCCCAATCCAAGTGAATGGGACACTTTTTCTTATGATTCTTCTCTTTTCCTTGGAGGACAAATTTGGAGGGAACTATGCAGATACCAAGTAGTTTTCTATCTCAGCAAACCATGGAGAGAGAACTAAAATGGAAAATAAATGTTCATTTGGTAGCTGATCATCAACCATTCCTTCCTCCCCTGTAGGAAAAGTCAATCTGGATAAAAAAACTACAACTACATTCTCTTTGCTAGGCTTATCAATAATAGTTAAATAAAATGTTGCAATAAAAGTAACCATCTAATGATCCGAGCATTTACATCAGGTTTGTCCATTAAGTATTTAATTACAGCATGGTCGGTATGTACAAATATCTAGTAACCAGCAATGTAATGTCTAAATTTATTCAATGAATGTACAACATCTAGGAGCTATTTTTCAGTTACTGTGTAGTTTATCCTGCCTTTTGACAGAATCTTACTGATGAAGTAAATGACATAAGATAGATTGTCATCTATCTGGCCTAAAGGTGCTCATATAGCTTTATGAGAGGCATCAACATGAATCTAAAAAGGAGGAGCATAATTTGGGCCTCAAAGAATAGGTGCAATAGCCAACTTGTCCTTTAGGGGTTCCAGGGCTTCTTGCATCTTTCTGACCATAAAAATTCAGTCTTTGGCCAATAACCTAAATAAGGGAGAAGTTAACTTGCTGAAATATTTTATAAATCTCCTATAGTATCCATCTAATGCTAAGAGACTTATGACATTCCTCTGCTTTTGTGGAGTCGAAACCCTTTTGATGATTGCTATCTTATTTGGTTCTACTTGCAATCCTTCCTGGAATATTTTTTTTTTTCTATATTAAGACTAAACTAGGTACCCACGGGAGATTTGAACCGGTGACCTATCGCAAGGAGTGCCTTAACAGCGCACCCATTCACCGTCAAACCAAACCCCCGTGGGCAATCCTTCCTGGAATATTGAGTGACCTATAACAGCCCCTATAGTTATCAAGAACTCACAATTTTCAGGACTAAGGGATAAGTTTATTTCAATGCATTTGTTTAACACCTTTCCTGGGTTAGAGAGAGCCTCCTAGAAATCGCACCCATAGGGTGTGAAATCATCCATATAAAGTTCTACTACATCATGGACTAGCTCTAGAAAGTTACTCAAGACTTCTTTTTGGAAAGTTGCAGGGGCATTGCATAGACCAAAAGGAAGGACCCTATAAGTGAAAGTACCACAAGTACAAGTGAAGGTGGTTCTATCCTAGTCCTTTGGGATGATATGGATTTGATTGTACTCGCTGAATCCATCCAGGAAAGAGAAGAACTTCTTTCCTCCCAGACCATCTAACACTTAATCAATGAAAGGTAGAGGAAAATGGTCCTTCTTTGTGGATTTGTTTAGCTCTCGTTAATCCACACAAATCCTCCACTTTCCATTTTTCTTTGGAACCAACACCAGAGGAGACACCCACTCACTGTCTGAGATAGGGTAAATAAATCCTGCAACCAATAACTTCTACAATTCTTCTTTGAATATATCCTTGAGAGTTGGATTCATTCTCCTTTGGGGTTGGTGGATTGGATTACACCCTTCCTTGATGTAAATGTGGTTATTACACACCAACGGGTGCACTCCCTTCATTTGTTCATAATTCCAAGCAAATACATCCAAATTCTCTCTTAGCGTGTTACATAACTCTCCTTCTTGGTGTACAGAGAGACGGGTTGATTTTCAATGCTCTTTTAGGGCCAAATTATATTGTCTTATCACCATTAGGATTTGAGTCAACTAAGCATAGATCAATCTAATGGTTGTCCTTGATTTCCTTCATTACTTCCTCCAGAGACATGGTTTTGGGAGATTGATGTTGGAGTCTGTGTTCAATCAAGTCATTTTCATTAGGTTGTCCTCCTCCTATGGCAGTTTCTAGGGTATATATTTGGGAGGAGTAGTCATCATATTCTTCCTCCTCTTCTAGCCATAAAGGTAAGTCATGCTCTAGGGATGGTTGAGCAGGAGGGTATAGGAACAACTGTTTGATAGATGCCCATTTTTATAGTCATATTTCCAGCCCTATAGCTTATGTAGGCATCAATAGTGGCTAACTAAGGCCTCCCAAGTACGAGAGGATAGCCATTGAATTTGGTCTTAGGATGGAGAATTAAGAAGTTCGTAGGGTATTCTCAGGAATCAATAGAGACCATAACATCCTCAACAGTCCCCGCAAGGGCTACTATGGATCAATCTGCAAGCTGCAAGATTGTCGTGGTCTTCCTTAATGATCCCTGGAGATTCAAATTGAGCATAGTGTCCTTCGTCATTACATTTATGGCATCCCCAAGATCAATCAAGGTATGGGGGAAAATGGTGCCATCGATGTGTACATCTACTACAGGGCTCCCAGGGTCTCAATAATTTAGGCAAATTACCCACCCTAACATTAAGTTGGACAATTGTCCAACGACACTAATCGTAAGGGTGTCTCTTTTTCGCCTCCCTCGATGTTTGAAACACTTGTCTTTGATCAACTTGTTGTAAATGGGGACATCTTTGATATCTTGGAGAAGCGGGATTTTAACACACATATTTTTCAACTCACCTAGAATTTCAGTTTCTTCATGGGTGTGCTTGATTTGATGGGTTAACATTTTAGGAAAGGGGGGTGGATTCATTTTAGGCACACTTTCCTCTCTTTCATCCTCACTCTCCCTAGGTGGAGATGGAGGTTGGTTATCCGCGAGAAATCTCCCATACCTAAGGTTAATTTCATGAATTTCCATAGCATATGCAGGGTAGGATTCTTCTCCACTGTAAACCTATTGTGCCTATCTATTCTTGGGGTTTGGGTTAGGCTGGGTAGGGATCTGAGGTTGTTTAGGTGGAGTAGGGTGTAGGAACTATGGCTGAGATGGAGGTGAAGGCAATAAAGCTTGTTCTTGGTTGTATGGGGGCCTCCACCCCTAGGGTGGTGCATTCCACTGAGGTTATGGAGGATTATATGGCTGAAATGGTTGGTTGGCCGATTGGGAATGGTATTGAGGTGCAAACAACCATGGAGAAGGTGTAGACCAGGAAGGATGAGCTGGGGGGAACCAAGGGGGAATTAATGTGTTTTGATTAGGGTTGTAATATGAGTAGGATTACCCTTGCATGTCCTACTGGTATAGTCAAGGTCCATGAGGCCTCCTTTGACTAATGTAGCAGATCTATTTAGTCACCGCTTCAGCTCCCTAATACACCACTTTGAATCCAAGGAGAGAAAGAAACTTGTTTGTGGAGTGGTTTTCCTCACAGACGGAGCATATTTCTATAAGGTTCAATCGACATTCATTCCTAGGGTACCTCCTTGTGCATCTAGGGCAAAAGATCACTAATTCTCTCTTTTCTTCCTTCTACTTCCATTTGATTTGCATAATGTCTATTTGCAGAGCAGGGGTTTGTAACCTTTCACTCTTAAAGTCTTCCAACATGTTCCCAATTTCACTTTTTATGGATGTATTGGAAGAGGATGAACTGGCCACTGGTTGACTAGCCCTGCCCTTCTTTCTAGCTTCCCTAGAATGATTCTTGAAAACTGTCTTGATATCATCATAGAGTAACTGGAAAATTTCCCCTCCTGACAATAGGTTTAGGGTTTTTAGAAGGTCTTCCCTAATCCCCGTGAGAAAGATTAAATTAAATGACTCAGGATCAAGTGCGCACTTGGCCCTTTTATATTTGAGATGGAATCTTTCCTCATAATCCTCTAAGGACTCAGCATGTCCCAAGGTCATTCTAAAACATTCCTCTTTGGTATCTTTGGACCTGTAGCAGTCCCTATACTTGTTGTTGAAAGCTTTTTGCATTTGTGCCCAAGTCGTGATACTATCCCTAGATAAACCCATGAACCAGCGCAGGGATACATCCTTAAGAGTGGATGGGAATAATTTGAACTTCTCATCTTCAGAGGTGTAATCATAAGTTATACATATGATAGAAATTCAAACAAAAAACTATCTAGATCCTTTGAGGTTAGGCCATGGAAGTGAGGAAGAGCAAAGAATGTTATGTTTTTCATCTTAGCAACCCCATTAGTTTCTCTGATGGGAAAATTACCCTCAATTCTTTCCCTATCTCCCCTTTGACTTCTATTTTCAGCCATTGTGTCAGTTGGAATGGTTTCTTCTTCTTCCCCTATAGGCTCTTCAAAAATATCTAGTTCTTTGACTAAGGGGTCATCTAATTCACAACCACCAAAGAAGAGGGAAATTTGGATCTTTGAAGTGGTGGGGGTATTTGGTAGAAATTTTCCTAAGTTATCCCTATTCCTATGAGGCATGTGAAGAGTGTTTTTTATTTTTGAGTTTTAAACCACTTCTAGAATGTAAATAAAACCAAAACTGAATTGCAACTATTTACTAAATGGAACTAATTGTAGAATGAAAGAGATAAGAAAAGGAAGAAAGAAAGTAGAAATCACATCTACTTAGACACCTCCCCGGCAACGGTGCCAAAATGTGATGAGCACCAGTATTGCAACAAGGGTCCTGCAACTCCTAGGGCTACCGACTTTACTTCATGAACCGACGTGCATACAAACTTGAAGGTGATAGTGTTGTATACACAAATAAATGTAACCGGTCTACTCTTTGTCACTGCTAAGTTGGGGCGATAAACCACTAAGGTCTCGCAAACCAACCTTCTGTTGACTAGAAGAAGTCTGATTACCAACTTGGGGAAGGGAAATTTACCCTAATTGGAAGAAAATAAATGTTGTTTATTGCATGAAGCAAAGAGTAAAAGAAGTGCCTACAGAACAACAACATCGAATCCTTTATCTACTTGCTAACATACTTTTCTTGCAAAATAACCCTACTTTAACACATGTGAATTATTAACTAATATAAGCATGAGATCTGATCTAAATAGTGTTGACTATTGTGTGCAAGAATAAATATAAAATAACTTTTTCTTTTTATCTTTTTTCTTGAAGAAATAGAAATGTTAATCTTGCTTGATTCTTTGGTAGGGAAGACAAATGTGGAGAGAAAGGAGGACAATGTTTCATATTGTTCGTAGGGAAATTAGGGACCTAATCTTAACTTTATAGATGGTTTTTCTCAAATCGGGCTCAAAACAGGCTACTATAGTTTTTCCTACAAGATGTCTACAGGAAGTACTAGTTCACCTACATGATCCCATATTTTACTACAGGAAGAGGCCAAAAGCTCAAGGAGTGGTCTAGAAGTTGGGATGGATCTTCGAAAAGGTGAATAATAAGGGAATAAGGCATGGGTGTGGTAGGAAATTACTTAGAACTTAAGCCAAAGCTTTAAGATGGTTGGATTTTCTCAACGAAGATGGCAATTTTTCCTCATAAGACAAGAATTTGAATCGAGAACTTAGTGACTTTTGGCAATCATGGTTGGATATGGCTTGGTTGAGGCTGACAAGATGAGGTCTCCCTGCAATCTAGAAACTCATTCAACAATGAACATCATTCTTGGCATTCATGCATAAACTCATCAAAGACATGGAGGGTTCATTCAAATAGAGGAAAAAATAGACTTGTCACGATTTACTTGCTAACCACATGCATGGAAGTGCTTGAATCCCATATGGAAGTGAGATGAGATCAGTGTAGAACCTAATAGTTTAGAAAATAACAATTGTAAATTAGCTATGAAACAGGAAGATAATGACCTAATTAGCAAGAAAACCATAGATTACACAAAAAGAAAGAAATTTGTCTTTTTGGGCTGTATGAGAAGTGTCCCTTAGACCATGATTGCCATAAGGGAGAAATGAGGGGAAAACCACTTGTTGTCAGCCATTTTGGAATATATTCTAATCACTACAATGCTACTATTACAACTATCCACAAATGTAATAAAACTAATTGAATCTATCAATACTTGCAAATTAACAATACCAAAATCAGGTTAACAACTAACTATGAGTATAACTGAAGAATAAATATACAAAAAGAGGAGCCTCTGCTGCTACGGTTGGACCCTAACCCAAGAGCTTCAACCCTCTATGTTAAATCAGTGCTAGATCAAGGGAATGGTGCTCATTTTTATTAAAGAAATCAGAAATACATAAGAGTGCTTTGCTACAATGCTTCAGCTCAATAACTTCTAAGCTATCTCGAACAAAAACTATGAATCCGAATGAGGCCCTATGCCTCTTGATTTATACAACTAAAGTTACCAACAAATTCCTTAAATTTAGGGAGGCTTGGCTCCAATCTCAAGATCAACTAGTCTTCAATTGTCACTAGCTTGGCTGCCAATGAACTTCATGACTCAGCTACTTGCAACTCTGAGCTAATGAGATTTGATTGAGGAATCTTCGGGTGAGTGAGGAGTTGAGGAAGATCTTGTCTCCTAGAATCCCTCTTTCTTGTATCCATTCGATTTCTTGCACTTTAATTAAGCAAAATTTGCTCCAAAACCTGGAATCAATGCATATTAGACCACTAGACATGACATCTCATCTTTACTCTTCTCATTAATCAAACATAATTAAAACATGTAAAGGATGATGAGAAAATTTTATTTTAGTAAGCTGGAGGTGCATTAAGGTCCATATAATTTACCCATTCGTGAGCCTCATCAATTTCCATGTTGATTTTAACTTTGAGTTGGAGCCCCTATATTCTTCATTTAAACCAATCTTATTGGTTATGGCCACCATGAGAATATTCACACTGCAATTTATATTTTTGGCAATCACTTCTATTTTCAAAACTATCTCATTTTCATTATCTTGATGATTATGATAAACTAGTTCATCAACCATGGCAAGGGTTTTACGATTGTTTACTGAAACCAATCTAACCTCCTATAACTTCCTAAAAAAATACCCAAAGAAGCTTTCTATAACACCAATATGATCTCTAAACTATCATTGATATTCCACTATGTAGTTTATCTCAAAAGATATATATATATATATATATATATATATATATATATATATATATATATATATATATATATATATATATATATATATATATATATATATATATTATGAAAGGTTACTTCCTTTAGATTCTAGATTGTTTATTATTGATTTTTGTTGCTCATGAATGCAATAGATAAAATTTAGAAACTATAGAATAGCTAAAAAAAATAACTCACAAACCCAGATGAATGTGAAAATATGCTCCAAGAAACCCTGACAAGAGAAAACCCAAACAGAAGGTGAGGTTACTTTGTTGTGATATTTATAGAATGGAAATGATGCAAGTAAACATGAGAAGGTACTCTCTATGGAGTTGCTTGGGACTCAAATCCATTGGGATACTACAAAACAAAAACAAAAAATTGTTATTCTTTCTCTCTATCCACACTTAGGTAATTTTCTCTACTATGGAATAAAATGCAAGCAAATAGAATGGAACATCTATTTTTCCTAGTAGTCCCATTATAACATAACCCAATAGCCAACTAGGAGTTATATTTGACTCATTCAACCAAAAAAATGAATTACTATGCATCCATCCCATATTAATATTCATATACTCCACGTGGTTAGCCCATTTTCCATGAAAAATATGGTTGACATGGCATCCTATCGAATCATGGTTGAAAAAATAGCAAGGTCAAATTCCAAGTGGAATTTTTTTTGCATACTGCCTATGTTTGATGTATTTATTGTACCATTAGAAAAGTATATAAGTGTGTAATATAAATATGGTGTTTAGAAATATAAAGAGTCCTTGGACCCCAAAACGCTACATTCATTTCCTCAAAATACGTCTGGAAGATTTCAAACCCCAATTTGCAGAAATGGGACCCACTTGTCAAAGTGGCCTTGTAAGTTGGTTCCTTAAATTTTATACTCTAAAATCATGAAGATGGATGATAAATAATATAATTATCCAATTTCTATCATTTTACCACTTGTATTTAGATGTTGTGCCTCAATATCCTCAAATGTTGTTGTTACAAAATTCTTAAAAAATGTTATAAAAAATCTTAACATCTCACATGGAGTAGAAAAACCCTAGGATCATAACTTTGTTTCCAAATGTTATGAACCATGTATCTTGAAAATGAATATAAGTAAATTAATACAATCCATTTCAAAGGTGGAGCCTCCTTTTACAATGAATTCAATACAATACAAGATATGATGATCTTAGGAAAAGATTTGTTTTGTTCATATATAGGAGACAATTGGTACAATTATATTGAAAGTGTAAAATGGAAGGTTGTAGCCTAAATAGAAATATGACAATATAAATGTAATAACTCAAGAAACAGGGATTAATATGGTTTTTAGTGTTAACATGGGGATTGTTTAAGGATTAACAATTAATTATGATGAGGTCTATTTCCTTGTTTTAATAACCTAGGATTACATGTTCATCATGGGAATTGTTAATATTTCAGATATAAACAATTATTACTAGGTAATTATTTAGTATCCCTTAGTCTCTTCTCGATTTCCCTCAAGCATCCACAACCCTAATATGGTCACCACAAAATTATAGATCTTGTTCTATTAATAATGTGTGTTTGTAACCCTAGTGGAGACTGTCACACATCCCTCAATCTTATTATTCTTAATTTCATAGTACATGATTTTTTATTCAATATATGAATATTATAACGTGGAAGGGCATAGTTGTAGCCTTCCTCTTTCTTTTAAGTTGTTTTTTTTTTTTTTTTTTTTTTTACCTTATAAGGGATGACACATCTAGTTATTAGGATTTTTCTTATAATTTTTTTGCAATTGGCTAATTAAAATAATCTTTTTGAGGTTTAGCTCATAAAGTTATATATTTCACCCTTCATGTGTGTAGTTCCCATATTACATCGAACTTTCTTAATAGCCAATGTGTAAGGATGTATTAATTAGTCATTATATTAGGCCATTTCCTAATGATTGTCACACTATTCCAAATAATCCCTAATTTATATTCAATATGGTCATTTACTTCTAATTATAAACCAAAAATCCCAACCAAATTTCTTTAGCGATTTTTTCTATTCATGTTGCTACGAAGGTAAGACAGTGAAACCAAGAAGCATGTTTTCCATCAACCACAAGTAGTGAGCTTGAAGAAAATGAATATAAAGTGTAATTTATTCGTGGCAGAGGGAAAAATAAATTAAAACTTTTGTTGTTACACTTAGAAGCCAAAATATTAAGCTCAGTTCAAAACCAAATACAGTTGGAAAAATCAGAGCTTTAGTAAATTATGAGTAAAGACAAGCAGTGTGAAAGAAAAATATTGTAAGAGAGAGAATTAATGTTAGTCACACAATTGGCATCAAATTAGAGCTTTACATCTTCTTGAAAAACTAATCCTTGTGAAAGATTAGGCACATGTCACTTTATTTGAATGGTATTCAACATTAGGTTTTCTAATAATTATATTTCACTTTTTAATCCTCAACTTTGACTATCTTGTACTCATGGCCATGTTCCAAGAATATTATGAACTAAATAGTGCTTAAAACTAAATAGTGCTTAATTTTCTCTCTCTTTGGTATCAATACTTTATCCCTACATAATCCTTATGCCCTTGTAGTCCATTTTCATTATCTGACTATCTAGGCCATAATAATTAATTTGAAGCATGGACTTGTTGACATTACCAGTAGTTGAAGTTAGGTTTTCCATATAAGTTAGACAATTGCACCTAAATAAACAAATCATTCAATACATAATATTATATTTAATTTCCCTGGGATAAATCAAGTAACTTAAGATAGACATATGTAAAGAGTTAAATGTAGAGTCCAAAACAAATAGAGTGAGTAATGTTTGTGGATATTGTGTCTTGTGGATATGTCAAATTTTACATGTCCTTTTCTTTCTCAATATGTGTCCTCCTTTTATAAAATGAGTAGAATCCTCAATGTTTGGGGTATATACATAATGATTTCAAAAGATAATAGTAGGACAATTTAAATATCATACGTTGAATGAAATCAATGAAATTAACAATTAGTCATACAAATTACTTTGTAAATCAATCTACAATAATAATTTATTTTCTTCTTTAAGTTAAAGAATCCATCCTAATTTAAAAAGCTTCTAGAGTAGGAAACTTTGATTGAGAAACATCATTTACTAAGAAATCGTCTACACGCGGACACACTAATGAAGGTCTTATGCCACAAATCAATAATTAAGCCTATATATAGGTTTGCATAAAACACTTCATGGGGAGGTAATGTTTAAATTAGTAGGAACTTGTACTTGATCCAATGCTTTATATCTAATCTTGTATCCTACTAATTTCATATTTCTGAGGTCCCAACAAAAATTTTGGTTCAAATTCCTCAAGTCTTCCCAAATTGGTGAAATTTCTTCTCTTTAGTAGGTGGCTCTGGTTATGATGATTAATTGGTTTCCTTGATGTAGTGATTATTGAAAACAAAGTTCTATTTATTGAAATCTTATCATAAGTGTCACCATCTCTGTGATATGATCTAAACTATATACCTTTCATGGGAGTTCATTGGTCATAAATTTCAATGTATTTCAAGCTAAATATGGTCATCAAAGATAAAGCTCTTACTAACACATTTTTTATTGTTTGTTCAAAATTAGGTCATGGATATGGAATCCTTGAATGTTGATCACACTCCATCTCTAAAACCAAAATATATTTTTACACCATAAGAAAAAATAAATAGTAATGTAATGTTATCCATAGCATTTTCACTCTTGGGATTTCTCTCAGCATGGAACTGTAGATCAGAAGCTAATACTTCTGTAGGTGAATCGACCACATGTTGTGCACTCCATGCTTCATGAATCTAGTTGATCTTGAAAGTTTATTCCTGATCATATTTCTCAATGCTCCTATTAATTTGAACTATGTTGTAAGCAATTTTCTTATGCATTGAGCATTGTCATCAAACTTTAGATTATTCAAGGAGTACATCTATTAAAATAAACATAAATGGGATAGCTTCGTGTTTCCATGTATAGGGATAGAAATGATGCATTATAATAGTTTCACTAGTATAATGGGTGTGGCTTTAGAAGTATGCAATTGACAATCTATTCACTTGGTTATACACAAATAGTTCAAACAGTCAATACCATGAGTGTTTTCATCTCATGCTATGCTCAATATTTGAAATATAATTTATCCAATACCATAAGGCCCACTTTTTTTTTTTCTAAACTTATGAATATCATATCCATACTTCTTAGAACTACATAACTCATAGGCTTAATATTATGATATTCTATATTAATTCCTTCTACTTGTCAATACCAAAGTGAATAACATCAAAACAAGGAAATTATCTTTAAATCTTAAAAAAAAAAACTTTTGCACATATTCACATATGGAAATCTGAGCACACAAAAAGTAATACAAGCTTCAAGTAAATACAAATAAAAATACATTAGTTAAAAGAAAAAAATTCCTATATAAAGAAAAACAAATCTAAAACTGAAGTAACCTATACTAAAACTAGGCAACCAGAAACCTAATAAGTATCTAAATGATTTTATGCAAGAAATAGCAATGTTATTCTAAAAAATAAAATGAAAACGAAGTTATGTTACTTATACCATAACCTACATTATCTAAAGATATGTTAGGTGAAGTTGCATAAGCAACGTAGTCATCTCTTTACCTCAATATTTAGATAAGTATTATGGATGGTTTAATCGTATATAACTAAGGTATTATTCAATGCTTGATTGACGGAATTAAAATATTATAATATAAATCTACCATAACAAAAAATATATGATTGTTGGTTTGAATAAATTCTTGATAACAATATAACTTCAATATACTCCCCATAACATCAACAAAATCATTCGAGTATTACTTGAGTATTGAAACAAAATCCAAGGATAAGTGAAGAACCGACCCCTAAAGATTAACTTGTGATTCTAAAACATTAAGCTAGAAATCCTTCCCAAATTATCTTGTTATTTAATTTATATTTCATGATGATATGATACCTTTTAATTTTTGTTCTCCCATGAGGATATATAAATTCATTTTTCACTTCATGCTATGTCTCTTCTAATATTAATGTCTATCCATAGAGATTAGTAATTCTATATTGCACTAGATTAATGAATGGTATATCAATGATCACATTTGTTCCTAAAACAAAATAAATATCATCAAACGTAGGGTTATTTTTATCAAATCTTATTTCATTATGTTTAATTTTTTTTTTACTATAAGTGATTTTCAAAATTGAAATTGGGAAGTTTGGATGGATTGTTATAATGAATGGATCTTTGATAATCAAGTTTTGGAAATCTTCCCATTCTCCCCTATCAATTAGTTTTTTATCCTTGAAAAGGTGATATAAGGTTTTTATTTTATGATACGGTAATGTATTCTCTTGTAAATTAATATTGTTGAACAAATTTGTGTAAATCGTATAGAAATATTTTGATTCTCAAAACGGTTGGATTTGCTTAGTAGGAGAGATTTAACAAACCAGAACATATTCATAATTATATTGATATTCAAGATAAATAACCAGTACACTTCCTGTAAAATAGCATTAGTTTTTTCACGCTATGAGATTAAGTATTAGTATTAAAATTGCCCCCTTTCAAGGGTAGAGTGTTGGTTAAAAATCATGTCTTCTTTTTCTTCTCTCGTCATATTATGATTGTAACTGGAGGATATAGTCTATATCATTTTGTCATAAATCATCATTATGATCTACATCAATCTTGCAAATCAATTCTTCATTTGATATAGGTCTGAAAGCATTCTCAAAGGCGGGAATGAGTGACATCTATATCTAAAAAAAATATCTCAACTGATGATGGTTTAATATTAATTATGTATATCCGAATTACAACTTTGAGAATGATATCTTGTAGATTAGAGTCGTTTTTTTTGGAAACTAGTCAATAATTTCTTAGTGTAATGATTTTTACCAAGAAACCCATAGTAAATATGCATAACTCTTTGAAGGAAACCATTCATGGTTTATTATAATCCTACATATTTCTTCAAGTTCATTGTAGAGTTCTTGATATTCATACTTTACATTTATGGTGCTAATGGTTTCCCTGAATTGTTCCCAACAATGCATTAATTTGGTTGGCAATGTTGCATGCCAAACCCTGATTTCCCTTCCATTATTAGGATAAAGAGGAAAAAAAATTCATTATCATGAAAATTTTTAGTATTCTGATGGGTAATATTAAATTGATTGAGATGCATGAATTCAAAGAATTTACCTTCACCATGAAAATTCAAATTTGGTTGATCAATTGTCTTAATTATGATGTCCCCCAAGGGTTTTTGAAGACTCAAAGGGTGATTCCATATAGACATATGGATAGGAGCCACGAGATAACTAATATTTTTTATATATTGTAATGATTCCATGTTATAAAATATTTTTCCTCACTCATCATTACATGCTTATATTGGCCAAAGAATTATCCCTTTCCCTATTGTTACAGGTAAATTTTCCACATCAACTCAAAAGGCCTAAAATCAGATCAATGAACATCGTTTAACACTTTGTCATTATACCTTTTCAAAGCCCTAAGAATCACCTATACAAAAAGTATGAGTTTCTGGGTTAATCAACTCAAAAACCATGTTTTTAGCGCTAGTGCACCTTGCATGTCTTTCCACATGCAATGGTTTCAAGTTGCATAATTGATCATCTGCGTCGATCAATGCGAGCTTCTCTATGTTTTTGATGCGGAATCTTGTCCTTCTAGAAGATTCTATGGCGGTTTTAATCGTTTATCATGGATAAAGATATTGAATTCCTATCTGATCCTACTATAGTGTTATCAACTCTTATTGCTGGAGCTTAGCTTCCCTCGTATGTGGATCTCAAGCCTAGATTGGTAAATCCTAAACTACAACTTTTACCATATAAATTTACTACCTCCCATAGAGTCTAGGTTGGCATTTGGAGATTACTAGTGCCCTAATGTTGTTACTTTGAGCTTAAGGAGTCATCATCCATATATGCATTAGGGTTGAGTATGAATTTTTTCTTTGTGGCAAGGAAGGATAAGAAAATTGGAGAGACATCTATAAAGTTGGCATCTATATATGGTTGTAAGTCTCTCCTTTATTTAATAATGCAAAAAGCACTGTGTTCTCTTATACTTGTGTCATGTTGATGCTTATGTATTTAAATTCCATTATGACTCTTTGATTAGAGATATTGGATTATTCTATGTGGATATTATAGTTCTCTTACTTTTTCTAGTCATTGTTGTAGGTTCCATTGATAACACATGGATCTAGAGTTGCCGCTTACAAGAAAAGAGAAGGGGAGGATTTACTACGAATTCCAAGTAGGTCTATTTTCCGTATTCTAATATGTCTGAGGAAAACTTATGTCCTTTTTCCCTCTATTGTTCTAGATCAGACCACTAGATCTAGGGAGTTCATTTTTGTCTACATAAGTGGATTTTTCATATAACACTTATGCTGCCATAAAATTATTTAAAACAATAATTTTTTGAATCTTTTATGCAATTTTCCCAAAGCAAAATCATATATTTAGGTGGGTGTTCCTAAACCCTCTCATGTAAAAAATTTTAAAATATGAAAAAAATATAAATCAACTATGTTTGTAGTAGGGTTTATAGGTTAGATTAGAATCCCAACTACAAGAGTTTGTACCATAACCAACCTTACTAATTTATGGTGGTATAAATGCATCAATTGATTTGCTCTTATGAGTATAAATATACTTGGAATCTTAGTTCTATTGTTCCTACGCTTTAAAGTAGTCCCCTATCTCTATGAAACCATAGTTTTATTGTTATGGTGTTTAGCATCCAATATCACATCCATATTTCTCCTATTGGAGAGGATACCTTTAGTTTCATAGGAATGAAGGATTGAGAGGAAGGTTCCATCGGTGCCGGTAGCTAGGAACATGTGATGTCATAACTACCTTATTGTTGCTACTTTAATAAAATAAGCTCATATTTTGTCCCATTTTTGTCATATATGTTTATGAATGCTTAATAGTATTGATTACGGTCTAACATGATATATATGCTTGAATACTTTGAATTCCTCTTTCTACTCTTAGTCTCTTGATTGTGTTATAGGTCTACAGCTATGGAGAAAGAGATTACGGTTTGGACTGGCGAGTGCCAATATTGCAGCAAGAACACTGCAACTCTTTGGCTACCAACTTTACTTTTATCAACCCGGTAGTTCATAACAAACTTGGAAGCGTTGGTGCTATATGCACAAGTACTAGCTCTCACTGCAGGTTGTCACTTGATCAGTCAGTGCGAGATCACTAGGAGCTCAAGCCAACCTCTATAGATTTCAGAAGAAGCTCTATGTGTGATGAAAGGAAAGAAAGATTACTCTACAGATGCTATTCTAAATGCAGAAAACAGAAAGACTAGAATGTGAAGCAAAACCTAGTAAACCCTAATTAACAAGCTAATTCTACTTTTGCCAAAAACACTATGAAAACCATGAAAGAAATGCCATTACCTACTCAAGGAAGTAAACAACATCTAACCATGCTATTTGTAGAAGTAAATAAGCAAAAAACATATTTTTGGATTTTTATTTGTTTTTATGTCAATTTCATATGCATCTAATTTATTGTGCATGAGTGTGACAGCGAACAGGTGGCGTTAGAGGGAGGTTTTGGAGCTTGGGAGGATGTAGGATGGTGTGGGTGGGTCCTAGGAGGTCTTAGGTGGCCTTCTGGAGGCTTTTCCCACACTCAGCCTTCAAAGAAAATCCTACAGGAGAAACTATAGGAGAACACAGGAAAACTATAGGAGGAAAACAGGGAAACTACAGGGGGCCTATAGGAGGAGGCCGAGAGAAATTTTCGTTGTTTTGAGGGTTTGAGAGTGGGTGGAAAAGGTGGAAGAAGGTTGGAATGAGGTGTTAGGGCACCTAAGGTCTACCATGAATCACCATGAGAGAGAAATATGATTGGGTTTGCTCAAGGAGAGAGGAAGAAGTTCTATGAAAAATGAAGGAAACTAGGGCAGAATTGAGATGAGGTTTGGGAGACCTATAGGGCATGGATCAAATGGAGGGTGTGATTGTTGGTAATCTGGCCTACTGCTGGAAAATATCTGTTGCATAGAAATTGACAGTCAATCAAGAAAATCAAGCAACCAATCAAATGAGTGCATTCTAATAAAAACAGAGTTTTGCATTTAAATGGCCAGAACTATAATGTATAGTGGGAAATGTTGGGAAATTATGTAAGAAAGGAAAGCATGCAAAAGGACTATTGCAAATTAGGAAGTGAACATGATAAATAATATCTAAAGCAAAGGAAAATTGAACCATTAACCTACTAGAGAGCTGCAAACACTAGAAGTCCTAGGAATGAGGAAAATCTGTGTTTTTGGGGCAGCAAGAGAATCTTTGCCTCAAATCATGGTCCCATAGGGAGGAATAGAGGCTAAGGAAATATTGCTAGCCTTTTGAATCTCCTCTAATCACTGCTTAACCTGCTATAGAAAGCACAAATGGAAGCAAGCTACTAAATCATCAAAAGCAACCTATTCTTAACCATAAGAGAAATATATCTAACAGGAAACTAATCTACAAACTGAAGTAAAGCATACAAATACAAGTAAATAGAAGATTGGCTACTTGGATTGGGCCCTAACCCAACAGATTCAACCCTCTGAGGTAAGTCAGTGCCAGCTCAAAAATGATTCCATCTTCATTATCAAAAAATAGCAAGATTACATAAAACTGTCATAAAATAGTAAGCTCGAAATTTGAGCAGAGTTTACAAAAGAAAAAAAGTCAACCCTAGTGAGGCCCTAGGCCTCTCTACTTATACATATAAAGCTACCAACAACGTCCTTAAAATTAGGGAGGCTTGGCTCGCAAAACTCGAGATAACTATCAATCATCTTCCACTTGCTCCGCTGCTTTCTAGTGCATGATTCGGCTGCTTGTACTCCGAGATGAATGAAGGGGAATTCGAAGTGAGGAGAAATAAATGAGCGGGATTCCCTCATATAAGTCCTCTCCTTTGTCTACTTCGAGTTATTGCTGCAATTTGACCACTAGATCATTGATTTTGACCTTGAAATCCCTCAATAATCTGCATTAAATACATGTTAGACCACATGGCATAATAACTAACTCAACTCACCCTATAAGCATAAATATAATCATAAATTCATACAATAAGCTAAGAGAATGGTTGATTTGACTAGGTTGGGAGGTAAAATGAGCCAATATAATTACCTATTTATGAGGCTCATCATCACCCCCTGCTGAAGGTGTTTGTCATCCTTGAGCAACCTAGTCAATATCTTGGTCTTCCATGGCCCTGGTGGCCTCCCTATCATTCTAGGCTTTAAAATCTTGCCTTTCTGTCTATGTCCTTCCATTGCTCCTTCTCTTCTTCTCTTATTCCTTCCAGCATGCCTAATATGAGTGGAGGACTCAGTTTGAGGCCAATCCAACTGACCTTTAGCCTTTGCATGGAGTGCTTGTACATTGGCACTCTTTTCAATGCCTTCTTTAGCCTCATGGGGGAATGTTATTGTTTGATCTGAAAGATTTGGGGTAGGGTGTTCCATCTTCTCATGCATGCATGCACACAGTCATCCCCAAGTAGCGTAAGCATATCTTCAAAGTGTGCCATGGCTTGTTCCTGATTGGCTAAATATTTTGGGGCAATCTAAGGGTCATTGGCAAGCAAGTTGTGTGTGTTGATGAGTGCCATAGGATTTGATGGCTCAGCTCATCATCAATTGTTCATTATGCTCTTTTATTAACAATCTTTTAATTTCTGTTGCCCTCAATTCTTCATGGTTCATCCATGACACCATGGCCATTAATTGTAGATCCCCTAGCTTGTCATTGGGGTCCCACACATTCAGGTCTATGAGGGCCATGTTGTGTAGATAAAACTCTGACATCTTTGCTTTGTCCTTAGAGATGCTTTGGTCACACAAATCCATGCACTGCCTGTAGTCTTGGAAAGGCATTATGCCTCTTTGTGCCAAAGTTTTTATTTGGAATTGAAGCCATTGATCCTTTAGATAGAGGCCATTAGATTTGGCTAGTGTTCTGCATTGTAATGCTTCTATGGATAAGCTAGCCATGTATGCCAAATGAGTCTCTTTCTCCTTCAGCTACCTCCTTAGTAATTCATTCTCATTCTCAAGGTGGCTTCTTGTAATGGCTTCTCTGTCTCTAAGAGCACTCAATTCCCTACCCATTTCTCTGATTTTTTCTTCCATGTGGCCAATATCCTCAACTCCTTTGGACTTGGTTGTCTGCATCCACCTATGCGTTCTCACTCTCTCTTTTTCCAATTCGAAAAAGAGTGGAATTGCAAATTTCTGTGGAATTATCTTGCCTCCGTCAAGTAGTCTATAATAGGAGTCAATATTAGGCTGGGGGTCAGGTTCTTATAGCTCTTGTGCTTCCTCTTTCACCTCTGCCTGTCCTCCTATCTTTTCCTCAAGTTTTTTTATCTCTTGTAGTTTGGACAGTGTCTCCTATAGCACTGTTTTAGTCTCCTGTAGGTCTGGTTTGGGGTCCTATAGAATTTCCTCTCCCTTCCATGCAGAATATCTTGTAGTCATCCTTTCATAGGTTATGGGTGTGTTGGAGGGAGATTCTTTCACCTTGGCAGATGGTGAATCTTCAATGTTAAAGGGAGTCTTTGATGAGGGTGAGGTTCGCCTATGTTAATTCTGGTACTCTTCCTTGCCCTGAAATACATGGAGGTTTTTCTTTTCCTCTTCTACTTCTGCTTGACTGGTGTACTGAGAGTAGTGAGAGCAGCTTCTGCTTCTCTTTCCAAAGTTTCAGGGGACTCTTCTCTTTGCTCTACCCTCTCCTCCTCCTTTTCTCCCTCTTCTGTCTCTTTTTCCTCTGCCTGCGCTATCTCTTTTTCTACCCCCTATTCTGCCTCTTCAACTCTCCCCTCCTCTATTTCTTTTCTTTCCTCCTTCCTCTTTTTCTCTGCTATGTCACCACTGGCTTCATCTTCTCCTTCTTGTTGTTCTCCCTCCTCACTGACAGCAGGACTGACATCATAGATTAATGCCTTGATGTCATCCTCAACTGTCATATTTCTGAAAACTTCCCATGCTATAGGGATTCTAAGGGTATGGAGGGCTTCTTCTACTAGGATCTTGATTAGGCCATGGTAAGCTAGCCGCTGTGAATTTCCTTCTTGTACCTTGGTGCTCAAGTCAATGAGGGACTGAGGGAGAAAGTAAGTGATACTGAGCTTTTGATGTGCTGGGGTATCCATGCCATATCTCAATTCTTGGAGGATTCTGAAATGATATCCATAAACAATGTTGTGCCTTCCCTCACAAGAAATGTATTTGATCACTTGTTAGCTAACCTTATCGCAGGGATCTCGTACACTAGCCCTCCTAATTCCATTTTTGGCTTCAACAGGGGTTTCATTATCTTGGAAAAATTTCCTCTTGGCAGCCTGGCCAATTATTTTCTCATCTTTACTCCAAGGCAACCCAAGAGGAAGGGTAGTGACCCTACTGATGAATTCAGGGGTTATTTCAATGGAGAGGCCTCTACTGGTTACAGTGGTATGAGTTCTTGTGTGAGGGAATAGAGAGAGAGAGAAAATTCATGGGCAATTTCATCATCAAACCCTCTAAACTTCTCAAATAAATTCATCCAATTTTCCCTTGTAAATATTTCCATTACTTGAGGATGTGCATGCAGTCTAATGGAGTTAGTGGGCTCTTTCTCATAAACCCCCCCGTCATACTACTTGTACTTCTTTTGAAAAACCAGATATGGAGGTGGAGACAAATAATTTTGAGTGAAATAGAAAAACAGAGGGGATTGTGTTTAAAAAAAATTAAAAAAAAAAACTAATTTTTTGTTTTGTTTTTGTATTTCTACCCTCTTAAAGACTCATTTTATCTTCAATTTGAGACCAACTCTTTCACATTCTGATATTCAACAAGGGGAATTAATGAACCCTACCTCTTCAAATTGAAATTCGAGCCAAAAATCACGTTTCCTCCCTTCAAAATGACTCACTGTCCCTCCTGTAGAAGCCCGTTGTCCCTCTTGTAGATTTCCTGTAGGTGCTCTTGTAGAAGATGTTAAGAGAAAAAATATGGAGGAAATCAATGGAGGATGGTGGATACGAAGTTGTGGGGGCATAAGAAGACAGTTGTGTGGCTGAGTTACGAGGAGAAACTGAATAAAAAGTGGCGAGAATGCACAAGGAGGAGTGCTCATTACCTTTTATGGTTGTTTTTAGTTATGAGTGCTGAGCTGGAAAGGTGTACATTGCCCAGATTAGGACCGTTGGTCCCCACCTACTTGGTCATCATTACCCCCCTTATAATCATCCCCTCATTACTCTATCAGAGTTAACTCTTCCTCCTACTACCTGTCCTTCATATATTTTTCTTGAGTTGACTGTGCGCACATGTGGGTGATATCTCGGTTAAGTGGAGTCAACTAAATGAAGGTGGCCAAGTTAATTGGCCACCTTTCCCTCTTTCAATTTCAACCATCTTTTTGCCTTCGTATGATTGCTAATTACACAAATGTAGATAGAGGAGTGACTTAGCTACTTACCTGTAATCCATGTGTATTTGCTGCCATCGACTATGAGGTGTTGTGGCTTTCTCTGTTGCATGCCTTCATTTTCCCTCATGCATGTTGTCTCTGCCTGCTGATGTGTTGTGTGCATTTTTGTAGGTTCTTATTTTGCTGGATATGGGTTGCATGTGCCTTTTGACCTTTAGATGTTTTATCCCTTGCTACTAGTGCTAGACTTCTATG
This sequence comes from Pinus tabuliformis, assembly GCA_031772625.1. Taxonomy (NCBI): domain Eukaryota; kingdom Viridiplantae; phylum Streptophyta; class Pinopsida; order Pinales; family Pinaceae; genus Pinus; species Pinus tabuliformis. Next base: position 785,639,062 of record CM062815.1, read on the forward strand.
GGATCAGCTGCTATAGGAATTCCTACAGGAGCTCCTGTAGCTGCTTCTCCCTTTGAAACTTCAGCTATTTCCCTATGCTTGGAGCTCAAGAATGATGCCAGAGGTGGAGAAAAATGATGGAGGGATAGTAGGTAAGCTTCACGTAAATTTAATGGTGACTTTTCTCCTTTTATTTTTGTTTTTTTTCTGAAAACTAAAAAACTATTTTTCTGTGTTTTTTCTTGGAAAGGAAAAAAAACAATAATGATGCTTGGAGTATGATGCATGCTTGGAAATGATAGCAAGGAGGTTTAAAAATGGTAAGAGGGATTATAGGTTCCTCATGAAGCTTTTCTTGTCCCTCAAACTGCCTCCTGTAAACACTTTTGGCTCTATGTAATTCCTACAGGAGCCTCCTGCAGAAAAAATAAAGCCTTCTGTAGAAAACACAATTTTGGAAGAAAAAGTACAGTGGGGTAAAAAAGATGCCAAAAATGATAGAGGAAGATGTGGAGAAGATGAGATGGATGTTGGTATGAACGTCAGGGTCCCCTTGGCACCTTCTTTTGCTCCCTGTAATCCTCCTGCAAACCTGCAATGCAATAAAAACTCATTTTTTCTTTCTCTTTTTTTTTTTTAAAACAACTAGGGCACCTCAGAGAGGTTTTCACCTTAACTGTCTACCCTGGGCACCTCCAAGGGAGGTTTTCATCCAGGGATCTTATTCTTTTCCCTTTTTTTTGACATCATTGGGCCGCCTCAGAAGAGCTTTTCAACCCAATGATGGGACTAAAGCACCTCATTGAGGTTTTCACTTGAGTCCTTATTTTTTCTCTTTTTCCTTCAATGAGTGGGTGAAGTGGAAGCTAAGACATGATCCACTACCATCACTATTTTATTAAAATCTTCAGTAAACTCGCGCTTGGAGAGGGGTTTCTTGTAGATTTTCAACCGATGTCCATTGACAAGCATGGGAATGGCTTCATCATCAATGGTTCTTATGAGAATTGAACCATTATGATTGAATTTCTCCACAATGTTGGGTCCCGGCCATCTTGTCCTTAGATTGCCTTTGAAATCATTGTATCTTGAATCATAGAGTAGTGCCCAATATTCCTCTTGGAATTGCTTCTCCCTGATATTTCTATCATGCAATATCTTTCTCTGAAGCTAAAATACCTCTTTATGGAGAAGGGCTTGCAATCTATATTCATCCAAACCATTGAGTTGAAGTAATCTCTCGTTCTGTGCATGGCTGAGGTTTAGGTCCAACTGAGCTGTCATCCTTAGGGTATTGAATTCAAACTCTCTTGATAGCAAAGCCTTCTTCCTATAAACCAGTTCATGGGGTGTGAACCCGATGGTGGTTTTCCATGTTGTGTTGTAAGCCCAAGTGGCCTTAACTAATCTGTCCACCCAGTCTGTTCTTCTGCTGCTCACTACCTTGGTTAGGATCTCTTCCAATGCTCTGTTAGTGACCTCCACTTGCCCATTGGCTTATGGATGGTAAGGGGTGGAAGTCGTGTGCTTGATCTTATGATGTATGAGCAAGTCTTCAATTAGGTTGGAAGTGAAATCACTGCTTTGGCCTGTGACCAAATCACTCGGATACCTGAACTTGTAGAATATGTTTTCCCTCAAAAACTCAACGACTTTTTCTACTATCACTGCTTTGATTGCTTTTGTCTACACCCACTTTGTCAAGTAGTCAGTGCACACAATGATGTACTGCTTCTTTTTTGAAGGGGGGTTGATAGGCCCCACAAAGTCCATGCCCCACTTCTCAAATGGCTCAAAGGTCAGTTGAGGTTGCATGGGAATTTCATCCTTTGGAGTCGGTTTCCCCATCCTCTTACACCGATCACACTGGCTCGTGTTTCTCCTCACAACCTTATGAAGAGTGGGCCAGTAGTAGCCTACTTGCAATATCTTGAAGGCGGTTCTTTTTGCTGCAAAATGACCTCCACAAGGCCCATCATGACAGGTCAAGAGGATGTCAAATACTTCCTCTTCCCTCACGCATCTTCTCAAAATCTGATCTAGGCCAAGTTTGAAGAGATTTCCTCCAATCCAGATGAAAGGGGCACTTTTCCTTACTATGTTGCTCTTCTCTTTTGAGGATAGGTGTGGTGGGAACTGTCTTGAAACCTAGTTTGCTATATCAGCAAACCATGGAGGGAGTACTGATATAGCAAATAGGTGTTCATCTGGCATTTTGTCATCCACCATTCCTTCTTCACCTACAGGAAAATTTACTCTAGACAACAAGTAAGCAACAACATTCTCTTTACCAGGCTTACAATAATGGTCAGATCAAACTGCTGCAGTAAAATAAAACATCTACTACTACGAGCATTTACATCTGGTTTGTTCATTAAATATCTAATTGCAGCATGATCACTGTGCACAAAGGTTTGATAGCCTGTGATATAGTGTCTGAATTTGTTTAAGGAATGCATGATAGCTAGGAGTTCCTTCTCGGTCACTATATAGTTTAACTCTGCCTTTGACAGGTTTTTGCTTATAAAGTATATGGCATAACGTAAGTTTTCATCAATTTGTCCTAAGGCTGCTCCTATTGCTTTGTTCGAGGCATCTATGTGAATGTGAAAGGGTAGAGCCAAGTTTGGGCCTCTGAGAATTGGGGCAGTCACTAGCTTTCTCTTCAAGGTATCTAGGGCTTCTTGACAGTTTTCCGACCATATGAACTCAACATCTTTGCCCAGGAGGCCAAACAAAGTAGAGGCTAACTTGCTGAAGTCTTTAATGAATCTCCTATAATATCCAGATAAGACTAGGAAGCTTTTGACATCTCTCACCTTTTGAGGAGTTGGGACCCTTTGGATGATGGCAATTTTGTTGGGGTCCACCTGTAGTCCTTGTTGAGATATTGCATGACCTAGCACAGTCCCTTTAGTCATAAAAAAATCACATTTTTCCAGACTGAGGGACAAGTTCATCTCAATACACTTATCTAGAAATTTTCCTAGGTTAGATAAAGCTTCGTAAAATTGAAAGCCATAAGGAGTTAAATCATCCATGTATATTTCTACTGCATCATGAACCAGTTCAGAAAATATACTCAATACTGCTTTTTGGAAAGTGGCTGGAGCATTGCACAAACCAAAAGGAAGGACTCGGTATGCAAAGGTACCCTAAGGACAAGTGAAAGTGGTCTTATCTTGGTCTTTCGGGCTTATTTGAATCTGATTGTACTTGCTAAACCCATCTAGGAAGGAGAAAATTTTTTTCCCTACCAGACCATCTAACACTTGATCTATGAAAGGTAAAGGAAAATGGTTCTTTTTAGTGGCTTTTGTTATCGGGAAATCTAGTGTCTATGGGGAGCTGCTAGTCCCACTAACGCTGGTAGCTACCTTAGAAACAAACAAACTAAAACCACTTTCGTTTTCCTTTATGAGAAGTAGATAAGAGGGGGAAAAGGGAGACCAACCTCTGTCTTGCGCTTGGTTCCTTGCTTGATTCCTCTCCCTTCTGATAGATCTTTGCCACTCACTTCCTCGTCTACCCAACTTCAAAGAGCACCTGTGGAATCAAAGCAGCATAATACTATCCAAGAATAGAGATCTACTATCATAAACAATATAGGACCAGATATATATTGACCACACAAATGCATATATCATCAATCATACAAGAATGTGGAGGAAAACTTGAATAGATTTATTAATAATCAAGAATAGCAAAGAGGATTACAACCAATTGTTCTGACCCAACGTCATCCTCTCAGCAAGAAAGCCCTTCTTCACCTCATGAAAAGCTTAAATCACCCAACACTATGATGTTACACCAAGAAACCAGCAGCACTTCCTTACAAGATACAAAATTCTATTCTCTGGATCTCTGGGATGAGGGATCCATATATAGATGTTTGCAAGGGACGTGAGTTAGCTTCTGATATTTGATTAGTGTCCTCTCTCTGATAGTTCTTGATTCCACTTGGAGATTGATGATCTATTACTCATCCCTGGGCGAATGCAGAGAGGCAAGTGTCACAAGAGAAGTTTCTGGAAGATTCCATGATCCTCCACCTCGCAAATTGACTCTGCCATTTGTCCACTCTCGCCCATCGCACCCCATAGAAGGGATTTTTAGTATGCATCGCACCTCCCGTGTGCATTTAGGTGGGATGCAACGCACTTTGACCATGGAGCGGGTGAGATGGTCCATTTTTGACCAGTTTTGAGTAGTTTTTCATGGAGAACTTTTGGGAGATGATGTAATCCGCTGACCTTATTCTTTTAGGGGTTGGAACAACACTTTTAGGGACTTAGGAGCCCTTGGTTTATGGACATTTATGATTGGGGTTGCAATGCCCAAAAATGTCTATAACAGCTTTGTTCAATTCATGATAGTCGACACAGATTCTCCACTTACCATTTTTCTTTGGCACTAGCACCAAAGGAGAGACCCATTCACTATCAGAAATGGGATAGATGAATCCTACATCAAGAAATTTCTACAATTCCTCCTTAACAATATCTTTGAGTGTTGGTTTCATCCTCCTTTGATGTTGCCTGACTGGATTGCAATCTTCCTTGATGTATATATGATGAGTACATACTGAAGGGTGCACTCCCTTCATCTCCTTATAACTCTAGGCGAAGGCATCTAGATGTTTTCTCAGTATGCTGCATAGCTCCTTCTCATAGGAAGTAGATAGGGATGGATTGATTTTCAATGTTCTTTCTGGGCCGAACTCTATATTTTTAACATGGAGAGAAGTGGGGTCGGCCACACAGATTTCAGTTGAGGGTTTGTTTCAGGTTTCTTTTACTATGTCTTCTAATGGTGATACACTAGGAGGTGGATTCTGAATCAAATTTTCAATCATATCATCCTCATCTTGTGGTTTTCCCCCGATGGAGATTTCTAATGTACAAAGTGGTGCAGAATAAACTTTATCCTCATCCTCCTCCAACCAGAGAGGTAGATCATGTTCTAGAAAGGGTTGGGCAGGAGGATATAGGATTAAATGCTTGGACATGTCCCTGTTCTTTATGGTCACGTTCCTAGCTCGGCAGCTGATGTAGGTATCGACTGTAGCCAACCAAGGTCTTCCCAGAATGAGAGGATACCTAGTGAGTTTTTTCCTTGGCTGGAGAACTATGAAATCAGCAGGGTACTCCCAAGAATCAATGGAGACCATCACATCTTCCACCATCCCCTCAGGGGTCACTATGGAGTGGTCTACTAGCTGCAGCATTGTCGTCATCTTCCTCAAGGAGCCTTGGAGGTTAAGTTTGAGCATTGTGTCATTTGTCATCACATTAATGGCAGCTCCTAGATCAATCAAGGTATGTGAGACCATTGTGCCATTGATGTGGAAATCAACTACTGGGCTTCCAGGGTCTAGATATTTTAGACAGATTATCTACCCCAATATCAGGTTGGACAGTGGTCCTATGACATTGATGGCTGGGGCATCTCTCTTGCACCTTCTTGGATGCCTAAAACACTTCTATTTGATCAACCTATTGTAGATAGGCACATCTTTTATGGCTTGGAGAAGTGGTATCTTCACACATAAATGTTTCAATTCTCCCAGGAATTCAGTCTCTTCTAGGGTAGGTTGGATTTTCATGGATAGTCCCTCAGGAAAGGGTGGATTTGATTTAGGTTCGCTTTCCTCTTTATCTTCCTTAATCTCGTTGGGTTGAGGCTGGCTATCTAGGATAACTTCCCTGGATCGTAAGCTAATTTCTTGAATCTCCACAGCATAAGTTGGGCATGATGGTTCCCCACTATACACTTGTTGACCCTGTCTGTTGTTCGGGTTCGGATTTGGCTGGGCAGGCATTTGGGGTTGCCTTGGTGGAGTAGAAGGTAATGGTTGTGGTTGGGTAGGTGGTGGAGGTAGAAGAGCGGTAAGAGAGTTGTATTGGGGCCTCCACCTTTGATGAAATGCATTCCATTGAGGTTTTGGCTGAGCATAGGATTGAAATGACTCGGTGGCTAGTTGGGAATGACATTGAGATGTGAAGGACCAAGGAGGAGGCATGGACTAGGAAGGATGAGCAGGGGGGCCCAAGAAGGTATGGAGGTGACTTGGTTGGGGTTGTAGTATGCCTGAGATGTCCCTTGCATCCCCTGCTAGTATGGTCTAGATCCATGCAGCATCTTTTGGTTTATGTAATAGATTTGTTCAGTGACTCCTTGGGCCCCTTAGTATACAACTTTAAGTTCGAGCAAGGAAGGGCACTTATCTGTAGAATGATCTTCTTGATAGACTGAACAAACCTTTATAGAGTTCAATGGGCATTCATTCCTATGATTCCTCCTGGTGCATTTAGGGCAAAAAATGGCCTAAGCCCTCTCTGCGTCCTCTTGTTTTCTTTTGATATGTAAGGTATCCATTTGCATGGCAAGAGTCTGCAGCATCTCACTCTTGAAGTCTTCCAGCATGTTTTTAATTTCACCTTTAATGGATGAATTGGAAGAAGAGGTACTAGCTATGGGTTGACTCCCCCTACTTTTCTTTCTGGCTGCTCTAGAATGGTTTCTAAAAACAATGTTTGTGTCCTCATAGGATAATTGGTAGATGTCTCCCCTAGCCAGTAGATGGAGGGTGTCTAAAAGGTCTTCTCGAATTCCCCTAAGCAGGACCAACTTCAGAGACTCAGGGTCAAGTGTACACATGGCCCTTTTGTAACTTAGCTGGAACCTCTCTTCACAGTCTTCCAGGGACTCGTCACTTCCTATGGTCATTCAGAAGATTTCTTCTTTAGTATCTTTTGACCAACAATAGTCTCGATACTTGTTGTTAAAGGCCTACTGCATCTGAGTCCAAGTTGTGACGCTATTGCTAGGTAATCCCATGAACCAGTGCAGTGCTGCATCCTTGAGAGTAGAAGAGAACAATTTCAACTTTTGTTCGTCTTCTACATAGTCATAAGTTGAAAAGATGACAACAAACTCGAACAAGAAGGTGTCAGGGCCTTTTGTAGTCAGACCATGAAAGTGAGGTAGGGATGAAGGACTTATATTCTTCATTTTGGTGTCCCCATTGGTCTTCCGAATGGGGAAGGTGCCCTCTATTCTCTCTCCATTTCCCCTAGCATTTCTGTTTTTAGCCATTGGCTCCAGAGGAATGTTTTCTTCTTCTTCTTCCCCTATAGGTTCTTCAAATATGTATGGATGTTCACCTAAGGGTTCTTCTTAATTGCAGCCACTAAAAAAGAGAGAAGGTTGGTTGTGTGCAGCAGTGGTGGTGTTGGGCAAAATTTTTCCTAAGTTATCTTAACTCCTACGAGGCATGAAGGGAAATATTTTTGGTTTGTTTTTTGTTTGTTTTTCCCCACACTGAAAGTACCTGCAGAAACTAAAATTGTGATTGAACAAAACAAATTACAAATAGCTGAAATGAACTTGTTGAATGGAAATTTGCAGAATTGAAAAGGAAAGCAAGGAAATGCAGAACTGAAAGAAAAGAAATGACTACTCTACTTTTGCTAAAATAAACTATTAGCAGAATGTTGCAATAGGAAATAGAAAAAAGTAGTAATCACCGAATACTCTGACTCTTCCCCGGAAATGAAACCAACAAAGTGGTGAGTGCCAGTATTGCTGCAAGAATGCTGCAACTCCTAGGCTACCAATTTTACTTTTATCAACCCGGTAGTTCGTAAAAAACTTGGAAGCGTTAGTGTTATATGCACAAGTACTAGTTCTCACTGCAGGTTGTCACTTGGTCAGCGGACGTGAGATCACTAGGAGCTCAAGCCAACTTCTATATATTTTAGAAGAAGCTCTATGTGTGATGAAAGGGAAAAAAATTACTCTACAGACGCTATTCTAACTGCAGAGAGGAGAAAGACTGGAATGTAAAGCAAAACCTAGTAAACCCTAATTAACAAGCTAATTATACTTTTGCCAAAAACACTATGAAAACCATGAAAGAAATTTCATTACATTCTCAAGGAAATAACAACATCTAACCATGCTATTTCTGGAAGTAAATAATTAAAAAACATATTTTGGAATTTTATGTGTTTTTATGTGAATTTAAGATGCATCTAATTTATTGTGTGCGAGTGTCGCATTGAACAGGTGGCGTTAGAGGGAAGTTTTAGAGCTTGGGAGGATATAGGATGGGGTGGATGGGTCCTACGAGGTCTTAGCTGGCCTTCTTGAGGGTTTTCCCACACTCAGCCTTCAAAAAAAAGCCTACAGGAAAAACTACAGGAGGACATAAGAAAACTACATGAGGAAAATAGGGAAACTACAGGAGGCGTACAGGAGGAGGCCGAGAGAAATTTTCCCTGTTTTGAGGGTGAGAGAGTAGGTGGAAATGGTGGATGAAGGTTGGAATGAGGTGTTAGGGCACCTTAGGTCTACCATGAATCACAAGGAGAGAGAAATATGATTGGGTTTGCTGAAGGAGAGAGGAAGAAGTTCTATCAAAAATGAAGGAAACTAGGGTAGAATGGAGGTGAGGTTTAGGAGATCTATAGGGCATGGTTTAGATGGAGAGTGTGATTGATTCTAAGCTGGCCTACTGCTGGAAGAAATTGTTGCACAGAAACTAACATTCAACCAAGAAAATCAAGCAGCCAATGAAATGAGTGCATCCTAGGAAAAACAATGTTTTGCATTAAAATGGCCTGAACTATGATGTATAGCAGGAAATGTTGGGAAATGTTGTAAGAAAGGAAAGCATGCAAAAGGAATACTACAAATCAGGAAGTGAACATGATAAAGAATATCTAAAGCAAAGAAAAAATGGACTATTAACCTACTAGAGAGCTGCAAACACTAGAAGTCCTAGGAATGAGGAAAATCTGTGTTCTTGGGGCTGCAAGAGAGTCTTTGCCTCAAATGATGGTCCCAGAGGGAGGAAGAGAGGCCAAGGCATTGTTGCTAGCCTTTTGAATCTTCTCCGATCACTGCTTAACCTGCTATAGAAAGCATAAATGGAAGAAAACTACTAAATCATCAAAAGCAACCTATTCTTAACCATAAGAGAAATACATCTAACATCAAACTAATCTACAAACTGAAATAAAGCATACAAATATAAGTAAAGAGAATCTTGGATGCTTGGATTAGGCCCTAACCCAAGAGCTTTAGCCCTCTGAGGTAATTTAGTGCTAGCTCGAAAAAGATTCAATCTTCATTATAAAAAAATAGCAAGATTACATAAAATTGTCATAAAATAGTAAGCTTGAAATTTGAGCAGAGTTTACACAAGCATAAAAGTCAACCCTAGTGAGGCCCTAGGCCTTTCTACTTATACATCTGAAGCTACCAATAGCTTCCTTGAAATCAGGGATGCTTGGCTCCCAAAACTCGAGATAACTATCAATCATCTTCCACTTGCTCGACTTCCTTCTAGTGCATGATTCGGTTGCTTGTACTCCGAGCTAAATGAAGGGGAATTCGAGGTGAGGAGCAATAAATGAGGGGGATTCCCTCCTATAAGTTTTCTCCTCTATATACTTCAAGTTATTGTTGTATTTTGACCACTAGATCCTTGACTTTGACCTTGAAATCGATCAATAATCTGCATTAAATACATGTTAGACCACATGGCATAATAAATAACTCAACTCACCCTATAAGCATAAATATAATCAGAAAATCATACAACAAGCTAAGAGAATGGTTGATTTGACTAGGTTAAGAGATCAAATGAGCCCATATAATTACCCATTTATGAGGCTCATCATGGACACTAGGGGGTCTACATGAAATGCAAGACCCACCTATGAATATGAACCACCTACCTTGTGAATTCAAAGTTACTTTCATGGTTTTTTTATTTTCTTTATTGATTTTTGTTTTCCACTCTATTGGGGCTATCAACCATAGTGCTAGGAAAATATTCCTGTAACACTCTGATGGACCTCATCATTGGGTAACTATATGGATCTTAATTCACCTCCTAGCTTAGTCAAATCAACTTTTATAACAATTTATTACATGTTTTGATTATATTTTGTTTAATGAGATGAGTCAAATTGAGATGTTATGCCTAGTGGACTAATGTGCATTGAATGCAAGTTTGTCAGAGAAAATCAGGGAAGTTTGGCAAGATTAAGGGTTGAAACTTGAATGGGACAAGGAAAAGAAATTGTAGGAGGTAAATCCTCTTCATTTACTCATCTCTCATTCGAATATTCCTCCAACAATCACACTAGCTAGGAGTACAAGCAACCAATTCATGAAGATCAAAAGGCAGCCGAGTGAGTGATAGTCAAAGAGTTAATTTATCTTGAGTTTGGGATCCGAGCCTCCCTAGATTTAAGGAAGTCGTTGGAGACTTCAGTTGTATAAATAAAGAGTCCTAAAGCCTCATTAGGATTCGATTTTTTTATGTAAAAACACTTGTTATTTTCGAGCTCAATACTTGTGGAAGACATTGCTATGTAATTTTCTATTTTGATAGTGAGAATGTGCTTTCGCTTGATCCAACACTAAGTTAACTCAGAGAGCTGAAGCTCTTGGGTTAGGGACCAACCCTAGTAGCAAAGTCTCCTCTTTGTGTATCTGTATGATTAGATTGATTTCATAGATCGATGGTTAAATTGTCCTTAGAAATATTTTATTGCAAGTAGTGTAGATTTGATTAGTTTGTTTATTAATTTGCTTCCATTTATGCTTTACTTCAGCAGTAGTTTAGAAGAGATAAAGTACCATCAAAACGCTATCAAAAGGTGTTTTGGCCTCACTTCTTCCTTCAGGGATCATAATTTGAGGAAAGGACTCCTATGGAGCCCCAAAAAGACAAAGTTCTACTTTTCATAGAATTTAGGGTTTTTTGTACTTAAGCTAGCATTTTATCAATTTGCAAGAGTAGGACCTAGTCATCATATCTTCCATCTTCAGCCTTACAATAGATTTTATCAACGAATCCATCTTATTCTGCAAGTTTTCCTCATGCATGAAGTAGACAACTAGGTCATTAAACTCTGTTTTCCTAGCTTATTGAAATTCTCCTTATTTACATGATTTTTGGGAAAATATCAATTTTTGATGCAGTGCAGGTGTTTGAGAAGTAAAGAGAGATCTCATAGCCAAGAACCTACCTCAAAATTCATCCATCTATGATCATTCCTTTATTTCACTAAGCCACTCACCAATTTGATCATTTTACAAGGAAACTTCTCCAAGCATGTTGAGCAAATCCAACCATGTCCCAACCTTGGTTTTGAGTTCTGAGTGAACCTAGGCATTTTATTATTTCATTACATCCACCAACCATCTTTCCTAAGCCTTCGATCACCTTAATCACCCATCATTTTTCTCTTCATTGTATCCTGTAGAAATACATGGTATCCTATAAGTTTTTAGGACATCATGTAGGTTTTCCTATAGTGGCCTATTTTGAGGCCAAATTGAGAGAAAAGCCTTTAGGAAGCCAGACAAGGTCACCTAAAGGTCTCCCAAACCTTGCAACCATCCACTAGAATTCCTAAGCCACCTTCCACATGACCAAAAGAGATTAGATTTCACACTTTAATATAAAAAATACAAAATGAAAAAAACAGATATGTTTTAGCCATTTTCATGTACAGTAGTAGAATGTTTATGTTCTGGATTTACATGATTAAGAAAATAGAATTTCATACACGTTAACCTAGCAATCTTTCTAAAACATAGCCGCTTAGTAGTTAGTTAGAAAATGATGTGTTTTTAGCATTGGATTTCAGTATTTTTCCTTATTGCATTAGACAAGCTTTCTCTTAGAGTAGATTTCTCTTTCCCTCATCAGTAATCAAGCTTCTTCTGAATCTATAGAAGTATGGCTTGAAAAACCCTAGTGGTCTCTTGCCAGATGAACAGTGACAAAAGGGAAGAAGCATCACTTTTACTTGTGTATACAACACTGTCACCTCCAAGTTTGTACGAACCCTGGGTTGATAAAGTAAGGTTTGTAGCCCTAGGAGTTGTAGCATTCTTGCTACAATACTGGTGCTCATCACTTTTTGGTATCGTTTCCAAGGAGGTGTCTAAGTAATATGTGATTACTTCTTTCTTTCTTCCATTTGTTTTTTCTGATATTCTACTATCAGTTTCATTTCTGCAAGAGTAATTTAGTTGCTTTCTTTTCCATTCTGAATTCTTTTGCTTTCCATTCTGAAAATAATATTTCATTCAAGTAGTTAGTTTTCATTCAGTTCGCAATTTCAATTCTGTAATCACTTTCAATGTTCAAAAAAAAACTCAAAACAAAACAAAAACATTTTTTTCACACCTCATAGGAATAGGGATAACTTAGGGAAATTTTTGACAAATACCCCCACTTCTTCAAATAGCCAACCTTCCCTCTTCTTCAGTGGCTGTGAATTAGAGGAACCCTTAGGTGAGAAACCTGAAATATTTGAAGAACCTACAAGGGAAGAAGAAGAAGAACCCATTCTTGTTGATCCAAATGGTTGAAAATAGAAATGACAGAGGAAATAGAGAAAGAGTTGAGGGTGCCTTTCCCATCAAGGAAACCAATTGGGATACTAAGATGAAAAATATAAGTCCATTTTCCCTTCCTCATATCCATGGCCTAACCACAGAAGATCCAGACACTTTCTTATTTGAATTTGTTCTCATATTCTAAACCTATGACTACACCAATGTTGAGAAGAAGTTGAAACTATTCCCATCCACTCTCAAGGATGCAGCTTTGTGCTGGTTCATAGGTTTACCTAGGGATAACATCACCACTTGGGCTTAGATGCAACAAGATTTCAACAACCATCAGGACTACTATAGGTCTAAAGACACTAAAGAAGAAATTTTTAGGATGTCTTTAGGGCATGATGAATCCCTAGAGGATTGTGAAGAAAAACTCCAGTTTAGCTACAAAAGGGTTAGGTGCACACTAAACCCTAAGTCACTGAAGCTAGTCCTGTTTAGAGGAATAAGGAAATATCTTATTGATACCCTAAACTTGTTAGCAGGAGGGGACATCTACCAGGTACCCTATGAGGATATGAAGATTGTATTTAGAAATCATTCTAGGGTAGCTAGGAAAAATGGTAGAGGTAGTCAACCTATGGTCAGTCCATCCTCTCCCAATTCATCCATCAAGGGTGAAATTGGAAAACCGCTGGAGGATTTCAAGAGGGAGATGCTAAAAACCCTTACCCTACAGATGGACACTATGCACATTAAGAAAAAACAAGAGGAAGTAGAGTGAGTCTTAGCCATTTTCTACTCTAGATGCACCAGGAGGCACCCTAGGAATGAATGTCCATTGAATTCAATTGAAATTTTCTCAGTCTGTGAAGAAAACCACTCCACAAACAAGTTCCCTTCTCTACCTAGACTAAAAGATGTATTTCAAGGCATTGGAGTGGTGACTGAACAGTTATGCTATATAAATCAAAGGAGACCCCATGGGCTTAAGCCATACCAACAGGGAATGTAAGGGTCATCCCATGCATATTACAACCCCAGCTAGACCACATCCATTCCCTTTTGGGCCCCCCATGCTCATCCTTCCTAATCTACACCTCCTCCTTGCTCCTTTGCATCTCAGTTGTATTCCCAGCCAACCAGCTAGTCATTTCAACCATATGCTCCACCACAACCTTAGTGGAATGCACCGCCCTAGGGGTGGAGGCCTCCATATAACAATGATCTAGTTTTATTGCTTTCACCACCTATTCGACAATATATTTTACACTTTTCTCTACCTAAACAACACCAAATGTTTGCCTAGCCAAATCCAAACCTGAACAACAAACATGCACAACAAGTATATAGTGGAGAGACATCCTATCCAGCGTATGATGTGGAAATTCAATAAATCAACCTGAGATATGGGAGAGTACTTCTGGACAACCCACCTCTACCTACACCTAGGGAGGTTGAGAAAGAAAGAAAGGAAAGCATGCCTAAAGTAAATCCACCACCCTTTCCTAAGATATTAACCCAACCACTCTAGCCTACCCAAGAAGAGACTGAACTTCTAAGAGAATTGAAAAATCTATGTGTCAAAATTCCACTTTTCCAAGCTATAAAAGATGTGCCTATTTACAACAAGTTGATTAAGGAGAAGTGCTTCAAGCATCCAAGGAGGCAAAGAAGAGATGCCCCTACCATTAATGTCATTAGACAGTTTTCCGACTTAATGTTGGGGCAGGTAATCTGTCCAAAGTATTTGGACCTTGAAAGCCCTAAAATAGATGTCGATGAGTCTCATCATTGAGTAATTATATGGACCTTAATTGGCCTTAATTCACCTCCTAGCTTAGTCAAACCAACTATTCTCACAACTTATTGCATGCTTTTGATTATATTTTGTTTATGAGATGAGTTAGAGTTGGATATTTGGCTTTGTGGTCTAATGTGCATGTAATGTAGGAATAAAGGATAAAGTCAATGAAAAATGCAGGCATAAAGAATAAAAGCAAGGAACTATAGCAAAGACCTTGGTCAAAACTTGAATGGGACAAGGGAGAGTAATTATAGGAGGTAGATCCTCCTCATCTACTACCCCTCCATTCAAATATTCCTCCATCAGCTCGAAGTGCAAACGTCGATCACTTTGAAGATTAGAAGACAGCTGAGCAACTGAAAGTGACAGAAACCAATTTATCAAATGTATAAGTAGAGAGGCTTAGGACCTAATTAGGATTTAGACTTCTATTGTAAAACTTTGTTTTCTTTCTGAGCTACAAGACTTGTGACAAGTTGTTCTATAATCCATGGTTTTCATAATGAGAATAATTTCTATTTTAAGCCAGCTTTGAGTTAACTCCGAGGGCTAAAGCTCTTGGGTTAGGGCTCGCCCTGAGTAGCCAAAGCTCCTCTTGATTGTACTATTATGCTAGCATAGGTTCCTGTTTTCTATTCATTTGCTTAAATAGATTCATGGTTTTTCATTGTTCATTTGTTTAAATATTTTTCTGGTTCAATTCATCTGCATTGTGCTTTAGTTCACTTTCGTTTGTGACTTCTTTCAGTTTACAAGTTAGCTAGGTGAAAAAGATCACTATTAGGTTGTGTGCAGGTGTCTTGGCCTCATCTTCTCCCTAGAGGACTATGACTTGAGGAAGAGACCCTTCAGCAACCCCAAAAACATAGGTTTCTAGTTCTCACATGAGTTATGGAGATCGTTGTTTGATGCAGTTATTTGTTAACCTGCACTAGCTTTTCTGTCATTTTCATTTAAAAATATCCCTCATCACGTTCTTCATCCATCGCTTCTTCACCGTCAAATCCACAAAAAACCTTCACAACCACTGTTCGATTCATTAGTTTTATTCAACTCCTGCCTCGCGCAAAGTCCATCACTTGCTTTATGAGCTTTAATCTCCATCGTCGATCTGTCTCTTGATCAAATGGCTATCACATCACTCTATCAATTTATGCACTTCAAACCCCCACCCTCGATCTGCCTCGCCTGATCTGACAGCTATAACTTCACCCGATTGCCAACTATCTTGGTCGATCTCCACCGTTAATCATCCCCGCCTAATCCAATGGCTATCGCGTAATCTCGTGTGAATTATCACACGATCGTTATCCGCCCGAGAGCATGCGAGAAAAGTGGATTTCGCGTGCTACGTGTCGCGCAGTAAGGCTAATTGTGTGAAATTTTAGAATTCTGCTTACAGCATTGAGGGCGCACGAGAAACTACTTACCACCTTAGAAACCCCTCCATCATTTCTGCACGTTTCTTTTCCCCGCGATATAATCTTCGTCGTCCATCTCTTGACTTCATCTGCATGATAAGATCTCTGTCGTTCATCACTTTGTTACCTTGTCCATCCATCTCTTGACTTAGTCTCTGTGATTAGATCTCAACGATTCATCTCCTGTTAGCCTTGTTCATCCATCCATTCATTTAATCCCTCTTGATGTGATCTCCGTTGTTCATCTACTTTGTTACCTTGTTTGTCCATCCATTCACTTAATTCTTTGCAATACGATCTCTGCCATTCATCCTGTTCATTAACCTCGTTCATCCGTTTACTCACTTAAAGCCTTGCAATAAGATTTCCACCATCCATCTTTTATTCGTTTATCGATGCAACGGTCCCTATGCGCTACTGTATCCTTACGTCCTCCTTTAATTGATTTCGACCTTCGATTTCTCTCCTGCTTGGAAACCAATTTCTCTTAAGTTTATTTGCTTACACCTTAGTCTAGTTTAATGCTCTTTACCTTCTGTAACTTAGATAGCAACATTAGGTTAGTGATTAATTTAACAATTCTGCTTAGCATAGTTGTTTAATGGGTTAATGAGGGTATGGTGTGGTTTATCATTTCATGTTGTTTTCTTCATTACTGTAGTAGAGTAGCTCTCTCTTAGAATATGTTTTCTCTTCTTCCATCAAAGAATTAAACTTCTTCTGACCCTATAGAAGTCTGGCTTGGAACCCTTGGGGTTTCTTGCCAAATAAACAGTGACAACAGGTAGGACCTTCACTTCTATTTATGCATATAGCACTGTCACCTCCAAGTTTGTACGAACCCCGGGTTGATAAGTAAAGATAGTAGCCCTAAGAGTTGCAACATTCTTGTTGCAATACCTAGGCTCATTAGATGTGCACATCAATGGCACTAGTGTCCAACATACTTTGATTGATCTTGGAGTTGTCATTAATGTGATGAACAAGGACACCATGCTCAACCTCAACCTCCAGGGTTCATTAAGAAAGACCACAACAATCCTGCAACTTGCGGATCGCTCTACAGTGACCTCTGAGGGGATTGTGACCTCTGAGGGGATTGTGGAGGATGTGATGGTATCCATTGACTCTTGGGAATACCCTGCAAATTTCCTAGTTCTTGAGCCTAAGGCCAAGCTCACTGGTTACCCTCTCATCCTTAGGAGGCCCTGGCTAGCCAATGGAAATGCCTACATTAGCTTTAGGGCTAGAAATATGACTATAGAAAATGGGCATATGTCCAAGCAGTTAGTCCTATACCCTCCTGCTCAACCATCTCTAGAACATGACTTACCTTTAAGGCTAGAATAGGAGGAAGAAGATGAAGTTTATTTTGCCCATCTATATACCTTAGAAACCACCATGGAAGGGGGACGATCGGGTGAAGATAATTTGATTGATAACATACTCCAAAGTTCAACTCCCAGTACATTGTCCTTAAAAGAAGTAGTAAAGGAAACCCAAAAAAACCATCAGATTGATCTATGCTTAGCCGATTCGAATCTTATCTATGTCAAAACCATATAATTCAGCCCTAAGAGAACTTTGAAAATCAACTCATCTCTTTCTATTCACCAAGAAGAAAAGTTGTGAAACATGCTAAATGAACATCTGGATGCCTTTGCTTGGAGTTGCAAAGAAATGAAGGGAGTGCACCCCTCAGTGTGTACTCACCAAATTATATCAAATAAGAGTGAAAACCAGTGCCACAACCCCAAAGGAGGATGAATCCAGCTCTCAAGGATATAGCCATAGAGGAATTGCAAACACTGCTAGATGCAGGATTCATTTACCTTATCTTAGACAGTGAGTGGGTCTCTCCTTTTGTTTTGCTTCCAAATAAAAATGGTAAGTGGAGGAATTCTGTCGACTACAGAGAGTTAGACAAAGCCACAAAGAAAGTCCTTTTCCCTCTACCTTTCATCAACCAAGTCCTAAATGGCTTGACAGGGAAAAAGTTTTTGTCATTGCTAGATGGATTCAATGGGTACAATCAAATCCAAATCAACCCAGAAGACTAGGATAAAACCACCTTCCCTTGTCCTTGGGGTACTTTTGCCTATAGGGTCCTTCCCTTTGGCCTAAGTGATGATCTTGCCACTTTCCAGAGAGCAGTCCTGAGTATCTTTGTTGAGTTAGTCCATGATGTAGTAGAGATTTATATGGATGATTTTACACGTTATGGATGTGATTTCCAGGGGGCTCGGTCCAACTTAGGTAAGGCGTTGAACAAATGCATTTAAATGAACTTGTCTCTTAGTCACGAAAAATGTGAGTTCTTTATGACTGCAGGGACTGTGCTAGGTCATTCAATATCCCAACAAGGATTGCATGTGGACCCAAACAAAATAGCTATTATCCAAAGGGTCCCACCTCCGCAAACGCAGAGAGATGTCAGAAGTTTCCTAGGGTTAGCTAGATACTATCGAAGGTTTATAAAAGACTTCAACAAGTTATTTTCTCCTTTACTTGGGATGTTAGGCAAAGACCCTGAGTTTATATGGTCAAAATGCTGTCAAGAGGCCCTGGACACCCTGAAGGACAAGTTGACCACTGCACCGATTCTTCGAGGCCCAAATTGGGCCCTTCCTTTTCATATACATATTGATGCCTCACACAAAGCCATATGAGCAGCTTTAGGCCAGATAAATGAAAAATTGCCTTATGCCATTTACTTTATCTGTAAGAATCTGTCAAAGGATGAACTGAACTACACAGTGACCAAAAAGGAGCTCCTGGTTATTGTGCATTCATTAAACAAATTTTGGCATTACATTACAGGTTACGAAACATTTGTACATACTGACCATGCTACAATCAAATATTTAATGAATAAACCTGATGTGAATGCCCAGATTATTAGATGGTTACTTTTATTAAAGTAGTGTGATCTAACCATTGTTGATAACCCTGGCAAGGAAAATTTTGTTGCAGATTTTTTGTCCAGATTAACTTTGCCTGCATGTGAGGAAGGAATGGTTGATGATCAATTACCAGATGAACACTTATTCGCTCAATTCTCTCTCCATGGTTTGTTGAGATAGGAAAATATTTGGTATCTACACAATTCCCATCAAACTTGTCCTCCAAATAGAAAAGAAAGATTGTGAGGAAGAGTGCCCCATTCACTTGGATTGGAGGAAACCTCTTCAAACTAGGCCCAGATCAAATTCTGAAAAGATGTGTCAGGGAGGAGGAAGTCTTTGACATCATTCTGACCTATGATGATGGGCCATGTTGAGGTCACTTCACAACAAAGACGACAACATTCAAGGTGTTACAAGTTGGTTATTATTGGCCCACTCTTCATCGGGATGTGAAAATATATACTAGTCAGTGTGATCGGTACCAAAGGATGGGAAATCCTACTCCAAAGGATGAAATTCCTCTGCAACCTCGAGTGACTTTCGAGCCATTTGACAAGTGGGCATGGATTTCATTAGACCTATTGACCCTCCTTCCAAACAAAATCAGTACATCATTGTGTGCACTGACTATCTGACTAAGTGGGTTAAAACCAAGGAAATCGAGGCAACAATAGAGGAGAAGGTGACTAAGTTCTTAAGGGAAAATATGCTTTACAAGTTTGGGTACCCTAGAGAACTGGTTACTAATCAAGGCAGCGAGCTTACATCCAACATGATTGAATACTTGTTAAGCCAGCACAAGGTCAAGCATAGGAACTCCACTCCATATCACCGAGAAGCTAATGGGCAAGTGGAGGTGACAAACAGAGCACTCGAGGTCATCTTGACCAAAGTTGTTAGCAGTAGCAAAAAATATTGGGCAAATAGTCTAGTTGAGGCCACTTAGGCCTACAATACCACTTTGAAGACCGCCACTGGATTCACACCCTATGAGTTTGTCTATCGGAAAAAGGCCCTATTGTCCATTGAATTTGAGTACAATACATTGAGGATGGTAGCCCAACTAGATATATATCTCAATAGTGCACAAAAAGAGAGATTGCTTCAGTTGAATGGGTTAGATGAGTTCAGAATGTAGGCCCTCCTACACACAGAGGTAACTCAAATTCAGAGGAAGATTTGGCATGACAAGAACATCAAGGACAAGAAATTCCAAGAGGGTGATTGGGATTTTTTATATGATTCCGGATATAAATACTTTAATGGACAGTTAAGTACTAGATGGTTAGGGCCTTATGTCATAGAGAAATGTCATGATAATGGTTCAGTGTAGATCAGAACCATAGATGCAAAGGCCATTCCTGTACTTGTTAATGGGGAAATATTGAAATTTTACAAAAGGTTATTGTCAGAACAAGATTTCATTGATGGTATCAAAAAAATAGTCATGGTGATGGAGCTAGTCTCAACTCCTACCTCATCAAGTCACTAAGAAACAAAAAAAATAAAAAATAAGGAGACTCAGGTGAAAACCTCCATGAGGTGCATGAGTCTCACTATTGGATTGAAAACCTCTTGAGGTGGCCCAATGGTGTCAAAACAAAAAAAGAGAAATAAAAAGATCTCTGGGTGAAAACCTCTCTTGAGGCATCCGGGGCAAGAAGCTATGATGAAAACCTCTTGGAGGCAAACTAGTTGTTTTCAAAAAAATAATAAAATCTAAAAATAAAATAAAAGAGAAAATAAAAATTATGAAAATATTGTTTGCAGGTTAGTGGGAGAACGATCAAATCAATAATGGAGAATCAAAAGGGACATATTCATCTCATATTTCTATTTCTCCATTCATTATCCTTCATCATTCCACCATTCTTTTCATTTTTTCACTCATTTTTCTCAGTTTGTAAGGGTTTTGTGTTTTCTATAGGATTCCCTGTAAACCTACAGGATCCACTGAAAACCTACAAGATGATCCTGTAGGAAATAAAATGGCTTGGGAATCCTAAAGGAAGTGACCCTAAAGAAAGGAAATGGTCTGCCCATGTCAAAAAAATAAATTCCAACATCACCATCTCATTACCATACCTCTCTCCACCATGATCACCCCTGTATTCAAAAAAAAAAAACCAGTTTCCAAAAAATTACAGTTTTCAAGAAAAAACATAGAGAAAAAATGAAGACATAGAGCAAGGGGACAACACCTGAAGGTTATTTTTCATCCTTCACAAATCCCTGGACCTCATCTCTACCCAAGCTAATCATCCTCAGGTCCCAACAGTATAATATGATTAAATGTTTTTAGGGAAACGCAGCTACAAGACGTCCTCTAGGAAATCTTGTAGCAGGCTATCCCACAAAACATGAATCATATGTTGCAACAAGTTCAAGCATGAGGATCCAAAGGTAGAAGAAGCTCCTCTAGAGCCTAGAAGCAGTAGTAGCATCATCATCAACACCAGGTACTTTCACATCAAAGAAAATCATCAAAGAACATTAGAAAAAAAGAGAGTAGAAATCACATGCAACCAACACACAAGAAAGACCTCATTTCTTTAACAATTGTAGCAAGGTATTGTTACCATAGGTAAGTAACTTGCTTCCACTCTCTCATTTTCATAATGTGATCACAAGATCTAAACATTGTGAACGAGTTGGTTTATAAGTGAAAGGTGCCCAATTAACTTGGCCACCTTTGTTTAGTCAACGAGGACAAAAATAAGTTAAGCTATGGATGCCTAAAGTGGGAGTTGATTACGAGGTGAGGAGAATGATGATGTGGTAGTGGGACCAATGGTCCAAAAATAGATATTTGTACCTCGGCTTCTAGCACACCACCTCACTCAAATCAACTATAAGAGGATATAAACGTTGATCCCCATGCATAGATGCATTCACATTCTCTAGTATTACACTAGAAAAGTCACTCTTGTCCCTCAAGTAGTCTACAGGAGAGATAAATTTCATTTTTTTCCTGTGCGGGACCACCTACAGGATCCTATAAGTAATCCTACAAGATCCCACAAGAATCGTACAAGATATAGTTAGCTAGTCTACAATATTGGTCGTGAGAGATTTCAGAGGGAGAAAAATAGGGGTTGGCTACATCAAGCATTGTAAGGTGGTAGGTTCTACATTTCCTCCTATTTTTCCAAGTGAAAGGAACAAAAAATCCTCTAGTTTGTTTAAATTGATTGCAGTGAAAGGGAATTGTATCCATAGCAATTTCAGTTCAATTTCGTCCTCCATTAAACTTTTGTATCAGACATCTCTACTCCTCCATCCATCAGACAAAATGACTGGGGTGGTTAATAGAAGGGATCTCATCAACACTGTGAGGATTCAGCAACACCCTCCTGTGCTAGAAATATTCATAAGGCATAATTGGATGGGTTTCTTTGAGAAATTGAGGGGTTATGATGATGAAGTAGCCAGAGATTTTGCTCTCTAACTCATTCCACTAACTAGGAACCATGCCACTGTTGTGGTGAGAGGCCTTTCCATAGCGTTCACCCCATAAGCAGAATTACCACACTCCCCTTAAGAGTGCCTTGGAGACAAGAGGATAAGGGAAATAGACAAACTGTAAAGAATAAATTCTTTTTAGATGAGACGAGGCCATGGAAGACAAAAATTGAGTAAGAAGAGCAAGCCTACCATACCCCTGGAATGAAATCAGCTACCACCTTATAAAATATATATCATGTGAAGGTAGGTATAGTGTGGTATATGGATACCACTTTAGTCTTGTTGAAAAATTGAGGTTTGGAGTAGATACACCTCCTCACCACAGACTCAACATACCCTATTTCCTTCATCAATCACTGATAAATATGAGCATGAAGGTGCCGAAAGGAAACTACCAATAGTTGGGCCATCATGGGCTAATTAGACTCATCATAAAGATTTCCTCCAAAACCTTAAAATTCCTATCACATGGGAAAGTTTCAGAGACATGCAAATAGAGGAGCATGTAAAAGCCCTCGAATATGACAAGAGCCATATTGCCAATGAAAGGGATGAAGAAGAGACTGAAAGAGATGAAGAAGAAGCAGAGAGGGATGAAGAGGAAATAGATGAGGAAGAAGAGGAAGAGAAAGATAAGGAAAGTGGTGAAGAAACAAAAGAGTATGCCAAGGAGGAAATTGATGAACAAGGTGAGGATGTAGAGGAAGAAGAAGAGGAGAAAGAAAAAGATGAAAAGGGCAATGGAAAAGAGGAGGCAGAAGATAAGGAGGATTCACCCAGGGTGTCTGTAGAACCCACTTAGAATGAGGCGGTAGCTGCCCTCACTGCCCTTAGCACACCTATCAAACAAAAAAGCAAAAGAGAGAGACAAACTCGTTTGTACTTTAGAACAAGAAAAAGTACAAGAATAAGGCAGGGAAAATCTAAAACTCCCACCAAGGTACCTATTTTTATTGAAGACTCGCCTAAACAGTAGGAGAAGATGGATCCTATTGTAAAAACTCAAGGAGAAGGATCCTCAGGAATAACCTCCCCTAAGTCTGCTATCAGTTATGTGAGAAAGCCTGTGACTAGATCTGCCTCATCCAAGGGAAAAGACATCCTACAAGATACATAGCAGGGCCTACAAGAAGCAGAGGAAATCCTACAGGAAACTCTACTAAACCTACAGGAAACTCAAAAATTCGATAAGGAAGGAAATAGCAAGAGACAAAGAAGGAGGACCCAGAGCTAAGGGAACATAATCCTCAACCTAACCTTGACTCCTACTACAGATTTATTGAAGGGGGTAGGGTCATTACAAAAAAAAATTCCATCCCATCATTCTTTGAGCTTGAGAAAGAAAGAGAAAGAACACATAGATGGATGTAGATTTACAACTCCAAGGGAGTGGAGGACATAGGTCACATGGAGGAAAATCTCAAAGAGATGCGTAGAGAACTAAGCAACTTGAGGGATAGAGAAGACATAATGAAAGCTCAGGTGGAGGAAAAAAACGCATGGTTGAAATGACCACTGCAAGAGAGAGAGAGAATCAATTAGCATCCATGGGCAGTCTATCTTTAGAGGCAATCTAGTGTAGGATTCCAACAAAGTTCTATGCATTATACCTTAAAGAACAATGGTTGCAGTTCCAAGTCAAGACCCTACCACAAAAAGGCACTATGGCATTCCAGGATTATAGATAGTTCATTAAACTTTGTGATCAAAGCACATTGGAGGATAGGGCTAAGATGTCTGAGTTCTACTTGCATAACATGGCCTTGACAGATCTGAATGTGTGGGACCCTAATGCAAAACTAGGGGATTTATAGTTGATGGCTTTGGCATCACAGATGAACCATGAGGAAGCAAGGGCTGCAGAAATGAAGAAGATATTGGCAAGGGAACAAACAAAGCTTCTCATGATAAGAGTTGAGCAGTCAAATCCAATGGATGTCATTAGCACACATAATTTAATTGCAAATGATCCTCAACTTGCACCCAGGTATCTTGCTACCCAAGAGAAAGTAGTTACACATTTTGAGGATATGTTTAGGTTGTTAGGGTATGACAACATGCAAGCTTGCCAAAGGATATGGAATACTTTTCCATACATTTTTAAAATCAAAGAGTACCATTCTCGTCAAAGAATGAGAGAAGCACTGAACATGACACCCATGTAGAAGCAAACCTTCCAAAGGCTCAAAGTTAATTGGATTGGCTTGAGACTCAGTCCACCACTACTCTTGGGGACGTTAGAAGGAAGGAAGGAAGAGGAAGAAAGAGAGTAGTGGGAGGAGATAGAAAGGAAGGTGGGATTCTATGCTCAAGAAGAGGAAACCACAACAGAAGCATGGGATGTCATGGAGGTCACTAGGGCTATAAAAAGATATGGATATTAATTGAATTGCTCAGAGGATGAGAAACACTTTCAGTAGGGGGTGATGATGAACCTCATCGTTGGGTAACTACATGGTCCTTAATTCACCTCCTAGATTAGTCAAATCAACTCTTTGCACAATTTATTACATGTTTTGATTATATTTTGTTTAATTAAATGAGTCAAAATGAGATGTTATGCCTAGTGGACTAATGTGCATTGAATGTAAGTTTGTGAGATAAAATCACGGAATTTTAGCAAGATTAAGGGTTGAAACTCGAATGGGACAAGGAAGAGAGATTATATGAGGTAAATACTCCTCATTTACTCCTCCCTCACTCAAATATTCCTCCATCAAACACAACAGCTCAAAGTACAAGCAACCAAGTCATGAAGATCAAAAGGTAGTTGAGCAAGTGACAATCAAAGAGTTAGTTTATCTCGAGTTTGGGATCCAAGCCTCCCTAGATTTAGGGATGTCAGTGGAGACTTCAGTTGTATAAATAAAGAGTCGTAGAACATCATTAGGATTCTATTTTTTGCTATAAAAACACTAGTTATTTTCGAGCTCAAGACTTGTGGAAGACACTATTATGTAATTTTCTTTTTCAATAATGAGAATGAGCCTTTTCTTGATCCAACATTGAGTTAATTCAGAGTGTTGAAGCTCTTGGGTTAGGGCCCAACCGTAGTATAAAAGGCTCATCTTCTTGTATCTGTATGCTTAGATTGATTTCATAGATTCATGATTAAATTGTCCTTACAAGTATTTCATCGCAAGTAGTGTAGATTTGATTAGTTTGTTTATTAGTTTGCTTCCATTTGTGATTTACTTCGGCGGTAGTTTAGAAGAGATAAAGGACCATCAAAAAGCTGTCAATAGTTGTTTTGGCCTCACTTCTACCTTCATGGATCATGATTTGAGGAAAGGACTCCTATGTAGTCGCAAAAAGATAGAATTCTACTTTCTCATAAAATTTTGAGTTTTATGTACTTTAGCCAGCATTTGATCAATTTGCAAGTCATCATTTCTTCCATCTTCAGCCTTACAGTATATCTCATCAATAATTCAATCTTATTTTTCAATTTTTCCTCATGCATGAAGTAGACAAGCAGCTCATTAAACTCTGTTTTCCTAGCTTATTGAAATTCTCATTGTTTACATGATTTTGGGGCAAATATCAATGTTTTATGCAATGCATGTGTTTCATAAGTAAAGAGAGATCTCATAGCCCACAACCTCTTTCAAACTTCATCCATCCATGATCATTCATTACTTTCACTAAGAACCTCACCAATTTTATCATTTTACAAAGAAACTTCTCCAAGCATTTTGAGCAAATTGAACCATTTTCCAAGCTTGGTTTTGAGTTCTGAGTGATCCTAGGCATTTTCTTGTTTCATTCCATCCACGAACCACCTTCCCTAATACTTCCATCACCTTTAGCACCCATCATTTTTCTCTTGGTTGTATTCTATAGAAATACAGAGAATCTTGTAGGTTTTTAGGACATCCTGTAGGTTTTCTTGTAGTGGCATGTTTTGAGGCCGAATTGAGGGAAAAACCTCTAGGAAGCCAAATAAGGTCACCTAAGGGTCTCTCAAACCTTCCAACCATTGACCAGCATTCCTAAGCCACCTGCCACATCACCAAAAGAGATTAGCTTTCACACTTTTCCATAAAAAAAAGAAAAAGAAAAATACAAATTTATTTGAGCCATTTACATGCAGAGTAGTATAATGTTGATGTTTTGGATTTACATGCTTAATACAATATAATTTCATACATGTTAACCTAGCATTCTTTTTCAAACATAGTCTCTTAACAGTTAGTTAGGAAACGATGTGTTTTTAGCATTAGATTTTAGTCTTTTTCATTATTGCAATAGACAAGCTTTCTCTTAGAGTAGATTTCTCTTTCCCTTATTAGTAATCAAACTTCTTCTAAATCCATAGAAGTTTGGCTTGAAAAAACCTAGTAGTCTCTCGTTAACTGAACAGTGACAAAAGGGCAAAACCAACACTTTTACTTGTGTATACAACAATGTCACTTCCAAGTTTGTACAAACTCTGGGTTGATAAAGTAAAGCCAGTAGCCCCAGAAGTTGCAACATTGATACTGCAATACTGGTGCTCATCACACTCCACATGGGAAATTTATTCATGTGAATCTTATTTTACTGCCAATATTAGTAATAAGTAAAAATTCCATTGATAAATTGTAGTAGTTTCCCTAGATGAGAAGTCCTAATTAGAGTTCACACAATTTTGAGTAGGGTGAAGAAAATTTTAACATTGGAAAATTATTTTAAAGTGTAGAAACCTAGGTGAATCTTATTAGTCCCTAATATGAAAATTGTAAAATTGTTGATTATATTTTTGGAAGATATTTAAATTTCTAATGTTTTTATATAATATTTATAAAATTTGAGTGAATTATAAGGTGAAATAATTTTATCCTATAAAATTTGGGTGAATATTTTTTAGAAAAATTGAAAATTGGGTGAATATTTTTTAGAAAAATTGAAAATTAGCAAATCTTTTTGGAGGAGACATGAAAATTAGCCCATCTACAAAATATAGCCCCTAAAATTTTTCTCAGAGTGGGGAGCCCCCGGAAATTATGTGTTTGAAGCCATTACTATTTTTGGATTTAATATATGTAGCTTGATCCACTAGTGGTGGTTTCATAGATAAATAATGAGATGTATTTAAGATAATATGTATAGGCATGTTCTAGATGAAACTAATAGCAACTACAAAAAAAATAGAAAAACACCTACTACTATCACTGAATCGAGAATCCACCAGGGAAAAAGATAAGAATATGATACAAATATTGCAAACCCAAAATAATCCAACATTAAAGAATTCATCTATATGATATGAATATTGAATCATTGAATCAAGAGTAATAATTCACTAAGGAAAACAAAAATAATATGATATAAATACTACAAACCCAAATTAATCTAACATTAAAAAATTCATCTATAATTATGTGATCACAGGTTCAAATAAGCATTCATAGAAAAATTAAGAAGAAAAATGAAAGAACTGCACATAAGAATAGTATATAGTAAGATACACTCTTACACAACTTCAATGTTGAGTAAGAGCTACATAATAGTCCATAACATGTACATATAGGATTTAAAACTCTCCAAAAAAATGGTTTCTCCCCATGAACGTTATAGTAGTGGTACATGAAAGCTCCAAGAGACAAAATCCCATTCCTAAAGTATAATTACTCTATTTATTAAAATTTCTCTTTACCTCTAAATTTATACATACAAAAATTTGACCTCATCCTAATAGGATGATGAGGACATACTTATAATAAGAATAAGTAAATTAAAATTTTTGTATTATGTGCATTTACACCTTGTATTTCATCCTTTAATGTTTGAAGAAGGAAATCCAACATGGCTTTTGATACTAGTTCACCTCATATAATGTAATGAATGACAACACACTAAAGTTCTCCATTCTTCCTTTACTAAACCTTTCCTATGAGGAGATTCCATGCCTTATTTTAAATTTTCACTTTATTCTCTACCATTCGATTTTGAGGTTACATAAAAGTGGTTAAAATCTCCCTAAACATTTCCTATGAGGAGATTCCATGCCTTATTTTAGATTTTCACTTTATTCTCTACCATTCGATATTGAGGTTACATAAAAGTGGTTAAAATCTATAGCCAAAAAGTCTTTGATACACAAGTTTAAAGGCTTATGATGTAGTATTGTTTATCCAGTGGGATCTAGTCGTCCCTTGAAAAGCATTAGTTGATTGTAAGATTTCCTTTCATGCTTTAAAAAAAATCTTTTAGTGGTGTTATATGTGCTTCAATATACTCATGCAACCTTCCATTATTCTAACTTTGTGCTATAGATGTTCATTACTTGTTATTTTGGCTTCACATATGGTTTCTACTCATGTGTTGGTACTTCATCCTCTTTTAGTGGTGTTATATGTGCTTCAATATACTCATGCAACCTTCCATTATTCTAACTTTGTGCTATAGATGTTCATTACTTGTTATTTTGGCTTCACATATGGTTTCTACTCATGTGTTGGTACTTCATCCTCTTTTATAGTTAATCATGGTAGAACTAATACTTTGTGCTATAGATGTTCATTACTTGTTATTTTGGCTTCATATATGGTTTCTCCTCATGTGTTGCTACTTCATCCTCTTTTATAACTAATAGAGCGATGTTCATTACTTGTTATTTTGGCTTCATATATGGTTTCTCCTCATGTGTTGCTACTTCATCCTCTTTTATAACTAATAGTTTGTGCTCTAGATGTTCAGTACTTGTTATTTTGGCTTCACATATGGTTTCTCCTCATGTGTTGCTACTTCATCCTCTTTTATAGGTAATCATTGTAGAACTATACAGGTGTTGGTACTTCATCCTCTTTTGGCTTCACATATGGTTTCTACTCATGTGTTGGTACTTCATCCTCTTTTATAGTTAATCATGGCAGAATTAATACTTTGTGCTATAGATGTTCATTACTTGTTATTTTGGCTTCATATATGGTTTCTCCTCATGTGTTGCTACTTCATCCACTTTTAGAACTAATAGTTTGTGCTATAGATGTTCATTACTTGTTATTTTGGCTTCACATATGGTTTCTCCTCATTTGTTGCTACTTCATTTGTTGCTACTTCATCCTCTTTTATAGGTAATCATTGTAGAACTATACATGTGTTGGTACTTCATCCTCTTTTATAGGTAATCATTGTAGAACTATACACGTGTTGGTACTTCATCCTCTTTTACAGGTAATCATTGTCATCCTCTTTTCTTGTTATTTTGGCTTCATGTATGGTTTCTCCTCATGTGTTGCTACTTCATCCTCTTTTATAGGTAATCATTGTAGAACTATACACGTGTTGGTACTTCATCCTCCGTTACAGGTAATCATTGTCATCCTCTTTTATAGGTAATCATTGCAGAACTACTACTTTGTATTGGTAGGTCGTTCTCATGACCATGTCCATGCTTTCATCCTTTATTCCTTCGTGAATTATTTCCTCATATTAAAATGTGTAAATTATTTTCAATATTGATACTTGGATTCCATTTAGTACAAAGTACATAAGCTGCAACTATAGAAAACTTCAAATCATACTAACATAAGACTTCAAATCATACTTCAGAAAAGTGGATATAACATAGGGAATTGAATTGGAAGCTAAATAAATACTTTCAACTTACTTATGGGAATTTTGCCTCTAGTCCCTTTAATAATAATTTCATAATATCCTCAGTTGAAATGATGTGTTATCATGCTTCCAAATTATTTATGATATCATCATATTCAAATTTAAAAATATAGAACTAATGGTAAAGAATATTCTAAAACTTGTAATACAAAAGTTGTAGAGTATGACAAGATTTTTCCCATAATATAAGAAATGCACAAACAAAATTCTACGTTAAATAATATAATTAAAATACTATTACCATACATCAAACTTACGTAATCTTGTTCAATGTGTGATGTAACACCCCAATGTTGTGAAACAAAAATACCATTACCATATATCAAACTTATGTAATCTTGTTTGATGTGTGATGTAACACCCCAATGTTGTGAAAGTTGAAATGATGTGTTATCATGCTTCCAAATTATTTATCATATCATCATATTCAAATTTAAAAATATAGAACTAATGGTAAAGAATATTCTGAAACTTATAATACAAAAGTTGTAGAGTATGAAAAGATTTTTCCCATAATATAAGAAATGCACAAACAAAATTCTACGTTAAATAATATAATTAAAATACCATTACCATACATCAAACTTATGTAATCTTGTTCGATGTGTGATGTTTGTTCGATGTGTGATGTAACACCCCAATGTTGTGAAACAAAAATACCATTACCATATATCAAACTTATGTAATCTTGTTTGATATGTGATGTAACACCCCAATGTTGTGAATATTTGTTTTATTGTTAGATATCTTTTACTTTACTTTTTACTTTACATGGCTTAGTAAATTATGACCTAGTGGAACAACATTTGTTTTATTGTTAGATATCTTTTACTTTACTTTTTACTTTACATGGCTTAGTAAATTATGACCTAGTGGAAGAGGTATAGTAGGAAACTTGTATTAAAACAGATTATATAAAAATCGAAAATAAAATAATGATGATATGATTTGGAAGGTCATGGTTGTGGACCAAGAATAAATAAAAGTAAAAATAAAATGAATCTTTAACCGTCTAGAAAATTAGAGACATAAATAAATTTCTCCCTTCCTAGATATGGAAAAAAACCTATTTGAAAAAAAATAATCCAAGTGTTGGGAGCGGGATCCCCCGAGGGAAGTTTTGGGGCTAAAATCCCATGTTAAGTCAATTTTTGTAATATAATTGTAACGACTTTGCATTTTGTGGCTGTGAAGCACTAAGGTGTTATGTGTCAAAAAAAAGTAGTTCACCCTTAGTTTTGTAAAGTAAAGTTCGCTGTAAGAGACCTACCCATGGTCGGCAAACCATGGGATTGTATAAAAAGAGCTAAGCTCTAAGTAGTTTTGGAATCAATAAATTGATCAATAGAATGGTAAATCATGTAATCGAGTGACAACTCTGAAGAAGAAGCCTAAGTCGTGGGTCATAATGTAGATAGAGGCTATGCAGCTGAGTGCGCAGGGGCCTAGTGTAGAAGTCCGCAGCTGAGTGCGCAAAACCCTGCAGCTGTGTGCACAAAGTGGACTGAGCCTGTAGCACTTGGGAGACATTAATAAAAGGAGTTATTTTGCAATTTTTGTGTTTTTGTTCTGTTGATGGGTTTGAATATATTATGTATGAATTTCTTTTATTACACTTATATGATGCATGAATGAAAGCAATTACATTGAATAGTTGAACGCAATTACAAATATCTAATTACGCAGTGATAACTTAAGTATTTGACAAGATAAGAGAATCACTTAGGATAATTTAGGAATTTGCATGATATGCTGTGATAGCAGTGCGAAAATACCTGAGCCACATGTTAGGGCTGTGTGAAAGTTGATCATATACTTTCGCAAAGGTATTGAGAACCAGAATAGAGAATTTGTCTTGCAATCCCTAGAGCGAAACCACCTACGTGAAGGAAGGGATAGAAGAAATCAAACGATATCACAACCATCTCAAAGTGCAGAAACATCGTTCTAGCATCCCCGCACACTGCTTCGGGTGAGACTTCAGTGCGCACTCCGTGGGATGATGCCAAAAGGGCTAGTAGTGAAGGGATTCGTTTGGCTAATTAACATTGAACCTAAGAGAGGCCCCCTCAAGCCAACAAATGGTTCCATTGCCGGGATCGTAATCTTCATAAGAGATGTGTGATGTCGTGTCACTAGAATCCAACTAAAAAGGAGATTGGATACTGGTTGGATATAATGATCCATGAATTCGTGGCACAAGAGAACAAAAAGCCGCAACTAACAAAGAAACAGTGGTTAGATAGATACCTGCATAAAGAGGTCCACGAGATCTTTTTGTACTCCTTCTCTATTGAGCTATATGAGTGGATCGCGAAGCTAGCAGATAGCCAAAGAAGGTGGAAACTTGACAGTCCTATTGTGTGGACCCCGGAGCTAGTGCGAAGGTTGGAAGCATCGGAGGATAAGATCGCCCGCACTTTCGATCATTGGCTTGATCACGTCATAGGAGGATTTGTCACTGAATTCGTCGTCCACACCTGTTGGAACAAAGTGATTTCCTGTGATTTAATTTGTTAACCTGGGGGTTTCATAAACTTGTGAAGCATTCTTGCACTCTATGTTCTAGAAATTGTCTTTCAGTTTAGATCAATCTAACTACAAAATAACAAAAATCAATTCATCTAATCTATAAAATCAAACAATGAAAATGAAATTCAACTAACTTGTGAAATAAAAAACAACTAATGTATACTTAGTTACTCCAACATTCAATTATGAAGTGTTACTTTCTTGAGATGATATGTAAGCAACTATTTATACTTTAACTTCTAATGTCCTAGAAAAGCAAGTAAAGTGTGCAGAAAATAACTCAGTGATTGCATGTATTAAATATTCAACCATTTAATCTTGAAATATGATTAAATCAATTTCTTAGAATGATCTTTAGGAATATCAATGAATGCAATTAAATGAGGATCTTAAAAGCAAATATAAAAAAATGAAAAAGTAAATCTCAATGATTGCATAAGTTGAACATTCAATCACCCAATTTGAAGTTACCTTCTTGGCCTGATCTTTTATTCAATTATACAATGAATTGATAGTTTGATCTAAGAAAGTAAAAAAAAAAACATGAAAAGAAACTAAATAACTATGAGCTCTTGCCTCAAACTTAATCCAATTGGAAAATACATATATCTTTCCTGTGAAATGTCTTTAGAAAAGCAAAGATTACACAGTCATTCTAAAACTAATACCAAAAAAACAAATGAACTTTAATCCATAAAATCAATTAAATATCACATATTTTAGGTAGTGGATCTAAAAGTGTGAGAGATGGTAAATCGAGATGCTACATATGTAAGCAAAACCAAGTCAAAATGAAGGAACATTCATGAGTAAAGCGCTGCAACCTAATTATTTATTCAAAGCTTGAGAATAACTCCAATTTTACACATGAAAATGACAGGAGAAAACTTACCCTATTTATACAAAAATATGAGAAGCTATCTCCTTAATGAGAGTGCATGAATATCTCCCCATATCTCTAGAGTTACAATTAAAATAGGAAATGACAAGACACATGTCGTCTTAGAGTTTCAATACAAATAGGAAATGAAACACATATCCTCATGATCTTCTCCACTGAAATTCGAATTTGGTTTGGGAGATCACATAAGGGTATTTTAGAAGCTTCCTTTTGACCTACACATCTCAACAATCTCATCCCACTTGTTAGGTATAAGCATATGCACATTATTTTTTAAGTTTTAACCATAAATTCACTTAAAAATGCCAAGAATTAATAAAGTTTGGAAACACATAAATGTAACCCAATAATGATAATGGTATGGTAAATGTAATGAAATGGAGGTAAATTTAGTGAAATAGAGATGGAGTGAAGGTGACAATATGGAAATATAAGTGAAAATGTAATGGAATGGAATGATAATTTCAAGGCTGAACAACACCTCAATGAGCTACAACGAGGCAGAGAGGTGCTTTTTCAAAGGACCGTGAGGTAAGTACGTAAAATATTTGAATACCTGGATTAAAATGCTATTTTTTGAAAATGGGTTTTGGAGCTACCTTGATGTTCGGGACTACGTGAAGTCGAAAAACTTACAAGAATGAAGGAAAAAAGGGTCAGGAGTATAATCCCTTGATTTCACCTCTGCGAAGTGACAAAAAAGGGATAGCGAAGGTTTCTCCACGAAATACTACCACCTCCGACTTCACCACCCTCACCTCCAACTTCACCCATACTACCTCCACCTCCACTGCGGTTCAGGATGGAAAATACAGTGAAGTTACCTTTCTTCAAAGACTTGGGAAATGAGGACCCAGACCAATTCTCGTTCGTTGTGAGGGTTGTATGGGAAGTTCAAAGTGTTATAGATGATCATGTAAAGAAGGAAACATTGGTTAGTGCTCTACAAGAACGTGCACTAACCTGGTATATTAAGTACTCTAATGATAACCCGAATGTTAGAGTAAAAGACATTCAGGCAAAACTGAATAGGTACTTTAGTAGGCTTAAATATGAGGCGCAATCGATTGTGGGATTCAAAGCGATCACAATGCAACCGGGCGAGACACATTGGGAACTAGATCAAACGGTAAAATTTACAATCCGCGAAGCCAACATGAATTTTACAGATGGACAACCTTGCGAGTGGCTTATGGCTTTGCTACTATCACACTTAAGGAGTGCGTTGTTGCAATAGAAGATAAGAAATCAGGAAAAGGCCTTTGAGACTGCCATGAGACTACATGAAACTCCAATTCAAGATCCTAATCTAGAAGTTCAGAAGATCCATGATGGTCTGAATGAGGTAGATATCTTTTTGGATGCATTTGAAAGGGAGGTACCAGAAAAGCAGCGCTTCCAAGGCTACATTTGGGCACTGTGCAGTACACCCACAAAATGGTGGAGTAGATAAAAGGGAAGCTTTTATGATTGGCATGAATGTAGGAGGATGATGATAACATGATTTGGGAAGCCTAAGATGCGACTGATAGACAAGTATGATAGGCACAATGATCCGCATGCGCATGTGATCAAATGGACCCAGGCTCGTGGAGAAGGAGTGGACCATCCTATCATGTTCGCAAGCCGCAGATTATCCAAAGCAGAGAAGAACTATTCCACCACTGAGCGCAAGAGTCTAACTATAGTGTATGCACTCTAGAAATATAGGCATTAATAAAGTACCTAATCAACAAGCCTGTGTTGGGGGGGAGAATCTGTAGATGGCTCTTATTGTTTCAGGAGTACAATTTTGAAGTTGTTGTGAAGCTTGAACGATTGAAGGTGGCACCAGACCATCTGTCATACACCGAAACAGGGGAGGAACCTACTAACTTGGAAGAAGGATTCTCTGACGCACAGCTATTTGTAGTGTGTGTCGTTGATGGTCATTTTGAGGATATAATACACTACCTAACAACACGGACTGCGCCGAAAAGATTCATTGTCCATCAAAAGAAGGAATTAGTGGTGCACGCAGCTGATTTCTTTGTCATTGCTGGGCATCTATACAAGATGGGGACTGATGAGATATTGCGATGGTATGTACCTGAGTTTGAAAGAAGAAACATCCTCATGGACGCTCATGGGGGGCACCGCAGGAGGACATTATGCAGGGAGAGCAATCGCGCAGAAGATTCTGCGCGCAGGGTTATGGTGGCCAACCCTTCATCAGGATTCAAAATCATATTACAAGGCATGTGATGTATGTCAAAGAATGGGAAGGGCATCGCGGATGGATGAAATGCCTTTGAATCCACAAATGACATTGAAACCCTTCGAGAAGTGTGTGATAGGTTTCTTAGGACCCATTCAGCAACAAGGAAAGATGGGACCAAGGTACAATATCACTACGACGAAGTATTTAACTCGTTAGGAAGAAACGTAGCCAGTGAAGGATTGCATAGGCATGACTATCGCGAAGTTCCTATTTGAGCATGTACTAACACGATTTGGATGTCCGAAGATCTTGATGATTGATCATGGTACTCACTTCCTGAATGAGACAATCAACGCACTCATAACGAAATTTCATGTATATTACTAGAAGAGCACAACTTATCATCCACAGGCTAATGAGACAGTGGAGGCGTTCAAAAAAGTTCTCGAAAATGTGCTGACTAAGGTTTTAAATGCTCAGCAAAGTGATTGGGACCTACACATACTTGCAGTATTATGGGCTTATCGAACAACATGCAAAAAGTTGACTAGACAAACCCCTTTTAGGCTTGTCTATGGTGTGGAAGTAGTAATGCCTATGGAATATATCGTGCCTAGTCTGTGCATAGCAGTGCTCACAGGTATGATGGATCGCGGAGCCCTGGAGGAGAGGCTCGCACAGCTGGATGAGCTCAAAGAAGAAAGATTTTTGGCTAGATTTCACCAGCATGTCCAAAAGCAGCATGAAAAGGCATGGCATGATCGACACATCAAGCTGCACACATTTAAGGTAAATGACCTGGTTTTGTTATATGATAGTAAGTTTGATAAATTTCCAGGGAAATTCAGGATGCACTAGTTAGGGCCTTATGTTATTAAGGAGATTACTGATGGAGGAGCGGTACAGCTGGTCAAATTAAATGGAGAACCCTTCCCAGGAAAGGTGAATGACAATCACGTGAAGCCATACACCGACGGTCCGACCATATGATAAATGAAAGTAGCATTGTCTTCTCGCTCCAAGTAGCTAAAAGGGGGTGCAGGACTATAAACTACACTTTCTCAGTTGGGGAGCTGCGCGATTGGAAGATGGTGTGAAGTAAGGATGTGTCACTAGGTCTGCAACAGCGCAAAGGGAGTTGCACTACCAAGGGAGAAATCGTGCAGGTCTGCCGGAAAGTGACCGTTAAATTCACTGTTCATAAAAAAATGACAGAAGTGAGGCCAAATGGAGTGACCAGTAGACATTTAAAATGAAATTTATGGCTTAGATAATTCAAAATTTGCTGCCAATCCAACATTAATGAACTGATTTTGGGGGGAATGGTCAAATTTGAATTCAATTTTCCCTATAAATTACAAGTGGTTTTCCAACGAAAAACACTTGGCATTTTGAGTATTTAGTGGTTAAGCTCTCAAACGCCTATGAATAGTGAGCAATACGAGCTTCTGATAATTTCTGGGGTATTTGCGACTTTGTTGGCGGACACAGGAATTCTTGTGGAAGATTATGTCAACACCCCCAGTAGTTATCAATACACAACAAGTAGTAGAGGAGCTGGCATAGGAAATGGAGAGAGAGGGCAAAGTAGCTGCCCCAAAAGTGGTCGAAGTATTGGCGAATCTCCTTAAATCCTAGACAACGCCGAGACCAAAGCTAACCCGAACCAAGAATACCATGAAATACAAAAAGGGCAAGCAACCTACCATACCAGTGTGCACGTCGCCAAGACGAAACCCACCAAAACCCACTACCCAGGAGAAAGGCAAGGCTATAAACCTAGAAGCAAAAGAGGAGGATATCGAAGACATCCCCATGGATGATGAGAATGTGGGAGTGGAAATAGAGGAGGTTGAAGCCCAGTGTGTGGACCCTATTACATAGTTTCTGGAGTATGTCATTCTGCACAACCCTAATTCCAAGGACCCAAAGGACATTGATGAAAGTAAAACTCCCCTACAAACCTCCCTGCAAACCTCTACTACTGAATGGAATCGATTTTGATGGTCTGTGTTTGGCACAAGTGCTGATATTGAAGCTTGAATACTGGGACTTAACGGACCATGAGAAGTTCCCGCACTTGGTGACCGAACAGCTGATGCGCCGCATCATGGACACGAATATGGGGATGACTGTATTGGAGCCGCAGAAGTGGTTCAGAGGAGTAGAGAAAGCAGGATTACTCAACCTACTCTAGGTGTCGCACTGTAGCCACACCCCCGTGATAGTTTTGGTCATCAAGTAGCTACTGTGCTTGGTGCATGATGGGTGTTTGTGGCTGGAGGAGCTGATACCCATCACTAATATGTTGATTCACAGAATAAAATGCCTGCTGTATACAGGCGAAAATCTAGCTATGATCTTTGGCGGCAAGGGTGGCGAGCAGGCGCTCGCAGAATCAATGGAAGAGAAGCTCAAACTGGTGAAGAATCCATGTGGTTACGCTATCCCCAGCATCTGCAACCCCACTATGAAGGTGAAAACTCAAAGCCTTTCAGTGAAGGTAATGCAGAAGTGCTGATGAGGTGTTGGCACCTGTCGTCGCACTCACACAACAGTGCGTTGAAGGAGTCCAGTTTAACTAGTCAGACTACCTTCGCAGAGAGTTCTTGGCGAACTGTTGCAAAGCACAAGAGCAAAGAAAGACCTTCCACTATGCGTGGCTCTTGCTATCAATCATGCTGGTAGCATGGGAGCTACCAGAGGAGAGCTAGTTCCTCTCGGGAATGTCAGAACTTCCTAAAGAAGTGAAGTATGCTTTGTTGTGGGTGACCAAGGACATGGAACGAGTTCGGGACAACAAGATATTCTAGATCTTGATGGAAATGAATATGAGGATGGCTATCAATCACAAGCAGTGATTGTCACCCACTGTATATGCTAACTTGTAAATCTATGCAGAGTTTAAAGTTGATTTCCATCAGATATCAATTAGGGCGCGAAAGGACCCTACGCAAGAGTGATACGATTTTCCATACTTAGCCACATATGATGCCATCGATGCGGTGCTTGATAAATGGTCGACAGAATGGCGCACTACCACGTACTTGGTGGTGGGTGGAAGCAAGTCCACCACACAGAAGAAGAAGGGAGAGGCCAAGCTGAAGATGGCCCCACTAGTCGAAAAGAGGAAAAGGGAGGTTGCTGAGAAGGCCCAAGTGAAACAAGCAGGAAAGGAGGAAGGAAAACAGACAGGTGGCATAGAGTGGGGCTCTAAAAAAGGCACATGATTGCCTTCACCTGAGACTGAAAAGGAGGACAAAAATATCATGGCGCAAACCCTCGGAGACGTCCGCCCGCATTAAGCGCCCTAGAGAGCTGGAGAAGGGAGGGTCCAAAAAGAAATCCAAGGAAACCAAGACCCCGCTGGACCCTATCACATTGACGGAAGGCGACTTATATGACATTGGTGATACAGTCAGAGATGTCACCATGGAGGCCATACAAAAATTTGAAAACAACTACAGATCATCCTAGGGGCCTTCTAGATTGGGCTACAGGAGTTGTAGGCATGTGCGTCGCAAGCTGGGTAGCTGTCCACCAGCTTGTCTATCAGTACGTGAGAGGTTGCCGATATGTTGTGCATGAAAGCTTCGAGTGTGATAGTGCTACCAGATGGAGCACTGACCATGGAAAATGAGGCTGACAGGCCTATTGTCAGCACCTTGAAGGGAGTTGGACTGAACTTGGCAACGCTTCCGCACGAAGCACTCCACCTCTTGTAGGATGGACTGATTCCAAAGCTAAGGGCCCATGCGCACCATGCCCTCTAGGTGTTAAGTGAACAAAAGATAAACAATGAGAAGATGGCCTTATAGAGGAATGTTGCCATCGCCGCTAAGGCCGATGTGACCAGCCAGAGCAAAAAGATCATACAGGTTGTGGCAGAGGCATAGAGAATGGTCCCAGAGTTGGCCATTTCAAAAGAGGAGCCAGATGAGGTCCGCATCTACAAAATGGCCACAAAGGTGCACAACGCTCAGACATAGATGATGTGGGTTCAGTTGGAGCTGAACCTATAGATTACAGAGCTCCAGTTGAGGGTCCAACCTTCAACACTCCCAGAGGTAAAGGAATAGCGGGCGACCGTTGTCACAGGAGCAGTCGCGACAGTGGAGAGTGCAGTAGCAGACTGCACACAGTTCTTCGAACAATCGTTTGAGGTCTTCACCAGCTAGCAGGAGGATCCAAACATCTAGAGGCTAGAGACAGAAGCAAGCGAACTCTAACAGTGCTATGACAAAGTTAAGAGCACAATGCAAACCGTTGCGCTGACACAAAGGTTAGCTAAGATGCAAGAAGCCAAGCAGCGGAAGGAATAGGTGGACGTAGTGCTGCACAAGGAAGCAGTGCTAAAGGCACAACTAAAGCCCTGGCTAGAGGAAGCTTACGCAATCACAGGAAAAATTGAAGGCAATCTTGCGACTTTGCAAGAGACACAACAAGAGCTTCATGCTGATAGCACAGGGGCAATAACTGAGAAAACAGTTAAAGATGCGAAGCAGGAAACAACTGAATGCACAACCAAAGTTGCGATCATCAGGGTCGAGCTGGATGAGCTTCGTGCAAAGATCTTCGTGCCTACCGAGTGACTAGAGGGCGATTCATGATGTTTGTATGGGGGCCTGTTGGGAGCAGGATCCACAACGACAGTTCTACGGCTAAAAGCCCATGTTAAGTCAATTTTTCTAATACAATTGTAATGACTCTGCATTTTGTGGTCGCGGAGAGTGAAGGTGTTATGTGTCAAAAAGGGTAGTCTACCCTTAGTTTTGTAAATTAAAGTCCATTGTAAGAGACCTACCCATGGTCCGTGAGCCATGGGATTGTATAAAAAGAGCTAAGCTCTAAGTAGTTTAGGAATCAATCAATCAATCAATAGAATGGCAGATTATGTAATAGAATGATAGCTCTAAAGAAGAAGTATAGGTCACAGGTTGTAGTGTAGATCACAACTGAGTGTGCAAAGCCCCGAGGTAGAAGTCTGTAGCTGAGTGCGTGGACCCCTGTAGTTGTGTGTGCAGGGTGTGCAGAGTCTGTAACACTTGGGAGATATTAATAAAAGGATTTGTCTGCAATTTCCGTGTCTTTGTTTTATTGATGGGTTTGGATATATTATGTATGAATTTCCTTTATTATTCTTAAATGATGCATGAATGAATGCAATTACATTGAATAATGGAATGGAATTACAAATATATGCTTACGAGGAGATAATCTTAAGTATTTGACAAAATAAGTAAATCACTTCGGATAATAGAAGAATTGGCATGGCACACTGCCATAGCAGTGCGAAAATACCTGAGCCACAGGTTAGGGCTGCACGAAGGTCGATCATATATTTTTGCGAATGTATTGAGGACCAAAATAGAGGATTTTTCTTGCAAGCCCTATAGTGAAACCACTTGCGCGAAGGCAGGGATAGAAGAAATCAAACGACATCAAAACCATCTCAGGGTGCAGAATCTTGGTTCCATCATCCCCCCATATTGCTTCGGGTGATACTTCGGTCTGCGCTCCGTGGGCTAATGCTGAAAGGGCTAGTAGTGGAGGGATTTGTTTGGCTAGTTAACGTTGAACCTGGGTCAGGCCCCCTCAATCCAACACCAAGGATAGCAGGTGAAGGATGGAGGATAGAGATAGAAGTGAGCACTGGAGATAATACCTTGCATAGGAGGTTGGAAAGCCACTTCCAGACTTAGGTGTTATTGAGCTAGGCTCAGAGCTCATGGAACCCTTGGACCAATCCTTGAGAGTACAATACTATACTGGACTAATATAGTCCTGGTGTTGAGGAACATGCTACCTAAAATAGTGGATTTTTCAAACTTCCTCAGGAGGAATACACTTGAGGGGAGACTAGATGTCATTTACAATCTCTTGGTTGGGCAGAGAGTTCTTCTTAGTGGAATTATTTTACAATATAGTTAAGGAACATATAAGTATCTCTGCAAGATGTTCTTATTTTTTCGATTAGAAGAGTACTCTATGTTATCTGTGTGTTAATTGCAAAAAAAAGGACTGCAAAATAAGAGATTAGCAAAGAACACATGATGGGTATTTGTAATTTCTATTAATATTTGAAAATAAATATTGTTAAATTTTTATAGAATCTGGAAGTACAATCTTACTAATAAGGAATGAATTCGTATGCATATTGTAGGAATAGTATAAGCGTGATTAATTCTTGTATGTTAGTTTGGGCCTAAGAATTAATAGCATTTTAACATAATTTATAGAAGGAGATTCATAGTGGATAATTGGTATTTTGGTTAAGCCTTAGGGGTCGCAAGCACAAAGCTTTCTAAAGGCAGTTTGCAACCAAATACAATCTTTTAATAACACCTTAAGGGTAGTGACTGGGTCTTGGATAATCTAGCTCCCAATCATGACCAGGTGTGTACCAA
This sequence comes from Pinus tabuliformis, assembly GCA_031772625.1. Taxonomy (NCBI): domain Eukaryota; kingdom Viridiplantae; phylum Streptophyta; class Pinopsida; order Pinales; family Pinaceae; genus Pinus; species Pinus tabuliformis. The sequence goes on from CM062815.1 coordinate 785,680,654, forward strand.
ACAAGTATAGGATAACTTAGCAACCTAATGGCTAATTGTGTTAAAAATGAAAACTATTTCCTGATTCAAAAATCGGAAAAAGGAATGAGAAATTACATAAATTCATTGTGTCGTTAGCTCATATTTGATTGGTGCAAGCTTCTTGAATAACAACCAAATATTTTCATGAAAGGAAACTACAGGCGAAATCAATCTTTACAGTCCAATGAGACAAGTGGAAGATGGAGGAAATCATGACTAAATTTAAAGAGGTATAATGCTTATTTCTATTTAACCTCTAACATAACATGAAAATTTCCATTAACATAATTCCACCAATACAATAACATATTCCATTAACATAACTCCGCAGAAAATTTGGCATGGAAAAAAGAAGAAACAAAATAGAGACTTCGCGAACAAGATGTGTGGAAACAACATGTCAATTAACAACCCTAGAGTAGGTAGCAAATATATATATATATATATATATATATATATATATATATATATATATATATATATATCCCAATTCAAGGAACCCTGCATTCGGTGTAAATGTGAGGGAGTAAGAATCTAACTTTTCGACAAATCATCCTATAATTACAATTTCTTTTCCAAGATTACTCTAATGCTCAGAACTATTAAATTCAAATTGTAACAAGAAAAACACAACTCAGATTATCAAATGGATTCTAGGAGGAAGGATCCCTTCTAATTTTAGGGTAATTTGGTGATATGAATAATCTAGAATAATACACATATATATAAACCTTCTTAGGAAAACTTAGAAAACATAAACCCTCCTACTTATCGGAAGAGAAACGAGTGAATCCTAGAACAGGAAGGAGAAGCCAATTGTTAGAATGGTTCGATGTCATAGGTGTTTCCAAAAGACTAGTGGAGGAGCACGAACTTGTTCCAGGAAGGAAAGAACTGATTAAAAACCCTCTCTTTCTAGACCATCTTTGTATCTAATGAATTAACAATAGAGAAAACAACCTAGAAAGTCCTTGTGTCATAAGGCATTGTCGTCAGTGCTTCATCAAACCTTGGGTGTTAATTATATCAGAACGTGGTGGAATAACGAAGAAAAGAGGGAAAAATCCATTGAAGGGATTAAGAAATCTTAGTTACCAAGTGGAGAGCCCACACGACCTATTATGACACTTTCCGAAAGGGTTCCCCTCCATCGCTGGGAGGGAAGTGAGAAACCTAAAAGTGTAGAGTGTGAGTTAAACCTAGCAAACTTATCCTAATGCTAACATATTGATGGAAAACATGATATTCATATTTTTTCACTTGCATGGCCTTGTTGGATCTTCCCCATTTTCGACGTCAAAAACCACATTCTGAAGGTGCATTCTTCACATTAGATGAGAAGGTTGGAGAGCCAGAACCCTAGCGAGGAAGCAGAATAATGGTCAACAACCTCAAGGTTTGGGGAAAAGCGGTTACCTCAAACGGGTTCCAAACACCATCATCGTTGGATTAAGAGACTGACAGATGAATGAAGGATGAAATTCTGTGTGTCCTCTAAGACTGGTGAAATTAAATTAATTTTTTTACCTAAAATGAATAATAAATATAATTTCCATGAAGCATGTATTAACGCAATGTAACTTCGATTAATGCTATTTAATAAGGTGACTTTGGGGTTAGTGCCAGTGTGCCTCCTATTAAATGAGTAATGAAATTTGTGTTATGTTCAATAAACCTCGATATGATTTGATCAAAGAGTTCTTATATACTCAGATGTAGTAAAATGATATGGTCGTGGTAATCAATAATTTTTTGTTTTTTTTTTGTGAGTAATTATTAATTGTGAGTGTACATGTTAGAAGTGGCATCAAAGCATAGTTTTAATATTATGGCCAATTGGGCAACTACACAATCACAATTATGATAATGTGCACAGAGATTAGAGACAAGATGTGGAGATGGACTAGACCGTCGATAAGACCACAAGCACCCTACATTGAAGCTCTTCCAGATATGTGGGTGAAATTAAGTGAGGATTCTTGGCAAGCCAATGCAACACTACTGGGAAAAGTTAATAGTTTTGAGATGAAATGACTCATCTAAGAGCTGACAATGAATGACTCAGATTGGAATAAGAAAGAATTATGAAAAGGATGTTAGACAGAAAAAATCAATGAGAGCCAAATTGGAGTGTTGGTAATGACAAAAAAAATGAATTATTTCGATAAGGGGAAGATAATGAATAATTTAAAGGGAGATGTAATGATGATGAGGGAAAATTTGAGAATTCCTTTGGTGATAAAGGGGATAAGAAGCAGAAAGTTGAACTTCAAGGAAAATTCAAGAAAATTAAACCTCCCACTTTTGACGATTAAGATAAAGAGGTAGATGAGGCCTAGCTGATTAACATGAATAAGTATTTCCATTGTTATGAATACGACCCTAGCATCACTGGAAATTTATCAATTGCAAGGGAAAGCTACCCTATGTTAAGAGGAAATTAAAACTGTCATGGGAATTGAAGAGCAAGAGATAACTTGGAATGACTTCCAGAAACATTTCAAGGAAACATATTTGATCGAATGGTTTTATGATGAAAAAGAAAAAGAGTTTCATAATGTAAAAATGGGTGAGTTGACTATGGATGAGTTTGTAACGAAGTTCGTGTCCTTACTGAGATATGTTCCCTTCATTCAGGAAGAGAAATCCAAGATATAATGTTTTATTAGTAGCCTACCTACCTTCATGAAGGAGAAGATGGAATTTGAAAATTCAAAAACGATGGACGAGACTATCCGAAAATCTCGAATTTTCTATCAAAAAAATGAAGCAGAAGGGATAAAGTAGTAAAAGTGGGCAGAATAAGATATGACGCAAAAGTTTCTTAAATAATAAAAATGTTAAAAGTATTGGTGGGAGAAGCATGTATCGAAAACACCAGAGAAAGTTTTCAAAAAAGAATCAACATAAATTTAGGTTACAAAATGAAACCAGACAGAGAGAAAGAAGAAGTAAACTAAAAGTTAGTCAGTAGCTAAAACCTCCCTTACAATGTTGGGGATATGCAAAGCTCCATTACTAAAAAATTTCCCACATCATGTTTGGACATAACAAGATGCCAACATACAAGAGGTTTCTATAGTGGCTAAAGTGGCAAGAAATATACTGAGGATTAACACAACTTTGGACGAAAATCATGATAAATATCAACTTACAATCATAGAATGTGAAGGTAAAATATAAAATCATTATGTTTCTATTTTAATTGATCCAGGAGAAATTTTGAGTTACATTAGTCCAAATATTGTAGAATTGTGTCATTTGCAACAAATTAAATTCAAAAACCCTTGGTTAGTCGAATTTCCTATTGGATCCAAACGAAAGGTAACTTCCAAAATAGAAAACTACACTATTGAGGTAATGGGACAATAAATTAGGGTGAATGTAAACATGCTACCCTTAGGATCTTATGATGTGATGATCATAATGGAATAGTTAGAAAAACATTGGTCCCTTGTGAATTGTAAGGATACAATTGTTAATTTTCTTATTGAGGAAGGAATTAGACAAGAAATTCAAGGTGTTAAAAAGACAATTAAGTTGTGACCTATTAATTCCAATCAGTTAAGAAGATGCATTCAGAAAGTCTGCCAAATTTACGTAGTACGGGTGGGGTATACCAACTCTAAGTATAATTTATTGATGTATTTTTGGAAGAGATACCCAGACTGCCACCTAAGAAAGACATTGAATTGACCATAGAACTAGTTCTAGGAGCAACACATGTATCAAGGACCCCTATCATATGAGTATAGTTGAGCCAACAAAACTCAAAATGCAATTACATGAGCTCATAGAGAAAGGATACATTCTCCCAAGTGTACCACCTTGGAGAGCATCTGTCTTATTCGTAAGGAAGAAAGATGGTACTTTGCAACTATGCATTGACTATAGACAACTGAATAAGCTAAACATAAAAAATAAATACCCTCTGCTGAGAATTGGCACTTTATTTGATTAGGTTAGAGGACCTAGTGTGTTCTCGAAAACCGACCTACGATTTGGGTATCATCAGATACAAATTAATGATGAAGATCTAGGTAAGACAACATTTCAAACTCGGTACAGCCATTATGAATTTGTGGTGTTTCCCTCTGGCTTAATAATTCCACGAAAACGTTCATAAGTTTGATTAATGGTATATTCCATCAGATAAATTTGTTCTGATTTTTATTTATGATATCTTGATTTATTCAAAGTAATTAGAAGAACACAAGGAACACCTAAAATTGTATCGCAACCTTATGAGATCACAAACTTTATGATAAATATAGAAAATGTAATTTTTATAAAGATCATATTCAATAATTAGGAGGACACATCATTTCTTCTGAAGGCATAGTTGTGGATCCTAAGGAGATTAAAACTATCATGGAGTGGATTGTCCACGCAAATGTTGTGAATATTCATTCTTTTATGGGGCTAGATGGTTATTATCGTCACTTTATTGAGGTGTTTCTTAAATTTGCATACCCTTAAATTCTCTGCAGAGAAGGGGAAGAGCATTCAAATGGAAAACAAAATGTCAACAAAGTCTTGAGCATTTAACACCTACTGACCACAACACCGATATGAAAAGTAGCACACTCGAAGAAATATTTTATTATTTGCACCTACGATTATCAAGAAGACATAAGAGGGGATTTTATGCATGAAGGTAGAGTAATAGCGTACAATTCATGCAAACTAAAATATCATGACCAACGATATTCTGCATATGATTTGGAATTAGTGGTAGTAGTTCATGCCTTAAAAGTCTGGTGACATTATTTATTGAGAAGGAAATTTATTTTAATGACTAATCATAACAACCTCACAAGCTGCTTTAAGCAACCTAATATAAATGCACACCAATCTAGGTGTACTTCCTTCTTAAGGAAGTTTGACTTTGATAAAAGACACCTTAAGGGGAAATAAAATTGAGTGCTTGATGCATTGAGCTGGAAACTACATATTGTATATGATATTTCATATATTCAAATGGAATCCAACTTTGTTGAAAAAATTAAGGAATTTTCCCTTAAAGACCCCAAATATCAATTCCTATGGCAGCATACCAGTCAAACACAAAACTCTAGGAAGCAATATGATTATGGCATAAACATTGATAACTTGTTGACCTATATGGGTAGTAGGATATATTTTCCTAACCGAAACTTTGTTAAGCAATTCATGTTGGATGAATTCCACAAAAGACCATATGCTACCCATACTGGGTATCAAAAAATATTTTCTGGAATAAAGAAGGATTATCTTTGGCCAGGCATGAGAAGGGATTGGCTGGATGGCTAGGCTTGCTATTGACTACTCGCCGGGTGGGGCAGGACATGGATTGCTTTTGCTAGTTCAAACCTTTCTATCATCAGTAGACGCCCAGTTCCATTACTGAATTTCCCACCCTCTTTGGGCCACGTGAACACCGTATATCATATCTTGACCCCAATAAGTAAATTGAACCTTTAGATGCTGGAAGGATGAATGTTAGTTTAGTGCAAGATATTATGGACTATTTGGCCCATTTCTTGGAGTGCCAACAAGTTAAGGCTAAGCACCAACACCCTACGAAATTACTTTATCCACTACTTATTCCAGAGAGTAAATGGGATACAATTACTTTATATTTTATTACACGTATGCCTAGATCCAAAAATCATAATGATTCCATCATGGTAGTGGTAGATAAATTGAGCAAAAAAACCCATTTTATACCAGTTAAATCTACATATAAATAGTCAAAATTATATATATATTTATGAAAGAAATATTTCGACTACATGGTATACCCAAGGTGGTGATATTAGATAGGGATGTAAAATTTACCTCCAAATTTTTGAAGGCCATTTTTACAAGTTTGCATACCCAAATTGAGTTTAGCACCGCATACCACCTTTAGAACAATGGGAAAACAGAGCGACTTAATTATGTTCTGGAAGATATGTTATGCAACAACCAACTAAGTGGGAAGAATATCTCCACTTAGTTGAATTCACATATAACAATAATTACCATGAATCATTGAGAATGAGTCCTTTTGAAGTATTGTATGGAAAACGATACAGGGATACCCATTAACTAGAACAACCTTGAGGATAGATTGGTAATAGGATTTGACATGCTAACTCAAAATGGACCACACAGTGAGGAAAGTATGACAAAATTTGAAAGCAACCCAAGATAGAAAAAAGACTTATGCTTACAAAAAAAAAGGACCTACCAGGAATTCTGTGTAAGAGATCATGTTTACATCTGAGTTAAGCCTAGAGAGAGTACTTTATGATGGGGTAGTTGTGAAAATTTAGCACCCTGATATTGTGGATCCTTTTAGATCCTCGAAATAGTCAAACTTGTAGCATATAAATTTGCACTACCGGGTCATATATATTGTCTTTCATGTTTCCTTGTTAAAGGAATATATATATGATCCTAGGCACGTGATTAATTGGCAACATGTACAGGTAAAATTTTATGTTGTAATTTGAACTATGTGGATATAAAATTATACTCAGCATGAACTAATGACAGGTGATCATTGAAATGCAAATCGAACCAGAAAAAGAATTTCGTGTAGAGCCTCTACGTATTCACGAACAAAGAGAAACAATGCTACGGAGGTGAGCTATCATCGAGGTTAAAGTGTAATGGAAGCACTTCAGCCCAAAAGAGGCCACCTCAGAGGATGACATACCCTGATATGTTCCAAAAGACTGGATTAAAAACTAAGGATGATAATTCACATGAGGGGGAGAAGATGTGACACACGAGTGCTATGAATATTTGTTTTACTGTTAATTGATTTTTACTTTACATGACTTAGTAACTTATGACCTGGCGGAAGAGGTATAGTAGGAAATTTTGTATTAAAACAAAATATATAAAAATCGAAAATGAAGGAATGATGATATGACATGGACCAATAATAAATAAAAGAAAAATTAAAGGGAATCTTTAACCCTCGATATGGCTAGAGACCAGTGTTGCGGGGGAGCGCCCCCCCCCCCCCTCGCTCCCGCTCCCGATCCGCGCTCCGGGCGGGAGCGGGTCGGGAGTGCGCTCCAGAAATCGCTCCCGATTTCGGGAGCGCGCTCCCAAAAAAAAATTTCGCTCCCTGCCTTTTCGGGAGCGTTTTGCCTTTTTTGCATTTTTTTTTTTGTAGTAATGTTCGAAATGCAAATTTTTTTGAAAGAAACAAATAGTTTTTGAGTGGGGCAACTTAATGATCAAGTCTAGGCCCTAGTATTGATATGCTATTCATGGTAATGTTAAATTCTTAAAGTAAAAGTGACATTTTCTTTAATTTTCATTTTCATCCTTTTACTTAAATTTTTAACATTACCATGAAATGACTCAGGATGTTTGAGAGTGGTTTCGTCCTCATTGGATTTCTTATGGAGAAAGTAGAATTTTAGATTTCATTCAAAATCCAGCAGACTTATCAGTTTTTCAGGATTTCAGGATTGGGGGATTGCAATGTTTCCATTGAATTTTGTCATGTATTAGGGTATGGAACTCATATTTAATCAAGAGTACCAATCCCTCTATGTACCTTGATGTTAGTGACATTGGTTGTCGAACTCCTCTATCATGACCCTTCTAAAAATGTACGCATCACTCAAACAAAATCTTGACTTGACATGCTATGCTTTTTCAATCTTATGTTAATGCTTAGAGGGTGATATTAATGACAAAGATCCCTATACAGATACAAAGGTAATGACAAAGATACCTCTGGATATTAATGCTTGGAGGGTGATATTAATGACAAAGATCCTGATTTTGCAACAAGACTAAAAAATTAGACATTTCTCGTGGTGGCAAGAGGCCCAAGCATAAGAAATAGATAATAGATTTACTTCTCTTCTCTAGTTTCTAGTAGCTTTTATAACTATTGACTCTTTCATATTTATTATGATATTTTTTTAAACAATATATGACAATTTAAGTTTGAAGTTGGCAATTATAACTCATTAGTAATGAATTATGAATATGATGCTTCATGAAAGTTGAAAGTTGTTTCATTTCATTTCATTTTATAACATTTCATTTCATGTTAGATATTATTTGTTGTAATGGTTACACTTAGCTTACAAGTACAACTTTGGTGATCAATGATGATAAATGTTATATATTGAATTTTGAAAGCTTGAAACTTTAAGATTGATGAATCATGAGACTCAATATGTTGTATGTTACTATGTTACTAACTTGCGGACGTGGTTGATGAAGATTATAACTTCTAGATGATTGTTGTTATATGGTTCAATCTATGCTTTTTTATATTTTTTATATCTAATTCATCATTCTACATGTTTTTGTTGACATATATGTATCAAAAATTAAAAAATATATAAAATATATATATTTTTAAAAAATCGCTCCGGGATTCGCTCCCAAACCGGGAGCTTCTGAAAATGGTCGCTCCCGCTCCCGCTCCCGCTTCCGCTCCCGCTCCCCGCTCCCGCTCCCGCTCCCAAGTAACATTGCTAGAGACAATTACCAGTTTCTCTCTTCCTAAAGATGAAAAAAACCCCATCTCATAGGACAAAATCCAAGGATAGTAGGTGAAGGCTAGAGGATAGAAAGAGAAGTGAGAAATGGAGCTAATACCTTGAACAAGACACTGCCATACTGAGGCGTTCTTGAGCTGGACTTAAAGCGAGTGAAACCATTGGACCAATCCTTGAGAGTACAGTACTAGACTAGACTCATACAGTCCTAAGGTTTGGGAACATGCTACATCCAATATAGGATTTTTCAAACTGTGTGGAGAGGAAGAACCTCGGGGGAGACTGAATGTCATTGCCAGTGTCGTGGTTGGGCATAGAGATCTTCCTAGTGGAATTCTTTGTCGTGGTTGGGCATAGAGATCTTCCTAGTGGAATTCTTTTATAGTACAGTCAGGGAACATATAAGTATCTCTACAAGATTAGAAGAGTACTTTGTTTTATCTATGTGTTAATTGCAACAAAGAAAAGGACTATAAAAGAAGATATTAGCAAAGAAGACATGATGCGTATTTCTAATTTTTGTTGATATTTGAAAAGAAATATTTTTAAATGTTTATAGAATCTAGAAGTACAATCTTACTTAGAAGGTCCAATGAATATGTATACATATTGTAGGAATAGTATAAGCGTGAGTACTACTTTTATGTTAGTTTGGGCCTAAAAATTAATGGCATTTTAACATCATTTATAGAAGGAGATTCATAGTGGATAATTGGGATTCTGGTTGGGTCGCAAGCATAAAGTTTGCTAGGGGTAGTCCATATCCAAATACAATCTTTTAATAGCACCTTAAGGGAAGTGAGTGGATCCTGGATAAACTAGGTGCCAATCACAGCTAGGTACGTACTAAAAAGGAAATTACAGGGTAACTTAGAAATCTAAGGGTTAACTATGTTAAAAATGTAACCTAGTACCTATTCAAAAATCAGAAAAAGGAATGAGAAATTACATAAATTCACTGTGAAGTTAACTGAGATTTGATTGGTGCAAACTTCTTGAATAAGAACCAAATTTTTTCACGAAAAGAAACTACAAAGGAAATCAATCTTTACAGCGGAATGAGACAAGCGCAGCACAGAGGAAATCATGACTAAATTTAGAGAGGCACAATGCTTATTTCTATTTAACCTATAACATAACACCGAAATTTATGTTAACATAATTCCACCAATAATACTAACGTATTCCATTAACATAAATCCGCAGAAAATTTGGCATGGAAAAAAGAAGAAACCAAATAGGTATGGAAACTGCATGTCAATTAACAAACCTAATCCGCAGAAAATTTGGCATGGAAAAAAGAAGAAACCAAATAGGTATGGAAACTGCATGTCAATTAACAAACCTGGAGTGGGTAGAAAAAAAAAAAATACTAATTCGTAATTCAAAGTTCAGTGCAAATATGAGGGAATAAGAACCCAACTGTTCAACAAATCATCGTATAATTACAATTTCCTTTCCAAGATTAATGCTCAAAACTATCAACTTGCAAACTGTGGTAAGAAAAACACCACTCAGATGATCGAAAGGCTTCCACGAGGAAGGATCCCTCCTGATTTGAGGGTAATTTAATCATATGAAGAAGGTTGAACAATACATTTGTATATATGATTCTTCTAAAAAAGCTCAGAAAACATAAACCCTCTTACTGGTCAGGAGAGAAAATTGTGAAACCTGGAACGGGAAAGAAAAGAAATTGTTAGAATGGTTTGGTGTCGTACTTGTTGCCAAACGAGAAGTGGAGGAGCACGAACATGTTCCAGCAAGGAAAGAACCGATTAAAAACCCTATCTCTTTGCAGACCATCTATGTAACTAATGAATTACCAATAGAGAAAACAACCCAGAAAGTACCTATGTGATAAGGCATTGTAATCAGTGTGTCGCCAAACCTTGGTGGTTAATTATACCAAAACCAGGTGGAATAACCAAACAGAAGAAGGATAAATCCATTGAAGGGATTAAGAAATCTCAGTTACCTGGTGGAGAGCGCACAAGACCTATTCTGACTCTTTTCGTAAGGGTCTCGCCATCGCTTGGAGGGAAGTGAGAAAACCTGCAAGTGCATAGTGTGAATTAAACGTAGCAAACTTATCCTAATGCTAACATATCGAAGGCAAATATGATAATCCGATTTTCGCACTTGTATGTCGGTTGAAAATAACATTCCCAAGGTGAATTCTTCATACCGGAGGAGAAGGTTGCAGAGCCTGAACCCTAGCGAGGAAGGGGCATAATGGTGGAGAACCTCAAGTTCCGGGGAAAAAGTGGTTGTCTTAAACGGGTTCCAAAGACCATCAGTGTTGGATTAAGAGCCTGGCAGATGGATAGAGCATGCATGTCCAAGTGTCCCTAGGACGGGCGAAATTAAATTAAATTTTGTACCGAAAATGAATAATAAAATCTAATTTCGATCAATCCTATATTAACGCAATGTGAATTCGATTAATGTTATTTAATAAGGTGACTTTGGGGTTAGTGCTAGTGCGCGTCCCGTTAAATGAGTAATAATTTTTTTTTTATTTTCAATAACCCTCGACATGCTTTGATAAAAAAGAACTTATATACTTTGATGCAGTAAATTTATATGGTCATGGTAATCAATACAAAAATTGTTTTATGACAGTAATTATGTTTTGTGGGTGTACATGTTACATGTGACATTATACCTATCATTAATGGATAATATTCCTTCTGGTCAAATATAGATTTGGACAACAAAAATTTGGACTTGCAGACAATTTTGATTATAGTTAATATAAGTTTAATATGTGTTACCTCGCACACGATTTTATGGACATTTTATGCTCTACATTAAACATCCATAACATGTATTTCATAAACCTTCTCTTCTCTTTACTACACATCTCACCGGACTTTGTTTATCCACCTTTTCAAAAGTTTTTCACTTTCCTCTCTCACAGGATATTATGCATAAACCTTTATTTAAGCTAAAAATGTTGGAGTGGACTTATGATGAGGGCAGATACAAGATTTTATGTGAAGGCGAGAGTATATGTCAGAATGATATTTAAAAGTTAATACGCAGCATTTTGGAATTATTTTAAGAAAGTGTGATATACTTTATGTATAAGAAGATAACGTGCTACCTTTTCATGTGCTTTCCCATGCCATATTTGTCTTGTAATCCAACTACATTCCCTTATTGCTCCATATTTGCTTAATTCACCATGTGGTTTATGCATTTGATTCCAAACTTATCGCACAGAATTTTTAGAATCTGTGGTATTATCACATTAATAAATAAAAATTGACATTGATAGTATTACATGTTCTTTTTCTTTTTATGGTGCATTATTAGTCCCTGCCTGGGACTATTATTCGATCAGGCATTGACCGGGTATTAGTTCTTTGGTTGACCATAAATTTCGAGTGTTTAAACAATTTTAACCAAAGTTTTTCGCTGGTGATTTGGCTTCAAAAAGTTTTAACCAAACTTTCAATTTCACCCTCTTATTGCAAGCGTCTCTTGCCCCGATGCGATTTTAATGCGGACAAGTTATTTTATCCTAAGTTTTTTCTTGCCCATTTCCACCAGGCTACTCGAAATGGACTTGTCTCAGATCCCAAGATGGGACACTTGTAAACATCTCCACTCTTGATTTAATTTAAGGTTGAATCTGACATTCTTCACTTGTCTCAAACGATTTAGCTAACCACCCACCCGTTTGCCCAAAAAAATTTTCATTTGCACTCCTCCCCGCCGGTGAGATGGCTCTGCAAACCACGACATCTTTGGACCAGGCATAGCAGGTGACTCTTGATTTTTCACTGGTAGTGTTACTGCTCCTTGCTGTAAGAGGGTTCAGAGTGATTAAGGTATTTTTCGAAGATCGTTGAGGCTAACCTCTCGTCTTCTTCGTAGATAATCTAAATCTGGAAGTGCTCATGGAGAATCCCATTCTAGAATTCAGTTCGGCACCAACACAATGCCTGAAGCATGTTAACCCACTTTTAGGTTGCTTTGTTGTTGCCGATTTCATGGGTTATGGGTGAATTGTTCTGAGCCTTTATCGGTTTTGTTGGCAGGTATCCAATTGCAACCTTCGACATGAACAGGTAACATCGTGTCTCTATTTTCTCTAATTTCGATACTTATTGGAAAATGATTGTCCTTGGCCTAATCCTGCTTGGCTTCTGGTGCAGGTTAAGTTCCCTAGCTTCCTCGTCATTCTATTTTGGTTGCAGTCGTGGCTAATGTGGAGGGTTAACAGAACTAATTGGTTGATCCTAAGCTCCTCTTTGCTTCCAGGTTTCTCCTATTCGTTATGTTTCTGGGTTTTACTTATTCATCCTCAAAGTTTTTGTATATAGTCAAGGAAAAACTCAGAGTTGTTGATTTGTTTAGTCATATATAGATTTACGCATACAAGTCTTGTCTGTAGGAATTAGATAATTTGAACCATGGCCTGTATCTTAATCATGTTACTGCTCTCTGCTATAAGAGGGTTCTGAGTGCTTAAGGTATTTTTCGAAGACGGTTGAGGCTAACCTCTCGACTTCTTCGCAAGTAATCTAAATCTGGAAGCTTTCATGGAGAATCCTATTCTAGAATTCAGTTCTGCACCGACACAACACATGGAACAGGTTAACCCACTTCTAGGTTGCTTTGTTGCTGTCGATTTCATGGGTTCTAGGTCAATTGTTCTGATCCTTTCTTGGTTTTGTTGGCAGGTCTCCAATTGCAACCTTGGGCATGAACAAGTAACCCTGAGTCTCTATATTTCTCTAATTTCGATACTTATCGGAAACTGATTGTCCTCGGTCTAATCCTTCTTGGCTTCTGGTGCAGGTTAAGTTACACAGCTTCCTCATCATTCTATTTTTTTTTTTGCAGTCGTGGCTAATGTGGAGGGTTAATAGAACTAAATGAATGACCCCAAGCTCCTCTTTGCTTCTAGGTTTCTCCTATTCATTGTGTTTCTGGGTTTTAGTTATTTGCCCTCAAAGTTTTTGTATATAGTCAAGGAACAAATGAGAGCTATCGATTTGTCTAGTCATATATATATATATATATATATATATATATATATATATATATTTACGCATACAATGCATGTCTGTAGGAATTATATAATTTGAACCATGATCTGTATTTTAATCCTGATTTGAAATCATCCATTGAGGGGATTTCCCGATGTATTTTGTATATTCTCTTTCGTTTTAAGGATCCTTGCATACTGAAAAGGCCTTTGGACAATTTTACATAGTCGGTTTAATAACTCTGTAGTTCTAATTTATATTTGCATTTAGGTTTTTCGTTCTCTGTTCAATTAGAGAAGATATTACTTCTCAGGTTGATTATGAGATAGTCTATAAATTTATTTATGTTTTTAATGGGATTTAATGAATTTGAAACATGAGCTTTAGTCTTTCGGTAATGTGAGATATGATATTCATGACATTTTTTCAATTTATTGCATGCTCTGCATAGGTTGTTTATTCTCTGAAATATTACAAATTTATTTATAGTTTAATGGTTCTGTCTCTGTTTTACATTAATGTCAATGAAAGGGTTGTACCTTAATTAATAGTGGATAATGAATCCTTCAAGTTTACAGTTTTTATAGTTGATTTAATTCTGAGCAATAAACCCTTGAATTTTCTTAGTTTTACTTCTGCCTTCCTCTACCAATTTAGTCTAAATATTTTCTCCTCAGGTTGAAGGTCGAATTCCTCTCATGAACTTCTTCTTAACCCATGAGGAATATCCACATACTGGGTGCATGATTGTCTAATTTTTACCTGGAAAGGGCTAACCTTGTCCCCTGTTAACTAATTAATGTCTTCCAATCAAAAACTTAATTTTCCAGCAGTAATCCTACTTTATCTTAACTAACAGTCAAATTAGTTATATAGCAAAACAAAAGTTTTCGTGCAAGAGTATATTAAATGAAATTTCTATAATCACATTTATTCTAAGAAAGACAGTGGCATGATTAGTTACTTATCTGTTTCTGATATTTTAACAGCTAGGACTACTCTGTCTAGGCGTGCTCTCCTCCCAACCTACGAGACTGATAATTACATCCAAGTCTCCCCCCAAGGACTCAGACTTCCACAATTATTTCTAGTATTTATGACTCAAGTATTCAGATATCAAAACCACTCGAGTCCAATCTGAATAGCCAGGCCTTGTCTGTCAATGGAGTAAATCCACTGGCTCCAACGAGTTCAAGAGTTATCCAAATCAGGTAGCTTCCTTGCTCACCGACTTTCTAAGGTACAGACCTATCATATTTTCCTAAATAGGCACATTAGGCACACTAGTTGTTTTCTAATTAACATCTCCTACACTAAATAGCTAGATTAGCTAGATTAACATGCCACAGTTATTTCTAGTATTTATGACTCAAGTATTCAGATATCAAAACCACTCGAGTCCAATCTGAATAGCCAGGCCTTGTCTGTCAATGGAGTAAATCCACTGGCTCCAACCAGTTCAAGAGTTATCCAAATCAGGTAGCTTCCTTGCTAACCGACTTTCTAAGGTACAGACCTATCATATTTTCCTAAATAGGCACATTAGGCACACTAGCTGTTTTATAATTAACATCTCCTACACTAAATAGCTAGATTAGCTAGATTAACATGTCAGTTCATACTTTGAATAGAAAATGTCGTTCAATCGTTCGATCTTCTTACTCTTTTGAAGACATTGGCATCAAACAAGCTCGTTTGAGAAGCGTGTTCGGAGGTGCTGCAGCTACAAGAAAGAAAATGTAGGAATTAGTTGCATTTTCAAAGGTCAATGGGTCAATTATAATCTATGACTCTGCTTATGCAATTTACATGTCTGATAACAATCCAAAATCAGTGTATGAAATTCCTGGTGCAAAAGAGGTTGCAATTGAGACTGCATCATTTTCAAAATATGTTAGCTTTACAGATGTTTGGCTTGGATGGGCACTCATCCCTGATGAGCTTCGATTTTCTGATATATTTCCTGTTATATAATATAAATAATTTCAACAGAATATGTGCACTTGTTTTAATGGGGCATCTAATATTACACAATCTGGTGGACTAGATTACCTTTCTACAAAAGGATTGAAGGCTATGCCTGGAGGAGACAATTGTATCACATATTACAAGTTTTTAAGAAATTGATTTGGTCAGTGTGAATTCTTTTGCTTTAGGAATCAAATCTACCACTGTTCTGGCTTCTAAGAAGGCCTTGGTCTCAGAAGTTGCATCTAATTTTGGTTCCAAACAATTGGGAGCTATTAATTCTAATTATAATAGTGTGGCAGAGACTAGCATGTCTTATAAAGGGATTGGTAAGATCACATGCTTCAATATAATTTTGTCTGGCTTGAAACTGAGAGGGTAATCTATAGAAAATATGGTGAAGATGAGTGGGTAAAGATGGAGAAATCTACAAAATATTCTACTTTGTTACTTGATAAGACCAAAGAACACTTAATGTAGAAGTTATTTAAGGAAAAACTTTATGACTGGCTTCTGTACCAAATACATGAAGAAGAAGGCCTACAAAACCTTTCTATATGAAATCCAAGCTAAAGGAGCTTATATCTCAATTCATAAATTATGCTTGTCATTGATTTCTTTGTAGGGATGCAAAGGAGAAACAAAGACCCTGAACACTTCTGGACAATAAATTTTAGGCAGGGTTTCTGAGCAGAAAGAGAGAAATTTTAAGAATTTGCAACACGAGTTTTCTGCAGAATGACATAAATTTGATGACTTGCAAGAATTTTTGTGAATTTGTGAATGATTTAAGAGATTTTGTGGGTTTTCTGAAGGGTATATGCCCAGATCATGTAATGGAAAAATTTCCAAAAACACTCAGTCCAAAAATTCCAGAGAAAGACCAGGTCACAATGTCAGCTTGATTTTCAATTCAGAAAATTATTTTGGTTCAAATTGTTTATTAGGATTCATTAATTTTGATGAGAATATATAATGTGTGAGAAATTTGCAAATTTGACCATATTCAGACAAGACACGCCTCTATCAATACACATTCAATTGGTTTCTCTGTAAGGGTGAGTTTTGTGCTTTACGTTTTTCATATTTGTTTTGAGCTAAATGATTTTCAGGACATAGTTGAGAAGGGGGGTGATTTCCGGGACTGAAATTGAGCAAAATATCTAGTCAAGGTCATCTCTATGATCTTAGTTATCCACAAAAATTTATTGGAACGCCATTCATATTTGAAGACTGTCTTGTACCGAAGTTTTGGGTGTTCTTGATATCATTGATCATGTTTTTACCACCACAATCAGTGTCTTGTTGAAGCCTATAAATGCTTCACCAGACTATCCAAGTGATGTGCATCAAAGCACGGAGAAACAAATTTTTGGCCTTCAAAACTATAAGGATATGTTAATTAACCAACGTTGGCCTTCAATGATGTAAGGAAGTTGGAAGCACTCTGAACTATATTTTTCATACATATACTTTTTTTCATTTATATGAACTAATCCTCACCGTGCAAAGCATTCGAAAGCTGATATAATGAAGAAAAAATGATGCAGAGAATGCCGGGATAGGTTCTCTTGGTATGGGTTTTACAAATACAAAACAAAAAAGTGGTGGCCTTGGTGGGCTTTCTAAGAAGGAAATTTCATTAGAGCACATAGAAGAACCATTTCAGCCAAATAAAAAACTTTCAAGATTGGTGTTTGGGTGCAAGTTTGAGGAAGCATTTAAGAAAACAATTCAACTAAGTGATGTTTCTATAGTTTCATGAATGTGCTTTCAGGTGGACTATAATTCTTTTTCTTTTTTCTTAATAATTATGTTGTTGTTGAGCCAAGGAGTATTGTTTCACACTTATTTAAGAACTACTACAACTACAGGGGAAGTAATCCTTGGCACTGCAGTTTCTAACATGGAAGATAATGTGATTACAAGTGAAGATGAAAATAGTGACAATATAGAGAAACATGCCAATTTTGGCACTCAATCTGGATAATGGTAAATTTCAGTCAGAACATTTGACATCTTAAAGGAGATGGATATTGCAAGGAAAGTACCTAACAATATTATTTGACTCTAGTGAAAAATTAAGCAATGTTTTGACCATGACTAGTAAAAGGACAACTAGTTGAACTGATGGTAAAGTTTGCATTATTTGTTGGGAAGTTAATGGTCAACCAAACATCAGGAAACAACTAGTAGAGAATAAAATTACAATTTTTATTTTATATATATATATATATATATACATATATATATATATATATATATATAGATATATATATATTAGAGTAATTTTATTTAATCTTTTATTTAAAATATAAATGGTTAGAGAGGCCCATGATCGAGGTGTGAGTTGGAAAATATCGATCATCTCAATAGGTGATGGGTGTTTTATGCATCCCAAGGTGCCCCTACGCCACCCTCTAGATGCATGAATCACATGGAGGGGTGGCAGATCACATGATCACAGTCAATGCAAGGTGGGAAGGTGGTAATAGAATGAAAACACGGCAAGCTCCCGACTGACTTTTTTGGTCCACTTGACTGGTCATTGCAGAGCATAAACGATTGCATGCTAGAAAGCACATATGTGGAATGACCGGCGATAGTGTTAATGATGCGCCTGCGCTAAAGAAGGCAGACATAGAAATTGCTGTTGCTGATGCAAATGATGCGAAAAAAGCATACATATAGCCCTTTCAATCTTGCTTAATCTATTTGCTGTTAGGTAATTTGCAATGTACCTGTAGACCCCAGCAGGCACTACCGCCAAGGGCAGTGGCTCCTTGTTGTATTTTGTGAAAATTTTTAGGTGTAAAACACCATGTTTGACATGGATTTCTTTAATGTGATATATCCTAAGAAGTTTATTTTTATTTTAGGTGTAATATGTCCAAGTAGTTTTAGTTTAATTTTATTAATTTTAACATATAAAAATTGTAACTTTCTTCTATGATGTTTGGTTAAGATGTTTTTTTGCAATGCAAAAAGAATTGGTAGGTATTTCCAATGTTTGGTGATATAACTTATTCAAAATCATTTTAGTAGCTCTATAATCAATGAGGAAGAATTATTTTCGAGTATTTTTATATTTTTGATATAAAATTGCTATTCCATTAGTTGTGTGTTAGATTGAAAATCTCATAAAATTTATAGTAACCTTATTTTAGAGGTGGAAAAATAATTTTTGAGTAATATCGATACATATTCTACAATCCAATATGACCTTGATGTGTAAGTATGTCATATCCTTAAAAAAATAATAAAAATATTTTTTACTAATGTCAACCAAAACATTAGCTTGAATCTTAAATTATATATAACTTTTTAATCTTATTAATGGACTAAGATTAATTATTAAAATATAACTATGTATTATTATATATAATTTGAATGGATAATAAATTATCTCATGCATTTAATAGTTCATTTATCATATACGTGAATTTGAATGGATCATAAATTTACCTTTAACAAAAAAATTTACTACAATAAAATTCAAAATTAGGTTAAATATTAAACATCTTTACTCATATATACTAAAGTTAATAGAATCTCTTAAATCAAAGGAAAAAGGTTAATTCAATACAAAGAATCAAAAATCCTCCTAAGAAATCTTTTAATCTTTCTTTTTATTAAATATTTGTAAAATGAATCTTTAAAGGGGAAAACCATATCTTATGGATATATTAAAGTCTTTAAAGACAAATATTTCCACATCAAAGTTCTAATGTTTGAAAATATTAATTTGATGTAATTTTATTTAATTTTTGTTATCATGTCATAAAAAACATTATTAAATTTAATAACTTTGAATTAATACAATAATAAATTTCATATGATATTCAATTTTTCATATTATAATATATAGTAATATATCATGATATATATTAACTCTCTCTCTCTCTCTCTCTCTCTCTCTCTATATATATATATATATATATATATATATATATATATATATATATATATATATATATATATATATATATGTGGAGGGAAGAACAAAGACATAAAGTGATAGAGGTGGAGAGATAGAGGGAGTGACAAGGGAGATATGGAGATAAAATGAAGAAGAAAGACATAGAGAGAGAAGAGTGGAGAGAGAGAGAGGGAGTGACAAGAGAGAGATGGAGAAAGAGTGTGTACATTTTGGGATGAGATAGAGGGACAAAGAAGGAGAGATGGAAGGAAGGGAGAAGAGAAGGAGAGAGAAGGAAAGAGGAAGGTAGATGGTGATAAGGTTGGAGGGTGAAGAGAGAGTCAAAGGGGGGAGATGGGCAAAGGGAGGTGAGAGAGAAAGGGAGAGAGAGGAAGGAAGAGAGAGAGAATGTGAGAGAGAGAAAGAGAAAGGGAGGGAGAGAGAGATGGAGTTGGAGGGAAAGAGAGAGGGAGGTAAGAAGAAATACATAGAGAGAGAAAGGTGGAGAGAGAGAGAGAGGGGGTGATAAGGGAGATAGAGAGAGAGGGAGAGAGGAGAGTAGGAGGGAAGAGAGATAGATAGGGGAGAGAGAGAGTGAAGGGGAAGAGAGAGGGAGAGGAAGAGGGAGGGAGATATATATAGATATGGAGAAAGAGTGTGTATGTTTTGGGGTTGATATAAAGAGACAAAGGAGAGGTAGAGGGAGATAGAGATATAGATGGGAGGTGAAGAAAGGGAAGAAGAGAGAGATAGAGAGAGGGAGGGAGAGATAGATACATATGGAGAGAGAGAGTGTGTACATTTGGGGCGGTGAGATAGAGAGACAAAAAGGGAGAGATGGAGGGAGATATAGATATAGATGGAGGAGGAGAGAAGGAAGAATATTTCTTATACTATATGCATTGATTTCAGTGTAGATGATGATTTCTAATCCTATTTCATTGCTTGCACTAGACACATTGATTTCTAAATATTTGATTGTTTGCACTAGATGCATTGATTTCAGTTTAGGTGTTGATTTCTAATCCTACTTTAATGCTTGCCCTAGATGCATTGATTTCAGTGTATAAGGTGATTACTAATCTTATTTTTTTGTTTGTGCTAGATGCATTTATTTTAGTGTAGATGCTGATTTCTAATATATTTGATTGTTTGCACTAGATGTATCGATTTTAGTGTAGATGTTGGTTTCTAATATTATTTGATTGTTTTCATTATATGCATTGATTTGAATGTCGATGTTGTTTTCTAAGGCTATTTGATTGCTTGCATTAGATGGAATAGATGTTGTTAATATTGAGACCATAAATTATTAAAAATATTTTTCAAGATTAGATAGATGGGGGAGAGAGTGAAGAAGATTTCTTGCACTAGATATATTTGCTTTAGTGTAGATGATGATTTCTAATCCTATCTGATTTCTTCCACTAGATGCATTGATTTCAGTGTAGATGTTGGCTTCTAATTATATTTGATTTCTTGCATTGGATGCATTGATTTTAGTTTAGATGTGGATGTCTAATCCTATTAAATTGCTTGCACTAGATGCATTGATTTTAGTGTAGATGTTGATTTCTAATCCTATTTGATTGCTTACACTAGATGCATGGATTTCAGTGTAGATGTGGATTTCTAATCCTATTTGATTTCTTGCACTAGATGCATTGATTTCAGTGTAAATGTTAATTTATAATCCCATTTGATTACTCGCATTAGATGCATTTATTTCAATGTGAATGTTTTTTTTTCTAATCCTATTTGATCGATTGCATTAGATGCATTAGATGTTGTTAATATTGAGGCTGTAGATTATTAAAAATAATAATTTTCAAGATATATTTAGTAATAGGTAGAGGGGCACTATTAAGAAATAATTAGCTATCAAAAGTTGTGATACCTAGAATTAAAATGAAAAAGATGTGTAGAATCAATCCTCCTGCAAAGTGCAAATTAATCCTTGACAAGATCATCTCCCTTCTTCATCACTAACTAATTACTAATAGACAATTACATATATTCAAAATTACTAATAGAGTAATTGCATACAACAATGTATTCAAAATATTTATAAGAGGGAAATATATTTTATAAACATTAAAAAAAATCAAAATAAGGAAATGTGATAATTGTTTGGAGAAACAAATAATGTAAATATTTTATAAATCTTGCCACTCGATTAAAAAAAAAACTTACATTTTATCTTGACCTTCCAAAGTACACTACATATAAAAAAAATCATCAAACTATTCTTGAAGGAAATCAATTATTTCAAACATAAACAAAGAAACAAAATATTTCAAGAGTAATTTTGACACAGTAAATTATTAAAAGGATTCTCCAAGATATATTTTGTAACATTTTGAGGAACACTATTTAGAATTAATTAGTTGTCAAAAGTTGTGGTACCTAAAATTAAATCAAATAGATGTGCAATATCAATCCTCCCACAAACTATTGACAAGATTGTATCCCTTCTTCATCGCCAACTAATTATTAATAAACTATTACGTATACATATAAGAATATAACACAACAACTATAACATTCACAAACATTACCATAGAAATCGAAACAAATAAACACACAAACGAGTCAAAGTATCTAAGCACATAGGCACAAACCATTCAAGGAAAGAAACACAACCCAAAATAAAGAAGAGAATGATATGGTGATGCCAAGAAAAAAAACATAATATGAATTTTGAATTTTATCTCAAACATATTCATAATAATGATAATCTAAGAATGTGACATTGTTGCCTTCAATTTGAACTACCTTAGATCCATCTAACACATGATCTATCATGCGCTGAGAGGGATCAAATCCCTCAAGGTGCAAACCTTCTCTAAAAGAAGGTTTTCACCTCGGGGGATTTGATCCTTCTCAACACATGATAGATCTAGTGTTAGATGGATCTAAGCTGGTTTTATGAAAATGAATTTTTAATGTGATTTTATGTGTGCCACAACTTTAATCGAATTTACGTATGTCAAATACTTCAATATCTGTCTTACATAGGCTTGCAAGTTGTCCATATAAATGACGATATACATCAATGCTTGAGAGATCTTATGTAGAGGAAATAACCAGCTAGTATTTGAGGCACTTGGTACTTCGTACATGAATATAATATTGTTTTTTTTTTTTAAATAATTATGATATAGTTTATTTTTAGAAAATGTTACAATTGACAATATTTAATATTTTTTGGATCAAAACTAGTCAGAGAAACCAAAATATGCAAAAATATATAACACATATAGCAAACACAACTTTGCAATACAAACAAGCTCAACAAAAATCTTTTCATATTCAATCATAAACACAAAATGAAGTGAATCAAAACAACATGCATTAAATGAAGTGAACTAAAACAACATGCATTGGGACAAAAATTACACATTCAACCAATAAATACCTAATAATTAAAAATAAGAAAACATGATTATCAGATGAAATAATCAATACATTCCACCAATAAATACCTAATAATTAAAACTCGAGAAAACATAATTATCAGATGAAATCATCAAAAGATTTAAGTTAGAGCTAAACATCGAAAAGCAACACATTACCATTCTTTGTAGAGCCAACCATTTTACCACTTTGGATGTAGAACCAACCATTTTACCACTACCCAGAGGCTCAATGATTCTTGATTCTTACACTAAGTAGAATTCTAAAAAGAGTGAAATGGATACCTATAAAAAGGTGAATCATTAAATACACAAATAGAATTATTTAGAGGAGTTCACCTTTTTCTGAACGGCAAGTTAAGATTTAGCATTGATATAATCATTTTCATTGAAATTTCAACAATTTTGATAATATTAAATCCATTTACATTTTAACAATTTTGATAATAATAAAATGGGTCAAAACCCCTTAAAATAATTCTATTATCCAAGTTTTCATAAATCTAAGCTATTCATTTGTTTATTTACTCTAATTTAAAAGGAAGCGTATTAACAAATAGGCAAACTTGAAGATGTAAATCGTGCCAGCCAGAGATCCATGGTTTGCCACGATATAGCGGGGATTCCCAATTCCTCTCGGTTTAAAAAAAAATATTAAATAAATAACAACCATTATCAAAGCAGTTTATCGAGAACATCAGACCATAAGCTTTTTAAGGTCCACGTTCGATTCATGTAGCCGTCGGAGGTGCTGCAGATTTGAAGAAGTTGAGCGCTCGAACCACATAAAGACCAAGAAGTAGTTTTCCTTTTTCGCAGGGATAGAAATCAAAGTAGTTTGAGGTCCGAGACCAGCCTCATCCGAAACACAATTTCGTGGTTCAATTTGATACAGAAAATGAACTCGACTAGTGGTTTTAATCACACCCGTGATAATGGTGACCTGCCCGACTATGAAAAAATCATGATATCTGTCATAACATATCTTACTGTGATCTTTCTCGTCTTTCTGCTGCATGTTTTTGCCAGATGCATTTGGGTACAGTCTGTTAGATTTACCAGATGGAGACGAAGGAGATCAGGTTCTACGCGTCCTCGGTTTTATTTTACGGGAGAAGACCCGGCGACGCTTCCGAACGCGGGGTTGGATTCTGCGATATTAGAGACTCTGCCCATGTTTGTGTATAGATCGCAGAATTTCACAGATGGATTGGAATGCTCTGTCTGTCTACACGACTTGGAGGAGAATGAGAAAGGCCGGCTTCTGCCCAATTGCAGGCATAGTTTTCATGTAGACTGTATCGACACGTGGCTGCTTTCGAATTCCACTTGTCCGCTTTGCAGAAAGGATGCCCAGCCCGAACAACCAATTTTGAAATCCACTAAAATAGAGCAATCAGCTACGATCAAAATAGAGGAACCTTCTGTTACATTCCCGGCACCAGTCGCTTCAGAGATCCATCACAATCTGAATTCGGAGCAAGGGCAGACTGCAAGGTCTGAAGAAGAATACGATCTGCGGAACCCAAGAACTATATTATCTTCGTGTAAGCAGGAGCAGACGAGTGCAGATACGGATAAGGGAACATTTGGTGAAAAAGCATTAATGCCTCATATTGCTATTGATATACACATGAAGCCCGATCGTTTCTGGTCAACCAGTGAAGGCCATCACCTTCACTCACCGAATGGTTCGTTGTCATCTTCGAAGCTTCCTTTGACTCGCCTTCGTTCGTTTACAGTGAAGTTCAACAGAGATAGAGAAAGGAAGATGCTCCCATCGGATCATCCTAGGGAATGCGATGTCGAACATATTGGTCCAGCGCAGGGCAGTAGAGTGTGGCAACGATCGTATTCTACAGTATAAATGACCATATAGATATGTTACTGATGGTAACCCTCTGATACAAATCGGTTCTGGATGAATTTTGAAGATGATCCATCCTTCGTTTTCAGTTCGCAACTCAATTTTTGGGAGTTGGGTTTCATTGAAACCAAACTAATTTAATTAAAATTTTATCGCGATTGAATGAGTTTTGGGACATACCAGCTTACGATAGGGACGAGGTTAATCTTACTAGCTCTTATCATCATTTGACATGGTTGTTTGTGATAAAAGTTAGCACAAAACATGTCTATTGAACGAAGTAGACTTCATGATTGAGGAAGCTTTTCAAAAACAATACGACGACACACTCTTCAACTTGTAGATCTATTTTGAAAATTGGTGTCTTCGATCCCATTTATATCATTGAATCAATGCGGGCAGCCTTTTTTTCTTTTTAAATGGAATATTTGTGATAAAAAATAGTTTAAAGTTCTACATTTTTGGTAAAATTGATGATGATGATGATGATGATGATGATGATGATGATGATGATGATGATGATGATGATGATGATGATGATGATGATGATGATGATGATGATGATGATGATGATGATGATGGTGGTGGTGGTGGTTAACGTCCACTGAGACCAAATTGGTCTATCGGACCTACAATTTTCTTAATTTTTACTTGTCTGGCTCCTCGTCTTTCTTGGCGAGATTGGTGTTGTAGCTTTCTTTCTTTTCTCTACGGCCTTCCAACTTCCTTTGTCTTGCATCTCCTTCATCTCTTCTGGTTCTTGGGACATTGGTGTCTTAGCTTCGCCATCTATAGTCGGAGAAGTTTGGTTTAGGAGATCTGCTTTGCTGTTAAATGAAGATTTATTTTCTGCGGTATTCAGATCCTCATAACTGTTGATTTGTTGGGGCGGGCTTTCTCCTTGCTTGCTTTGAGAGTTGTTTCCTTCTTCCTTGATTTCTTGTGACTCAGAGTTTTCTCTAGAATATTCTTCTTTGATGACAGTGTAGTGTTCTTTTTGTGCTCCTTCCCACCATGTAGATCTGTGGTGGTTTTTTCTAGCAAAATTTTTCTCAGAGGCTTTTGGGCAATTTTTGGCTAGATGCCCCGTCTCAAAGCACGATCGACATCTGAAGAGGACACTTTCATAATCAAGCTTCTAGTTCCACACATAGTCTTTACTTGTTAGGTTTATTTCAGCTGGGAATCCGGTGCTGAAATCCATTTCCACACAGATGCGTGCATAGGTGGTTCTGACATATTCCTCTGTTTCTGGGCACCTGCAGTAAAATTTCCCAATTGCATTTCCGATGGCTTTTAGCGAGGAGAGATTCCAGAGATGCAAGGGTAGGCTTGGCAATCTCACCCAAATTGGTGCTGAGGTTATCACTGCTGTAGAGGGATCGAATGATGGGTTCCATGGCTTCATGAATAGGCCTGATTTTTCCCAAAACCAAGGGCCGGAATCTAGAATACATTGTCTGCTTTCAGGATTTTCAAAATCTACTATAAAGAAACCTCTAGCACAGGGGTAGATATTAATTTCATCAGAAATGATGGGCTTCCATACCTCCGAGATCCAATTGTGGAGTGCTATCAGCCGCGGCCAAAAACCATTGAACCGACAAATTAGGGCACTTTCGGAGAACTTCAAAGCTTCATCGAGTGAGTCCTGGACCACTTGGATAGTGGGAGCTGGGGCTTCACTCACGATATGGGTAGGAGATTGCCCTCCAGAGGCGGATGAGCCACCAGTTATTTTTGCAAAGCTCGGAGTCATATTTTACGCAGATCGAAAGCCAAACCGCAGATCTGAAGAGATACGAACGTTATGACCGTCCCCAGATCTACGTCGTCCACACGTTCTGCTGGAAATACCGTATGGTGAATACCTGAGAATGCTGGAACAACAGCAAATATTTGAACGCAGACCCTAAGAATGCTGGAACAGCAGCTGTGTCCTCCACACGAACATCCACGGGATTCTATGGTGAATACTGCGAGATCCGCGAAAACGAGAAGATACTGGGAGATACTAAGATCTACTAGAAGAGATCTGCGAATGCCCAGAGAAGAGATCTGCGAATACCCAGAAGAGATCTGCGAATACTAAGATCTACGAGAAGAGATCTGCGAGATCCGCGAAAACTAGAAGATACTGCGAGCTGCCAACCAGAAGATACTGCGAGATCTGCGAATACCGTATGGTGAATACTGCGAGATCCGCGAAAACCAGAAGATTGCAAAGATATGTTTCAATGTAGATTACGATATGCCTTTAGCATAAGCGATGTGCAAGATACTAAGATCTACGAGAAGAGATCTGCGAATACCCAGAGAAGAGATCTGCGAATACCCAGAAGAGATCTGCGAATACTAAGATCTACGAGAAGAGATCTGCGAGATCCGCGAAAACCAGAAGATCTACGAGATCGGACTGCGGCCTACGGTTCTCTGCGGACTGCGGTTCGCCTACAAAGTGAACGAATCTGCGGAATTACTTGTAACATGAGATGACAAAGCGAATACCCAGAAGAGATCTGTGGCCTGCGGCTCTCTCAGAAGCGAATACCCAGAAGAGATTTACAAATACATTTTAAGTAATACCAAACTGTAATATTAAAGAATAATATAGCATATTAAAAGGGAAAATTTTAGTGGTTAATATTTCTAGGTGGGCTAATTTTCCATGCTTTTTCCCATAAAAGATTTGTTAATCTCTGTTTTTCTAAAAATTATTTGCGAAAAGTTTATAGTATAAAATTATTTACTTTAAAAATTGCCAAAATTTCATATAAAGAGTATATAAAATTTTTAGAACATTGAATATTTAAAAAAAAATATGATCACACATTTTATGGATTGCATACTATGGACTAGGAATATTTTCAATGTTTCTAAACTTTCATATAAACCACTATCTTTAAAAATTTTCCTGCACATTACACTGCTAGAAAACCAATGAATAAAATAGAATTCATTTTGTGAAAGATGCTTTCAATGAACTTTGTCTTCTACATCTTAAAAACTTTAGATGTCCAATCTATTGGTAGGAGCTTTAAGTTTGAGTTTGAGAAATGAAGGTTATGGAGCATAGGTATCTAAGGTGGAAAGGTGAGCGCAGAGGAGCAATATTATGCCCATTTTATAACTCCATATGGTGCCAATTTTGTAGGGTAGGTGTTTCTTCGAAGGACATTGTGGTTATTGAAACCCTAGTCAAAATAGGTTTTGTGTGAGGGATCATGAATTTGGTTGATCATTAAGTATTCACCAAACCCTTATCCTTGACAAAAAAGGCAATTGTCATGGGCATTCTAAAATGAAGGTTTGATAATTGGTAAAGGGATGGGCTTATGCTCAATTCACATGACCCTTTAAAAGATTTGGAAGAAAAACCATACACCAATAATTTTACCTAATCCAAAACAATATGTAGGGCCTAGTAGATAATTTTTTACTTGGGAATTTGTGGCCAATATTTGATGTAAGCATATGATGGGAATGCTTGATGCGAAATTAGTCGATAGGTGGGTATTACACTCTTGAGAAGGTTTAAACTTTTATTTTCAATGAGTTGATAAAATATATGAGAGAAATTCTCTTTCATAACCTTTTAAATTTTGGCTTTTCTTAATGGTCTAATTAATGACCACAAGGAAAAAAATATTTGATGTGCTATGTCATTGAATAAATTCTTTCTCGTGCAACATGTCAATAGTGAAAGATATTTCTTAGTAACATGGTGATTCCCAAGGAGATCCTCCATGTTGCACATGAAAGATGGTTTTCTTAGCGACATATCACTAGTGAATAATTTTTTCTTCTAAGGAAAGGTGATGGTAGTGATATGGCATTGAAATAAGTTCTTTTACATGTGTTGTCTTGCTAGGAAAGTTATCTCTTTGGGAAAAAATTAATGGAATGGTAGATTTTTTGTTGAAGATAGATTGTGAGACAACTTTGTGGTGAAAATTAGTGATGCTCCTCTAAAAAACATTCTTCCTGGTGTGCTATGTAAGCAATAAAGAGATTTTCTTTGAGGTGTGTCATCAAGAGAATAATTGTGTCTTGGGTTATGATGATGAGAAAGTCACTTTTCCACTATATCGCTAAAACAGACACTTTCTTAGAAATGTATTGCAAAAAAATTCACTTTCATAATGATACAAGAAAAAACTATCAAGGAAAATTCTACCGTAGGAGTTAAATAGGAAGAAAGTAAGACTGCTAAGTGTTAAAATAGAATTCAGGTAGTGAAGTGAGTCAAATAAGAAACAACATAGTAGATTGGCGTAATCCTTGGATAAAAGATAGGTTCAAAATTAACCATATAGGAGAACCCCTATATTATTTTGATCTTGCTAAGGAATAAAGCCTTGAGAGGCATTAAAATGTAAAGATAAATCAAAGGTGTTGATGCTAACACAACAACACACTAAATAAGTCCATGAATATTTGACAATAGGTCTAGAAACAATTATCAATATTTAAGCACAAAATTTTTATCCTTGATTAGGAGCTCTAATTTACGTCAATGTGTACCACTTTGTTAAACTAGGAGAGATAAATGAGGGGTCATTTCCATCCCATGAATGTTACTTGTTACACTCCTAAGGTGGGATGATAGGGTTCTCTTCCTTGACTTAGTTCTCGACTTAGTTCATTCATGGAGATCAATGTTGATAAGATGTTTATGTATAGGAGTGTTGAAAGTGTAGGCTTATTGTTTTAGGTTTCTAGTGCTTCTCTATGGCCTACAAGCATCCATAACCCTAATGGAGATATGACAACATCATAGCACTTACTCTTCGACTAGTGAGCATATATGCCCTACCAATGATACCTACATGTCCCACATGAGCAAAAATGTATTTCCCAATCCTTTATCTTTTCATTTATTATCTATATTTTCATCATCGAGATATTTTGTGAAGAAATGTATATAACAAAGGGAGGTTGATGGGGGATCTTTATCATTATTTAATGGCATGTGGAATGAAATCCATTGTTGAGACTTGATCTTGATGGTTATTTTATGATGATCTTATTGTGTTTAGAAGCCTCTACAACTTAGTATGGGGGATATGCGTAGGCATTAGGTGTAATGTAATAAATATTGTATATCAACATTTTTAATTTCGACTCTATTATGCATTAAATAATTATGGTATTTTATAATTTACAATTGTCTTACAGTAAATCTATCTTAAAATACATAATAATATATAATTTATCCTATAGGCCATCATAAAGCACTATAAGCTTTATTTAAAGCACAGACGCGGGCATAATAATATTTGTTGGGTAATTTAATTGATGGTTAAATTACTTCATTAATTGCTAAGCAATGTAATTGTGGAGTGCATGTGTACAATATATGCTAGGAATTCTATCTTTTGTTTTAAAATATGAAATTGAGATGAAATGTAAATGTAACTAGATTAACTCCTATAATTCCTACATACATGTTCATTTCATCAAAATTATTCTTTTGAAAGCAAACTAATCTTCAAGGTGAAATAAATTGAGAGTTCTAAACTATCAAACTGAATTAAAACTTACTCTACTTTGACATGAATTAAAATTTACTCTATTTGAATTGAATTGAAGAAATTATTCTAATGAGAAGAATTGAAATCTTATTCTAAATGTAGAAAATTGAAATTATATTCTAAATACTTTGAAACCAAAATCTATTCCTTCTCATCAAAGTCTTCATTGTCATCATCTATCCAAACTTCACTTTCTACTTTATCTATTTTTTTTCCAAGTGGGTACAATGTGAATTTCTTAGTAGAGATACCGTTAGATATATGCATATCACCATATCTACAACTTATGAGTGTATCAATTGTAGCTAGCTAAGGTCTACCAAGGATCACTGGATGGCCTCCTATTCTTTGGACTTAAATTCATAAAATCAACACGATACTCCCATGAATCCAAAGAGATGGGCACATCTTCTAATATACCATCTGGATTGTTAGCAGATATATCGGGTAATTGTAGTAAGGTTGGGGTATATCGAAGGCTGAGAAGTTTCAATTGATCTGTACTGTTTTTGCTCACCATATTGATAACTGCTCATAAATCAATCAAGGTGTTTGGAATTTCAATACAATTAACCTTAATTTTTACAATAGGGATACCAGGATCTAGATATTTGTGAACTATTGTTCCCCCATCATAATATCTATGATATTTCCTACCAATTGTGTTTTCTTGACATATTTTATTTTTCTTCATGGATTTTAAATGCATAATCCTTAATTGTTTTTGCAAATATTGGTATTTCCTTTATAACTTGTAGTAAACGGATTTTGTTACAAACATTTTTCAATTCATCTAGCGTATCATATTCTCGTAAAACAATTTTCCTTCTATACTCTCATCGATTTTAAGCCTTTCAAGAAAAGGAGGATTTTGTAGGGAAACAAAAGGTTATTCTACTAGAGGAATTGTAGAAGATGGGTTGATTTGGTTGTCATCTAATGATGTAGGAACATCTTCCTTTGGAGGAGTATTCTCTTGAGCAAGAAGTGTTTATTTTTCAAGAACCTCATCCTCTTTAGATTCTTGGATGACAATTAGTGATGATTTATTTCATAAAACCCTACCATAGACAATTTGGACATTATTTAGACCTAATGGGGCTACCATACAGGCTTGAAAAAATTGACCCTCTACATTATACATAGGTCATTGATTTTTATTATTTGGGATTGGTAGTGGTTGAGCAAGTAATTGATTTTATTTCTAAGGAAATGGAGTGGATCGTAATGGAAGTGGTTGATTTGGCGGTTGTGCTTGAAATTGTGGCTGAGTTGGATGATGAGGGTATTGTTATATGGAAAATTTACTTCTGTAGACAAAAATGAACTCCCTAGATATATAGTGGTCTAATATAGATGTTGGGTTTTGTTATATTCTTTGCACGACTAACCCACGTAGTGAAACAGGGGGTTAGAGGGGGGGCGGAGCCCTCCCTTCATTGTGCCGATTGTGCAGCGGGGGGGTCACAGGGGAGACGACAGGCCCCCCTGTCCGAGGGGTTTTAGGGGGGCGGGTAGCCCCCCTCTACGGGGTCTAGGGCAGCGCCCCGGGAAATTTTTTTTGGACCCTATATTAGGTTGGGCGAACCTACCAATGGTTTTCGGTCCTTGGTTTTAGACGCGGTGGTTTTCGATCCATGGTATTGGATGCTTCGGCATGTATAAATATGTATTGTAACATTGAAAGGAATATAATGAAAAATCAAGCTGGTAGTCCCAGTTTTGGGATCCAGGGGAAAATCTCTGTGTATATGTGTTTTATGTGTTATTCTCTCGCATTGTTTATTTTTCTGTGAATTAGAATTAGTATGCAGGTAATTTCTGTACGGGGTTAAAACCTACATTTGGTATCAGAGTTGTTTTGGCTTCAAGGCGACGCCTTTGTTGCTGAGGGGTTTCGCTCGGGCCTGTGGTAGACCCTGTTTGGTGGGAGATCTGTGAGATCGATTCTAGTAGTGAAAGAAGATGGCGAACAACGGAAAGATAGAGATCGAGAAGTTCAATGGTCAGAGTTTTGAGTTGTGGAAACTCAAGATGGAGGATTTGTTTGTGGATAAAGATTAGTGGATCGCAGTAGATCTAGGTACTAAACCAATGAGAGCGACCGATGAAGAATGGGAGAAGTTGGATCATAAGGCAAAGAGAACAATACACTTGTGTGTCTCAGATTCAGTATTGCTGAATGTATCAGGGGAAGCTATGACAAAGGCTTTGTGGGACAAGTTAGGGACTTTGTACCAATCTAAGTCTCTGGTGAATAAACTGTTCTTGCGGAAAAAGTTGTATAACCTGAGGATGAAAGATGGAGACTCGGTGACAGAGCATCTGAACGCATTTAATACTGTGGTAAGTTAGTTAGCGTCTGTTGATATTAAAATTTCAGATGAAGATAAGTGCATCAGTTTGTTGTGTTCTCTACCAGATTCGTGGGATAGTCTGGTTATTGCAATAGGTAGCAATGCAACTGCTTTGCAGTTTCATGAAATAGTCTGAGCCTTGTTGATGGAGGAGATGAGACGGAAAAATATGGAGAGCCAGAATGGTGATGCCTTGTCTGTACGAGGACGGTCCCAGAATAGAAACAAAAATAAGTCATCGAGTGGGAGATCTAAATCTAGAGGGAGATCTAAATCTCCAAGAAAACCTGTAAAGGTGGTGTGCTGTAAATGCGGAAAGCAAGGGCACTTCAAAAGGGACTGTAAATCTAAAGCTCCTGATAAAGGAAAGGGATCAGATGATGCTCCTTCTGCAGAGGCAAAAACCACCTCAGATGAAGGTGGGGATGTGTACTTGGCTTCTTCAAATACACATGTAGATCATGAGGCATGGTTGATTGACTCAGGTGCATCCTTTCACTTCAATCCCCATAGAGAGTGGTTCTGTGAGTATGAGAAATACGATGGTGGTGATGTCTTCTTAGGAGATGATAGGAAGGCTAGAATCATTGGTCGCGGAAAAGTAAAGTTGAAGTTGCAAGGTTGAAGGGTTAGAACACTTCCAGGTGTTCTGCATATTCCTGCATTGGCCAGAAATCTGATTTCTGTAAGCAAGTTGGATGATGCAGGTGTAAAAACAGTGGTCGATAAGGATACCTGCAAGATGGTTCGAGGAGCACTAGTATTGATGCGGGGAGTTTGGACTGGAACTCTGTACAAGCTGCAAGGTAGCACTGTTGTTGATGGGTGCAACAGTTCTGTAGTTCCTGAAAGTGGAGCTGAAAATCTAGTGGTCTATGGAGAGAAGACCATGTTGTGGCATCAAAGGCTTGGACATATTGGAGAGAAGGGCCTTCAAATACTTCATGGTAAAGGTATGGTAGGAGGTATGAGTAACAGCTCTCTGGATTTTGATTTCTGTGAAAATTGTGTATATGGGAAGCAGAATCGGGTGAGTTTCCCCTCTGGTGCTAAGAGGGCAAAACAAATATTAGAGCTTGTGCACAATGATGTGTTTGGACCTGTGAAGGCTACATCATTAGGTAAGTCTGTGTACTATGTATCATTTATAGATGACTTCTCAAGGAATACATGTATATATTTCCTTAAGAAGAAATCTAAAGTTTTTGACGGGTTTAAAGAATTTAAGG
Organism: Pinus tabuliformis; assembly: GCA_031772625.1. Classification (NCBI taxonomy): domain Eukaryota; kingdom Viridiplantae; phylum Streptophyta; class Pinopsida; order Pinales; family Pinaceae; genus Pinus; species Pinus tabuliformis. The sequence goes on from CM062815.1 coordinate 785,714,472, forward strand.
CTCTGGTGGAAAATCAGACAGAGAAGAAGATAAAGGTGCTGAGGATAGATAATGGTGGAGAGTTTTGCAGCAAGGAATTTGAAGAATTCTGTAAGAAGTGTGTTATAGCACGGAAAAAGACTACTCCATATACACCTTAGCAAAATGGAGTTGCAGAAAGAATGAACAAGACGTTGATGGAAAGGGCAAGAAGCATGCTGAGTGGTGCCGGGTTAGGACAGGAATTCTGGGCAGAGGCGGTGGATACTACATGTTACTTGGTCAACTGGTCACCTTCATCAGCGTTGGAGGATAAGACTCCACAAGAAGTATGGACTGGTAAGAAACCCTCTCTTTCACATCTGAGGGTATTTGGATGTGATGCATATGTACATGTTCCAAAGGAGAAACGAACCAAGTTGGATAGTAAATCTAAAAAGTGCATCTTTATTGGGTATAAGGATTGTTTAAAGGGTTATAAGCTTTGGAACCCAGTAACAAGGAAGGTTGTGTATAGCCGAGATGTGGTGTTCAAAGAAGTGAAAGATGTTATTAAACATGAACTCCAACCAAAGGAACCTGAGAAGATAGAGTTTGAGCTAAAGGAGGAAGAATCAGACTCTACAACAGAGGAGGAATTAGAAGATGAAGAGCCACAAACTCCGGCTCTGAGAAGATCAATCTGAGAAAGAAGGCAGCCAGAAAGGTATAGTCCATCTGCTTTCTGTTCAAATTTTTCTTTGTGTGTTACTGATGATGATCCCAGAACTGTGAAGGAAGTAGTGGATTCAGAGGATGGAAAACTTTGGAAAGAGGCCACGGTTGATGAAATGGCATCTTTGCACAAAAATGAGGCATGGGATCTAGTGGAGTTGCCGGCTGGAAGGAAACCCATTAGCAGCAAATGAGTGTTTAAAAATAAGACAAATGCAGAAGGGAAGGTGGAGAAATACAAAGCTCGGTTGGTAGAAAAAGGTTATTCCCAGGTGTCGGGAATTGATTTTGGTGATATTTTTTCTCTTGTTGCCAAGGTAACTTCTATTATGTTACTTTTATCTGTTGTTGTTGTTTTTGATTTTGAGGTAGAACAGATGGATGTGAAGACAACATTTCTTCACGGGGATTTGGAAGAGGAAATCTACATGAAGCAACTTGAAGGCTTTGCGGTGAAGGGTAAGAAAGAACTGGTATGCAAGTTAAAGAAGTCTCTGTATGGGTTAAAATAGTCACCAAGGATGTGGTATCAGAAATTTGATACATTTATATGGGTATTGGCTTCACTAGAAGCAAAGCATATCACTATGTGTATTTTAAATTAATTGGTGACCGTGTTATTTATCTGGTCTTGTATGTGGATGATATGTTGCTGGTTGGAAATGACAAAGAAATTATCCAGGACTTGAAGACCCAATTGTCCTCCAAATTTGACATGAAAGATCTTGGTGCTGCAAACTATATTTTGGGCATGGAAATTAAAAGAGATCGGGCAAAGAGGAAGCTCTAGTTAAACTAGAGGAAGTATGTCGAGAGAATACTATAGAGGTTTAATATGCAGGATAGTAAATCGGTGAAGGTTCCTATTCCTGTAGGTGTGAGGTTATTTGCTGAAAAGTGTCCCAAGACACAAGAAGAGGAAGAGGACATGTCCCGTGTTCCATATGCAAGTGCAGTTGGTAGCCTGATGTATGCAATGGTTTGTACTAGAGCAGAAATTGCATATGCAGTGGGAGTGTTGAGCATGTTTATGTCAAAACCAGGGAAGGAGCACTGGACATCAGTGAAGCGGGTTTTCAGGTATTTGCGTGGCACTAGTGATTATGGTTTGTGCTACCAAGGAAGACCAGGATTGGACAGAGTGTTGGATATTCGTGGCTTTGTTGATGCAGACTGGGCTGGAGATCTGGATTAGAGAAGATATACAAGTGGGTATGTGTTTAACCTATTTGGAGGTGCAGTCATTTGGATGAGTAAGAGAAAATCTCTAGTGGCACTATCAACTACAGAGGCAGAATACATGGCAGCCACTCATGCAAGCAAGGAAGCAGTTTCGTTGCAAAAATTGTGTTCAAGTATGGGGTTAGTACAGGGAGCTATAAGAATAGACTGTGACAACCAAAGTGCAATTTTCTTGGAAAAGAACCCTGCTTATCATTCAAAGACAAAGCACATTGATGTTCAGTAGCACTTTGTGAGGGATATGATAGAAGACAAAAAGGTGTTGCTCGTAAAGGTGGACACTTTGAAGAATACTGCAGATGCATTGACAAAATATGTGAGCTCTGAGAAGTTCTCTTGGTGTAGAGAAACAATGGGCATTTCAGGGCTCAAAAAATGACTAAGCTCTCCTGTGGAAAGAAAACAACAAGTGGGAGATTGTTGGGTTGTGTTATATTGTTTCCACGACTAACCCACGTAGTGAACCGGGGGGTTAGAGGGGGGGCGGAGCCCCCCCTTCGTTGCGCCGATTCTGCAGCGGGGGGGGTAGGTAGCCCCCTTTGCTCCCGGGAAATTTTTTTTGGACCTTGTATTAGGTAGGGCGAACCTACCTATGGTTTTCGGTCCTTGGTTTTGGACGCGATCGTTTTCGGTCCATGGTATTGGATGATTCGACATGTATAAATATTTATTGTAACATTGAAAGGAATATAATTAAAAATCAAGCTGGTAGTCCCAGTTTTGGGATCCAGGGGAAAATCTCTGTGTATATGTGTTTTATGTGTTATGCTCTCGCATTGTTTATTTTTCTGTGATTTAGAATTCGTATGCAGGTAATTTTAGTACGGGGTTAAAACCTACAATAGAAACAACAGAGGGAAAAAGCGCTATGTTTTCCTTAGAGAAATTAGAATATAAAAAAGGAGACCTACCTAGAATCTGTAGTAAGTCCTCCTATTCTTCTTGCTGTAAGATCCAAATATAGCTCCACGCGTGTTACACTAAAAAATGTCACCATGGCTATTTACAGTCGGTATGGCTCAATCAACAGTCATACTACCCTTTTGAGCAAGTCTTATGCCTCTACTATTCATATCAAACTCCAAGAAAGAGAGAAAGTCTTTATAAAACATGTTTATCTCTGGGTACGCAGGTTCTCTCAAGCCTTGCCTGCGGGTACGCACCTTTTGTTCATAAGGTCTGCGTCCAAGGACGCTCTGTATCTAAAGGGGCAGGTGCGTCCCTCTGAAAAGGTTAAAGTGCGCAAGTTTTATCTTCAAAAACTTACTTGTGGTCATTTCTAGAGCATTCTAGAAGATTCTTGGATGAGTATTGAGCGCCTCCAGATGGTTCATGCACTCCTATCAAAGAGGAACTTATCCCATCAATAAGGGAGTGATCCCATCCAAAGAGGGGACTATCCCATTGATGGTGGACCTGATTAACTTCCTCTTGAGCACTATAAAAAGAGGCATTGAGCCAGAAGGAAAAGAGGTTGAAAGCTATAGATTTCTAAGGGTAAATGCTGCAGGAATTAGGACTCCCATTTAGAAGCTTGTGAGGAGAGATTGTCATCTTTACTTGTTCTATTTGGAAGTGGGTGAGCTTTGTCAAAGTAGAGGAAGACTCTTGTGGACCCTGGAAGGAGCTTGCACAACACCAAGGCTCAGGTTGTAATGGTTCCTTTTGATTACCTTTAATGCAAATTGGTCCATTCTTCTCAATAGCTTGTTGTTAATGGGTTATTTCATGTACTCCTTGGTCTATGTGTTGAATATGCTTTGTTTTATGTTATAATCATGTGCTATTTAATTGTTTGACTGTTGATGATTGCAGGTTTTGGAGAAAGGGAGGAGCTCATCCGGATCAACAAAGCTTGGACTTCTACAACAACGTTTGGACAGAGGTAAGAACGAAACACTTGATTTCTCATATCATAATGTATGTTTAGAGAAGGATAGCTCCAGTTTGTTTTGTTTGTCATTAGAATGTCTTAGACTTCTAGGAAGGTCAGCTGTGTCCGCACCCTCGACTGATTCCGTGTGACAAATTGGCGACTCCGCTGGGGATTGTTTCCATTAATGAGAAGAGTCTTTTCTTTTGTTTGAACTTTGCTTTGAGAAAATTGGTTTATTTTTCTGGTTTTGGCTCTGTGATCTTGTCTCTGGGTGGGTTAGCTTAGGATTAGTTTTATTTTTGGTTTTCTTGAGTTTTTCAGTAGGACGCACCCTCTGAGTGCTGCACAGTGCGTCCCTGGACGCACTTTTGCTGTGTGCACAGAGCGGGCCCGCACCTGTGCTAACGGGTTGCCTGCGTCCCCTGCCAAAATTTAAGAAAATTCCACTTTTTGCCCTTTTTGCTCTTAGATTTTGTTTTTTCTTAGTTTTTTCTGCCCAGATTCATCAGTCCCTTGTCCAGAATCTTCACCTGAACTGGTTTCATTAGCATTAAGTGTTTTAGTGGATTTCGTCGAAGTGTAAGCCCTAGGGTTTGATTTTGAGTAGGTCTTGTAGTGACTTTAGCGGTAGGAATTGTCAAGCCTTAGATATCTCTGGTTTTGTCAACTTTCTAAGAAGTCAGACCTGTTCTAAAGTCTACCTGTAGAAGTAACTTACCATCAAGTTGTCTTTTGGGCCTTTTTCGAAGTGCTTGTTATTTAAGTCTTGAATTCCATTTTACGAAAAGAACAAAAAGATTTGAGTTTTGTTTTGACTAGTCTTTTGATTCTGCATTAGCTAGTCCTTGATTTGATTTTGATCAAGTAAAACATCCTAGAATCACCTTTATGAGCTTTTGCCTTGTTAGGTTTACTTAGAGTAATCTCTCTTTTGGTTTGCTTGTGAGTCAAGTTTTCATAGTTTTATAGCTTTTGAGATTGTTTTTTGTTAAAGGTAGGTTTACATGCTTTATTGAAAAAGAAAATACAAAAATATCTCCTTTGAAAAGTTTTGTTTCAAGTAGCTTTAAAAGTTTTTGAAAGAAAAAGAGTTTTTCGTGCAAGTAAAGAGTGGTTATGTTTGTGTGCTCGAAAAGAAAAGAGAATTGTTTCTTTGATTGTCTTTTCTAAGGAAGTTGTTTTCTTTAAAAATTGCATTCTCTCAACTCTCTTAGTTAAAGATTTTCATTGAAAAAGCAAAAGTAGTATAGATCATCTTAGGTGCATCTTTGTAGTGGTTGGAGTCGAGTCTGCACACCATTGGTTTCACTTCCATCACCTTGTGACTTTAAAGAACAACCTTAAAAGTAACGCTTAAAGTAAAATTGAACTAGTAACTTTTATTTTCTAGGGCTCTGAAGCACCAACATAGCTTAGGCTAGTGTCTTGGAGTAGGTGAGTACTTAACTCTCCAAGGCAGTAAAACAAACAAGTAGTCGATCTTGTGATAGAATCAAATCCAATTGTTACATTTACACTCTGGGAAAGCTCCTCTTAAAGGAGAAGCACGAGCTCGTGTCCGAACCAGTGAGGGGATCATTCCCCCCTCGTTGGGAACGACGCCAGACAGTACGTATTACAAACGGTAAACCTCGGATTAACCATTGTCGAGGAGCCAGGGGTCACTTATCGGTAAACCTTGGATTACTGTCAAGGAGCCGGTAAGGGGATTGAGCTTGCTACTCTGCCCTTGCGTGCTGTCGGAGTTTAGACTGTTCCCCCAGGTGTACTTGTGGCCGTTGGTAACCTTAGTGACCATAATCTCTAGGATTCTACCCAAGGTGACGGTGGAGGGAAGGTCCCACTGTACCTGGAGCAGACGTCGGCTATACTCACTTGGATTTTCTGGGGGGTTCACTTCACTCGAGACGGTTAAAGTGGAGGAACTTGGTCCAGTCTATTCATTAAGCAGGTTGTCGGCGTAACTGTTCCACCCGCCATTTCTGTACTGAATCCTGCGAGGTTGGACCTAATCACCAACTAGCGCTTTTGGTCCGGAAGATACTGTTTGTGTTTGGTTTGACGCCCTAGATTCTTTAGGCGTGTGATTCAAATTTGTTTGGTTCTTTAGAGACTTTAGGTGGTTTGATTTGAAATTTTATTTTGTTTTCGTGTGTAGTAGTTAAAAGTTTTTAGCTGTGGCGGAATTACCGAGACAGTCCCGTAGAATTCGGGGCCAGTCTCCTGAAGTTGTTTCTGTGGCCGAATTGTTGAGAAGATCCCGTAGACTTAGGGGTGAACCTCCTCGAGACGACCCCAGTAATTTAGAAGGTTTAAAGGTCCTTGTAACTCCTCCTAGTGGCAGTAGAGTAGGTTCACCTGAAGAAGGAGAATCTTCCTTGGTAGTCCATCCAGATTACCAAAGTTTAGAGACAGGTTATAATCCCGAAGCTGTTACAGTTTCTGAGCTTGTTGGTAGTTTTTCGTCTGCTAGCGATACAGGCGAAGAACCAGAAATATCCGAACCTGTTACTCCGACTCCTAGTGTTCCTGATTCACCGAGAATAGAAAGAATTATCACCGAAAATCTTCCTGTTGGTTTGATTGCTATAGAAGAACTTGTTCCAGAGGAAGAAATAGGCGTCTCTGATCCTGAAGATCAAATTACCCTTGATCTAAGGGAGCGTGAATCCATCTTTTACAGTCCTCCTAGAAGTACTACTTGGTACCTTTCGTTAACCAATTATTTAGACAACTTTGGGCTAGGTTTTTCTACACCTCGTACTCCTTTTCCACCTGGAGGTATTCATACTCCTGTAAATATGTCTGGTCAGTCATCTGTGTTTACACAAAGTCCTGAATCTTTTTTACATGGCGGTCCTTCTGTTCCTACTGGGTATCAATCTCTTTCTGGTACCTTTGCGGGAGCATCTCCTCAACCCATTGATCATGGGTTATTAGTTGGAAACAGTGGTAATGTACCATTGAGTGTAGGAGACATTTACATGATGTCAGGTTCAGTTCCCGTTACCCAACCTCAAGGTGGCCAATTACCGCCTGGGGGGCAGCCTTCGTTAATGCCTGGGGGGCAACCTCAAGGTACTTCATTCGTGTCTGGGGGGCAACCTCAAGGTCAGTACGCTCCTATGGGGCAATACATACCTCAAGGTCAACCCCAGCCTCAATATGTACCCCAAGGTCAACCTCAGTATCAATATCAACCTCAAGGATGGCAACCTCAAGGATGGCAACCCCAAGGGTATCAACCCCAAGGGTATCAACCTCAAGGATACCAACCTCAAGGTCAAGGTCAACCCCAGTACCCGTATTTACCTCAAGGTTATCAACCTCAAGGTCAATACTCAGGTCAAAGTTATCAACCACCTCAAGGGCAATCATATGGGACTGCACCTTACAATTATCAATCCTATCCTCAATCCGGCTATGGATCTCAGTACCCTCAACCTGTTATGGGTCAATACCCTGGAATGTTAGTGTGGGATCCGTCACAGGGTCAACAGATGTTGCAGCCAAGTATACAGTCGGTACCTCAAGCAGGACAACCTGTAGTTCCTGGTCCACCCCAGCAACCGCAACCTGTCCAGTCAAGTGTTCAGACCCCTGTAACTTCGGTAGTTACTCAGCCGCCAATTGCACCTAGTACTCCATCTCAAACGGCTGCAGCAACTACCGCCACATCTACCATACTTACTTCTGGAGTATCGACGGCTCCGGTTTCTACTGTCCCTGTAACCACTCCTCAGACATCTGTACCGTTGTCTGGATCTACGATTCAAACCACAGTCCAGATGCCTGTAGGCCAACCTGGTATAAGTACGGTTGTTACTACTCAACCTCAATTTGTTCAACCTCCGTACCAGGGACAGTATCAACCTGGGCAAGCTGTCCAACAACCGGTTTACCAGTATCAACCGTATCCTGGGTACACTTATCAACAACCTCAGCAACCCCAGTACGGTCCGGTTAATCCTGGTTTTCCAGGAGGATATAATATCCCAAATGCGACTCCTGTTCCTAGTTATCCTGGATATCCTCCTCCTGGGGCCGGTATTGTGACCCAGAGTTTTAGAGATCCTAACCGGCAGTTACCGTTTATCGCAACTTTGGATTTACCAGACTTGACGCGCCTAACGAACGATCCAATTCAATATCTTCCGTTCTGGCCGCCAATGCCAAATAAGTTGCCCAGCGATATACCCAAGTTCGAAGGTAAGTCTGGAGAGGATCCGTCCAATCACGTGATGACTTACCACCTCTGGTGTGCTTCAAATTCCATCTCGGATGATTCGATCCGCTTACGTCTTTTCCAGCGTACACTCATTGGTCTCGCGGCCAAGTGGTACATTGAGTTACCACGGGCCTCTTTTTACAATTTTAGCCAGTTAGCTACCTCGTTCTTAACTCACTTTCAGTTACCGGTCAGATACGATAACGGTACGGAGTTATTAACTTCACTAAAACAATCAACCTCCACGTATATTTCAGATCACATTCATGAGTGGAGACGTCGAAGAAGGCTAGTGAAAGTTTTTATCCCGGACCAAATCTTAGCTGAATGGTTTGTTAAATCATTATTACCAAGAATTACTGAAGATGTAGCTAAGGCCGGAGTAGTTACTGAGGAGCAAGTCATTGCTCAGGCACAATACCTTGACTTAGTTTACACGCAGTCGGGTACATTACACGAGAAGATTCCGGATCTTCCAAAGTCGAACCAAATCGCTGCTGCTCCTTCGGGATCTCATGCCGCTGATGGTATGATTGGTATCGTGAATACAAAGAGCAAGAAGAAGTCTTCCAAGGCTTCAACTACTCCTATTATCACTTTGCCCGATTCCCCGACAGGAGAGTCTTCTCCTGAACTTACCGCCGATATTCACGCTGTAGAGTCATCTACGGCCAAATCAAAAAACGGTGGAAAGAAGAAAGGAAAGAAGAAGGCTAAAGCAGACAAGGCTCCAAAGGAGAAAACTGAAAAGTCGGAAACCAATGACGAAAAGCGCAAACCTCGATATCCTTGTCTTATTTGTGAAGAGGATCATTTTACGAGAGATTGCCCTCATCGGGCCGAGGTAGTGAAAATAGTCAAAGGTTCTCCCACTCCTGCTGTGTTAAAAAATCCATTTCCGGAGCAGGAGAATAAGATGATAGGTTCTTCCTCGAATGCCAGTGAAGAACCCATTTTGATGATGTCTCATGTGAGGATTGCGACTCGATCGCAAGATTATGGTAGTAAGAATCCTGTTGATGGTAAGGAAGCAGAATCTTCTCACTCTAACCCATCAACCTCAGCTCCTGGTTCCGATCCACTACAGATCGAGAAACCTAACCCAGACTTAGTAATTAAACCGCCCGCCAAGGGTGTACTTCGAAGGTCTGCTTTCAATCCACATGCGAGAGCGGCCCAGAATTACAACATTGTTGAGGACTTAGCTGTTTCACCCTCAGCAATGTCGGCGTTAGAAGTGCTGCAATCATGTCCAGCACAACGAAAATTGCTTTTGTCGGCTATAGGAGCTGTTGATGTTCAGGATCCGAATCTAATGATCTTCGATCTAGAAAATAGTACACCACGACTCCCCCATCAAATGGCTTTCCAAATTCCAGTGATAGTCAAAAACAGGCCTATTCATCGAACTGTGATTGATGAGGGAGCTTCTACGTGTATTATGTCAATTCAATGTTGGAGATCCCTTGGTTCTCCTTCGTTGAACCAATCCCCCACCATCCTTAAGGCCTTTGATGGCCGTGGGTTCCGTCCGTTTGGTATTCTACAGGAATTGCCTATAGGGGTAGAAGGTAAAACCGTTAGTCTGGATGTGGAAGTGGTTGATGCCCCTCTAGACTACAACCTTCTTTTGGGTCGAAGTTGGTCATATGCTATGACAGCGGTCGTTTCATCGGTCTTCAGAGTAATTAAGTTTCCACATAACGGTAAGATCGTGACTATTGATCAGCTGACATACTTTTCATCCGACCCAGCCTCTTCAGAGAGTATCCAGCATGTCGGTAAGACGACAATCCCTTATAGGGACGTTGGTGTAGGTTTAGTTAAGGATTCCGGTTTACTGGGAACTTTTCCTCTCCCTCCACTCAGCGTAGAACCTTCGTTTGCAACAATTCATATGATTACGTCAGAAAACATTATTTATGATGATCCTTGGTATGTTCCATCTGACTCTGAGATAGACTCATTCGGTAATGCTATGCCTTTGAGTCCATATGAAATTGCTTATGAAGCTCTTATGTCTTTTACCGACTTTCATTCAACCGAAGTCGACCAAATGAATGTGGTCAGTGAAGAATCACTTTTCACCTCAACCTTAGAACGGATAGCGTTTCCCGAAGTCGTGTCATCTGACGAACAACTTCGCGAAATCCTAAGTGTAGACGATCTACCATGGGAAGATCTCCATCACAGATCTTCGTTTTTACCTAAGGATGATGCATTTGAAAATGATTTTTCATCTATCTTTACCGCTGAATATGTCAAAGACGCTCAGGATCCAACGAAACATTCTGATTCAGAGTTGAATTTAGGGAATATTTCTCGTACTATTCCCATTGATATTTCAGTGAAGCCCGGAATTGAGGAGAACATTCATATAGGTGCCTCATGTACAGAAGAAGAAATCCAAACTTACAAGGCCCTATTCCAAGAATTCCGCGATGTGTTTGCATGGTCTTACGAGGAAATGCCGGGAATCGATCCTGCCATTGTTGTTCATGAAATCAAAACCTACCCGGATGCTAAACCCATTCGGCAACGGTTGCGTCAGATTCACCCTCGAAAAGCGGCTGCGATTAAAGCAGAAGTCGAAAAGCTGTTGAAAGCAGGTTTCATTTATCCGATCCCGTTAACGGATTGGGTATCGAATATTGTTCCGTCAACAAGAAACAAGGAACAATAAGAATCTGTATCGACTATAGGGATATCAATCGAGCTTGTCCAAAAGACAACTATCCTACGCCTTATATCGATCAAATTATTGATGATTGTGCCGGAAGTGAAATGTTTTCCTTCATGGATGGTTTTTCGGGCTATAATCAAATCAATATTCTACCTGCCGACCAACCAAAAACGGCATTCATTTGTCCATGGGGGACATTTGCTTATTGCAAATTACCTTTTGGGCTTAAGAATGCCGGGGCCACTTTTCAACGGGCGATGTCTTACGCATTTCACGACATCAAGCACATTGTGCAACCGTATCTCGATGATTTGCCTGCTCATTCTTTACATCGAGCTGATCACCTTGACCACCTACGAGCAATCTTTATGAGGTGTAGGCATTATCGAATTCGGTTGAATCCCCACAAGTGTGTTTTCTGTATAGAAACAGGTCGATTGCTGGGATTTGTTGTTTCAAAAGCCGGCATTCGCGTCGATCCCTCGAAAGTCGAAGCGATCATCAAATTGCCTCCTCCTTCGAGTTTGCGCCAACTCCAAAGTTTGCAAGGGAAAGCGAACTTTTTACGTCGATTCATCCCAAACTACGCCGAGGTCACTAAAGGTTTTACACGGTTGTTGAAACAGAACGTTCAATTCTTTTGGGACGAGATTGCCCAACAATCTTTTGATGCACTTAAACACGCGTTGACCCATGCACCGTTGTTGCATCCTCCCAACTACAACCAGGACTACTTCTTATACCTCGCAGCTTCATATTCCACCATTGGAATGGTGTTAGTTCAAGAAGATGAATTCGGAGCGGAACATGTGATATATTATCTCAGTCGAACCTTAAATCCCACTGAGTTAAAATATTCGCATGTGGAGAAATTGGCCCTGGCAGCCGTTCAAGCTGTCCAGCGTTTTCGTCACTACATTCTTCTCCGTAAAACTACAGTTATTTCGGATTGCAACCCTATGATTTACATTTTGACAAAACAATTGCTAGGGGGCAAGTACTCTAAATGGATCGTTATCCTGCAAGAGTTCGACTTGGAGTTCGAGAAGTCCAAGTCTAAGAAATCCTTAGTTTTTGCGGAATTGATGTGTGATTTCCCGCGTACTGACACAGAGACTGTGGCAGAAGAGTCCATTGCGGACGAATCTTTGTTTCTTATCAGTACTTTAGATCCGTGGTTCGGGGATATAATCATCTATCTCCAAACCCAAACCTTTCGGCCTGAAGCTTCCAAAGAGGAACGACGAAAAATTAGGTTTCAATCCCAGCAATACAAAATTATTGGAGATACACTTTATCGCCGGGGGGCAGACTTAGTTTTTCGACGTTGTCTAACTCACGAAGAGGCTGAGAGAGTTTTGAATGATTGTCACTCTGGAGCATGTGGCGGTCATATGTCTGGGTATGCCACAGCTCAGAAGGTGTTGCGCGCTGGTTACTTCTGGCCATCTATGTTTAAAGATTGTATCATTGCAGTCCGGAAGTGCCACAACTGCCAAGTGTTTGATCGAAAGATGCGCGCACCACCTGCTCCTCTCCACCCTATAATTGCCGTTGGTCCATTCGCCAAATGGGGTATCGACTTTATTACTTGTAACCCTCACTCGGCCGGGGGGCATGCGTATATCATCCTCGCGGTTGATTATTTCACTAAATGGGCCGAGGCGATGCCTACATTCGACGCAAGCGGCAAAACAGCTGCAGTTTTCATATTCAATCATATAATAACTAGGTTTGGTGTCCCACAAGCAATTATTACTGACCATGGAAGCCATTTTCGAAACACCATGATGACTGAACTTACAAGCCAGCTTGGTTTGCGCCATGACAGCTCTACTCCTTATTATCCGCAAGCCAACGGTTTGGTTGAGTCTATCAACAAAGTTCTGGTTATCATGATCCGACGAACCATTGGTATTCATCGGTCGAATTGGCACAACATGTTATTTTCGGCGCTATGGGCATACCGAACCTCAGTGAAAACCTCAACAGGGTTCACTCCTTTCCAGCTAGTTTATGGCTTAGAAGCAGTGTTACCCATTGAATGTGAAATCCCATCACTTCAAATGGCTGTCGAATTACTTCCAGCTACTTCCGAAGAGGAGAAACGTTTATTGTACTTAGCTAAATTAGATGAGACTCGACGTGACGCTACATTGGCAATCGAGACTCACGCGAAGCGAATGAAAGCTCAGTATGATAGAAATGTGACCCCTCGAAGTTTTTCGGAGGGAGACCTAGTGCTCTTATATGATCAAGCTAACGATAAGCTAGGTGCTGGAAAATTCGTTCCTATGTGGCATGGACCCTATATTGTAAAGCGAAAGCTAGCAAAAGGGGCTTATGAGCTAGTAGATTTTGATGGGGACTCTTTGGATAAACCCAGAAATGGACTTTACCTAAAGAGGTATTATGCTTAAATGGTGGGTATGGAGAATTTTTAGTTAGGTTAGGTTTTCTTTCTAGCTAGTTTGATTGTTAGTTAGTCAGTGTGCTTAGCTTAGTGAGTGTGTTTTTCGTCGTTATTCTGGCTTATCTTGGTTTTGCTCTTGATATTGTAGATGTCGACGCCCCTCCAAACATACATTGGATTTGCTGATGGTGCTTGTCGTAGTACACGGAATATCTCTTCCGCAGCTTGGGTTATCTATTCACCCTCTGACGAGTTAGTTTCTATGCATGGGGTAAGCCTCGGTCAAACAACGAATAACATTGCAGAATACAGTGCAGTGGTTGAATTATTATCCGAATCTATTTCATTTGGAATTCGACGTTTGATAGTGAGGTTAGATTCTGAACTTGTTGTATTACAGCTTAATAGAGTTTATGCCATTAGAAATCCTGTGTTATTAAGGTTGTTTTTGAGAGTGCGTCTCTTGGAACGTGAATTTGATTACATTGAATATCAGCATATTCCAAGGTCCTTAAATACATTAGCAGATGCAATTGCTTCTCGAGTGTTGGACAGACATTTACGATAATCATGCAAGTAAATTTAAAAAACATTTCATCATACATGTTAAACAAGATAAGCCGGTAATAGTGATATATATATAGATAGGAGTGTGTCAAAAAATATACATCGTCTTCGATCATAGGTTGAAAAACACCTTATGATCGGCAAAATGATAAGTACAAAAAGTCAAAAATGTCACATGTGTCTACAAAGTGACTAGCCAATCACTGGTGGTGCTCCCTGTACGACACCACTGCACGGGCTACCTTGCGCAAAAATCTCCTCAACGGTCCAGGGACCGCGACTACGTAGCGCTGAAGTCTGATAGGAATATCATCCATAGATGTCTCCGGTATATCCGCCGTCAGACGCTGTAGATCATGCTCCAACTCAGTCAGTACCTCCGCAGCCGCCGCGTCCTGTGGGGCCGGTAGCGGTGCAACTGGATGTCGCCTCTCGAAAAGCCGGAGGTTGGCTGGACGCTGTGGACCAACATCTGCATTTTGAAAATTTTACTGTCAGTTTGAGACGATATATATAAAAAACAAAAAAAATACATAATTTGAAAACTTGTGAAAAATAAAGTACCTCTGTCATCCCATTGTTCTCCCTGTGGAAGAACCATGTCCGGATCACCTCGAAAATCTATTCCGGCATACGGAAAGTCCTGAATCGTGAACACCTGGTCCTCTAACCAGTGAAAATAACTGTCAGTAAATCGAACAACTGCCGCACCCTCGTCCGGATGCCGGGCCATCACAGCAACCCATCGTACCAGCTTTGGCTCCTGAGGACCCGAAATATCAACAGTGAGATGCTGAGGGATCAGCATTGGTATCCTCTCTAAGGCAAAGCTCACGACTATAGGCCCATATCCAAAGGTCTTTAGTCTGCCGGTCTTTGCCTTGGTCAGTTGGGCTTTCAAGTTAGCCAACAATGCATCACACCAGTTGAAAATGGTGCCTTGGAGACAATCAATTGCCATCCGAAATTGAGACCCAGTAGCAATATGTAAAGTGGCTGAGCCACAAATCCTGGTCACAGTGAAAGCTAAGACCATGAGTTCACGTTGAGAGACATATTTGATCTCTATGCCTTTCTTGTGCTCTCGATCAGGTAGGCACCAATCTGCTCGGAGACTATCAAGGGATTGGCCACCCCGCCTAGTCCCGGCCAGATTGAGTTGCTCACCTCTGTTCGGCAAGCCAGTAAGAAAGTAAATGTCAGCAGGCTCTATCTCGAGTTGTTGCCCGCCGATATAAAAGCATTGTTCTTGAACGTTCCATCTCTCGACCAGCCACTCCAAGAACCTTACCTGAGCTCTCATACCGGGTATGGACCAGTATTTGTATAATCCGCATCCTCTTAGGGCATCGAGGGAGGGTTGATGATTGATTGCAGCTTCATCAACCTCCTCATGCTCTCTTTCTCTCCAATCCAGCATGATAAGTGCCCTACACTTGAATAAACAGGCATTAAAATTAGTTTTGAGAAATTTCCATGGTTGGTTTGGGAGTTTGGGGTTTCAAAACCCGCGTTTTGCGGAGGACGCACCCCGCGTTTGGCACACAGTGCGCCGGGACGCAGGTGGCCTGAAGGCAACCTGCATCCCTCGACCTTTTCCCTGTGTAGGAAAAAGTCGGGGGACGCAGGCCAGCCTTTAGGAAACCTGCGTCCCCTGCAGGGTGGTTTCCAAAACCCAAAACCCCCCAAAAATAAAAAATGAAACTTAAAACAAAATTCTAAACGGATGAAATTGACAAGGAGGATGTTGTGAAATACCTGGAAGAGACGGCGTTCGATTCTAACGGTCGGATTTTCCGCAACGACCACGGGAAGTTTCTTGTCAAAAGCTCCTTTTTCAACCTCAACAGTCAAACGGTAAAAATGACATGGTAAAAAGTCTTTTTATAGGTTTTTGGGATGAATTTGTTCATTTTTCACCATGGAAAGATGTTTTTCAATGAATTTTTGCCTATCTTAAACAGGTATGAGTAATGTGTCGCTTTTGTGCAGGACAAAGGGACTTAGAGGGAAAATTGTAATTTTTCACAAACAAATATCAGAGTCATCTTTTAAGCCCTTTTCTGACTCCTAAAACATGAAAAGATTGCCGAGTGTTTCTTTTACACTCGTTAAAACGGAATTAAAAGACGGTCCCCTTATAGCTCTTTTCTGACCGTAAAATCAGGAAAAGATTGCCGTGTTTTTGTCGTTTCAAACTCGATACGGAAATAAAACGACGTGTCCTTGATCGCTTTTTACTTTTCAGGTCAGTGACACTAATCATGAAAGTACTCCTTGGTCGCAAGATCAAGCGGTTCCCCCAGGTATTATTTTATACTTTTTCGGGCTTGAGGGACACAAATTTACGAAAAAGTTCAACTTGGAGTTTCCTTAAGTTTTTCAGACTCTCTAAAATTGAAAAACGCCGAGTTTCTCCTATACTGGGCTCGTTAAACATTTCACAGTAAAGGACTTGTTCAATTACAAACAAGAACGGACCACTTCTTCCTAGGGTTCGAATCAAAACTGGGTTGGACTCATCCGAAGGATGAGCTTATAATCAAGCATATGTTATCCTCCTCAAGCTTGTTAAAAACAAAGAGGTACTTGCCAGAAATGGTGGGGGAAAAGAGAGAAGAATGAACCTATTTGTTACCTTTTGTCTCAAAAGAAACCTTATTACCACTCTTGAACACGACACTTTTCATTCACCTGGGTTGGGAAATCTTTTACCTCACAGTCAATCAAACCACTTTTGAAAGTCTTCAACCGGGTTCTGGGGATTAACTTTGAGTTATTTAGCACCAAACCATCTGTCGTGTCGTTATGTGTTCAAGAGGTCTGCAAACAAAACTTTCATCTGCAAAATACTTGTCATCCATTTGACCATCCCTGAGTCAGTCCTTACAGCAATATTTCTTCAACTTGAACAATGATTTCGTGTTGTGGGCTTGCCTGCAACGAGTCTCTTTCTATCGACATCAGCACATTATCTAGAGAGATGACTTAGAAATCGTCAGTGCCTTGAGGTCTGCATGCATCAATGGCAGGTTTCTCGCCTTTGACGTCAGTTTACATCATTGACTTTCGATCGAAGGATTCCGTGAAATGTTCGACACCAACTCATTCATTCACATCTCATGGATTGTACTGGGTACTTTGAGAACCATTGACATTACTGGTGGTCTCTCTCACGCTTGTTAACAGATCACATCATCGACTGGTAATCAAGTGGTTTCTACCATGTTCGACATCGACTCATTTATTTGCATGGCTAGAATCGTACCAATTCGAGAAGTAGGAATGAAGACCCTGGATCAAATCTTTACCGTCCAAGCTGCGAGGAATTTTGTATTCATTATCTAAGTAGACTAATCATAAACAGATGGCTGCGCCCATACTGTGTCTACAAAATTCTATGATTATGATGTACTACAAGATCATTTCTGTATCAGAGTAGTTAGTCTGTTAGTTAAAGTTTTTATCTGAGAATGGGAATGCCTACCTCAGTGATGATATAATCTTATCCATGTATTTTGTGTTGAATATTGCAGGTTCCAACCAGGTTCTCCATGAGATAATCCTTGAAATGATAAAGCGCTTCACCCTTCCTAGATAATACAAAACCCTAATCTATTCCAGGCTTCGCACTTTAGGGGGCAATCTGTTACACTAAAAAATGTCACCATGGCTATTTACAGTCGGTATGGCTCAATCAACAGTCATACTACCCTTTTGAGCAAGTCTTATGCCTCTACTATTCATATCAAACTCCAAGAAAGAGAGAAAGTCTTTATAAAACATGTTTATCTCTGGGTACGCAGGTTCTCTCAAGCCTTGCCTGCGGGTACGCACCTTTTGTTCATAAGGTCTGCGTCCAAGGACGCTCTGTATCTAAAGGGGCAGGTGCGTCCCTCTGAAAAGGTTAAAATGCGCAAGTTTTATCTTCAAAAACTTACTTGTGGTCATTTCTAGAGCATTCTAGAAGATTCTTGGATGAGTATTGAGCGCCTCCAGATGGTTCATGCACTCCTATCAAAGAGGAACTTATCCCATCAATAAGGGAGTGATCCCATCCAAAGAGGGGACTATCCCATTGATGGTGGACCTGATTAACTTCCTCTTGAGCACTATAAAAAGAGGCATTGAGCCAAAAGGAAAAGAGGTTGAAAGCTATAGATTTCTAAGGGTAAATGCTACAGGAATTAGGACTCCCATTTAGAAGCTTGTGAGGAGAGATTGTCATCTTTACTTGTTCTATTTGGAAGTGGGTGAGCTTTGTCAAAGTAGAGCAAGACTCTTGTGGACCCTGGAAGGAGCTTGCACAACACCAAGGCTCAGGTTGTAATGGTTCCTTTTGATTACCTTTAATGCAAATTGGTCCATTCTTCTCAATAGCTTGTTGTTAATGGGTTATTTCATGTACTCCTTGGTCTATGTGTTGAATATGCTTTGGTTTATGTTATAATCAGGTGCTATTTAATTGTTTGACTGTTGATGATTGCAGGTTTTGGAGAAAGGGAGGAGCTCATCCGGATCAACAAAGCTTGGACTTCGACAACAGCGTTTGGACAGAGGTAAGAACGAAACACTTGATTTCTCATATCATAATGTATGTTTAGAGAAGGATAGCTCCAGTTTGTTTTGTTTGTCATTAGAATGTCTTAGACTTCTAGGAAGGTCAGCTGTGTCCGCACCCTTGACTGATTCTGTGTGACAACGCGCTATAAATGGAACCTGCGACAATGACTAAAACAATAAAGAGAACTACAATATCCACACAGAATGAACTAATGTCTCTAATAAATGAGTAAAAATAACGTTCTTTTTTTATTAATAAATAAAGGATAAAGTTAGAACCATTTATAGATTTTGACTTTGTAAATGTCTCCCCCAATTGTCTTGTCATTCCTTTCCACAGAGAAAACAATCACACTTAACCCTAATGCATAAATGAATGATGATTCTTTAAGCTCAAAGAAACAACATGATGGCATCAATAATCTCCAGAAGTGAAACCAAACTGTATGGGAGGCAATAGATTTATAGGGTAAACGTGGTAGTTTAGGATTTACCAATCTAGGCTTGAGATCCACATATGAAGGAGGATAAGCTCTAAGGATAAGCGGTAAGATATCTAGAGAAGGAATTTGAGACCTTTATCCATGGTAAATGGTTAAAACAACCTTAGAAGCTTTGGAAAGGATATTTTTCGTAAAGATTTTTTACCTTTCCCAAAATTATAGAACCATGACACTTAGACAGTAGAGAAACCTGTGTTGGTCAGTGCAAGTGCTCAGTTATGCATCTTGAAACCATTGCGTGTGGACAGGTTTGCAAGGTGCACTAGGGATAAAAACATTATTTTTGAGCTAATTAGCCTAAAAACTCAGATGTGCTAGAGAGGCAGTGCTTAACACTTTGCAAAGGTATAATGAAAAATTGTTCAAGGATGTTTATTGATCTAGTTTCGATGCCTCTTGATTGGATGTTACAAAATGGACTATAACACATTTCCCCCTAGAGTACAAATTCAAAAGCAGTGGTTGAGGACTGAAGCAATTTACCTTTTGATAATCATAAATCAAGAACAAATTGGTCAATGTCATCATCTGTTACAATACATATTAGTGTCATGATATCATTGTTGATGGAGGCATACCCATAATCAACATATAAGTGAATATTACATGTACAATGATAAAAGTGTCTTGTCCACTGATGACAAAGAGTGGACCCTTACTTGGGAAGCTTTTAGAGTGATTATAGCCATCATAATTTGTAATATTGTTTGAATCCTAAAATCGCAACCTGAATGGATGGAACTAGATCTAGGGTATTATATCTCATCCCTCGATAGTGCGAATCTCACTATGTGAATAAATGAGCTATAGTCGAACACGGTCGACACCATATGATTACCAGCCAATGGCATAATCTGTTGACAAATGCGAGAAAAACAATTGATATTGATATTGGCTCTCAAGGTAGTATAGTACAATCTATAGGGCATGAATGAATTAGGTGAAGTTGAACACCACACAAAATATTTCGGTCGAAGTCGAATGATGAAGACATATTGTTGAAAGATGAAAATTTCCATCAAGGAATGCAAGTTCCAAGGTATACAATTTTGTTTCTAATCCAACTTCCTGGATAATGAGTTGATGTCGATAGGAAGCGACCTGTCGTAAGAGGGCCTTGATGTATACCCCATCAACAACACAAAATAAGTATTAATATTTAAGATAGAATGGTGTTGATGTAGATCTCGCTTAGGAGCGACATACATGGATGAAGACTTAATATTATTGTAGTAGATGTCAACTAAAGGATTTCTCTTGAGCATATTGTCGAGACTTTCTGGAGTTGGAAACATTGAATCAAATCTGATTACGAAGGCCTTCGATATGGTATGATTAACTAAAGAGGAAAGAAAATTTCACAACCCAATAGTCACAAAGATGAAGTGAAAGAGTGACATGTTCAAGAGCAAACCACTGCCATTAATAGGTAAAATAGATCATTTTCCCAACTTCCCATCTAGTTTTGGCTAGTACCTCTTTATGTCTGACAAGCTTAAGGAGGATAACACATTCTTGATTTATAAGTTCATCCTTCATATGAATCCTTCCAAGTATATTTAACGAACCCTGAGAAGGAGTCATTTGGTCGAATCATGTTTGACAAGTGAAATGTTGTTTTGATGACTTTACAAGCCCATTGAAGATGTAACACGACTTCTTTTTCATGTTTAGAGAGTTCGAAAAATAGGTGAAAAATAAAACTCCAAAGGTTCCCTTTCATAAATTTAGTCTCATGAGTCTAAAATGGTAGAAAATTATGGTGGGCTCCAGTATTGTAGCAATAATGTTGTAACTCCTGGGGCTCCCTTCTTTACTTTTATCAACCCGGTAGTTTGTAACAAAATTGGAAGCGACAGTGCTATATGCACAAGTACTAGCTCTTGCCGCAGCTGTCACTTGATCAGCTTGCACAAGTCCACTAGGAGCTTAAGCCAACTTCTATGAGCTCTTAGAAGAATCTTTTAAATATGATGGACGAAAGCTAACTCAAAGGAGGCTAATCTACTTGGAAAAAGAAGCGGAAATCTAAAAGGAAATGCAAACCCTAGCAAACCCTAGTAACAAAAGCAACCTAAGTAACAAAGTAAGATTTTAACCTAAATAATAGATTTTATTCTAAGAATACAACAAAGACACATAAAAGTACACAAAGGAGGTACTGGTCACTTGGGTTGGGCCCAACCCCAAGAGCTACAGCCTCCTAAGAGAGATTAGAGCTGGTGCAAATCTGGATTCATCTTTATTGATCAAAAGAATAGTCACATCCCAAAAAATGTCCACAAGAAAAAGCTTGAAAATGTTCTGAAATGCAGAGCTAACCTATTGACTAAAATCTAACTAACATCGGACTACTCCTAGAATCAAACTACAAACTGGCTAACTGAAATGAGGCCCTAAGCCTTCTTATTTATACGAATTGAGAACCCCAATAGTCCTCCTAAACTTTAGGGAATCGGCTACCAAAACTTGCAGTTAACAACAACTTTACAAGCCCTTGCTCGGCTGCCCTTGTGATAATTGATGTGGTGGCCCTTGAACTCCGAGCTGGTGGTGGAGAATTTGAGGTAAGGGCCCATAAATGAAGGGGACACCTTCCTACAAATCCTCTCCCTCGTTCTTCCACGAATTTGGCTACCAAGTGCTCATTAAAACCCTTGATTTTGTCTCAAAATTGACCAAAAATCTGCATAAAGCACACATTAGACTTGTTGGCATAATTACTAACCCAATTCACTCTATTAGCATAAATATAAAAAAAAAAAATGCAATAAACTAATGAGAATGGTGGATTAAGTTGAATTAGGAGGCTGAATGAGCCCATATAATTACCCATTTCTGGGGCTCATCAAACGATACTTAGCAAAACCTTTTAGTCATGTTCGACTAAAGTATTCCTTTTTCATAAATAGTATATCACCATCCGAAAAAGGGTTGAGCATATATGGGTAAGAAATATATTCATTTACATTAACGAGTTCTAAAATAGAAGTTTTGAGACATATTTCATGCTTTGGGAGTCTAAAAAGAGCTGAAAGAGGACTCCATGTGGTTCCTTTTTCATAAGTGTACAAATCCCTAAAAAGTGATAAACCTGTGATCTTTCATCAAAATGAGTTGTATTGAACTTGAAATTTGCATTGAATCCTTCAATTACCATTTAACCTCCTCATAACATATCGCAAAACGATTAAAAATATATGACATATGGTAAAATTAGGTCCAAAATATCTAAAATATATTACAATAATAATTTAATTGACCATAAATAGGGAAAAGTAAAAACATTTTTTACCATTTTAATTTGACCTCTTCTGAATGAGCTTTGAGTGCATTTTACCCTCAAACTTCAGCAGGTGATTGTAGTCAATCCATTGTAGCATTTCCAATATTACCAGTTCCAAGTAGGAGATCTATCTTTTCTCCCCCTTTTCACAGTTTCAAATTTTCATTTGATGCCATTTTTTGATATTTTTCACCATTTTAGGGTCTTGTTGATAATGGTGGAAATCTGTCAACCAAAGGGGTCTCCTCGATGTGAAGTCCCAATTAGACCCATCACCATTTGTAATAGGGGCCCCATTCAAGATATCAACCTCACAACCATATATTCTTATAGGTTTTCCTTGGCTACAAAGTTCAACACAAGAGAGTAATGAATAGGTAATCTTGGATGAGGAAGTGAGTAGGCTTTATGATTGTTCAGTTGTATGTGTGTAAAGGTTCTTCTACTGTGGAGGGAGAAAATAAAGTGAACCTATAAGAGAGAGGTAATAGTACCACCCTAGTAGAGATACAAGAAACAAAGAAGCATTCATCTAACATCCATTGGAAAAGTCCACAAAGATGTGATGGGCATTAAAACCAGTCAACAAATGAGATCTATATAATATCTAGCGGAATAGTCCATAGGGATGTGGCAAAAATAGTAACCATTAAATCACATTATCGATATGATAAGAACTAAAATAACTGTAATAGTTCAACTACTTTAGCAGAAATGAAAACAAACATGAATTAAAAAGATCCACAAATACTAACAAATATTTCTAATCCACGCATGAAGAATCTGTTGGCCATGAGGATTCTGATGTCAAGTAAATGTTCCAAGATACATGTATACAATGAACACCACTACCTCCAATAGTGGAGCATTGGAGCCACTCCTTTCTCCTAAAAAGAACTAGCTTGTCCTTCTAATGCCTTGCCGCAAAAGCCAAGGTGAAAATTCATTTTCTCATACAATGAGGGTGTATATATAGCCAAGAGGTTATGCTTAACCTTTCGTGTGACTCTTTGACTATGCTCATGAATATTTGACTTCCAATGAATTTTTGAATATAAATGACTCTTTAGAATCTATTTGTGTCTTTTGTACTTCCAATTTATAATACATTTTGAGTAAGAATTGACATGGTCCACAATAATGATGTGGCATATGACATCTCATGACATGACACTACTGACATAGACTGCTTGATGACATGGAAATGTCAAGCCGCTATTGATACTCCTTGATATATGTCTTCAATAAGAGATGCGTCCAATGCTTCATGTTCATGAGAGATATTCTTTGTTCTTCATATCTACCCTCCAAAGAGTTATGAATCAGATGGAGTCTTCATGCGGTCCTAATCTTTGGTCTTCCTTTACAATCCAATGTTCCTTTGGCTTCTCGTCTGATGAGCATATTACCTCCTCAACTCCTTAGATGTATTCTAGCATGTCCTCATTCTCCATCTCCTTCTTCATCATCTTTCCATAACATGATAGAGTTCCTATATCTACAATCCACTCACGACAAGATGACATTAGTCCGATAAAGCCCTAGTCTAAGATGTTGCATGATGTTCCAGTAAGTGAGATGGAATCTGGTGGTAGGCCAAGGGAGAGGCACAGTGATTGTGTCGTCACACATCTTAGGTAGTCACATTTTAGGCTTAGGCCTTGAGAGTGCATCATGCGTAGTTGAGGTTGTACTAAGGAAGAATATTGTACAATTTGGGAGTTCAGTGAGGCAGGCTGAGGGGTTGGGCACTGATTCAGCCCACTGCACAGATGGAGGAGACTGGGTGGTTGTGAAATTTCATAGTTCAATAGCTCAAGGTTGAGGCCCGAGCCTTGAGACTATGCAATGTGTAGTTTTTGTTGGGCAAAAGAGAGAAATTACATAGTTTTGGGTGTTAGTGAGCCACGCCGAGGGATTTTGCACTGTTTCTCCAACTGCAAAGTTCTGGGAGGAAAAGAAGGCGTAGTAAATGCATAGTTGTGTTGTTCAAGAGCTCAAGGTTTTAGCTTCGGTTTAGAGATTCTGTAGTGCACAGTTGGGGCTAGTATAGTGGGTTGAATTGCACAATGTTCGAGGCCAAGGCTCAGGCATGAGCGCTGAAACTACATAGTGGATAGTCTTGGGAGGAGGAAATTGTGCATTGCACAGTGTCAAGAGTTAAGATTGCTGTTATAGACATTTTTGTGCCTTACAGCATAGAGCATGAAATGTCAACAATCTAAGGGATCCAAAGTCCCTAAACATGTTGTTCTTACCCTTAGAGGAATAAGGTCAGCAAACCACAGCACTGCAAATCAGTTCTCCACTGAAAAACACTCAAAAACAGGTCAATTTTGGATCAAAGCAGCTGCTCCACTAAGGTTCTGTGCTGAATGTCAAGAGCTCCATGGTGTACCTGCGCTGCATTGCAAGTGCAACAAAGGCTACCTGCGCTGGGCGTACTTGGACATGTGGAGGAATCTTTTTCTCAATGTGCCAGTGCCCAGGAAGCTTCCAAAAAGACACTTGATCATAAGATTCGCCTAATGAGGAGTTGAGAGCTTCTAAAACTCCAAGTGGAAGACAGAAACTCCGAGTGAAGAACTGAAGAACAACTGGAGTTGAAGAGGAAAACCAGTCACACATCAAGCTGACTTATCTTCACTCCAAATCTCTATATAAGGATCTCATCCCATGGGATCTGGGAGGGCGGAATTCGGTGCAAAGAATTGCTGTTGGTTTACAGTCGAGAGTATTGGGTGATTGCTTGAGGGAGGTGAAGAAGAGATTTCTCTCCGTCGGGAAGGTGATGCTGGATTGGACCTCTCATGGTTGTATCACCGCCTGAACCTTACTTCCATATATTAATAAAGCATTTGAGGTTCTTCTATTCGCATGTGTTTCAATGGTGTATTGTCTTACTTGCGTCTTTGATTTATGCTAATCCTTGAATCGATTATGAATGCATGCTTCTTGTAGTTTCCTTTTCTTGTCTTATTTGCAGGATCTCGTGTAGCTGGGCCCGTGAAAAGACTTGGAGCTGGGAGCAAGCAACAAACAAAGGAGATTGGATCGACCATTTGCGCAAGACATCGGTAAGTGGATCTCTCCCTTTTATCTCTTGCATGTCATAAAGAAGAAACTTTAGATAGCTTTGCTTTCAGCTGTTGCTAAGGAACTGTCACCCTTAGAGTGGGTTAGGGTCATTCCGAGTTGGATACTTTCGCCCACAACAGACTGGCGACTCCGCTGGGGACCGTGTCTTGTTGGTAGCTTGTGTTTCTTGCTATTCATTTCTTAAACAAAGGAGTACCGAATTGAACTGCATTCGAGTCCTTCGAATGCAAAGTAGAGGGCAGCTACTCTAGCCCAGTGCTGGGCATGTTTATGATTTGAAGAGCTGATCCACAAGGACTCTTTTTAGCTCTTTGTGATAGTGTTCATCTTCCTTTAATCATCCTCTACTGTATACTTGACTGATAGCCTCTGATTTGGCCAAAAAACATTGATTTTTGAGCAAACTGTGACCCGGAATCTGAGAGAGACGAGAGTTGTCTCATCAGTGCAGCTGCAACAAAGGCTACCTGCACTGCAACGCAGGTCCCGAAGGGGCTACCTGCGCTGCATCTCAGATTGACAGTGCAGCACCTGCGCTGATCCAGTTTTGCCTTGTGCAGCTGGGATTCCCCACTGTCTGTTGCCCAGTTTTCAGTATTGTTTTTGCAGCCTGTTGTCAACTTGTATACCTAGCTGAAACCACTTCTCTTTGCCTTCATTCCGCCTCAGTTGTATGAAGAAATCGTGATTGTTCTTATTGTATTTCTTGCTGTCATTCACAGTTTCCCATAGCGAAAGTGAACTAGTCTTGCTATGACCTCTTGGATCTAGACCTATGAGAAAGTGTCGTTGTGATTCTAAGAGCTAGTTTATTGCTGTTCATAGCTGCTTGAGCATTTGCTTTCGTTATATGGTTCGGATTTCAGTATTTCTTGTGTTGAAACGAGTGAATCTTAAGGTGTTCTTTTGATTATTGGACAAAAACTTGTTTGCTTACGCTTGAAATCGAATTCGAAATTATACAACAACTTTCTTTTTGTAATACACCAACATTAAGGAAGAAGAAAAGAAATACTTGCATTGTGCATGTGCATTTTGACAGTTTGCATGTCGATTTAGGAAAAGTGCATCAGTGTGTGCTCTATGATCTGTTTGAAAAGATGATGTCTTTCTTTTCCTTCAGTAGTTAAGGTTTTCATAAGTTGAAAGAATTGAAAAAGCTTGCTTATCATTCTTAGACTGCATTTAGGAGTTGTATCATACATCACGTGGTGATCCATAAAGGCAAACTGCTAAGCAAGATCAACCTAAAAAGAACTGAATTTATCTAACAACGCTTTGAAACATAATGAAACACAGTAGAGGTCTAGGTAGAGACGTGAACCGGCATCTTTAAACATAGTGACTGTCGATCTCTACGAAGGTGGGTGATTCCTCCTGAGGGACGATAGCACTAATACGGACTTGTGCCCCCACGTACCGTCGCGTATATTGGGGGACCCCTATAGGAACAAAGCCTTTATCCATAGGAAGCCGTGTCGGCCGCCCTACTGATCGCGATGCAGTGAACACAGAATTCACGAAGATCGACCACTCGTACCGTAAAACGTATTCTGTGGTTTCGCGAAAGGTTTGGCACACCCTTTCCTAGAACTCCAGAGTAGGTTCTTTTGGCCTTTTTCAAACTCTATAACTGAAAAAGTCCATCCGAGCATTTGTCACTTCGGGCTTGTTAATACATCGAAGGAGACTAGAGTCATCTTTAGCTTTTTCTCGACTCTTAAAAAGTGAAAAAGCAAGTTGTGTCTTAAAAAGCGTCTAAAATTAATTCATTTCGAAAACACATTTTACCCTGTGCATTGTTGGTTGATCAAGTAATCCGCAATCGTGGAAGAAAGTCAATCGATGAACCGTCGTTCGCGGAGGAACACGAGACAAACGTCTTTGTCCCCGGAATCGAAAACAGCCTGGGCAAAGCGACCTCGTTCAACTGGTTCCAAATCTCCTGTCAAAGTTAGAACAAGTGTTCCAACGAAATCTGAGGTTCCGGTTACTCAAAACATTTCTGGAAACCCTGCCCCTATTGAAGAAGTTCAACAGCCCCAGAAGGACAGTAACACTGATCCTAGTCTGAGAGCAAATACTTGTGTTACTGAATCAGGTCCATCAGTGATCGGTTCAGAGAGTCTTGCTCCTCAAACAACTGTCGCTGTCGAAACAACCCCTTCTTCGGCACCAGAAATATTCTACGGACCTGACGGTCTTCCTCTTCCACCCGGTCTGATCGCAATAGAAGAGATTGTAGAAGATCCGCAAGCAACTACTCGAACACATTTTGGAGCAGGGATCACTCTACTTCCTACTGCATCAGAAGCTAGCCTATCACCCAGAGAAGTTCCTGAAGAATCGCTGGGCAATCTATTAGATAGACTCAAAATGTCTGAACAACCGTCAACATCTAGGACTGTGCCAAATGACACAGCGACAGCAAAACTCCCTGCAGTCATTCCGACAATGTTCGCCGGCATACCATCTGTCCCTAACTCTCAACAGCTGGAGGGGGTCCCTTCGGGGGCCATGACGACGGTATGGTCCGTTCCTGTTTGTTCCCCCGGGTTAATGCCCGGTAACTCCTATGTTGGAACTCAACAAATTGATCCTTTCGGGAATCAGTTTGGGCAATCCGGTCCTCGAGGTGTAATAAATCCTCTCGGTTTCGGACCACCACCGTATGGGGGGCAATATGCTTTTTCATTACCCCCTCTGGGAGGTTACCCATACGGGAGTTCACAACCATATTCGGGTTATACTGGAATAACTACAAGTGGTTGGATACCTATGCTACCCCAGCAACCAAGAGTTGTGTATTCTATGCAACAACAGATGCCTGTGATGAACATCCCGACGACACCAGCAATTGTGACTGTGTCGCAAGTTCAAACGATACCTGTTGCATGTCAACCTCAGTTTTCTCAGGTTGTAATGCGACAACCCTTTGACCCTGAAACCCAACCACAATCGCCGACTGGCGGGGCGACACAAGCACAAACGGGTACCCTTACCCATCATCTTGGCCCAGTGGTAAGCATCGCACAACAACCAATGGTATCACAACCATGGTTGGTGTAGTATCAACAACCACAGTTCCAGCAAGTGTACCAAGGTACCGAGCAGCAAATTTTTGCGAACAATGGACAACCGTACCTACAATACGGTCAAAACCAACCACTCTATGGTGGAGTAGTCCATCAACCGTATCAATCATATCAGCATCAATTACATTATGCTGGTATGCAAAGACCAATTGCTCAGGCGATTCCATCGTATCCTGGGTACGCTTCACCTAACCTGAGTCAACAGCTGCCATTCGTGGAAACTTTGGAGTTACCCGATTTACATCGGTTGACAAACGATCCGATTGCTTATGCCCCTTGGTGGCCAGCGATTCCTCACAAACTTCCCTCCGACATTCCTAAATTCAATGGAAATCCAGGTGAAGACCCGTCGAATCACGTCATGACCTTTCATCTATGGTGTTCATCGAACACTCTGAACGATGATTCGATAAGACTTCGCCTCTTCCAGAGGACATTGACAGGTCCAGCGGCCAAATGGTATATAGAATTGCCAAGAGCCTCCTTCGACAATTTCAGCTCCTTAGCCACGACTTTCTTAACCCATTTTCAATTACCTATCAGGTATGAAACAGGAACCGAGATACTGACCAACTTCAAACAGACGACAGCTACTCACATATCTGATCATATACATGAGTGGCGTCGCCGTCGTAGGATGGTGAAAACATACGTTCCTGATCAGCTACTAGCTGAATGGTTTATAAAGTCACTACTTCCAGCTATAACGGAGGATGTGGCCAAGGGGGGAGTCATAACAGAGGAGCAAGTCATTGCTCGTGCTCAATATTTAGACTTGGTGTATACTCAGTCTGGCACGCTCTATGACAAAATACCTGATGCCCCCAGACCTGAATTTTCAATTCCTCCCCCTCCTAAATCGAATATTGACTCTCATGCCGGAGATGGCGTGATTGGCACTGCAAGCGCGAAGTCGAAAAAGGCTTCACCTCAGAAAGCCCGTAAGACTTCAGATCGAAATGCCCATGAAGAGATTCTTGCTTCGTAAGTAAATGCCATATCAGCAGATAAAGGCAAAAAAACCAATCAACCAGGAAGCAAGAAGAAGCAAAACAAAGGGAAGAAGAAGCAACAGGATGATCCGTCACCTGCAAAAACTTCTTCTAACTCTCCTGAGAAAGGGAAAAAGAAATGGCCCTGTATGATATGTGACGAAGATCACAAGACATCAGAGTGTCTGTACAAAGCTGAACTCAAGAGATTCTTTAAAAGTCCAAAGAACCCAGCTGTGCTGACTGATCCATTTCCCAATCCAGGTCAAAATATGGTTGGTAGTGGAAATGCTTCCCCGTCGCAAGTGCTGATGTTGTCGATCTCTAAGCAGCAAAATGATGCTTTGATTTCGACAAGGAATAAAGATTACGGGAATCCGCAACTGTCAAACGAAAAAGGTAAAGATCAACCTAGTAGTTCGACAACAACTTCGACAGAAGTTGTCCCACCCATAATGCCAGAATTAACGATAAAACCACCTAAGGGTGTAGTACACAAGTCGACGTTTAATCCCCGTGCCAGAGCGGCGCAACATTATAACATAGTAGAAGATTTGGCTCAATCGCCTTCCGCTATGTCGACTCTAGAAGTACTACAAAATTGTCCATCCCAAAGGCAGGCATTGTTATCGGCAATAGGGGGGGTTGATCCTAAGGATTCCAATCTTGTGTCCTTTGATCACAAAGGGTATGACCCTCAGTTACCAGCTCAGCTAGCTTTCCTTATTCAAGTGAAGGCCCTCAACAAAACTGTTCACAGAACAATTATTGACGGGGGGGCATCGACATGTATTATGTCAATGAGCTGCTGGAAAACGCTAGGGTCACCAACCTTGTCGAGATCTTCGACAACACTAAAGGCTTTCGACGGTAGGACATATACCCCTTACGGTATCCTAAGTAACTTGAAAGTTGAACTAGGTGGAAAAACAGTAGAGATTGATGTTGAAGTCATAGATGGAAATCTGGATTACAACATCCTACTGGGAAGACCATGGATTTATGCCATGGCAGCTGTCGTGTCGACTTATTTTAGGAAGATCGCTTTCCCGTTTGAAGGAGGGATTACGGTCGTTGACCAACAGAACTTCCTCCTTAATGGTTCGCAAGTTACAGGAAGCATTCCCATGATCCATGAAAGCGACCATTCAATTCAAGATATAGGAGTAGGCTTGTTGAAAGACCCCACGATGATGGGGACTTTCTCGCTACCAAATCATATGTACATAGGAAATGTACCATTGGTAGCTACCTGCAACATGATATCTTCCACGAAAGTCGCAAAAGATAAAGTCGTCATGGATCGGGCAATGGTGTTGCACCCGAGCCCAATCGAAATATTGTAGCAATCAATGTTTCAGGCATGGGAGGCGAGCCCAAATCAATGCTCGTCAAGCGTTTGGGTAGATAGGTCAGGAGAATGTGGTACCCCTTTGGATCCTTGGTCACGAGTGCATGCAAGTGACGAAGGAATCCTGCAGTCAATGTTGATTGAGGGGGCACCATGGGATGATAACCACCATCGTTCCCTTCCTCAGGAAGATACTCAAGGCGACCTGTATCACCCTTCGGTATTTGAATTCCTAACAAATACTGTAAATACGGTGGACTCCGAGAGAAACCTATCCAATATAGAAGAAACTATAGCCATAAATATCTCGACCAAAACAGATATTGTAGAGAATATTTATGTTGGCAAAGGTTGTTCCCCTTCAGAACAAGAAATATATAAAGCTCTTTTCCGCGAATTTAGAGATGTCTTTGCTTGGTCATATGATGAAATCCAGGCATTGACTCGAGTATCGTTGAACATGAAATTAAGATGTATCCTGATGTCAAACCAGTGAGACAACGGCTTCGGCAGGTGCACCCCAAGAAAGCCACTGCCATTAAGGCAGAAGTGGAAAAACTCCTCCATGCTGGTTTCATCTACCCGGTTCCTCTAACCGATTGGGTATCGAATATTGTCCATGTTATGAAGAAACAAGGAACAATACGAGTGTGCGTCGATTATAGGGATGTAAATCAAGCTTGTCTAAAGGACAACTACCCTACACCCTTCATTGACCAGATAATTGATGAATGCGCCGGATGTGAAATCTTTTCGTTTATGGACGGATTTTCCGGGTATAATCAAATTAATATCCGCCCACAGGACCAGTCAAAGACTGCATTTATTTGTCCGTGGGGCACCTTCGCTTATCGAAAATTACCCTTTGGTTTAAAGAACACAGGGGTGACATTTCAGAGAGCAATGAATTATGCTTTCCATGACATCAAGAACATCGTTCAACCTTATCTCGCCGATCTTCCGGCTCATTCGCAAAAGCGGACTGATCATCCGCATCATTTAAGAGCAATATTTCTACGTTGCCGACACTACAAGATAAGACTCAATCCGCACAAATGTGTG
The DNA here is from genome assembly GCA_031772625.1 of Pinus tabuliformis. NCBI lineage: Eukaryota > Viridiplantae > Streptophyta > Pinopsida > Pinales > Pinaceae > Pinus > Pinus tabuliformis. Next base: position 785,746,125 of record CM062815.1, read on the forward strand.
TTTTGCGTCAGTTCTGGTCGTTTACTTGGCTTTATAGTCTCCAAGGATGGGATTCGTCTCGACCCTTGCAAGGTGCAGGCAATCATTAATTTGCCTCCACCTTCGAACTTGCTTCAGATTCAGAAACTCCAAGGGAAAGCAAACTTTCTGAGGAGGTTCATTCCGAATTACGCAGAACTTGCTAAAGGTTATACCCGTCTCCTGAAAAAGGATGTACCTTTCATCTGGGACCAGGTTGCACAAGCTTCCTTTGATGCTTTGAAAGAAGCGCTAGTCAAAGCATCATTAATGTACGCCCCAGACTATCTAAGGGATTTTAACCTGTATCTGGCTGCAGCAGATACGACCATTGCGATGGTTTTAGTTCAAGAAGTCGATGGAATTGAACACCCTATATATTATTTAAGTAAAAACTTAAATGATACGGAAAGTAGATATTCTCATGTTGAAAAGCTGGCATTGGCAGCTGTTCAAGCGATTCAAAGATTTCGGCATTATGTCCTCTTTAGGAAGACCACTGTATTGTCAGATTGCAACCCCATGACTTATATACTGTCGCGACAGTTGCTTGGGGGCAAATATTCAAAGTGGATAGCTATCCTTCAAGAGTTTGATCTGGAATTTGTGAAATCCAAATCAAAGAAAGCTTTAGTTTTCGCAGAATTGTTATGCGATCTCCCGTCATCATACAACGATGAAACGTCCAAAGAATCGATCGTGGACGAAAGTTTGTTTCTGATATAAGCAAGTGATGAGTGGTATGGAGATATAATAGTTTATCTCCAAACCCAAAAGTTTCGGCCAAACACCTCTCACTCAGAACAAAAACGCATTCGATACCAAGCAAAAGACTACATGATCGTCGGTGATACGCTTTACCGTCGTGGTGTCGATACGGTCCTGAGAAGGTGTCTAACCCATGAGGAAGCCGAAAAAGCCCTGAATGAATGTCATTCAGGCACCTGTGGGGGGCATCAATCTGGATATGCTACAGCACAAAGAATCTTACGAGTAGGATACTTCTGGCCAACCATGTTCAAAGATTGCATAAGCGCAGTTAGAAGTTGCCATGCATGTCAGATTTTTGATAGCAAAACCAGAAGACCCCCCGCTCCTTTACAGCCAATAATAGCTGTGGGGCCTTTCGCCAAGTGGGGCATCGATTTCATGCAATGTAACCCCACCTCGACCGGGGGGCATGGGTATATTATAGTCGCAGTTGACTATTTTACCAAATGGGCCGAGGCGATGCCTACATTGGATAACACTGGTGAAACAGCAGCCCTATTCTTTTTTAATCATGTAGTCGCCAGATTCGGCGTGCCACAGGCCATAGTAATAGATCATGGATCGCATTTTCGCAATCACATGATGGTTGAATTAACTGCCAAACTAGGATTGTCTCACGACAGCTCTACTCCGTACTATCTGCAAGCTAACGGACAAGTTGAAGCGATCAACAAAGTCCTGAAGCGCATGCTGCAAAGGATGGTGGGAGTTAACAAAAGAAGATGGAATTTGATCCTGTACTCGGCCTTGTGGGCCTACCGAACATCGGTAAGGAACACCACTGGGTTCACACCGTTTCAACTGGTGTATGGCCTGGAAGCGATCCTACCAATCCAGTGCGAAATTTCGTCCCTTAAACTCGCAATTGATCTCCTCCCCGGAACCTCAGAAGAAGAAGCTCGTTTCTTGGAGTTAATCCAGTTGGATGAAACTCGTCGTGATACCGCCTTGGCCAACGAAGCCCATAAGAAGCGAGTCAAAGCGCAGTTCGACAAAAATGTCAAACCCCGTGTCTTCTCGGAAGGTGATTTGGTCTTGCTTTATGACCAAGAATCCGATAAATTGGGAGCTGGGAAATTCAAGTCCTTATGGATGGGCCCTTATATTGTTAAAAGTGTGTTAGCAAAAGGTGCCTACGAGTTGGTAGATTATGAAGGAATTCCACTGTCGCAACCCCGCAACGGGTTGTACCTTAAGCGTTACTATGCCTAATAGTAACCTGTATGCTTTTGTTACATTTTTGTTTTTGCAAAAGCGTTTGTTCCGGTTTAAGTAATCCGCTTTTTACACTTATTGCAGATGTCAAATCCATTGGAACCATGGGTTGGATATGCTGACGGAGCGAGTCGTAGTTCGAGGAACCTATCCTCAGCAGCATGGGCCATTTTTAACCCAAGCGGCAAGTTAATGAGTTTCAGGGGGGTATGTATTGGTCAATCAACAAATAATATCGCTGAGTATAGCGCGTTGATAGAGCTCCTCTCTGATGCCATCACCCATGGCATACGCCGGCTAGTCGTCAGGCTAGACTCACAGCTCGTGGTACTACAGCTCAATGGTACCTACTCTGTCCGAAATCCAGCTATTTATCGCAAGTTCCTAAGAGTTAAAATCTTGGAAAGACAGTTTGATTTCATCCAATATCAACACATTTCCAGAAACTTAAACACATTAACCGACTCATTAGCAAACTATGTGTTAGATAGACATTTGCAAAATTGATAAAAAGAGAAGCATCATCGATGTTTCATACATGGATCACATAAAAACTGAAATAAACCCCGAAAATCAAAAATATATATAACTGTTTACGGTTTACATATAATGTTTTGTAACCAAGACAAAATCGGTCATACGACCCCAAAACTCAAAAATGGCTGGGGGGCACCCTAGCCTAGTGATGCTCATGATAACATGCCACGGCCTGTGCGATCATGCGCAGAAGACGTGACCATTGTCTAGTAACACTAGCAGTATGTCGCTACAATCGCAGAGGCAACTCGTCAATCCGTACATCCGGAATCCCAAAGGTAAGACCCTCGACCTGTTCCTGCACAGCAGTAAGAGTCTCGGCCAAGTCAAGGTCACGGAGAATAGCCCTCCCTGGAGCCTCCCCTATGGGGGCAGCGGCTGGAACTCCTGGACGAACTGCTGGACGGACGGGGCCCACATCTGCATGCACACGTGAGTTTGATTAGAGTCTTGATAGAGTAAAGCACAAGGACATTATAAATAAAAAACAGTAAACGGTGATAAGGTCAAAATATTTACCAAGATCATCCCACTGCTCGCCATCCGGTAATACCAAATCCGGATCACCTCGAAAATCCATGCCAATATATGGATACTCGGAAAAAGCCATATCCTGCCGCTCGAACCACCTAAAGAAGGCATCAGTAAAAGTAATCTTGGATTGACCTGCATGTCTAGCCATGTGGTCAACCCACCTCTGCATGCGTGGCTCAGTGGGAGATGGCAAGTCGAGGACAATGTACTGAGGTTGCATCAGGGGTATCTTCTCCAAAGCGAAGGCAGTCAAAACTGAACCAAACCCAAAATTCTTCAGTCTCCTGTCCTTTACTTTGGTCAACTGGTTTTTCATCTGAACCAGTACTGCATCACACCAGTTAAAAACTTTTGGCTGAAGACATTCCAGGGCGTGCTGCACATATGACGTGTTGGCAACATGAGGGGATGCACTACCGGCCATCCTACAAATCGTGTACAGAATAGACCTGAGAGACCTGTCAGTGACATCACAGATAGAAATCTTGCCGTCTCTGCTCGGCTGAGATCCCTCCCTGCAATACTGACGGATGTAATCTTTCACGAAATCACTCCCTCGGGCCGAACCGGACAAGGAAATGGGGGCACCCCGCCTTGACAACCCAGTCAAGAAGTAAATGTCCACTATGGTCAAAGGGATGGACTTGCCCCTAATCTGGAACACTTGGTTAAGAGGATCCCAAGCATCAAGCAGGTACTGCAGTAAACGTATCTGTGCCCTCATGCTAGATATGCGGAAGAATTTTAGCAAGCCACAGTTCCGCAACGCGCTCACAGTAACAGGATCATGGAGGGCAATCATGTCCTCCTCTTCATGCTCTCATTCTCGCCACGTAAGAGTCATTCTGCTCTAATAAACTCTGAAAAACCAACAAGAGGAGGAGTAAGATCCCTGACTGAGTAAAGAAAATGGAAAAAATCTCATAAAAAATTGTGCAACCAAGATGTTTTCTGCGCCCAACGCAGGTAGGGAAGGGTCTCACCTGCGTTGGGAGACAAACTGCCTTTAAAAATGAGCACCCCCAATGCAGGTTTCAATATAGGGCACCTGTGCTGATGGCAGAGCGCCCTAGGGAAACCCCAGGGGCTCATGGGGGCAGGAAAACAAGCATAAAACTGAGAAATAAGACCATGAAAAGATAGATCTAGGGTTTAGCTCCTACCTGGTGGAAACGGCGCTGAAAATCGTCCACGAAATCTCCCGAAATCAGCTGGTGAAGAATCAAGAGGAAGAGGCACCTCCAAAGCTCCAACAAACCAAATGCACATGAAATGGTAAAATGAGAGGTAAAAACATCTTTTAAATTGCTTTTTACGTAGTTCAAAGTGAAATATTAGTATTTTTACTTCATGTTATCATTTTCTAACAAGTTTGTTGCAGCGATTGATGAAACAGTACTATCTCTGGAAAAGAAAAAACTAGTCATGGTAAAATATGAATTTGACCTTATCAAATGAGCAGTTTTGGCAAAGTTCATGCTCGTTAAAAAATAAACGCAAGATCCGAGCAGTTTTAATGCGGAAATTCATGCTCGTTAAAAAATAAACATAAGCTAGTGAGCAGGCTTCCCCCAGAGTTGAAGCTCACCCAGAAAAATGAACCGGTAAATAACCATTTGAGACCGTAAATTCATCAGCCATAAAATCCTTGGTCGTGTTTGTGCACCGTCACCTCCACTTTTCATTTGGCCGATCATTCACATCCACTTGATTGTTTACCTATTTTGAGGAACAACTGTGAAGAGTGATCCCACCTAGCCATCCTTGTAATACTGCCGTGATTGGAAAATTCCAACCTGTACCTGGAATCTGCTGCTATCCCTGTTTATCACTCGTTCCTCAAAATACGAGTCTTCTTTGAGCTCTTTTCACTGACTCGTAAAAAATGAAAAGTTTGCCGAGTTTTGGCCTTCCAGCTCGTTAAAAGGATAGGAAGAGCTATCCCTCCTCTAGATTTTAATCTTTTTGGACCTGAGGGATTATTGCACAAAAAGATCGAGCGCTTGTCTAGTTCGGCTCGATAAAGATATCGAACATTCATCCCTTCTGTATTGTTTTATACTTTTTCGAACTTAAGGGATTAGATGACGAAAAAGGACCCCTGGAGTCTACTTTATGTACACTTTTCAGACTCTCTAAAAATGAAAAGGACCGAGTTGTCTTTGTTGCTGGGCTCGTTAAAAATATTAGATAGCGACAAACTTGTCTTTAGACAAGAACGAGTTTCCCTATCGCTAGGCTCGTTAAAACATAGCGATGGGCTTGCCCGAAGGGCAGGTTATAGAACAAGCATATGTTATCCTCCTCAAGCTTGACAAAAATAAAGAGGTACTGGTCAGAAATGACTGGGGAAAAATTGGGAAGAACCTCAAAGCTTAATGGTAGCAAGTCGCTCTTGAACATGACACTTTTGCCTCCGTAAATATCGGGTTGGGTTATTATCATTCACCGGTCCCTTCACCATGGTCTCGCCATACCATCCATACATGGGGTAATGCTACCGATCCATCACATCAGTGTCGTTATATGTTCAAGAGATGTCATTCAGAGAGTGTCAACCGGGTCCCATCCACTACCGTACATCATCTTTCATCCTTCCATGACCGCCACCCTGAATCATATTTCGCAGATCGTTTTCACCATCATCACTAGCTCCATTCCGTGTCACTGATGTGGGATTCATTAAGGCCCTCCTTTGACGGATCACTTCTTATCGACATCAGCTCATTATCCAAGAATTTGGTCTAGGAACACCCCCTCAGTACTTTGAAGCTTGCATGCCTCAATGACAAGTTTCTCACTTCCGGCGATAGGTATACATTAATGACCTTCGACCGGGAGACTTTGCGTGGTGTTCGACGTCAGATCCTATATTCACGCCACGTGAATTGTGCTGCAGTACCTTGAGGGTCATCATCATTATCGGTGATTCCTCTCGCGCTTGTTAACAGTTTACATTATTGACTGGTAATCAAGCGATGTCTTTCCATGTTCGTCTTCAGGAAATTCTCACATGGATCGACTTGTACTAAAGTGAAGATCGGACAAGTTTGAAGACCCCGGATCTAGTTTCATCCATCCGGGCTGCGATATATATTCAGGAGATAAAAACATAGACATGTGCAGCAGATGATCATCCTACTAAAAGGATGATAATTAAAAGCAGAGAATTATCAGTCTATTATCAGATGATCGTCTGTTTATGTACAGCAAATGTATTTATAAAGCTGAGCATGGGAAATGCCCACATCGGCTAGATCATGAAAAGAAATTATTAAAAGATAATGTATTGTATTGTATTTTGTTACAGGTCACCTCCCGACGATTGAATGAACTTCGGATCCTCCTAATAAAGCATTTCACCCGATAAACGACCTCATACTTTAGGGGGCAACTGTTATAGACATTTTTGTGCCTTACAGCATAGAGCATGAAATGTCAACAATCTAAGGGATCCAAAGTCCCTAAACATGTTGTTCTTACCCTTATAGGAACAAGGTCAGCAAACCACAGCACTGCAAATCAGTTCTCCACTGAAAAACACTCAAAAACAGGTCAATTTTGGATCAAAGCAACTGCTCCACTAAGGTTCTGCACTGAATGTCAAGAGCTCCATGGTGTACCTGCGCTGCATTGCAAGTGCAACAAAGGCTACCTACGCTGGGCGTACTTTGACATGTGGAGGAATCTTTTTCTCAATGTGCCAGTGCCCAGGAAGCTTCCAAAAAGACACTTGATCATAAGATTCGCCTAATGAGGAGTTGAGAGCTTCTAAAACTCCAAGTGGAAGACAGAAACTCCGAGTGAAGAACTGAAGAACAACTGGAGTTGAAGAGGACAACCAGTCACACATCAAGCTGACTTATCTTCACTCCAAATCTCTATATAAGGATCTCATCCCATGGGATCTGGGAGGGCGGAATTCGGTGCAAAGAATTGCTGTTGGTTTATAGTCGAGAGTATTGGGTGATTGCTTAAGGGAGGTGAAGAAGAGATTTCTCTCCGTCGGGAAGGTGATGCTGGATTGGACCTCTCATGGTTGTATCACCGCCTGAACCTTACTTCCATATATTAATAAAGCATTTGAGGTTCTTCTATTCGCATGTGTTTCAATGGTGTATTGTCTTACTTGCGTCTTTGATTTATTCTAATCCTTGAATCGATTATGAATGCATGCTTCTTGTAGTTTCCTTTTCTTGTCTTATTTGCAGGATCTCGTGTAGCTGGGCCCGTGAAAAGACTTGGAGCTGGGAGCAAGCGGCAAACAAAGGAGATTGGATCAACCATTTGCGCAAGACATCGGTAAGTGGATCTCTCCCTTTTATCTCTTGCATGTCATAAAGAAGAAACTTTAGATAGCTTTGCTTTCAGCTGTTTCTAAGGAACTGTCACCCTTAGAGTGGGTTAGGGTCATTCCGAGTTGGATACTTTCCCCCACAACAATTGTATCTTGACAATTGGGACTACACAATGCGTATTTCAAGAAGGCCAAATGTGGCCACGTTGTTGGGAATTTTCGAAAATTTGGCTAAGTGTGGGATTAGCGAAACTGATGTCAACAGTGATAGGACTTGACTATGATCACAAAATTAGACAATTGAAAACACAACATAGATCATATGGAACACGTGAAAACCTAGTTCCCTTAGTGCAACAATGTTTGCGACAAATTATGACAAGTGCGACACTAAAGATAAATTTTGGGACGACAATGACGACACTTGTGTGACAATGTGTGAAACTTTGGGAATGAGTATGAAACATGCCTACATGATAAGAAAAACTCATTGTTACAAATATTCCCTTCTAAACAAACCAAAACTCCACTTTACATGATGAGTGATAATTCTCATGCCAAAATACGACACTTGCTATATGAAAATAAAAGTGTGAACGACACTTGCAATATGTTAAATATGGTGAAAACGACACATGTCAGGGAAAAGATAACATGAAAATGAAACTAATTAAAGTGAAATCAAGTTAAAGTGAGAGTCGAAGCATAAAAACAACACTTGCGACAGTGAAAGTGCGCACAAGCGACATTTGGAGAAACTCACCAAAATAGAGGTACGATCACAAATAGAGTGAGAGACTCTCAATGTTAGTGTGCACTATAAATATGGTGAAAACGACACATGTCAGGGAAAAGATAACATGAAAATGAAACTAATTAAAGTGAAATCAAGTTAAAGTGAGAGTCGAAGCATAAAAACAACACTTGCGACAGTAAAAGTGTGCACAAGCGACATTTGGAGAAACTCACCAAAATAGAGGTACGATCACAAATAGAGTGAGAGACTCTCAATGTTAGTGTGCACTAACTGTCGACATGGTTTGAAAAATTCACATGTAAAAAATCGATGGACCATGTTATGATTTTTCAACATTTTGTAAAATAATGTGCTCATGAACTTGTTGCGGACTAAGCATTTTTGAGCAAGTGACTTGAACACTTCCGTTCCAAGAAGGGAGCTTAAAAAGCATCATCTAACCAAGAAGTGACTACAAAATTAACAATCACAAGACCCAAAGTAGGCTCTGAAATTCAAGTTGTATGCAAAATTTTGGAGGATATTTTTCGCAGCGAAAATAGTTGGTGACACACTGGTAGAACTCCAGCTTCTTTGCCTTGGTGAATTCTTTTGTGCAAGATCTAGTTCTTCAGGAAGTATTGATTCATTGTTGGCATTACCATGGCTTCCCAACTTATCTTGTGCATAAACATAGTCCATTTCAGTCCTTTACTCGGTTAAACACAAACATAAGATCAATGATCACACAATATTTCGAATTAGGATATGGTAATGAAATTTGCAGGATTTAGATTTTCAGAGTATAGTTTTTCATCTCTGATGTTGCTCTACTACTAGTAGGCCTGGATAGTACCCCAACAAAGTCACTTCAGGGATGCAGACATTGTTCCACTATCGACGGGACTAGAGAGTACCCCAACGGAGTTTCTTGCTTCATGTCCCATGGAAGGAAGCCTTTTTCTTTTGCCTTTATTTATTATTTTATATAGGGTTGTGCATTGACACTTATTTATTTCATGGGAGGAAGAGGGATCTCGACTTATTGAGAGTATGAGAGATTGTCCCTTCAGAGAAGTATATGTAAGACCTCTAATATTGGTTTTCTTGTTTAGATTTTCCCTTTTCCTTCTCTACTTGATTGGGACATCCTCAAAACACTGAAACATAAAAAATTGAATGTAGGCATGAGATTTCTAGAATAGACATGGAGTTCATGGTTCAACACAATCCTTTCTTAACGCAAGCATCGTATTTTCTGTCAGAACATCATCGACCAAAATATGTAACCAAGACAAGGAAGAAGGGAAAAGAGTTAGCTAGATGTTGTAGTGTCACAAAGTCCTTTTCTTATTTTCCACCTTTAATTTTGAGCCAATAGGAAATATTCATGCAAGGTCTCACAAAACAGAAGGAAAGAAAACATAGGACAAGGAAAAAAACCATAAGATAAGAAAAAAAGTGGGTAAACTAAAAAATTATGCGAAACCAAATCCAAAAAACACAAGAAAAACTATAAGAAATTAATGGAGGATGTATCTGCAGGTAAACTAATATGCAAGTAGACCTACTCCTAACCTAACCACCTAGAAAATTGGGGTCCCGTATAATGGAATTGCTAATGTAACCAACATAATTGTTCCTGACTTGCAATTAGAAAGACGTGATTGATTAAAATAAATATAAAACAATGTGCAATGGAAAAGATAAGGGATTGTATAACTTTCACAAAAGACTTAAGGTCTTCTTGTCAGCATAAATATATGGCATACTTACTACTTTTAACCAATTTGCATTCTTTCCCCTTTGAGGAAAATGATCATTTAACAAACCTTGGAAGCTTATTACAAGTGTGTCTCCATCTACATCGAACTACTTAGAAAGCGTGAGGAAATACTAAAACTTGTTATTGGCGAAAATGCTTTCGACATAAAATTGTTTATACCACTCATTGGTTGGATCGTAAAATTCTTGATAATCTTATTGAAAACAGTAAAATATTTGAAAAGATGAATTTTCAATTAGAGGCACGGGATTACAATGAGAATATTGTAAGGAAAAATAGATCTGATCATATTCAGCAAGCATGCCAAGATATTGAGGACCTGACATAACCATTAGCTAAGGTTAAAGTGCCTCAACTGCTCCACAAATATCTAAATAGTGAAATATTGAACTATAAAGATCAAGGGATGTAAAACAACTGTCATTGGATGTGCTGGTGGGAAAATGATAAGTTGAATGACAGTCATCATAGATAGAATAATGATTAGATGGGTTGATTGAAGAACCATTTTCACAGATTTTAATTAACAAAGATAAATCAATTTGAAAAATTTTGTGAATGCTCTAAACAATCAAACCAACTTTCTCATAGGCCGAATGTGACAAACCATTTTCTTGTAACTGGTGACAAAATGTACAAGCATTTTTATCATCAAAAGAATTTAAAAGGGATGCCATCGAAACAAACACATGAGACCAATTAGGACATATTTAACGCAAAATAATTTGATCCACTCAATAACTCCTGCATTTATTATCACTCAAGAGGATTTTAGGTGCGATGAAGGAATTAATTTCAATTTAAAATTCGCAAGAAAAACTGGGAGCTGACTATTAAGAGATGAATCTGATAGTTGTGCTTCCTTTGGCCAAATATAGTCTTCAAAATGATAAACTTCGCAATTCCATGAATTTATGGGATATACACATTCCAAAGCCAAGTTTGATGAGAGAGATTTGCATGAAGATGGATCAACTAAGAAGATTGTTGAATCCGATTAGAAACCAAATCTTGAAAGTTTAAAATATTACATCTAAAATACTAAATATCTTTCAGAAAGAGATTTACATCGAATGAAACAATGAAAAGAGAAGGATTGTGTGAAAGAAACCAGATCTGACTTAGTTCTGGGGGCTTACCAGACTTGCGAGATCATGACATAACCATCAATAGAAGTTGAAGTGCATCGACTTCCTAACAAGTCCTTAAACTTTCAAGGCATGTAAAATCACGTCATGAAGATTGAACCAGATTATGCACGGTGTGAGGATAGTTGTTACCATCAGTTTTAATAATACCACTGCTCATGGGATGGAAACCATCTTTGTCACTGATTTGAACATATTTTTCAACTTCAACAACAAAATTACACAAGATGAAGGATCCATCTTAGCACAAATCTAAAGATTTATGAGTGAGCGAAATTTCATGAGAAAGATCATTTGGAGAGTGTCTTCATGCAAGAGAATATATGATGAGGTAGGGAAAGAGTACTCAATGATTTAATTTTTTTTCATTTTCATTATGGGTAATGTCACCACCTTGTATCAGTTGAGAAGTTAACCCATTAGATGAAAAACTTGAGGAGCATGGAGTATCTTCATTGCTAGTAGATTCATCACAAACAATAGAGCGCAAGTGATAGCATGATGAAGATGAAATTTTAGTAAGGCCATATTCTTTGACCGAATCAGTTTCTAGATCTAAAGTAACATCTTCATTAGAAACAAAAATATTAGATGATGGATGTGGGCATTCATGATCGCATACATAAACAAATTCATCATCATCAAACCACTGTTTCCCAAGGCTATAGATTGATTGAAAGAATTGATTGCATTTGATTCACTACTAAGATTAGCAAATTGAGAATCATCCAAGAATGGAAGCACGTTGTTTTAACATGGAAGATTTTAAAAAATAGAAGAATGATTGAAAGCATCTTGACCTTCCTATTCCTCTACCTTTTTAATGTGACTTCCTTGTGTAGGTTTTAACCCCGTATAGAAATTACCTAGATACAAATTCTAAAACACAAAAAATAAACAATGCGAGAGCATAACACATAAACACATATACACAGAGATTTTCCGCCGGATCCCAAAACCAGGACTACCAGCTTGATTTTTTCATTATCTTCCTTTCAATGTTACAATAAATATTTATACATGTCGAAGCATCCAATACCATGGACCAAAAACCATCGTGTCCAAAACCATGGGCCAAAAACAATCGCATCCAAAACCATGTACAAAAGTCATGCACAAAACCATAGGTAGGTCCGCCCAACCTAATATAGGGTCCAAAAAACAAAATTTTCCGAGGCACTGCCCCGAATCCCATAGAGCAGGGTTACCTGCATCCCTCAAACCCCTTGTGACACCCTCGCTACGCAATTAGCACAACGAATGAGGGGCTTTGCGCCCCCTCTAACCCCTCGGTTAACTACATGGGCTAGTTGTGGAACGAATATAACACAACCCAACATTCTCCCACTTGTTGTTTTATTTCCACAAGGGGCCACAAGAGAGCTTAGTCATTTATCCAACCCTCCAACGCCCATTATTTATCTGCACAAAGAGAACTTCTAAGAGCTCACAGATTTTGTCAATGCATCTGCAGTATTCTTCAAAGTGTCCACCTTTACCAGCAACACCTTTTTTTCTTCTATCATATCCCTCACAAAGTGACCCTGAACATCAATGTGTTGTCTTTGAATGATATGCAGGGTTATTTGCCAAGAAAATTGCACTTTGGTTGTCACAGTATATCCTTATAGCTCCATATACCAACCCTATATTCAAACACAATCTCTGCAACCAAAAGGATTTCGTACTTGCATGAGTGGCTACCATGTATTATACCTATGTAGTTGATAGTGCCACTACAAATTATTTCTTACTCATCCAACTGACTGCACCTCCAAATAGGTTAAACACATACTGACTTGTAGATCTTCTCCGATCTAGATCTCTAGCCCAATCTGCATCGACAAAACCACAAATATCCAACACTCTATACAATCTTGGTCTTCCCTGGTAACACAAACCATAATCACTAGTCCCATACGAATACTTGAAAACTTGCTTCACTCTTGTCCAGTGCTCCTTTCTTGGTTTTGACATAAACCTGCTCAATACTCCTAGTGCATGTGAAATTTTTGGTCTAGTACAAACCATTTCATACACCAGGCTATCGACTGCACTTGCATATGGAGCACGAGACATTTCCTCTTCCTCTTCTTGTGTCTTGGGACATTGTTTAGCAGATTACTTCACACCTATAGGTATAGGAACCTTCACCGGTTTATTATCCTGCATATTAAACCTCTGTAGTATTCTCTCAACATACTTCCTTTGGTTTAACTAGATCTTCCTCTTTTCAAGATCTCTTTTAATTTCCATGCACAAAATATAGTTTGCAGCACCAAGATATTTCATGTCGAATTTGGAGGACAACTGGGTCTTCAAATACTAGATAATTTCTTTATCATTTCCAATGAGAAACATATCATTCACATACAAGACCAGATATATAACATGGTCACCAATTAATTTAAAATACACACAGTGATCTGCTTTGCTTCCAGTGAAGCCAAGTCCCCATATAAATGTATCAAATTTATGACACCACATCCTTGGTGATTGTTTTAACGCATACAGAGACTTCTTTAACTTGCATATCATTTCTTTCTTACCCTTCACCGTAAAACCTTTAGGTTGCTTCATGTAGATCTCCCCTTCTAGATCCCCGTGAAGAAATGTTGTCTTCACATCCATCTGTTCTACCTCAAAATCAAAAGCAACAACAACAAATAAAAGTAATCTAATAGAAGCTACCTTGGCAACAGGAGAAAAATTATTACCAAAATCAATTCTTGGCACTTGGGAATAACCTTTTGCTATGAACTGAGCTTTGTATTTATCCACCTTTACTTTTGCATTTGTCTTCTTCTTGAACACTCATTTGCTTCCAATGGGTTTCCTTCCAGCAGGCAACTCCACCAGATCCCAAGCCTCATTTTTGTGTAAAGATGCCATTTCGTCAACCACGGCCTCTTTCTAGGGTTTTCGATCTTATGAATCTACTACTTCCTTCGTAGTTTTGGGATCATCATCAGTAAAAGATAAAGAAAAATTTGAACAGAAGGAAGATGGACTATACCTTTCTGGCTGCCTTCTTTCTCGAACGGATCTTCTCACATCCAGATTTTGTGGCTCTTCATCTTCTAATTCATCCTCTACTGTAGAGTCTAATTCTTCCTCCTTAAGCTCAAACTCTATCTTCTAAGGTTCCTTTGGTTGGACTTCATGTTTAATAACATCTTTCACCTATCTGAACACCACATCTCGGCTGTACATAACCTTCCTTGTTACTAGGTTCCAAAGCTTATAACCCTTTAAACCATCCTTATACCTAGTAAAGATGCACTTTTTAGATTTTCTATCCAACTTGGTTCTTTTCTCTTTTGGAACATGTACATATGCATCACATCCAAATACCCTCAAATGTGAAAGAGAGGGTTTCTTACCAGTCCATACCTCTTGTGGAGTCTTATCCTCCAACATTGATGAAGGTGATCTATTGACCAAGTAACATGCTATCTCCACCACCTCTACCCAGAATTCATGTCCTAACCCAGCACCACTGAGCATGCTTCTTGCCCTTTCCATCAACATCTTGTTCATTCTTTTTGTAACTCTATTTTTCCCAGGTGTGTATGGAGTAGTCTTCTGCTGTTCTATACCAAACTTCTTACAGAATTCTTCAAATTCCTTACTGAAAATCTCTCCACCATTATCTGTCCTCAACACCTTTATCTTCTTCTCTGTCTGGTTTTCCACCAGAGACTTAAATTGTTTAAACCTGTCGAAGACTTCAGATTTCTTCTTAAGGAAATATATCCATGTATTCCTTGGGAATTCATCTATAAATGATACATAGTACACAGACTTACCCAATGATGGAACCTTCACACGTCCAAACACATCACTGTGCACAAGCTCTAATATTGTTTTTCCCTCTTACCAACAAAGGGGAAACTCACCCAATTCTATTTCCCATATACACAATTTTCACATAAGTCAAAATCCAGAGAGCTATTACTCATACCTTATACCATACCTTTACCATGAAGTATTCGAAGGCCCTTCTCTCCAATATGTCCAAGCCTTTGATGCCACAACATGGTCTTCTCTCCAGAGACCACTAGATTTTCTGCTCCACTTTCAAGAACCATAGAACTGTTGCACCCATCGACAACATTGCTACCTTACAGCTTGTACAGAGTTTGAATTCGAACTCCCTGCATCAATACCATTGCCGCACAAACCATCTTGCAGGTATCCTTATCGAACACTGTTTTACACCTGCATCATCCAACTTGCTTACAAAAATCAGATTTCTGGCTAATAGAGGAATATCTAGAACATCCGAAAGTGTTCTAACCCTTCCACCTTGCAACTTCAACTTTACTTTTCCACGACCAACAGTTCTAGCCTTCCTCTCATCCCCCAAGAAGATATCACCACCATCATATTTCTCATACTCGTAGAACCACTCTCTATGCGGAGTGAAGTGAAAGGATGCACCTGAGTCAATCAACCATGCCTCATGATCTGCATGTGTACCTGAAGAAGCCAAGTACACATCCCCACCTTCATCTAAGGTGGTTTTCGCCTCTACAGAAGGATCATCATCAGATCCCTTTCCTTTATTAGGAGCTTTATATTTACAGTCCCTTTTGTAGTGCCCTTCCTTTCCACATTTCTAGCACACCAGCTTTATAGGTTTTCATTGAGATATAGATCTCCCACTCGATGACTTATTTTTGTTTATGTTCTGGGACTATCCTCGTACAGACAAGGCATCACCATTCTGGCTCTCCATATTTTTCTGTCTCATTTCCTCTGTTAGCAAGGATGAGACTATTTCATCAAACTATAAGGTAGTTGCATTGCTACCTATTGAAATAACCAGACTATCCCATGAATCTGGTAGAGAACACAACAAACTGATGCACTTATCTTCATATGAAATTTTAATATCAACACATAATAACTGAGTTACCACAGTATTAAATGCATTGAAATGCTCTATCATCGAGTCTCCATCTTTCATCCCCACGTTATACAGCTTTTTCTGAAGGAATAGTTAACTCACTAGAGACTTAGATTGGTACAAAGTCCCTAACTTGTCTCACAAAGTCTTCACTGTAGCTTCCCCTGATACATTCAACAATACTAAATCTGAGACACATAAACATATTGTGCTCTTTGCCTTCCGATCCAGCTTCTTCCATTCTTTATCGGAAACTCCCATTGGTTTAGTACCCGGATCTACCATGATCCACTAATCTTTATCCACCAATAGATCCTCCACCTTGAGTTTCCACAACTCAAAACTCTGACCATTAATTTTCTCGATCTCTATTTTTCCATTGCTCGCCATCTTCTTTCACCACCAAAATCGATCTCGCAGATGTCCCACTAAACCGGGTCTACCAAAGGCCCGAGTGAAACCCCTCAGCAACAAAGGCGTCCCCTTGAAGCCAAAATATCTCTGATACCAAATGTAGTTTTTAACCTCGTATAGAAATTACCTGCATACAAATTCTAAAATGCAAAAAATAAACAATGCCAGAGCATAACACATATACACAGAGATTTTCCCCTGCATCCCAAAACCAGGACTACCAAGTTGATTTTTTCATTATGTTCCTTTCAATGTTATAATACATATTTATACATGTCAAAGCATTCAATACCATGGACCGAAAACCATCACGTCCAAAACCATGTGCAAAAATCATGCACAAAACCATAGGTAGGTCTGCCCAACCTAATATAGTGTCCAAAAAACAAAATTTTCTAGGGCGCTGACCCGGACCCCATAGAGGGGGGTTACTTGCACCCCTCAAACCCCCTGTGACCCACTCGCTACACAATCGGTGAAATGAAGGGGGGGCTCCGCCCCCCTCTAACCCCTTGGTTAACGACGTGGGCTAGTCTTGGAAAGAATATAACACAACCCAACACCTTTTATCAGATCACAATTTGAACCAACAACTCGAAAATCAAGAAAATGTGAAAAAATAGTTGGTGGAATAGATTGATCAGGCGGATCATGGTACAGAGATTCATGGAATGTAGATGATAGAGGATAACATAAATCCAGATTAGATTCGATATTAGAGTTATGAATATTAACATCATCTTGCAAAATGGAGGAGTTAGTATTCACCATGGGATTCATGAGCCATTTTGGAATTTCCTCCATTTAATCTGAGTCATGAGAAGTAGAAGAAGAATGAGGAGATGGATTAGGAATTTTATTAGCAGATCTCCCAACTTTATTATCATCGCAAGGAGGCACCTTCATTCTAACTAGAAAAGGAGGAGGACAAGGAAGAAAAGGAATAGTAGTTTCCTCCTCTGAAATTAGGGGTGTCTCATGGTTTACAAGAGTTGGGGAAGCATAAAGATCAAGTGGTTTGTATTCGTCGTGCAAAGAGATATGAACCAAACACTTGAAATTTTGGTTAAATAAATCCCAATATATAAATTTATTTAGGAAATTCATAGAAAATGTGAAGCAAATGATCATACAAAGCCTTAATTGATTCATTAGGCTTCATTCTTAATTGATTAATTCTTTTAAGAACTTATCGGTAATCATACCTATGAAATTATTTATGAATCTCCTTTACAAGTTGGTTGAATGAATGGATCAAAGTAGATGGTAATGTATGATACAATCTCTTAACAAGGCCTTCAAATGTCAGGGTGAGAACACTAGCCATAACATCCTTGCAATGTATTCCATTAGAAAGGAAAAAATGCACAACTTCAAATAGGTGCTTATGAATAGTCATTTCACCCTTGCCATCAAACTTAAATTGGGATAGCTTATGCAAAATTTCCACAAGGATGGTAAGCTTAAGCTCCTTAGAAAAACATCTAAAGATTATGGTTTGGGGAAAAGCCATTTTGGATAGGAGATTCAAAGCAGAATCAACGAGAACAACATGTCATCTGGCCCTCCTTCTAGCACCATTTTGTTGACGATGCCGAAAATCCATTAACCAAGGGGGTCTCCTTGATGTCAATTACCAATTAGAACTCACACCGTTTGGAATAGGAGCCCCATTTGGTATATCAGCCCGAATGCCATATATTCTTATAGATTTTACTTGGCTACAAAGTTTGTCATGATAGAGTAATGCACAAGTAATCTTGGATCAACAAGTGAGTATTTTTCGTGAGTGTTTCGTTGTATGTGTGTCAAGGCTCTTCTACTATGGAGGCAGAAAAGAAAGAAAGACTCTAAGAGAGAGGTAATAGTGCCACCCTAGTAGAGACATATTCAACCAAGAAGGATTTGTCTAACATCCACTGGAATAGACCAAAAATATGCGATAGTCATTACAACCGTCAACAAGAGAGATTTGTCTAATATCCAATGGAATAGTCCACAAGGATATGAAATCAATAATAATGTGTACAACACATTCTCAATATTATAAGTACTAAAATAACCAAATTAGTTCAACTAATTTAGCTTAGATGAAAAAAAACATGAATTACAAACATGCACTGAATATTCTTACAAATATTCATAATCCATGCATGAAGAACATGTTGGCCACGAGTCTTTTGATATTACATAAAATTTCTAAGACACATGTATACAATGAAAATCACTAGCTCCAATAGTGGAGCGTTGGAGCCACTCCTTTCTCCCCAAAAGAGCTAGCTTGTCCCTCTAATGCCTTGTTAGAGGAGCCAAGTTGAAAGTCATTTTCTCATATAATGAGGGTGTATATATAACCAAGAGGTGATGCTTCACCTTCTGTGTGATTGTTTGACTACCCTCATGATTGTTTGACTTCCCATGACTTTTTATATTTACATGACTATTCATATTCTATTTGTGTTCATTGTACTTTGACTTTACAATACATGTTGAGTAAGAATTTACATGATATAGAATAATTTTGTGGCATATGACAACCCATGACATGACATGACATGACAATGCTGACATAAACTGCTTGATGACATGGAAATTTCAAGACATTGTTGTTGCTCCTTGCTATATGTGTTCAATAAGAATTGTGTCAAATGCTTCATCTTCATCAAACATATTCTTTATTCTTCATATCTACCCTCCAAAAGGTTATCAATCAGATGGATTCTTCATGCGGTCCTGATCATTGGTCTTCTATTGTAATCCAATGTTCCTTTGTCTTCTTGTCTAATGATCATATTATCTCCTCATATCCTTAGGTGTCTTCTAACATGTCCTCCTTATCCATCTCCTTCTTCATCATCTTGCCATAGCATGATAGAGCTCCCACATCTGCAATCCACTCATGACAAGACGAAATTTGTTAGATAAATCCCTAGTCTAAGATGTTGCATGATGATCCACAGACTAAGCCAGAACTAAGTGGTAGACCATGGGAGAGGATCAGTGATTGCACAATTATGCAACATAGGTAGTGGAAGGTTATTCTTAAGACATGAGACTACGCAGTGCATAGTTCAGACTGGACCGAGGAAGAAGATTTGAGAGTTTGGGAGATTAGTGAGGCAGGTTGAGGGCTTGGGAACTCATTCATTCAACTTTGTAGTTTTGAAAGATAGGGGAGACTAGGTGATTACATAATTATGCAGTTAGGAGCTCAGGATTGAGGCTTGAGGCTTGAGCCTTGAGACTATGCAATGCAATTATGGCTGGGTAGGAGAGAGAAATTGTGCAGTTTTGGGAGTTAGTGAGTTAGACTGAGGGATTTTTCACTATTTCAGCTAGCTACGCGGTTATGGGAGGCAAATAAATCCTATTAATTAAACATTTGTGAAGTTCAAGAGCTCGTGGTTTGAGCTTGAGTTCATATATTATGCAGTGTGTAGTTGGGGCCATGCCGGAAGGCTGAATTATGTAATTTTGAAGGCCAAGGCTTGGCCTTGAGCAATAAAATTGCGTAGTGCACAGTCCTGGAAGGTAGAAATTGCACATTGCATATTGTCAAGAGGAAATTTCTTATGTTGAGGGCTGGGACTATGGAATACACAGTTCAGGAAGGTCGAATGAGGGTAAGTTGCTAGGAATTTTTTGAAATTTGACTATGTGTGGGATCAGTGAAACTGGTGTGAACAGTCATAGGAATTGAATCTGATCACACACTTAGACAATTGACAACACAATATAAATCATCTAGAACACATACTTCTCTTAGTGTGGAAATATTTGCAACAAATTACGATAAGTTTGACACTAAGGATACACTTTGTGATGATAATGACGACAGTTTTGTGACAGTGCATGAAACTTTTGGAATGAGTGTGAAACATTCCTACATGATAATAAAAACTCAATATCACAAATATTTACCCTTGAAGCAAACTAGAAATCCACTTTACATTATGAGCAACAATTCCCATGCCAAAAGACGACACTTGCTATATGAAAACAAAAGTGTGAACGACAATGAAAACCATACATGTGAGGGAGAAGATAACATGAAAATGACACTAATTAAATGGAAATAAAGCAAAATAAATAGTAGTAAACATAGAAAAAAGAAATGTGTGATGGTAAAAGTGTGAAAAAGAGAAATTTGGATAAACTCACCAAAATAGAGGCATGATTGCAAACAAGTGAAGGATTATCGATGTCAGTATGCACTGAATACTGACATGGGTTGAAAATTTCACAAGCATAGTCTTGCAGGTGGAGAAAAAAATTAATGTTTTTGAAATAGATCTCTCTTAAAATTTTGCACAAGGTTGATTCTATGTGTTTTTCTTGTGATTTTATAGTTGTTAAGAGGAGAAAAAAATGGTTTTAAGCTAGAGAGAAATAGAACATGAATCCCAAGATTCGGACGCTGCAAATGACCTGGAAACAGTACGAGCCTTAAGGAACTCTAGACTCCTTACATTTTTTTAGATTCCAATAATGTGAAACCATAGATTATGGGTTCATCACTAGTGGAATCACCAAGTTGTTTTATGAAAAATTCACTTCTCCGAACAAAAATGAACTCCCAAGATCTAGTGGTCTGATCTAGAAACAACAAAGTGTAAAAAGAATTATTTCTTCCTTAGAGATGTAACAGCCTCCCTCCACATCTACCCAAGGAACTGATCATCCAGGGTAAACATGAAACGAGAGGCCACTATGATATGATTCGACCTCCTAAGTCACATTAAGGAAGTGGAACTGATAGAAGAACACCATACAAAAATCCAACATCATCAACAGAACCCTCAAAGGAGAAGTCAGCCACTCAGACAGCTTGTCCGTAGGTCCCACTATTGTTTTAGGTGTCTTCAGCCATAGTTTCTATTGTTCTATGGGAAAGGGAGCAACCCGAAACCTAACGTGACTCTTACAAGTCTGCCTACTAGTGATTGTGGACCAAAATTGTTAATGTTGTGCCAGCGAGAGTTGACCAAAATTGTCAGGATTGTGCTAGTGACCCTGGTATTTAAGCCACTTTTTCAGTATCACAGCCCTAGACACTGCATAGAACTGATCCCTCTCTTCGAATAAGTAAAGTAAATGGTAAATGAAAGTACTTAAGAAAATTCTTTTTCAATACCATGACTCAACCCCTACTAGCCATGACAGGGATTTCATCAAACCTATCATTGACATGTAATCTACATGTGTCAATAAGAGAGTTAAGTGTAGGGATTCCATACTTATATAAGAAACACTATGAACAATTTTTCCCTCATTCTATTTGCTGCATTATCATCTATTATGTCATAGACACATTATCCATTCATGTACAAGTAAAAACGCGATGAGATGTATACATAGTTGTTTTCATAAAATACATACATAACTAGCGCAATAGGGACATAAATACCAATGAAATCACATCCATATAAACCACATATAATCCATCATAATGATCATGGAGATATAAGGATAAATAACCTTTCATTACCCATGCAAAATCCAAACCCAAGATGGGACTTCCATGTTCCACCCGACCGTAGAATAGTTGAACCAAATCTTTCTTCAGTCATTCACCCCCATGCCATATTCCAAGCATGAACATGGGATTTCATAGAACACCTCAATCCAAACTCATCCAGGGCTTCTATCGGCCATCCACCTCAACCCATCAAATAGTGATTCCACCTCACGGCCGGACATCACCAAACCATCATCAGGTCGGTCTCCATCCAAACCTTGAGCGCTTCCAGAGTGTGTTCCAACCAAGCTACAAGGACTATTAACTCAACCCACAGCTACCGCAGGGCTCCAAATAGTTTTTCCAACCAAGGCTTCTAGTACTAGTAACTCAACCCACAACTTTTACTGGGCTTTGGGAGCGATTTTCCAACCAGGGCTTCCTGGACTAGTAACTCAACTCATTAAGGGGTTCCAGAGCGTTTTTCCAACCAAGGATTCATGGACTAGTAACTTAACAGATGTTATTATCGGGCTTCCAAAGAGTTTGTCCAACCAGAGCTTCTAGGGCTAGTAACTCAACCCAAGTAGTTACAGGGCTTCCTGAGCATTTGTCCAACCAAGGCTTCCAAGAACCAATAGCTCAACCCAAGCTAAGGAAACATGAAAACCACCCAAAACACAAATATGAAAATAAACCCACAATCACCATGGTTATACAGGAAATGGCAAGTCTAGGAAATCCATTATTAATCTAGACAATCCTCCATGCTAATGACAAATAACAACCAATAAACCACATGCATGTGTCATGCATGCCAAAACTAGTTAAGAAATCATACATGCAACTCGGTACTTGGAATAAAACCTGATGTAGTTGTTGTTCTCGATCCCTCCTTGCACTTTATTGCTTTTCCTTTGCTTTCTTTCTCCACGAATCAATTTTGCGACACTCTCCAAGAGTGCTACAAAAAAACTTTGATTGTCCAAAAGTATGAGAGAGGGGGAGGGAATAATGAGAGAGCTCCAAAATTGAATTGACCAAGTCTTTCCCACAGATCCTCAGAAGCCTTTTTATTAATGAGACCTCTATTTTCTTCATTTTCCATTATTTTCCTTCATTTTCCTCCTTACATGCAACCTGTGACCTTTCACCTTCATTTTCTCCTAATTTCCATTGCTTTCATAAAAAAATGACAATTGATGCCTCATGCCTTTCCAAAGCCTTAGCCATTTCCTTTTCCAATTTCCGTTAGGCATAATAAATCAAATAAATACCCATTGGGATGTTTCCCCCACCATTAACCTTGGAATACCTATCCCATCACCGTGGCCTTATATATTTTTACATGAATGTTTAACCAGGGATGTTACAAAACCGTCCCCCTTAGTCGAATGCCATCCTCAGTGTTAAATGACACCTATGACCAACAAGACTCTTGAAAGCAAAACATACTGAGCATGGAGCTTTATAACACAACGTATTGCCATATTTACAGTGACCATTTGCTAAAACATGACAAACATATCGCTTACTGGAGCATTATAACATATCTCATTATGGCATTTACAATAATCACATATAGACATTTTCTTCAGCCAATATATAACCATACTGTCTATGGAGTTTTATAAATCCATCTCGATACAGTATTTACAATAATACACACATATACATATTTTCTCATGCAGAAAATAAAATATATGATGCTTGCATCTACAACAAGGAAATATAGAGGCTCACACCTCTACCCTCAAGGTAATACCAGGATTCACCTCCTTCCTAGAAATTCTAGAATCCACTCTAAAGTGAAATCTGCATCAAATTTCCAGCACTACAATCCTGCGCCACTTTTCCTCTTGGTGAACAATTACCAGCTCATTGTTCTAGGGTGCACTCCTAATGTGCATCTGATTCCATCTGGCAATGCTAATGACAATACAAAATCCATCTAAAACCTTTCCTTATCTGCTACATAGTCCCACAGGAAATCCAATCACCCCTTCCTTGCAGTCACTCACCTTCCAAGTTCTGTTGGCACCCCCATCTCAGGAAATCCATCCCTTGGAAAGGCTTCCTCTCATTGGAAGATACAAAAACCAAGGCATATCCCTGCCTCAAAACCATCATACCAGTCATAACATGCTCATGGGAATCAATGGAGACTCTTTGGTACCAGTGTCCCACAATCACCCTATTCCTGATGTACTTCACCAATATACAGTTGTACATTGCAATTCCTTTCACTATTGCTACTAATTCTTGCAATTTATTTCAACCACCCAACTAGGAATTTTTGTGCTTCTTGTTCCAAGCACATAACTTCCATTAGATTTGAGATAAACTCAAATAAACTCAAATCATACTTCATTGGTATCTCATCAATAAGGTACATTTAGAATCTTTCTTAATTCCTATCACAACAAGTCAAACTACCATCTCTGACCAAATAAAGATGTATAAAACACCACATTAGGTTAGCTCAAGGCATAACCATCATATATCAAAATCATAAATCACATGTAACTAGTATAAACCAGAATCATAGATCACATGTAAACATCATAGACCAGAATCATAAATCATATGCATAGTAAAACTCAAATATAGTATCGATACTTATCCTTCATCGATCCTTACTTTTTCCTTTGTTATTTTGTACACACCGGATCGGTTGCCACACTCAGAAAATACCCATTTCCTTCTCCTACACCAGGTGCACATACACATAGTGTGCATCACATAGATAAAACCACACATGTTATACAACACCATGCAAGGCATGCAACTATACCTGACATACAACACATACACCCACACCCAGTGTACATACATATATGTGCACATTGTACATCAAATAACATTCATCCTCACACAACGTGCGACACCAAAAAATGCATACAGTGAACCCGGTATATAACATAACTAATACACCTATACCCGATGTACAACAAAACTCATACATCTACACCTAGTGTACAAAACACCACAACACATACGCCTACATCCTATGTACAACACAATACATACACCTACACCTGATGTATGACATAACACAAATACATGTCTAGAGTGCAACACAATGAATGCATATGTCACAATACCATGAGTGCACAATGCACATACATTGTACTGCATGCCCGCAACATAGAATGTACGACATTTACTCAATCCCACATGTACACTAGTACCACATGTACAACATGTACACGGTACCATCTATACACCACACCACCTGCACAATGTGTGCACAACATCACATGTACACGACACTACCTGCACAATGTGTACACAATGCCACATGTACACTACCCCACTTGTACAATGTGTACACAATACCGCATGTACACAGTACCACGTGCATGGCATGTGTGTGACACCACATGTACACTATTAGTTTCAGTCTTTTCAGCCTTCCTCCACTGATCAAACATGCTCTTACAAAGTGATTTCGTGGTGTCGAGGTCAAATTTTGTCATTTCAATGTGTCTTCAAGCAAAATTTGGTCACTAGGTATTAGGCCTAGGGTTTTCTTTTACTCCTTTCAAAATTGTCAAAATGTTGGTCCATGTCACTATTCAGCTAGATGTACCATCATTCAGAGGGTTGTCATCATCATGCAAGGTTCCAATGGGTCATTTTACACCTCGTTCATGCTTCAGTTGTGCCTAGGTAAGGTTCATTTCTCTCTCCTAGGTTTTGAAGGTAATTTATCTTGGATGGTCAAATCATCAGCAAAACTTGTATCCTGATGTTCATACACCTTCCCCTATCCTTAATGTACCTTATTAAACACTTCCCATCACTGAGATCCCTGAAATTCCTCATTTTCACACAAACCCTAGTTTCTTGTTGTATTGGCAATTTTCTAGGCTAGACTTGTGTTTTTCCCTTTTGTACCCCTTCCCCTCACTCAATCTTTGAAATTCCACTTTCCCCTACTTCCTAACATCCCTCCCTACTTCCCAAAATTTTCTCAAGAATTTAGAAGCCCCTTATCCCCTTCATTTCGCTTCATTTCGACAAATACCCTGTTCCACACATTGAGATAGGTTTTACTTCAATGATGCTTCTGAGCAAGAAAAGATGAATTTGGGAAAATGGAGAGAGATGTTTGTCCCAAGTAGGCAAAGGAAGAAAAAAATCCTTCACTTTTTACACAGGTGTCATGGTTTTAGAGAAATTTCAAAAATACAGTTGCCTGAGGAGAATTGATGTACCTTTGAAGTGACCTTGGGAAAATCAAGTTTTCTCCTAGCTTGGTTGGCCAAATGACTTGTTTGATGAGTCAAATGATAACTAAACAAAAATATATTTAAAATGAGCTATCATGAGCTCAATTTGGAGTTGAGGAAGACCTTCAAATATTGAATCCAACAACACTTTGCCTTGAGGCAACCTCATTTGGCACATTTTGACCAGTCTTGGGAGATTTGATTTTTGACAAGGAAAATCAACTCCAAATTGATAATTCAAGTTGGGTTGGAAGTTAGACTCAATAATATTTCCAACAAGCTATCCCGTGTCCAATTTGGACACCAGGAATGCCTCCAAAAGTCTCCTACAAAAATCACTACGCATTGGGTCACTAGCGCGGCGCATAGAGCAGGCGCGACGCATTGGGCTGCCCTCCACAGTGCAAAAAATACATTGGCGCAGCACATAGAGCAGGCATAGCGCATTGAGTTTGAGGTGCAGTGCATAGATCTACCAAGACCGATTCTCTCAAAAACACCCTCAAATTGCCAAAATCACTCAACTCTTCTAGTGTGCAAGTAAAACAAGATCTTTTCCTTGCTAGTAAAGGAGTTTTTCTTAAAGTTTATGGTGGTTGTGTAAAAGAAAATTCAAACCCTAGTACCTTGAAATTTCTCAAAATCCATTGCCCAAGGTTTGTACTTGTCATTTTTCTGCCAATTTTGTTCTACCCCTCCCTCATTTTTTCACTCCTCCATTCATTTTCTCGGCTTATCCACCCATTCCCTAACTCCCATATTCAGTCATCCCTATCCCCAATTCCCATTTTCCCAAATCCTAACTACAAATCCCCAAACCCTAAATATCATCCCCTAAACCCTTTCATTGCCTAAAACTCTACAGCTAGCATTAAACCCTCCCCTCATCTGTCCCACTCATCCATGGCGCTCAAAAACATGAAGGCAAAACCGGCAAGCTGCGAAGAGGAGGAAAATCAAATTGACGAGACTTGAGCAAGAAATTCAAGCTTATCGTGAATCTTGGCTTGGGAGGAAAAACTTGCACTTGGTAAAGGATTCTAGAGAAGGCCAACAATGCAAAAATTATGTTGAGGCACATGGCCCATCATTACTTGGCAAGAAACAAGGTGTGCCAAGCTAGAATCAGGAGCTTGATGACAAAGTTGAAGAAGAGATCGACGAGGCAAAAAGCATAAGATAAACTTTAGATCTTGGCTGAGGCTTCCTTGTCCCATCAAAACACTTGATGTAAAATACTTAGCCATAATTTCAAAAAATTTGGGACACTTTTTGCATTTTTGAAATTTTTGAACTAAAACACAGAATTTTCTGCCCTACATGGGGCGCCAAGTGGTGCTCGCTTTTTCTAGGAGCCTATAAATCACAAAAAATCAACATTTTTGGATTTGGCATGAAAAAATAGGTTTTGCTACCAATGGTCAAGAAATTTTGACAGGTTTTGAACCCTCAAAAAGGTCAAAAGCACTCAAAAAATGACCTTACTGCCCCTATTTTGACACACAGGAAGTAGTGTTGAGAGAACTGAATTTTGGAGGGGCAAATGGAGGAAAAAATGAAACATTCCACTTGGGTTGAAAAGCAGAGGGGCCGACCTTTCCAACAAGCACACGTGGAGTGAATTTTGACACCTGGAAGGCCTTCAAATGGGGCTCCAAACAGGCGCTATGCATAGAGAAATCAGGCGCGACGCATAGGGAAAATTTTGCCAGTTTGACCAAGTATACTCTGTTTTTCGCCTAGCTTTTGCCAGTTTAACTTTTTCACCTTATTAATGTCAAATTTTTGATGTAATATAATGTACATTGATGGATCATGAGGTAAATATGTAAAATTTTCACTTATGGAGGTATATTCATCCATGAGAAGGTAGTTTGAAACTGAATGAATCAGTTCCCTAGTTTATAGAGGCAAGTTGTTTCACTACCTAATTTGTAGTTCTTAGTTTAGAATTAGTTGGAAAAACTCTTAAACTTGTAAGATAGACCCCTAGAGGCTAGGATGAGTTGTTGTTTGCTTATATCTTATGTTTTCTCAGTCATTACCATGGTTGGACTCTTGAGAAAGCAAGGAGCTTAATTGTACACCCATATCAGCATTTTGGCTAAGGAATTGAGATCAGGGTTTGCAGCACTCTTTGGGATCCCTGTGGAATTTTTTTTGGTACAATGATTTTCTCTGTAATTTTGAATTTACTTATGTGTTATGTATGAAATTATCTATCTTATTTCTTCCTAACTAAATCAAACAAGAGTGTAAGTAGAATCCATTGAAATTGCAATGCTCTACTTGATGTTTGCTTTAGTTTCTTGATGTTTTTAGTTTTTTGGAGAGGATCCATGGTTCTTATTGCCCTCTTGAACTCCTCACCTATCTAATCCCTCCACTTCATTCGATTTGAAGTGTCGAAATCAGTTGCCTACCTTGCCCCATTTAGATCTCTGCAAAGCTGAGCCTCATTCCTCACGCCCAAAATATGCTTTCCATTTGAGCCAGTAAAAACGTCTTTAAATTCAATAAAACCCTTTGCACACATACCTAGCCTAAGATCAGTAATTATATCAGCCATCTCAAGCCTTTAGTGATCATATTTTGTTGAGATTGACCTGGAGAGAGCCCTCTCCCGACCTGGTAGGGTTAGCTACCAGGTTAAGCGTGGTTTGATGTTGGTCTTGGATCCTACCTTTCTCAGCCCAAGGTAAATCTAGGCACTAACATACACAACACTACATGCACACATCACCACTTGCAAAATCATCCACACCACACCATATGTACATAGAACCACATGTACAACATGCACGCAACACCACATGTACATAGCACCACATATCCAACATGTACATAACATCATCTATACATATCACTGCATATCTAACAGGCGTAGAGCACCATATGTATACAACACCACATATATGTCATGCAAATAGTACAATATGTACACAACACCATATATCCAACATGTATATATCACCATCTATACCTAGCACTAAATATGCAACATTCATACAACACTATTTGTACTACACCATGTATATGAAATTATATAATCAATGTGTACACACACTAAATATACACCACACTACATGTACACAACATCACAGGTGCAACAAGTACAACATATATGACATATGCACAACAGTTGTACCACATATCCAAAACCTCACTGACTCTTTACCAAGAAACCTTGCTTCCAGTTTCTTATCCATGCTTTTCCAAACATCTCCCAGGCTACACTGCTTTCATTTCACTGATGATCCCTTCGTACAGTGTTTCCATAACATATACATAATATAATCACATAATATCAACTCATAACCACATGATACCGACCTCATATATTTGTCACGGCTATTCTTCCACTTGATTCCTCATAAACCAGTAACCTCTTCATGTCATTCACCTGCATAAGAAATCATTCCTCCACAAGAATGATCTCTGACAACCTATCATATAGTAACCAAGATACATGGATACATACATATATAATCATCAACATAAAACAATCATCATCCTGCCAGACAACGAAATACATGCATACATGTATACATATATAAACATCAGCATAATCATGACCATAACATAATTACTAGATAACACAAGGTCTAGATTAATAGAACTTATTTTATTCATGCACAACATTGAGAACAATTTTTCCCAATCATAGCCAAGGCATATCACACCTCAGATCCATTTACATTAGATTTTACTTTTACCTTTCTCATGACTGTACTGCCATTGTCCATTGACACCAATGGACCCAACCATTTCAACTGTTAGTCATAGCTTACCTTCTATTGTTCTTACTCATGCACTGAGATTCATCCATGTCTTACATTACCTATTGAGTACCACACAGATCTCGCTGAGCTCCATTAACATTTTTCTTTCCCAAAAAATTCCCAAGGCACTCAAAACATAAAAGGCGAGACAAGAAACAACCAAGAAGGAAACCATGAAACCAATAATGACACCACAACCCAAGTGGCATGGCCATGCACAAGATGTAAACAAATCCACAATCAATCCCAACAAAGCACCAAAAATAAAAAGCATAATACTAGTAACAAACACCATGACTTAATCCCCATGCTTCCCAAGGAAATCTAAACCTGAGCCTTCTTCAATATTTCTCGAAAATCTCTTTGTCATGCACCCGCTGCATCATACTGCCATCAACACATAATTGTGAGTGCATAAATAAACATAACAATACATTGGTTACCTTATCTTGTTTTTCCAAGCACATTGCTTGCAACTAAACACATCCACACCATCTCACAAGGGACTCCAATTCCCTTGAGGGATCCACCTACAACTAGGGACTGTCTAATATACTTGTCAAGTACATGTTGATGACTATAACACATATCCACATAAATTCAGACAAAATCAAGGTTAAGAAGAATCCATGCATGCAAAGCACTCATTTGTTTAGAATTAGGGTTTCCAAAAATAGCCAAGGGAATTCTTACCCAATTCCTTTCTTTTACCTTCACCATGATGCAATTGAGTGTTACTAAGCATTTCCACATCACCCAGTTTTTAGTTATGTAAACATACCAATTCTTACATTTTTACGCTAATAGCAAGCATGTTCCCTATAGTTTCTCACACATGTCAACCACATGTGAAAAATCCCAAGACAATCATATCTATCAATTTTAAATCAACCTTTACCAAGACAAACAATCATGTCATAATCCATTGTCAACTCCCAATCATTATACATAATGCTACAACTATCACCTACTACACTCAAGCACATACCAACTGTCTCAACACATATGTATTAGTACAACCATATTAAAACAAGATCACTTGAACACATAGTCATATTATGAAATTCATTAAACATTAAACCAACTTGAAAACATACCATGTTAAATAAATCAACTAGACACAAAACACTTAAACACCAAATAAATGTCATAATCAAAGAGTCAAGCACAAGGTAGATGAAATAAGAAAGTTTGTACCTTAATGTGTCTTAGGGGAGGCTATCTTATCCTCACAATCAATCTACTTAGGATGATATTACTTTACAACATATCAACTCAAACATACATCAGACCATGATGCCCAAAATAGTCACTAACTAATATGTTCGCATCATAAGCTCATAAACAAGTATCATTCATACATAGTAATCACATCCGCATGCTTAGTCTAGATTAGTACAACACGATATCACAAATATTTTGGCACATACCTTAATATCGTAACCATAACCATATTCATAGGTCAAACTAGGTTAAAACAATACATATAACATCAATATCTTCAATGCAATGAGCATAACCATCACACATATAACCAATCCAAATTACAACATCAAGATCTCATTGAAATGACCCTAATCATCAAGTTAATAACATATAACAACAAAAAAATATATATCATTCTCATCAACAACATATAACATAACCATAAAGTTATCTAACCTAAGACAACAATAGTAATGCATAAAACCATAGGTTACTATCATTCTTGACTATCCGACATGTGCATATAGCTACACTAATCAATTAACATATATCATGAATGTAACCATAACATCAAAATACATGTACATAAACCTAATGTATATAACCCTAATGCACATAACAATCCTTAATATACATAACTGCATGCCTAACATACAAACCTGTATGATGACATTCTCTCTCCTCGAGGTCTAATGTTGCAACTTCACTTTGATGATCTGCATCTCCTTCTTTACTTCATTCAACACATTAGCATCATAACATACCAATAGCACCATGATGACCTAAATTGCATACATTGAATTCACAAGGCATATTTGACCTACTATTCATGCATAACTATAACCAAGACCATACATGCGTAACAACTACATATAGACATAACACATGGGTACCAAACCATATACACACCATTCTAGCTAGATTCCAGTCATCAATGCATGACCATATAAGCTACATAAACCATGACCTCATGCATGACAACAACAACAATATCAAATTCACTTAATTACATGTGAACATTGATGTGCATAAAAATGCATAATCAACCATACACACATGAAGACATACTCCATGACAACAACTTCAACCTTTACAGAATGACATCACTTCAACCATGATTAACACCATGAAAATGCAACAAGCACATGGACTACATGCATAAGGAACACATATGCAACCAACATCAATTCATGACCAACACATAACCCATGGAGAGCACCACCATGCTCTGATACCACTCTATAACACCCTCCTCCTACATCTACCCAAGCAACCAGCCAGCCAGGGTAAACATGCAACGAGAGGCCACTATGATACAATTATACCTCCTAAGTCACATTAAGGAAGTGGAACCAATGGAAACACACCATAAAGACATCCAACATCATCAAAAGAACCCTCAGAGGACAATTCTGCCACTCAGACAACCTTTCCCTTGGTCCCACTATGGTTTTAGGTGTCTTGGACCATAGTCGCTCTCATGTTATGGGCAAGGGAGTGGCTAACAAGCTAAATCCACTCTCGTGGGCCTGCCTACGAGCACCTCTAGGCCAAAATTGTCAA
This sequence comes from Pinus tabuliformis, assembly GCA_031772625.1. Classification (NCBI taxonomy): domain Eukaryota; kingdom Viridiplantae; phylum Streptophyta; class Pinopsida; order Pinales; family Pinaceae; genus Pinus; species Pinus tabuliformis. The sequence goes on from CM062815.1 coordinate 785,778,737, forward strand.
TACTATGTGAGTGACCCGAGGATTTAAACCACTTTTTCAGGCTCAAATCCCGAGAAAATGCCCACAACAAATCCCTCACTTCAAATTAGTAAAGTAATCTGGAAATGAAATTATGAAATAAAATACTTGTTCAAAACCTTGATTGGACCCCTATTAGCCATGAAAGGCATTTCGTTAAACATATCATCGACATGTAATCTACAGGTGTAAATAGCAAAGTTAAGTGTAGACATCTCATACTTATCTGAGAATCGCTATGAACTATTGTTCCCTCATGCCATTTGTTGCATTATCATCTATCAAGTCATAGACACATTATCCATTCATGTAAAAGTAAAAACATGATGAGAGCTATACATAGTTTTTGTCATAAAATACATACATAACTAGCATAATAGGGAAAAAAATATCAATGAAATCACAACCATATAAACCACATATAATCCATCATAATCCTCATAGAGATACAAGGATAAATAACATTTAATTACTCATGCAAAATCCAAACCTGGGATGGGACTTCCACATTCCACCTGACCATAGAATAGCTTAGTCAAATATCTCTGCAGCCATTCACCCTCGTGCCATATTTCAAGCATGAATGTGGGATCTCATAGAACACATCAATCAAAACCCATCTAGGGCTTCCATAGGCCATCCACCTCAACCCATCAAATAGTGATTCCACCTCACAGTTGGACATCATCAAGCCATCATCATATCATTCTTTATCCAAGCCTTCTAGGGATTCTAATGTGATTATTCCAACCTAGCTCCCAGGACTATTAAGTCAACCCACAGTTCTCGCTGGAATCTAGAGCATTTCTCTAGCCAAGGATCCCAAGATTAGTAACTCAACCCATAACTTTCACTCGGATTCTAGAGTTTTTTTCCAACTAGGGCTTCCAGGCCTAGTAAATCAACTCACCAAGGGCTTCCAGAGCATTTCTCCAACCAAGGCTTCCAAGGCTAGTAACTCAACCCAAGCTCTTACAAGGCTTCCAAAGCATTTTTCCAACCAAGGCTTCCAGGACTAGGAAGTCAACCTAATTCGTTACAAGGCTTCTAGAGCATTTGTCCAACCAAGGCTTTGATGAACTAATAGCTCAACCCAAGCTAAGGAAACATGAAAACCAACCAAAACAAAACAATGAAAATAAAACCACAATCACCATGGCTATCTAGGAAATGGCAAGGCTATGGAATCCACTATCGATCAAAGATATCCTCCATGCCAATGACAGATCACAACTAAGAAATCACATGCATGCCAAAACTGGAGAAGAAATCATACATGCAACTCGGTATCTGAAAGTGAATATGGTTTCAAGGACCCACCAGCTTGTTCCCTTCAAAATCAACTAATTCATAAGCCCCTTTTCCCAAAAATCATTTTACTATAAAGGGACCATACCACATAGACTTGAATTTTCCTTCCCCCAAGGTGTCTTTATCTTAGTCATAAACTAAGACAAGGTCGACTTCAAAAAATACACGAGGATGGACAACTTTATCATACTGAGTTTTAACTGTTTTCTTTTCGGCCTCATTTATTATGGTGGCATCTCGACGCTGCTCATCGCGATGTTCCAAATGAACAAGGAGTTCTTCGAGACTAGACGTCTCTGGAAGAAGTTCTACAGCTAGCTTAAGGGACGTAATTTCACATTCAATAAGAAAAATAGATTCCAGCCTATAAACTAATTGAAAAGGAGTAAAACTGGTGGTAGTCTACACCAAGGTTAGGTATGCCTAGAGTGCTGGGTACAACATGATGTGCCAATTGGAGCGATTTTTGTTAGTTGTCCTTTGCAGGATAGTCTTGAGGGACTTATTCACAGCTTCGACTTGCCCACTGGCCCAATGATAATATGGAGACGAGTGCTCCTGCAAAAACCCCAACTTGAGAGCCAATTCGGTCATCAGTTGATTCTAGAAGTGACTGCCATGGTCAGTGACAATCTTTCTCAGGATACGAAAACGTGAAATAACCTGATTGAAGAGAAACATGGCTGCTTTTTCACTATCATTTTTGTAAGTAGTCATCGCCTCAGCCCACTTCGTAAAGTAGTCTACGATGATAATGATGCACTTGTGATTCGCCATTGAAGGCGGATTATAATTAGTAATGTCAATGCCCCGCTTCGTAAATGGACTGACAGTGATAATAAGAAAAGGTGGAGTTGGATGCGCGCACATTTTCCGAGTATAGATTTGACAAGGGTGGCAACGTTTGACTAGTTCAATACAATCTTTGAAAATTGAAGGCCAAAAGTAGTTGGCACGCAAAATTTTATGGGTTGTTACAAGCCCTGATAGATAACCACCATAAGCTCCACTGTGGCAATCATTGAGTACAAATTCTACTTCCTCCAAAGTTAAGCAACGCCTAAGGATTGAATCAACCCCTTTGTGATATAATGTATCACCAATGATAACATAGTTTTTGGAAAGGTGACGTAACTTTTGACACTCATCCTTAGAGGAAACAGGCAAGAACTTCGAATTCTGGAAGTATATGATGGTATCTCCATACCAGGGAACTTGTGAAGAAATGAGGGATAAATGTTGGTCAGGGAAATTTTCCTCATAAACAATGGTTTCCTCACAAGGCAGCTCAAAGATTAATTCTGCAAAAACCAATGAATTATTAGACTTGGCTGACAATAACTCAAGATCAAATTCTTGCAAAATAACAATCAATTGATTGTATTTTCCCCCAATCACTCGCCTACTAAGGACAAATTGAAAAGGATTGAAAACTGCTAAGATGAACGTTTTGCGTAGCAGAATATAATGGTGAAGCCACTGGACAACATGGACAGCTACCAAGGCCAATTTCTCAATAGGACAATAGCATAGTTCAGGACCTACTGAGCCTCGACTCACATAGTAGATTGCATGCTCAGTGAGAGCATCATCCTCTTGAACCAGAACCGTACCTACGGTTGATTCTGTCGCTGTAAGATACAAAAGGAAATATTTTCCATAATTTGGTGGACTCAATAGTGGGGCAAAGATTAATGCCTGCTTCAAGGCATCAAAACATTGTTGCCCAAATTCATCCCATAAAAATGGAACTCCTTTCTTAAGAAAACACATAAATCCTTTGGTAATCTCGGCATAATTTGCTATAAATATTCTCAAGAAATTTGCCTTTCCTTGGAGACTTTGAAGTTGACGGATGGAAGATGGCGGAGGCAACTGAATTATTGCCTCAACCTTGAAAGGATCTAATCGAATCCATTCAGTCTATACAATGAATCCTAACAACCTACCACATGTGACTGCAAAAACACACTTATTCAGATTCAACCGGATTTTATAAAATCGACATCTGTCAAAAACTAATCAAAGGTGGCTGAGATGATCGATTCTATTTTGAGAACGAGCAGCTAATTCATCCAAGTATGCTTCGATAACATGTTTGATGTCATGGAAGGCATAAGACATGGCCCACTGAAAGGTAGCTCCAACATTTTTAAGACCAAAAGGCATCTTCTTGTATGAAAACGTGCCAAAGGGACAAATAAAAGTTGTCTTATGCTGGTCCACTGGATGGATAGAAATTTGATTGTAACCAGAGAATCTGTCCATGAACGAAAAAATTTCATTACCTACACATTCATCAACAATTTGATCAATAAAAGGTGTGGGGTAATTGTCTTTTGGACAAGCTTTATTCAAATCCCTAAGGTTAATGCATACTCAGATCGTTCCTTTCTTTTTATCTACTGGGACTGGATTGGAAACCCACTCGGTTAGAGGAATGGGGTATATGACACCCGCTTTAAGCACCTTTTCAACTTCAGCTTTAATAGATGCTGCTTTCCAAGATTGACTGGTCGAAACTTTTGACGAATAGTCTTGGCATTTTTGTATGTCTTGATGTCATGCTGGACTATATATGGATCAATACCAGGCATTTCCTCATAAGACCAAGTGAACACATATCAAAAATCTTTAAAGGGGTTGGTGTAAATTTGAATCTCTTCAGGGGAACAATCGGCTCCGATGAAGACATTTTGTATAATGTTAGGATTCCTAGTGATTTTTATAGGTACAATATTTGAGATAATTGACATATTACCTTCGGCAAATAATTGTGTTGGAGCCAAAGGGTTTGAGACTGTACAAACATCGCTAGTAAGAAGGTTGGAGAACCTAGATTCGGCTTCATGCAATGGAGGAATAAAATATGAATGATGATGTAAATATTCTCACCGTCGATCTACACCCATCATTTCTTCTAAAATTGCTTCCTCAAATGGTAAAACTCTATCTAAGAAATCCAGACCAGAAGTAGAATCAAGGGTCTAAGCTGGAGCCACATCACCATCTAACTCCTCCTCTGAAAATGAGTGGGATGGTTGTCTATAGAGATAATGATTGATTGATAGCTGAGTTTTGTTGCAGACATGGGAAATGCCATTGCACCAACCTACCCTCCATCTAATGTGGTTGTAGATGAAGGTAAAGTCCAAGGGTTTGAAAAATAATGAGTTTGAAAGAATTATTTTTGTGAAGGTCCCTTGGAGGATGAAATTTCTAGAAGGTTAAATATACCATCAAGGAAGAGTACATCCCAACTCCTAAATTCTCAATAGGTTGATGGGGATTATCCACCAATGGAATAATAGAATCCAAATTTGCATGGGAGTCACCTAGAGAGTAATCTAGCTGATCAATTTTAAGAATTCCCCCTTCATGAGGAAAATAGAGGATGCGGAATAAAGATGAAACTATGACATCCATCTCATAAATCCAATTCCTTCCTAAGAGGAGGTTGTAATCTAGGTTAGCATGAACGATTTCTACCTCAATATTAATTACCTTTCCTCCAACACATATGGGAAAGGATGAGATAATTCCATGTGGCCTATGAGAATTTACATCAAATTTTGTTAAGAGAGTTGGTGAAGGAACAGCTGAAAGTGATCCAATGGCCTTCCAACATGACATAGACATTACACATGTGGAAGCTCCCTCATCTATAACTATCTGAAAAATATTGGTTTTTCGGTAAGTGAACTTTCTTTGGAAAGCCATATGGTGAGGACGTCTCTTTTTGACATTCAACATATCAAAAGTGAGCACTAAGGAATTCTTGGTATCCACTGCCTCGATAGCCGACAGAAAAGAACTTCTCTGAGCAGGACATGACTAGAGTACCTGAAATGCACACATAGCACAAGGACTTTGAGCCAGATCTTCTACAATTGAGTAGTTTTGGGCTGCCCTAGCATTAGGGTTAATAGTCGAGCGCTTTGCGAAACCTTTCGGTATCTGAGGTATAGACTTAGTAGAGGATCGCTCAATATGAAGTGGGTATGTGGTTTTGGGAACAGATTTAGCCTTAATGTTCCCGTTTCACCATAATCGTGTGCTCGTGTGGCAACATTGACATGAGAGTTCATCATATAAACATTTGAGGAATTTTTCCCTTCTTGGTTGCCCTCAGCGGAGGTACCAATGTTCGCGTTTGTGCCAGCAAGTAATTGCTACCCTTGGGGAAAAGGGTTAATCAAGATAGCTTGGGAACTAGAGGACCCTTGCTGCACTAACAAGCACTGAGCATCTTGAATCTTAGGGCAAAGGTGAGTCAAATGATCTCCATTGCATAACTTGCATGGAAATTTATCCTTTTTCTTTGACTCTTTTCTACCCTCACCGACACCATTTCTAGGCTTGTTTTCATTACCCTTCACTTCCTGGATCTTCTTCTTACCTCGTCCCTTCTTCTTCCCATCATATTGTTGATTTCCTTTGGGGTTAGAGGCCTATATGACGTTTATAGAGGTAGGTCTTGAAGGCAAAGGTGTAGACAATGTTTCTTGGTTAGAAGAAGCAGTTTGTAAAGACAACTGCTACAATTGGTTCAAAAGGTTCACCATATTTTCATCAATTGATCCAACTATACCTACAGCATGAGGGCTTGGATTCAGTTTGGCTAAATCAACCTTAGATCAATGAGCATCAGGTAGGATTTTCTGAAGAGTCCCAGACTAAGAATATATCAGCTCTAATTATTGGGCTCGGAAAATATCCTGGTCCTCCGAATAAACACTGGAAAGAGAAACATCATTTGAGATCTCAGGCTGTAATGATTTGAGAAACCATTCGAGACAGAACTCTTGTGGAATTTCAGCTTTGATAAGCCTTTTTCTCCGTCTTCATTCCAAGATATGATCTCAAATGTGATTTGTCGTGTCTTGATGAAAGTTGGCCAGACGCTCAATTCTGGCTTCATAGCGGACATGCAACTGAAAATGGTTCAAGAAAATATTAGCCAAATTAGTGAAAGAAGTATAGGTGCCCCCTGGAAAATCTATATACCATTTTTCCACATTCCCCATTAGGTTGCACTAAAATAACCTCAACCTGATTGAATCATCTATCAGGCAGTTGGATGAGCACCATAAGTGAAATGTGGTCACATGGTCTCCTGGGTCTTCGCCACTCTTCCCTTTGAACTTTGGAATATCCAATGGAAGTTTAGTTTGGACCAGAGTCCAAGCTGGATTGTACCTAATTGGATCATTCATCAATTTAGTTAAGTTTGGCAAATTAAGCATGGCCAGAAAAGGAAGTCGTGGATGATCTTGGGAATTCCCTCCAGAATGGGTGGGATTCGCGAAGGCCTAAAAAGAATGACCTAGATTTTGAAAGGCACCAGGTTTCCTGAAGTAACTCATAGAGCCTACTGAACTAAAAGGTGATCCTTATGGTCCAGCAAGATTCAAAGTTTGACCAACTCCTGCCGAAAATCCTTCGTAACTAGTGAAGTTACCCCCTAACGAAGTATTCAAAGGAGCTGATAGCCCCTGATAAGGGTTCCATGCGTTAGCAAAGGGTGAAATTCTTTGAAATGAATTAACTAAAGAATACGACACATTCCCTTGTTGGCTGAAAAATTGATTCCCAGCTCCTATCCCACTAACCGCAAGGTTTGTCCAACTTTGGAAGGGGTTACTACCTTGACTTGTAAAAGGAAAAGGCATTGACCCTACTATCAGATTGGAATGTGGTATATGACCACTTCCAAATGGGAAACCCTGAAAAGAAGCCAATCCACTCATCATGGATGTAGAGGCGGTTGATGGTATATTCAAAGGAACTGAAGGAATACCTTGAGAGGGCATTCCAAAAGGAAAAAATACAAAACTAGATGCATTAGCTTGAGAACTTCCACTCGTCGATGGAATGGAAGTAGACCCAAATATAGTTGTGATGGGAGTGTTAGAAGGGATGGAAATAGTTCCTCCCCCTTGTACAGATATGGGAGTTTGCATGCTCGCAACACTTGTCGTCGATGCCATGCTTCCAGTAGTGGTCATCGAAGGGATAGATTTATGTGGACCTGGGCTCGAACGCTTGCGAGTCAGAGTTCCAACATATAAAAAAAAACTTTGGAAGATCAGGAGGGATAGGAGAATTTGGAGTTTCAACCAAATCTGAAAGATCTTCTACTTCAATACTATCTTTTGACTGCAAGAGTACTCGAGAAAGAACTCGTGTGTTCCTCTCTAACTCTGTACTAGTACCAGGTCTATCTTGTGAACTAATGCCCCCAAGCAGAGGATCAATCTCCAATGTGCCTGCTACCACTGGTAGAATTTCTCCTACCTCTTCTAGGAGAAGGCTCTATACTCATAGGTGAAACCCCATGAAGTCTCTGAGACTGTCGAGATGGTCGGTCAACCACTTTGAATTATTTAAAAAATCTACCTAAGACTTAAGAAAATTATAAACCTAGGCCGACTAGGAGCACATAACACTCACTAAAATGTCCCTAAAGATATCGGAAATCAAACAACTTCCAAGTATTTCCACTCTCTGTGATTAGGACCAGACACCAAAATACAAGAAAATTAATAATAAGGGCCTTCCAAAAATAGACTAGGGTAATTATGCCCCATGCATACTAGCGAAGGTATCAGAGGTAGTTACGCTAACCTCTAGACAATAGCCTTTGTCAGTGCAAGCCCCTAAGCTTCACCAGGGTGCCCTCCAGAAGTACTGCTGAATGTGATATAACGTCAACCTCAGGTGCCATGGGATTCCCCTCCGCAGCCACCTGCGTGGTTCCTAGGATAGACAACTATGGTCACCAAATCGTTTTAGAAGCCAGGTGGAATAGTCGTGAGGTAGGATCCGAAAAGTAAGAGAGGGGGTATCTCTCGTCCTTATATTCACTAATCCTCGTGCTTTACTCCCAATCACGGAGCTTTCCTGGTCTCCCTAACGCTACTGGATTTTGCTCTTTAATCAAACTTCTATGTTTTACAATTTAGAGTGGCCTTGGAGATTTAACTCTCCTCTCGCCTAATCCAAGGCCCTAATAAACCTAAACCTGTTGGTGTATTCTGATGACAATACAAAATTTCTAGTCTATTTTAATTAAGCACTTGATTTTTAATGGTTATTCTTTTAAGTCAAGGACATAAATGGAAATGAAACCAATGGTGTTTGTATGATGTGAAAAAATCAATGAAAAACTAACTATATGAATGCAATCATTTTTTCTTCGATGGAAAGAGATCTCTATGTGGGTTCTACGAATCTTCTATAAAGCAAAAAACTTTTTCTTTTCTGCTCTTAAAACACACTTCAAACATACAAAAACTAAAAATACTATTGATGCTTTAATAACGCAAAACTACCCTAATGCAATGTGTAATGAGGATGCAAGATCCTAAATTACTCTAAAAAAGAACGATAGTAATTGTTTATAACTATTAATAAGCCAACATAAGTGTTTGAAAAGAATACAAAATCCTCTCCAAATGAGAAGGACAAATCCCAAAAGATCACAATTCACTTTCAAAAAATCAAAAGAAACCAAAATCAAACTTGGCAAAAGGAAACAAAAACAATGTTTTTTAAGATCTTTTCTCTTTCAAGAAACAATCAAAACAACCTTTTGAAAGCACTCTAAATGCCACTTAAGACTCAAAGACTGAAAGAGGAGCACAAGGAGTCTTTGCAAGTTACAAATTCGACAACGAATGAAAACTTGAACAAAAAGGCTTCAACTTGTACTAAATGACCCAAACAGTAGCAAAGAGCTTCGCAAACTGACCAAGAATCCAGGAAAGAAATACTTTCAAATTCGTAAAAAAAAAGACTTTCAAAAAGCAAGAAAAGGTATAAGGCCACAAAATGACAGAAAGCAAAGCAAGTAGACCAATAACTAAGCTTGACACTAAGATTGAAAACAATCTGTTGTTCTAGAGGACTAGAACAATCAAGAATCTTTGTACGAAGTCTTGTGTGCCAAAACACAAATCATAAAACTTACTCAAAAGCAAACCTAGGACAAATCTTTTCAAAGCGGAAGAGACTTCAAAACAGTAAGCTCGCAGAATAATAAAATTCTAGAGACAAAAATTGACCACTCAGAGACTAAACAAACCAAGAAACAAATATTTCTGGTCAGAAAGATTTGAAAAAACAATGCAAAAAATTGTATATGCGACTGTTTCAAGCACAGAGGCGTGTACACACACTTTTGATAAAGGAAACTCATGTATATGCAAGTTCACTTCACAAAAACTAGTGTGCGTACGCTACTATAAATATACTAAAGTGCATATACAAAGCTTTGCAAGAAAAATAAAAAAACAAATCCAGATCAAAAATATCAGACTTAAAGTTTGAGATTCTACGAGACCAAATAATACTATCACAACAAGCAAACCAAGAACTAAGCCCTGATTGACACTGATCAACCCAAACTAGGAATAACAAGATTTTTATTCCCAATGGAGTCACCAATTCTATTACAGCAATAAGTACCCTAGGGCTTTGGGTTGGAACCCCAACAGAGCAAGAGCGAAATATAGTAAGAAACACTCATACAACTCAGGCAAAATGCTTAAATAAACAAACTATGTGAGAGTGATCATACCTAGATGTCCTTCGTTCGGGTAGATCACACAGGGTTCAGACGCTCTGCAACTCCTGCTGCTCTCCAAACTTGAAAACTATTCAATTCGAGCATACATAGAAGTATATAGATAAAGTATTTTACTGAAACTAACTCTATATCATATACGAAAATGATTATTTATACATGAAAATAACATTCATATATGAATTACAACAGTATCTGATGCATAAACACAGTTAATATTGAAAACAAGACAACACTTCTTTTTATTGTAGAAAGCTATAACAAACACGAAGATAATTCACCTGAGTCTTCTTCTTCCGGCTCCAAGCAGAACCGTCCTCCAGATCCATCCAGTCCCAGTCTTCAAAAACCTCCTTCCATAACTAATACCATGATATCTCAAGCAAGAGGGAGAATATCAACAATCAAGGAAAGAAGGGTTTCCTGAAACTTGGGGAAGTGCTTGAAGCATAGGGATACTTCAGACTCAGTCAAGGATAATCTCAGTATAATATCTCTATCTCTTCTCCCCATTAAGGCCTTCCCATAGAGGTCTATTTATACTCCTCCAAATTAGTTTTTTAGTTGGGAAACAGTTGGGCCACGGGCAATAGGAGGTAATCAACAGGTAAAAAACATGAACTCCGCCCATAATTAAGGAAATTTAATTTTTTTAAGTGTTTTAACACGTATACGCGGGTTGGGTATTGACTAACCCACGTGTACATGCTTTTATCTCAGGGCAAAGTAGCGTACAGGGAGTAAAACATTATTTTTAAAATATATAGACCAAGTCTTGAAGGATGGATTTCCCTAGGCCATAAACCAAGCATCACAAATACCAAGGGTGGTAAACGGTGCTATAACACTGATCCCAATGACTCCTTGCACTTTTATGCTTTTCCTTTTCTTTCTTGCTCCAAGAATCCAAGTATACCACACCCTTCAAGAGTGCTCCAAGAAAACTCTAAGTGTCTAAAAGTATGAGAGAGAGAGAGAGAATAATGAGAGAGCTCCAAAACTGAATTGACCAAGTCTTTCCCACTGATCCACAAAAGACTTTTTATTAATTAGGCCTTTATTTTCTTCATTTTATTCATTTTCCTTCATTTTCCTCATCGCATGCAACTTGTGACATTTCGCCTTGCTTTTCTCCTAATTTCCATTATTTTCATAAATAAATTCCAATTAATGCCTCATGCCTTTCCAAAGCCTTAGCCATTTCCTTTGTCGATTTCCTTTAGCCATAATAAACCAAATTGACACCCATTAGGATGTTTCCCCCACCATTCATCTTGTGAATACGCGTCCCATCATCGTGGCCTTATATATTTTTACATGAATTTTTAAGCAGGGTTGTTACAAGAGAGATTATAATATGGAGAAGAGGTCCACCTGGAATCTATTGTAAGCCCTACTCTTCTTCTTTCTTGTAAGCTCCAACTTTAGCGCCACACACTATAAATGCAACCTACAACAATGAATAAAACAAGAAGGAGAACTACAACATCCATATAATATACACTAATGTCTTTAATCAACCACCTTAGAAGCTTCTCGAAGGATAAGTTTTGTAAATATTTTTTATTTTTCCTAAAATTACAGAACTATCACACCTGTATAGTAGAGAAACCTACACTCGTTAGTACAGGTGCTCAATTATGCAACTTGCAACCATTACAAGTGGACAAGAATTGTTATAGGGAAAAGTGTCTATATAGAACTGCTCTATCCCACTAAGGTGTGACAGCTGCCCTAGAAACAAACAGAGAAAAGCTACTTTTTTTTTTCCTTTATGAATTATAGATAGAGAGGAACAGAAAGACCAACCTCTGTCTTGCGTTAATCTCCTGATTTGATCCCTCTCTTCTTTGATAGTCCTCAGCTACCTGCTCCCTTGCACGCCCAACTTCAAAAAGTGCCTGTAAGATCACAAAAGCATAGCACTATACAAAGACATGGATCTATAATCATAAACAATCTAGGATCATATGTAAATTGACCATACAAATGTAACAAGCATCAATGACACAAAAGCATGGAGGAAAACTCAAATAGATTTTATTGATAAACAAGAAAAGAGCCAAGAGGAGTTACAACCAGTTGTTCTGACCCAGCATCAACCTCCCAGCAAAGAAGCCCATCTTCACCTCAAACAAAGCTTAGATCACCCAACAATCTAATTTTTGTCTCAAGAAACCAACAACAATTCCTTACAATATGCAAAATTCCAGCCCCTGGATCTCTGGGATGAGGGATCCATATATAGATATCTGTAAGGGGGATGATTCAGCTTGTGATTTAATTAGTGTCTTCTCTCTAATAGTTCTTGCTTCCACTTGGAGACTGATGGCCTCTTACTCATCCTTGATCGAATTCAGTGAGGCAAGTGTCACAGGAGAAGATTCTGGAAGCTTCCAATGCCTCTCCACCTCGCGGCATGACACTGCCATTTGTCATTTCTCACCCATCGCACCCCACAGAAGGGAATTTTGAAATGAAACGCATCCTCACAGTGTATTTGGGTGAGATGCAACGCACTTACCCAGTGGAGCAACTACAATGATCCTGTTTTGACCAATTCTAAGTAGTTTCTCATGGAGAACTTCTGGGAGAAGCTGTAATCTATTGACCTTGTTCGTTTAGGGGTTAGAACAAAAATTTTAGGGACTTAGGAGCCCTTGGTTTATGGACATTTCATGCTTGGGGTTGTAGGGCCCAAAAATGTCTATAACAGTTGCCCCCTAAAGCATGAGGCCGCTAATCTTTTTATGTCGGGTGAAATGCTTTATTGTGAGGATCCGAAGTTCTTTCAATGCTGGGAGGAGACCTGTAATAAGATACAATACAATACATTATCTTCATAATATTTTCATGATCTGGCTGAGGCGGGCATTCCCATGCTCAGCTTTATAAATTCATTTTCATGTACATAGGACAGACAATCGTCTGAGTGTAGACTGATGATTCTGATAGAGCCATCATCCTTTTGAGTGGATGATTATCTGTGCAGCAATGATGTACATTTAATGTCGTTATTTCCCTGAATATATATCGCAGCTCGGATGGATGAAACTAGATCCGGGGTCTTCAATCTCGTCCGATCTTCACTCGAAGTACAAGTCGATCCATGTGAGAAATGTTCTGAAGTCGAACATGGAAAGACATCGCTTGATTACCAGTCAATGATGTAAATTGTTAACGAGCGTGAGAGGAATTGCCGATAATGATAATGACCCTCAAGGTACTGCAGTACAATTCACGTGGTGTGAATAAAGGACTTGGCATCAAACACCACACAAATTCTTTCGGTCGAAGGCCATTGATGTAAACCTGTCGTCGGAAGTGAGAAACTCGCCATTGAGGCATGCAAGCTTCAAAGTACTGAATGGGGTGTTCCTAGACCAACTTCTTGGATAATGAGCTGATTTCGACAAGATGTGATCTGTCACAGGAGGGCCTTAATGAATCCCACATCAATGACACGGAATGGAGCAAATGATTTTAATGGAGGTGAAAACGATCTGGTGATATAAGGTTCAGGGTGGCGGTCATGAAAGAATGGAGTATAATGTATGGTAGTGGGTGAGACACAGGTGAATTCACTGAATGACTTCTCTTGAACATATCGGCAACACTGATGTGATGGATTGGTAGCATTAACCCCAAATGTGGATGGTATGGCGTGACCATGGTGATGTGGCCGGTGAATGAAACAACCCAACCCGACTTGGACATGGAGTGGAAGTGTCATGTTCAAGAGCGACTTGCTACCAACAAAGTTTCTTCAAGTTTTCTTCCCAATTTTCCCTAGTCATTGCTGACCAGTACCTCTTTATTTTTGTCAAGCTTGAGGAGGATAATGTATGCTTGTTCTATAATTTGCCCTTCGGGCAAACCCATCGCTATGTTTTAACAAGCCTAGAAATAGTGAAAATCGTTCTTGTCTATAGACAAGTTTGTCGCTATTAATATTTTTAACGAGTTTAACGACAAAGATAACTCGGTCCTTTTCAATTTTAGAGAGTCTGAAAAGGAACGTAAAGGTAACTCCAAAATACCTTTTTCGTCATCTAATCCCTTAATTCTGAAAAAGTATAAAACAATACAAAAGGGATGAATTTTTGATACTTTTAACAAGTCGAACAAAACAAGCGCTCAATCGTTTTGTGTAATAATCCCTCAGGTCCAAAAAGATTAAAATATAGAGGAGGGATAACACTTCCTGTCCCTTTAACGAGCTGGAGAGGCCAATGGCTCGGCAATCTTTTCATATTTTACGAGTGAGTTGAAAAGAGCTTAAAGGAGACTCGTCTTTTGAGGAACGAGTGATAAAGTGGGTAGCAGATGATTCCAGGTAAGGTTTGGAATTTTCCAATCACGGCAGTGTTACAAGGATGGCTAGTGAAATCACTCTTCACAACTGTTACTCAAAATGGGTAAACAATCAAATGGGGGTGAATGATCGGCCAATGAAAAAGTGGAGGTGACGATGCAAACACGACCAAGGCTTTAATGGCTGAAGTACTACATTCACGATGGTTATTTACCCAGGAATAGTTCATTTTTTAATGAGCTTAAACGCGGGGGGAAACATTTTCTCATGGCTTATGTTTATTTTTTAACAAGCTTGAACTATGTGCTAAAACTGCTCGATTAATCCAGTCGTGAGATAAGAATGTCTCATATAAAATGGAAACTTTTAGAGTTTTGCCCCATATCCTTTCTTTATGCAAGTTAGGAGACGACCAATCCTACGAGTTTAAAGGGTTAGAGGTCCTATAAATTTAAAAAATAAATAGTCGCTCTTCGCTTGCACACCAAAAGGCTTGCATGCCCCTAGGTAGAAAACAGAGTTTCAAGGTTACCCCTTATTTAGTCCATTAAAACATTTGTTTTACCGAGAGAGGCCTACCTCTTAGAGGTTACCAAAGATACTTCTATTTACGACGTAAATAAAACACCTCTTTGGCAATGTCTACCGAGATAAACAGGTAAATTGCCTCCATGTTCGTTGGAGTCTGTGCTTATGAAAAGAATTTGGACGGTGTCATCCTTGTTCTTTTTAGTGATTGTATCATCTGAAGATGGAACCTCTGAAGGCAAGATTGGGTCAACTGCCGCCTCGACCTTTTGACTTTGTCTGGTATGGGTTCAGATGGTTTATCTTCAATGACAGATGCTTCAGCCAACCACCTAAGCGGGCTAGTCGGATTTTCAACTAGTGACAAACTCGGCAAGAGTTTTTTATATCCAGGAGGAAGTCGTAACGGTGAAACTGGACGATTGTCCAAAACTATTTTAGCTTCGTCTAAGAAGGGACAACGGTGGACGACATGATCACCTTTGCACAGTTTACAAGGAAATCTATATTTTCCTTTTTGTCCTGGGGCTTCACTTTCACTAGTCGACGGTGTGTTTTCAACATGATCATCAGAGGTTGACAACACCGGGTTGTGCAAACGAGGAGACTAGTCCCTTAAGATCCGAGGGATGCAAGGACAATCTCTGTGATAGTGGTCTCCTTTGCAAATGACACATGGCGATTTAGGCCTGGTCGGTGCAGTGCATGGATTTTTGCTAGACAACATTCGTTTGCCCCCATTTGCTTTTGGCTCCTTCTTCTTCTTCTCTTTCTTCCTCTTTTCCTTCTTCTCCTTAGGAACTTGACTTTTGGATTTACCAGCTCCATCAAGCGAAGAGGAATGAGGAGAGGAAGAATTAGAGGAAGTAGAAGGTTGGTGGGTAACTCTGGACTCGTCTAGTTGTTGATTCGATTGTTCAGGAATTGTGGTGTTCTGAACGATAGAGGTTGAGAAGAGCCATACAGGAAAACCAATTGTCAGTCCTGGAAGTGACAATGTGGCCATATGGAGTGCACCAACATCTCCCCAAGAGGAGAAGGAATTAGGACTTCCTCGAAGGGGAATTCCTTGGTTGGTGGATTCCATTTTCTCAGCCCAAGATCAACATAGGGAAGGGTAATGAATATTCCGTTTAAAATAAATTTTAGACGCTTTGACACAACTTGCTTTTTCAATTTTTAAGAGTCGAGAAAAAAGAAAAGATGACTCTAGTCTCCTTCAATTTTTAATGAGCCTGAAGTGACAAGTGCTTAGATGGACCTTTTCCGTTAAGGAGTCTGAAAAGGAACGAAAGGGACTGCTCTGGAAATCTAGGTAGAGGGATTACCGAACTAATCACAAAACTGCAGAATACGTTTTACAGTACGGCAGTCAATCTTCCCGAATTCTATGTTCAGTGCATTGCGATCGATAGGGCGGTAGACACGACTTCCTATGGATAAAGGATTAAGCCTATTGGGGTCTCCCAAAATATACTCGACGGTACATGGGAGCACAAGTCGGTACTAGCACTTATCATCTCAAAGTGGAGGAATCACCCAACCATCAGCGAGAACAACAGTTACCAGGCTTTATGACGCCGGAATACGTCTCTAGCCTAGACTTCTAAATGTTGTGCATTAAGTTCCAAAGCGTTGTTAGATTCATTGAATTTATTTTAAGTTGATCTTGTTTATGAAGTTTTCCTTTCGGGTTCACCACGAGATGTAGATGTAATTCCTAAAATGCAATCTAAGATGATAAACAAAATTTTTATCTCCTTTATGCAATGAAAATCCTAGCTACTAGGGGAAAGAAAGAATCTTTTCACAAAGAGCAAAGAGCACACTCTAAATGCACTTTCCTAAATCAAGCCAATCAGACTGTCTATATGCAAATGCACATGCATGTATTTGTTTTTCGACTTTCTTAGTATATGAATGCTAAAAAGAAAGTTGATGCACAAATCTGAATTTCTTTTCAAGCGAAAAATATCAACAAGTTTCTTTTCGAAATCAAAAAATGGAGATGATCACAACACTTTATGATTTTGAACTAAATACTTGTTCTTGACACTAGAAAATTACAAATTCAGACCAAAAGCAATAGTAACAGGATAATCGACCATCAACAGCAATTAAACTCTTTCCTACGATTGAAAACGACACTTGCGACAGTTTCAAATCAAAGGACGACAGTACGATTATGCTACTTTTGCAAAGGAGAACTGCAAATGACTCAACAAACACACAAAAACATCTACAGTTCTTTTGTACAAAGGAGGCGAAATAACAGTAAGGAAAAGGGGTTTGAAACAGACATATACTGATCACAGGCAGCAAAATTCAAGAATAGAACTGGAAAGAATGAACCACAGAAGCCACAACTGCACAGAGCTAGTCTGATCAGCGCACCTGTAACACAGAGAACCTGAAATGCAGCGCAGGTTGTCCACTCGAGAAGTGCGCTAAAATTCAGAATCTCTGAACAGTACCTGCGCTGGGCCAGAAACGAGACTCTGTTCGGGTTCTGGGTCACAGTTTGCAATTCAGTTCTTGGGTTTTGGCCGAGCAAAAAGAAATCAGTAATGCAACAATCAGGGGTAGATCTAAGGAGGATCTAAGAGCTATCACAAGGGCAGTTAGATAGTTTGTGAATCAGTTGTTTAAATCATAAATAGATCCAGTAGATGGACTGAAGTAGTAGTTGTCTACTTTGCATTTGCTATGGCAAATGTAGTTCGAACACTACTTGTAAGTTTATGAAACAAACAACAAAGAATGATAAACAAACAAACTAATTAGCTCCCCAGTGGAGTCGCCATTTTGTTACAGGGAAAAGTGTCTATATAGAACTACTCTATCCCACTAAGGTGTGATAGCTGCCTTAGAAACAAACAGAGAAAAGCTACTTTTGTTTTTGCTTTATGAATTATAGATAGAGAGGAACAGAAAGACCAACCTCTGTCTTGCGCTAATCTCCTGATTTGATCCCTCTCTTCTTTGATAGTCCTCAGCTACCTGCTCCCTTGCACGCCCAGCTTCAAAAAGTGCCTGTAAGATCACAGAAGCATAGCACTATACAAAGACATGGATCTATAATCGTAAACAATCTAGGATTAGATGTAAATTGACCATACAAATGTAACAAGCATCAATGACACAAAAGCATGGAGGAAAACGCAAATAGCTTTTGTTGATAAACAATAAAAGAGCCAGGAGGAGTTACAACCAGTTGTTTTGACCCAGCATCAACCTCCCAGCAAAGAAGCTCCTCTTCACCTCAAACAAAGCTTAGATCACCCAACAATCTGATGTTTGTCTCAAGAAACCAACAACAATTCCTTACAATATGCAAAATTCCAACCCCTGGATCTCTGGGATGAGGGATCCATATATAGATATCTGTAAGGGGGATGAGTCAGCTTGTGATTTGATTAGTGTCTTCTCTCTGATATTTCTTGCTTCCACTTGGAGACTGATGGCCTCTTACTCATCCTTGGTCGAATTCAGTGAAGCAAGTGTCACAGGAGAAGATTCTGGAAGCTTCCATTGCCTATCCACCTCGCAGAATGACACTTCCATTTGTCATTTCTCGCCCATCGCACCCCACAGAAGGGACTTTTGAAATGCAATGCACCCTCACAGTGTATTTGGGTGAGATGCAACACACTTAGCCAGTGGAGTAGCTGCAATGATCCTGTTTTGACCAATTCTGAGCAGTTTCTCATGGAGAACTTCTGGGAGAAGCTCTAATCTGTTGACCTTGTTCCCTTAGGGGTTAGAACACCACTATTAGGGACTTAGGAGCCCTTGGTTTATGGACATTTCATGCTTGGGGTTGTAGGGCCCAAACATGTCTATAACAAGCATGCATGGTACGTTGGGGCTAAAAACAATGTTTTTGAGTTGATTGACCCAGAAACTTAGAATTTTTTTAGACGTGACGCTTATGGATTTTCAAAGGGATAATGACAAAGTGTTCAAGGATGTTGATTGACCCAATTATTAGGGATTTTGAGAATATGTGACAAAATGTCCTATAATAGGTAGAATTGATGTTGGTAAGTAGAATAAGGTTGTTGGATTTGAGTATATTGGGGATTTTAAACATAAGAATTCTTCCAACCTTGTGCCCAAGATGGATTTTGAGGTTAGGTTGGCCAAGGTTTCCAAGGCATAGATGTAGTCCAATTTTTTTATGGTTGTGCATATGATTGATCTTGAGTATTAACACCTTGTTTCTTAACTAGCTGTTGAGACTGCCATGGTCTTTTGGAAATAAAGAAAATTGATTCACTTTGGCCTTACCCAGCTTCGTCATGAAGGACAACCTTAATCTCAAGTATTGAAGGACGTTATTTTGTATCATAATTTTCAAAACATATGGCACAAGTTTATATACTATCAAGAGGACATTCTCTTAGGGCATGCTTTTCCCTATACCTAAGACAAAATATAGATAATACAACATTCTCATATTTTTGTGTAACAACCTCCTCCCACATCTACCCAAGGAACCGACTAGTGGGAGTGAACATGCGAGGAGAGGCTACTATGATATGATTCAATCTCCTATGTAACCTTAAGGAAAGGGAATGAACGAAAAAACAACACATATACCTCCCTTAGGTGCTTTAGGACCCTAAGGATCTAATCCACCACTCCAGGTGTTCAACCCTCGAGTTAACTTAGCATTTAAATGAATTAAACCCAAATTCACTCCCATCAAAAGGAATGCATGTCACTGTAACCTTATAGTCACTCTCACAGGATTTCCTTCTAGCGACCAAAGACCCAATTTATTAGTGTTACGCCAGTGAATCCAATATTTGAGTCACGTTTTTAGGCCAAGAGCCCATGTCATTTCCTAGGATTGAACCATCTCTTCAAATCAGTAAAATGACATGGAAATGACAGTAATAAAGTGTAGAAATTTTTGAATAATTTAACACATATTCAATAGATATTATCCTGATCATGTACTATTGCGGAATACATACACAATACATAAGCTCCTCTACATTGATCATCAATATAGCAGCATCAATAACAATAAAACATCAAGAGCATTCACACATTAACACAGTATGTAACCCGCGGAAATCATCTCACTAAAAACCCCACACTATTTGTATATTAATGATTGAGACCATGTAACATTACAAATTACAATGCTTATCAAAAGAAATCCAGTACCAGCTCCACCTGTTACACACAATACAGCTAAGATCTGATCTCCAAATCTATTCCACTGCTTGCCTGCCTCCACTGCTCACTACCTGCTCAAGAATGAATGAGAATGGTCTACCAAACTCGTATTTCACCTCCAAAGAATCACTCACAATGTGTAAGACGTGATTAGAAGCTACAAACTGGGCAAATACATGAGCAAACTCATTGGCATACTCAATCCTTTGATTGTGCAAGATCTAATGCACAACTATAGTCACAACTGATAGCAATCTGATTCTCTAACACCTGTCCCTACTAAATTGAACATGCACTGACATGCAACTGAGCTAACTGATGTATTATATAGTTGTATTATGAGTTAATAATTAGTTTAACAACCCATCATTAGTCTATCTGCAGTTAGACTAACTATAACTAGTTTAACCAAGTCAAACTGAACACAACTCCATCAAATCCACAATCAACTCCACCAAAATCAACTGATTGAGTTCTAACTGAAGTCATGCATGCAACAACTCAACTGACTCATAATAAAAGCGTACTTCCTTTTGACAGCTACATGGGCCACATCTGTAGCTGAAACTGAAGTGCTCCAAGAGAATAAGATCAAGTTTATAGTCCAAATATTTTTATGAGACAATAATATTTGACTTTTCTATTTTTGACAGCCAGTCTAAAAATAGACTTTGATCACCCACACTTTTGTCACTCACATTGTGATCACTCACACTGTGATCACTCACACTATGATCACCCACACTGTGATCATCCACACTGTGATAAAAAATAGAACTTGTGGCATAATTTTCCTGCGGGCCCACTTAGTGAAGGCGACTCTTTTCACTAAGCTCCATCATCTTGTTGCAATCTCAACACTCCCTATCAACAAGATATGGATTATCAACAACCCCTATCCTGCCATGGTGGTACTCGAATTTGCTCTTGGTGAGAGCCTTCGTCAGAATATTAGCATCCTAATCCTCCATTGGAATGTATGAAAGCAACATGATCCTTCGCTGCACACAATCTCTGATATGATGGTACCTGATGTCAATATGCTTAGATCTGTCATGAAATACAGGATTAGCCAAGAGTTTTTTAATGCAACTCTAGTTATCACAGTAAATCACAGTAGGATCCAAATGAGAACCGAACAAACCAACCAGGATCTTCCTCATCCATATAGCCTCGCATGCAGCCAAACTTGCTGCCATATACTCGGCCTCCGCTGAACTAAGTGCCACAGATCTCTGCTTCCTGCTATACCAAGAAGCTGCTATCGATCAAATACTGAAGACCCCTCCTGATGTGCTCTTTCTGTCCGTTGGGCTCCCTGCCCAATCTGCATCTGTGAAGCCACATAGCTTCACCTCATCCTCCTATTTGTACCACAAGCCATATCCCGATGTGCCTCTCAAGTAGCGCAATACATGCTTGCCCACCTTCCAGAAGAGCTTGGTAGGCTTAACCATAGCTTGTGAAAGCTGGTTAACTGCATAGCATATATCAGGTCGTGTATTGACCAAATACATCAGCGACCCCACCAACTGTCGATAAACAGTGGCATCCACTTCTTCTCCCGAAGTGGCATCCTCCTTCCTCCAACCTCCAGGAAGAGGAGTATCAACAGGCTTACAGCCATGCATGTTGAACTTCTCCAATATCTCCCGAGCATACTTGCCCTGAGAAACAAACAGTCCACCACTGCACTGCCATATTTCTAATCCTAGGAAATAGTGAAGGAGGCCCAAGTCCTTCATCTCAAACTCTGTAGCAAGATCCTTCTTGCATGACTATATCAACATCTCATCACCCGTTAGAATCAAATCATCAACATACAGTACAATAATAAGCAACTTACCCTCCACCACAATCTGGTATAGGTTAGGATCCGCCTCGCTCTTGGAGAATCGAAGTCTTGTGAAATAGCTGTCTATCTATGTGTACCAAGCACGTGGTGCTTGCTTCAACCCATACAGCGCTCTCTTGAGCCTACACACATGCGACTCGCTGCTGAAGACCTCAAAGCCTTCGGGCTGCTCAATGTACACCTCCTCCTCAATGACTCCATTGAGGAACACAGTCTTCACATCCATCTGATGAATGTGCATCCCATCTGCGCTGAGAGAGCAAGAATCGTCCGTATGGAAGAATACCTTGCGACAGGTGCAAAGGTCTCCTCATAATCGATCCCCTCTATCTGTGAAAAGCCTCGGGCAACAAATCTTGCCTTGTACTTCTCCACACTCCCGTCAGCTACCTGCTTGACCTTGTAGATCCATCTCGAACCCACCACTGATTTCCCTTCTGGTCTAGGAACAATCTCCCATGCACTGTTTCTGACAATAGAATCATACTCTTCCACCATGGCGTCTACCCATGCGGGATCCTCCACAGCTTCCTCGAAAGAGGATGGCTCAGTCACAACACACTTGCTCATTAGATCCATGTATCCAGTGTACCAATCAGGTGACTGTCTCTGCCTGCGTTGGGCTGTAGGTGGTCCTACAACTTTCTCTGCATCTTGAGCGAGTCGCTCAGCTTCTGTCAAGTGCTTTCGCCCTCTGATGGTTGGAGCTGCATGAGTGGTCTCTTCCACTCCATGAACCTCGTCCTATGGCTGATCCACATCCTAAAGCTCATCGTTAGGAACTAATATCTCCTTATCTGCATGCAAGTGTAGCTCCCTCTCAAGCAAACACTTCATGGCTTTCTCCTCCTAAAATTTTATATCCTGTCGCACAACAGTTTTACCACTGTCTGGAAAATACACACGATAGTTGTGGGGCGTATCAGTGTACCCCAAAAATATCCCAACCTCTGTGGTCGGCTCGAACTTCTTCCTAGCATCCTTCGTCACATGCATGTAAACGTTAGCACCAAAAATCCTCAAAAGAGAAAGATCAGGCTTCTTACCAGAATAAGTCTCATCAGGTGTACTCATGCCAAGTATCCTATGAGGACAACGGTTTTGCACATAAACTGTTGTATTGCATGCTTCCACCCACAAGTGAAGGGGTAGGCCCTGATCATGCAACATTGCCCGTGCAACACCCACAATTGTTATGTTCTTCCGCTCAGCTACCCCGTTCTGCTGTGGGTTATGGGGAGCTATGAGCTCTCTACGAATCCCTTCTGCCTTGTAGAAATCCTTGAAATCGTCTGAGATGTATTCACCACCATTATCGCTCCTAAGAGCCTTCACCTTCTTTCCTGACTCCTTCTCGACCAGTGCTTTGAATTCAAAGAACTTTGAATATGTCTCGCTCTTCTTCTGCATGAAGAAGATCCAGCACTTACGAGAGAAATCATCAACAAAAATCACATAATACCTGTGTTTTGTTGTCGAAGCAACTGAGAAAGTTCCACACACGTCTGTGTGAATTCTCTCAAGGATCATCGTGGCGCGACTATCCTTCTCGTGAAAGGTGGCTTTCACAAGCTTCCCCAAAGTACATCCCTTGCACTGATCTGACTGTGCAAGTGTGCCTTTAGGAAGCCCTGTAGTGATCTGCTGCAGTATCTTCATGGCTCCATGGTGAAGGTGACCCAATCTCCTATGCCACAACTCGCCATCATCCCGGCTCACCAATCCTTCTACCTTGCCCGCCATTGCTGCGCATCCATCTACATGCAACTGATAAAGGTTCCTCACTTGAACCCCTATCTTCCGGGTCTCACCAGTTGTCTTGCTACGCAGGAAAGCCTTTCCATCGCTGAAAAAAACATCATACCCCTTATCTTCTAACATCGCCACTGAGATGAGATTCTTTGTCAATCCTAGAACATGCATGACTTCCTTCAATACGAAGGGTTTACCAGACTCCCTCTCAAAGGAAATGGTACCGATACTGGTCGCATTGTATCTACCATCATCGCCCATCTCGATGTGCACTCCAAGATCTTTGTCCTCTAGATCAGAGAACAAATCTTTATCTCCCGTCATGCAAAAAGACGCACCACTGTCCAAGAACCACACTGATCCCATCACACTTGAAGCCAAGCATGCGATCAGTGAAAAATCAAGCTCAAATTGTGAGGCTAAAGCCTCTCCCGCTGAAGATCCAGCAGCTTGCTTTTTCTTCTTATTCTACGGACAATTAGTGGATAGTGTCTGTGCTGGTGACAGTGAAAACACTTCACCTTGGACATATCCTGCTTCTTGCCTTTCGCACCAGACTGAGAAGCTTTCTTGCTCTTCCCCTTATTTTCTTTGGCAGCCAAAGCGCAATTCTCTTCATCAGATACCTTTGATGAAGATCCATTCTCACCTTTATTGTTTCTGAGTTTACCCTTTAGCGCCAGGTCGCTCTTGCTTTGGAATAACATTTGCAATCCGTTGAAAGACATTTCAACAACACTGCTACAAATTCAATTTTCCACCAGCTCCTAACTCAACCGCCTCCAATCTAGAATTCGTGAGAAAACAATATTTCTCATACATAGATTGACTGTATGGGCATTCACCGAATATCTCACCTTGGAAAGGAAGGATGAATCCAGAGGCTACCTGGCCCGATTACAGACTCTGCCTGAAGAAATAGAATGTAAACACTTCCTCAATAGTAGATCTGATGATCAATCCTCGCTTGATATCCTGTAAAAATCTCTTCTACAAATCAAGCAGCTCTGATACCATGTAGAAATTTTTGAATAATTTAACACATATTCAACAAAGATTATCCTGATCATGTACTATTGCGGAATACATACACAATACATAAGCTCCTCTACGTTGATCATCAATATAGCAGCATCAATAACAATAAAACATCAAGAGCATTCACACATTAACACAGTATGTAACCCGTGGAAAGCATCTCGCTAAAAACCCCACACTATTTGTATATTAATGATTGAGACCATGTAACATTACAAAGTACAATGCTTATCACAAGAAATCCAGTACGAGCTCGACCTATTACACACAATACAGCTAAGATCTGATCTCCAAATCTATTCCACTGCTTGCCTGCCTCCACTGCTCAATACCTGCTCAAGAATGAATGAGAATGGTCTACCAAACTCGTATTTCACCTCCAAATAATCACTCCCAATGTGTAAGACGTGAGCAGAAGCTACAAACTGGGAAAATACATGAGCAAACTCATTGGCATACTCAATCCTTTGATTGTGCAAGATCTGATGCACAACTATAGTCATAACTGATAGCAACCAGATTCTCTAACACCTGTCCCTGCTAAACTGAACATGCATTGACATGCAAATGAGTTAACTGATGTATTATATAGTTGTATTATGAGTTAATAATTAGTTTAACAACTCATCATTAGTCTATCTGCAGTTAGACTAACTAGAACTAGTTTAACCAAGTCAAACTGAACACAACTCCATCAACTCCACAATCAACTCCACCAAACTCAACTGATTGAGTTCTAACTGAAGTCATGCATGCAACAACTCAACTAACTCATAAGAAAAGTGTACTTCCTTCTAGCAGCTGCATGGGCCACATCTGTAGCTCAAACTGAAGTGCTCCAAGAGAATAAGATCAAGTTTATAGTCCAAATATTATTATGAGACAATAATATTTGAATTTTCTATTTTTGACAGTCAATCTAGAAATAAACATTGATCACCCACACTGTGTTCACCCACATTGTGATCACTCACACTGTGATCACTCACACTGTGATCACTCACACTGTGATCACCCACACTGTGATCATCCACACTGTGATAAAAAATAGAACTTGTGCCATAATTTGCCTGCGGGCCCACTTAGTGAAGGCGACTCTTTTCACTAAGCTCCATCATCTTGTTGCAATCTCAACATAAAGAAAATACTTGTTCAAGACCTTCATTGGACCCCTACTAGCCAAAATAGGCATTTTGTCAAACATATTGCAAATGTGTAATCTATCTGTGTGATTAACAGTTCTGAGCATAGGGGTTTTGTACTTATCTGAGATTCGCTATGGAGCATTGTCTCCTTATAACATTAGCTTTCGTTTCATCCATTAGGTCAGAGATACATTGATCATTAAATAACAAGTAAGAACATGATGAGAGCCATATATAGTTTTTGTCACAAAACATATACATAACCAACATAATAGTAACAAAAATATCAATGAAACCACATTCATATACACCATTTATAATCCACCATAATACTCATAGAAATACAAGGAGAAATAACCTTTCATTAACGATGAAAAATCCAAACTTGGGATGGAATTTCCACGTTCCACCCAACTGTATAGTGACTGAGCCAAATCTCTCTTCAACCATTCACCCACACGCCATGTTCCAAGCATGAATGTGGGATCTCATAGGACACATTAATAAAAAACCATCCAGGGCTTCCAAAGGCCATCCACCTCAACCCATAAATAAGTAGTTCTACCTCACCATTAGGCATCAAAGAACCATCATCAGATTCATCTCTATCACAGCCATCCAGGGCTTCATATTGTTTGTTCCAACCAAGGCTCCAAGACTAGTAACTCAACCCATAGCTATCGTCGGGCTGTAAAGCATTTGTCCAACCAAGGCTCGAGGACTAGTAAGTCAATCCACCAAGGGCTCTAGAGAATTTATCCAACCAAGTCTATGGGACTAGTAACTCAACCCAAGCTATTACAGGGTTCTAGAGAATTTGTCCAACAAAGGCTCCAAGAAATAGTAACTCAACCCAAGCTAAGGAAACATGAGAACCAATAAAAAACAAACAATAAAAGTAAACGCACAATCACTGTGGCTATCTAGGAAATGGAAAGATGAGGAAATACATTGTCAACCCAGGAAATACTCTATGCCAATGGTAGATCACAACCAAGAAGCCATATGCATGTGCCATGCGTGCCAAAACTAGTGAAGGAAACATACATGAAACTCGGTACATGCAAGAAAAATTGATGTAGCTTCTGATCCCAATGCTTTCTTTCACTTTTTTACTTTTCTTTATTTCTCTAAGTATCTAAGTATGCCACACCCACCAAGAGTGATCCAAGAAAACTCTAAGTCTCCAAGAGTATGTGAGAGAGAGAGAATAATGAGAGAGCTCCAAAACTGGACTGACCAAGTCCTACCCACTAATCCTCAGAAGGCTTTTATTAATGAGGAATGTATTTCTTTCATGCCAATTAATGCCTCATGCCTTTTCAAAACCTTAGCAATTTCCTTTCCCAATTCCCTTATCCATAATAAACTAAATAAAAACACACTAGGATGTTTCTCCAACCATTTAGCTTGGAATACATGTCCCATCGCCTATAACCAACATGACTACTAAAAACAAAACATATTGTCCATGGAGCTTTATAACATAGCTCGTTGTAGTATTTACAATGACCACTATTGAAACATGACAAACATACAGTTTACTAGAGATTTATAACACAACTCATTATGGTATTGACAATAACCACATATACATAGACACATCTTCTTCAACTAGCAAATAACCATACTATCTATGGAGCTTTATAAATCCAACTCAATACATTACCTATAATAATATACACATATACACATCTACACATTTGCTCAACCATCAAATAAAAGGATACGATCCTTGCATCAAAAACAAGGGAATCTAGAGGCTCATGCCTCCACCCTAAAAGTAATACTAGGATTCACTTTCTTCCCAGGAAGTCCAAAATCCACTACAAAGTGAAATCTGCATCCAATGTTCAACGCTATAATCTTATGCACTTGTCCTCTCAGTGAACAGTTACCGACTCATTGCTCCAGGGTGCACTCTCAATGTGCATCTAATTTCATCTAGCAATCCTAATGACAAAAAAAAATCCACGCATAGTCTTCCATTCTCTATTATATAGTCCCTCTAACAATCCGATTAACCCCTTTCATGCAGTCACTCACCTTCCAAGTTTCGATGTCACCCCCATCCTAGGTAGTCCAACCCTTGGCAAGGCTCCTTGCATTGGAAGATACAAAAACCGAGGGATATCTTGACCTTAAAATAATTATATTGGTCATATCATGCTCATGGAAATCAATGGTCACTATTGGGTACCAGTGTCCGATAATGGCCCTACTCCCGAAGTGCTTTACCAACATAGTGTTGCAATTTCTAATTCCTTTTATTGTTGCAAATTCTTGCAGTCAATTTCAATCACTGAACCAGGCATCTCATGCATTACTAAGCACAAATTTCCATTATATTCAAAATAAATTCAAATAAATTCAAATCATACCTCATTTGTAGCTCGTCAATGAAATCATGTTCACTTCCTATCACAACAAGTCAAACTAGCATATTTGACCAAATCAACATGTATAAAAATATCACATCAGGTTAGCTCAAAACATAATTATCAAAATCATAAATCACATGTAACCATCATAAACTAGAATCATAATTCACATGTAATCAACATATACTAGAATCATAGATGACTTGTAATATTCATAAACCATAATCATAAAGCACATGTATAATAAAACTGAAACAAAATACTGACACTTATCGTTTAATCGATCCTTATTTTTTCCTTTGTTCTTATTTCGTGCGCACACCAGATTGGTTGCCACACCCTACAAACACCCAGTGCCCTCTCCTCAACCAGGTGCACATATACATAGTGTGTATCACACACATACGACCACACAAGACATACAACTATATGCAATACATGCACCTACACTTAACATACAACATATACACATACACCTAGAGTATACAATATAATACATACACCTACATCCAATGCATAACATAATACATACACCTGCACATGGCGTGCAACACAACACAATACATTTATAACTGATGTACAACACCAAACAAGACATGCATGTACATAATGCACATACAAAGTACCACATGCCCTCAACACAACGTGTTTGACATGGACACAATATGACATGTGCACCAGTACCATATGTACAACATGTACACAGTACCTACTGTACACCGCACCACCTGCGTCATATGTACACAACACCTCATGTCCAAGAAACGCAGAGAATCATATGCAAACAACACCGCATATACATCATGCACATGGTACAATATGTACATAGCACCGTATATCCAACATGTACATAGCACCATATATACCCAACACTACATATCCAACATTCGTACAACACTATTTGTACTAAGACCCAGTACATAATATTGGATAAGAAACATGTACACACACTACATATGCACAATACTGCATGTGCACAAA
This sequence comes from Pinus tabuliformis, assembly GCA_031772625.1. Classification (NCBI taxonomy): domain Eukaryota; kingdom Viridiplantae; phylum Streptophyta; class Pinopsida; order Pinales; family Pinaceae; genus Pinus; species Pinus tabuliformis. Next base: position 785,807,838 of record CM062815.1, read on the forward strand.
CATCACAAATGAAACATGTACAAAATATACAACATGTGCACAATATTAATAGCATGCATCTGAAATCACACTGTCCTTGCAAAGAAACCTTGCTTCTAGTGTATTATTCATGCTTATCCTAGCATGCCCTAAACCACACTAATCTCATTTCGTTGATGCATCCCTCTGTATAACCTATCTATGACATAAACATAATACAATCACATAATATCAACTCATAACCACATGATACTGACTTTATAACTTTGTCATGACTACTCTTCCACTTGATTCCTCATAAACCGGGAACCTCTTCATGTCATTCACCTATGTAAAAAATCATTCCTTTACAAGAATGATTCCATATGACCCTATCAGATAGTGACACAGATACATTGACACATACATACATATATATAAACATTAGCATAAAAAAACCATGGTCCTGTCGAACAATGACATACATACACGCACAGGTATACATATATAAACATCAACATAATCATGATCACAACATAATTACCAGATATCCAGGTCAAGGTTTAAGATAGCTTCCTTTATTCATGAAACACATCTGAAACATCAATAATAGTTGTTCCCAACATAGCTGAGGCATATGTTGCCTCAGATCCATTTAATTTACCTTTTTCGGTTACCTTTCTCATGACTATCATGCCATTGTCCATTTACACCAATGGACCCAATCAATCCAACTTGTTGTCATAGTCTTACCCTCTTCTTCGCTTACTCATGCACATAGCTTCATATGAACCTTACATTACCTTTCGGGTACCACATAGCTCTCTTGAGCTCCATCAACTTTCCTCTTTCCCAAATAATTCCCAAGACTTAAACCATGAAAGGAAAGACAAGTAACAACTAAAAATAAAACCATGAAAGAAAAATAAAATATGAAACCACAACAAAGTGGTATGGCCATACACTGGACATAAAAAAAGTTGCAAGTCAAGCACAATACTGAAAACAAACACCATGAATCAATCCCTATGGTTCCCAGGGAAAGATCAACCTGAGCCTTCTTTGATATTTTATGGCATCCTATCTTGCCATGCAACTCCTTGCATCATGTTGTCATTAACACATAACTTTCCATGCATAAATACATATAACAATATACCATTTATCTTACCTTGTTGTGCTAAGCACATTTCTTGCAACTGAGCACATCCATGCCATCTTTGAAGGGAGTCCAATTCTGGTGACAGATCTGCCTGCAACTAGAGATTGGCTAATATACATGTCAAGTACATGTTGGGATATGTCAAACGAAATAAAATTTAGAAGAATCCTTGTATGCAAGGATCTCATTCATTTGGAATTAGGGTTTCCAAACATAGCCAAAGGAATTCTTGTCTAATTCCTTTATTTTACCCTTTTTATGTTGTTACAATCACCGCTTACTATGTATTGTCACATCACCCAACTACTATTTATATAAACACATCAAGTGTTACCTTGTCACGCTAATACCTAACATGTTACCCTGAAACTGCTCACACATCTCAATCACATGTTCCAAAGATCAAGACAATCATATCTGTCAATTTGAAATCAACCTTTACCAAGGCTAACAATCATCCCATAATTCATAGTCAACTCATAGTCCTTAGCCAAAATGTTACAACTGTCACCTACTATACTCAAGTACATATCAACTATCTCAACACATATGTGTTAGTACAATCCTCTTAAAACAAGATCATTTCGACAAGAAACCTTATAACACATATTCATATTATGCAATTCATCAAACATTCGACTAAATTGCAAACATACCATGTTAAATAAATCAACTAGATGCCATAATAGACACCAAATACTCAAACACCAAATAGATGGCATAATCAAACATTCAAACACTAAATAGAAGACATAAGAAAGCTCATACCTTAATGTATCTAAGGAGAGGCTATCTTGTCTCCACAATTAGTCTAGTTAGCAAGATATAACTTTAGAACATGTCAACTCAGAGATAAATAAGATCACGATATCCATGACACTAACTAAATAACATGTTCACATCATAAACTCATAAGCATTTATCATTTATGCATAGAAATCACATATGTACGATCAGTCTAAATTAGCAACACATAATGCAACAAAATAAGTCAAATCATACATGAATGTCATAACCCTAACCATCTGCATAGGCCAATCCAATTTAGAATGATACATATGATATCAAGATCTTAATTAAATAACCATAATAATGAAGTTACTAGCATATAACAATGATAATCTATATATCATGCTCATCGAAAACATATAACATAATTGTCAAGCTGACTGTGATATAACAACAACAAGTTAACCTATAACATACTCATCAATAACACATAACATAATCATCAGGTTATCTAATATAAAACAAAGATAGTAATTCATACAATTACAGGTTACTATCATTCTTGACTATCTGACACGTGCATATAACTACACTAATCATCTGACATCTATCATGAATGCGACCATAACATCGAAAGATATCTACATAAACCTAATGTATATAAACCTAATGCAAATGAAAATCCTTAAATTACATACCTACATTCCAAACATACAATGCCGGTATGATGATCTGTTGTTACCCAAAATTATACTGTTGCAACCTCATTATGATGATCTACATCTTCTACTCTATCTCAACCAATAGCAATGTTAGTGCCTAAATCTACCTCAGGCTGAGAAAGGTAAGATCTAGGGTAACATCAAACCACGCTTACCCTGGTAGGTAGCCCTACTAGGTCGGGAGAGGGCTCTCTCCTTGTTAATCTTAGAAAATATGGCCAATGAAAGCTTTAGATGACTAATGTGATGACTAATTTTAGGCTAAGTATGTGTACAGAGGTGTTTGATTGAATTTGATGATGTTTTGTTGGATCAAATGTGAAAGGGAGATTTGGGTCCAAGGAATAAGGCTCAGTTTTACAGAGATCTATATGGGGCAAGGTGGGTGAGTGATTTGGTACTTCAAATTGAGTGACATGGAGAGGTTTTGATAGGTGAGGAGTTGAAAATGGCATGAAAGAACTCAAGCATCCTTTCAAACAACTGAAAACATAGATAACTAAACAAACCCTAGGTAGAGCACTGCACTTTCAATGTATTCTACCTTTATCCTTGTTTGATTCAGTTAAGATGAAGTAAAGAGAGATAATGACATACATAAAACACATGTAAAGTTATAATTACAAAAGAAAACAAAATACCAAATAAAGATGCCACATGAATCCCATAAAGTGTTGCAAACCTTGGTCTATTCCTTAGCCAAAATTGCTGAAATGAATATACAATGAAGCTCCAAGCTTTCCCAAAAGTGGAAAACCATGCTAATGAATGAAAAATTACAAGATATAGGCAACCAACAACTCATCCTAGCCTCTAGGGGTCGAGCTCATAAGATTAGGATCTGTTCCAACAAAATCTAACGTAAGAATTAAAAAGTAGGCAGTGGAATAGCTTGCCTCTAAAAACTAGGAAATTGATTCATTCAGTTGCAAACTAACTTTTGATGGATGAATCTACCTCTAAGAGTGAAAATGTGGCATAATTAAATCAAAATCCATCAAGTCATATTAAATTACATCATGAGTTTTTCATTTAGAAGAATAAAAGTCAAACTGTCAAGAACCCAAGGGAAAAACAAAGTATTTTTGGTCAAACTGAGCAAAATTCCTCCATTGCATCGCGCTGATTTCCCTATACATAGCACCTTTTTGCAGATGATTTTGGAGGCCTTCCTAGTGTCTAAATTTGCTCCAAGTGGGATTTTTGGAAAGGATTGCCTATCTACTTTCCATCACAAGCGTAATTTTTGAATTTGGCTTCCATTTTTCCCTCCAAAACTGATTTTTCCCAAGACTGCTTCCTGTGTGTCAAAAAAGGGGTAGAAAGGTCATTTTTGGGGTGTTTTGACCTTTTTGGAAGCGCAAAACTTGTCAAAATTTCTTGGCCATTTGCGATCATGCATATTTTTTCATGAAAAACCCAAATATGTTGAGTTTTCCTAAAAATGATGCCTCCATCAAAAGCGAGCACCAAGTGGCATGACGCATTGGGCAGAAAACTCTGTATTTTAAGGAAAAATCTCCAAAATTATAAAAAGTGTCCCAACTTTTGAAATTTGGGCTGAGTATCCTTCATTAAGTGCTATTTTGGGCCAAAGGAGCCTCGATGAAGATCTGAAGTTTATCTTGCGCTTTTTCCCTCCTCGACGTCTTTTTCAACTTGGCCTTCAAGTTCCTTGTTTCATCGACTGAATCTTTCTCCTGTTAATTAGAAATAAATATGCATCTCAGCGAGCACTCGAACGGCCAAGTCCGACAAGTACGGCCGGGGCTTATGAGCAAACTGCCAAGTACGGTCGGGGATTATGCCTTACAAAATGCCTAAGACAAACCCCACTTCCACGTTGCCTGGCTTTCTTCCTTACACAAGGGCTCGACTGTTAAGGATGCGTAAGCAGGCTCGACCAACGGGAGGGGACCTTTAGGTGCTCGACGATTCTTGCTTGGCACACCATATTTCTTGACAAATAGTGATATGCCATGTTTCTCAACATATTTTTATCATTGATGGCCTTCTCCAGCATCCTCTCCAAGTGGATATTTTTCCTCTCCAACCATGACTCACGATCAGCATTGATTTCTTGATAAAGTGTTGTGAACTTTACTCTCCTTTTGGCAGCTTGCCGGTTTTATTGTATGTTTCTTAGCTCCATTATAGTTTTTTGATCCTCTAGTTGTTTGTTTCTTTTCTCCAGATATTTGACTATCCACTTCGCTCTTTGTAGGTTGAGAGACAAATGCTGAATGTCAGCTTGTTGCTCCTGGATGATCTCTCTAAGCTTTGAGCTTTGTGAGCCCAAATTGGTGTCATCATCCTGAATAAGAATAAAATCTATCTCCTACCCTCCTGAAGGCCCCTCATCCTGCAATGGCCACTTTCCCTTGTCCTATACCTACTCTGCTGATGGAGGAAGCGAGACCCCTTCCACCCCGGTTGGAGATAATACTCGCTTTCCTGCTGCAAACAACCTTCTAGTGCCCTTTTGGTAGATGACATATACTGGCACACTAGCGGTTTGTGTCTCATGAAGCTCCTACTGATGTGAAGGTTCACCTGTCTCATGAAAAGCTGCTAGAGGTACTTGAGGAGCGGTGAAGACCTCATGTGAAATGAAATCCTCCCATGAGATGTTTTGTAAACCAAGCTGATGCATGAACATAATCTTGACTAGTGCAAAATGATATATGTTGTTATACTGCTGCTGAGGATTCTTCTTGTGCACTATTGTGGTTATCTTCTCAATGTTCCAGCAAATAAAATAGGGGAGGTTCATCATTCTCACCTTAGTGAAGTGCATCAACAGTCTGATATGGTAGGCATACAGGCGAGAAAACTGGCCCTCACAACTGAAATACTTGATTATGAGTTTCATCAAGGGAGCATATGAGTCTTTCAGATACCAGAAAGGAAAAACTCTGCTGAGATGTCTCAAATAGCTAGCCTTGATGTAAGGCTCATAATGTTCCCTATCAATCTGCTGCCTCTTATTCCACTGCTCACCGATATTGGGAATGCCACTTGCTAGAGAAATAGACTCCAGTGTCAAGGTGAATGTTACACCTGCTAGAGTGACTTGGCCATTTTGAAGATGGAGGAAAAACAACCTGGCCAACTCATGATGGTACTGGACTCTCTCTACCATCTCACAGAACTGATAACAAGATTGGTGCTGAAAACATGTGACAACAAGAGGACAAGCCTGCAGCTCGGCAAGTGAAGTAGGTTCCTCTCGTATATGTTTGCCACCCTTGTGAGGTCTTCTTGGTGCATGCATTTCTCTAGGAGAATCTCTGTGTGTCTCCTCATCTCAGTCATAGGAGGGACTAGACTCCATGTTTGCTAATGTATGAGTTTTCTTGATGAGTATGAAGAGATTTATGGTGTTTTTAGTTTTCTGATACCAAGGATGAGAATGTATGAGGGACTGTGGAAGGGGAGGGTATGAGGGGTTTTGGGAATGATATTGACAAGTTTGTTGGGAATAAGGGGTTTAGGGAATAATATGTAGGCTTAGGGACATCAATTAGGGTTTAGGATTTGTAACTAGGGTTTGGGATAGTGGGAGTTAGGGATATGGGAATTAGGGAATGAGTAGATGAAAGTGAAAAATGAATGGATGAGTCAAAGACTGAGGGAGTGATGAAGTCGAATTGACAGCAAAAACTCAAATTGCAAACCCTAAGTAATTTCTTTTAAGCAAAAATTGCAAGGAGGTAGGGTTTGAAAAATTTCTCACTAAATCTCCATAAACATCTAGAGACACATTCATTGGCATTGGAAGAACGTTTGACTTACTTGGAGAGGTGGAAATCAAGCAAATTTAGCAATTGGATGAATTTCATCGGCGAAATTAGGCTTGCAGCTCTATGCGCCACGCGAGTGTATTTTCTGCACTGTGGAGGGCGGCTCAATGCACCGCGCTAGCTCTATGACTTCACAAGGCATGTTTGACCTACTATTCATGCATAACTATAACAAAAACCCTACATGCATGAGAACTACATAATCAACCATACACATAGGAAGACATACTCCACGACAACACCTTCAACCTTCACATGGAGACATCTCTACAGCCATGATCAACACCATTAAAATGCAACAAGCACATGGAATACATGCCTAAGGAACATGTGCAACCAACATGAAATCATAATCAACACACCACCCAAGGAGAGCACAACCACGCTCTAATACCACTCTTTAACACCCTCCTCCCACATCTACCCAAGAAACCAACCAGATGGGGTAAACATGTGACAATAGGCTACTATGATATGATTCAACCTCCTCAGTAACCTTAAGGAAAGGGAATCAACAGAAACAAAACACAGAGACCTCCCTTAGGTGCTTCAAGACCCCCATGAGATAATCCACCACTCCAGGTGTCCAACCACTAATTTTACCTAGCATTTAGATGAATTAAACCCAAAATACTCCCATGACAAGGGATGCATGGGACTGTAACCCTATAGTTTCTCTCATAGGCTTGCTTGTCAGTGACGAGAGACCCAATTTGTCAGTGCTATGCCAGTGACTTTGGAATTGGAGCCACTTTTTCAGGCCCAAAGCCTAGGTCACTACCCAGAATTGAACCATCTCTTAAAATCAGTAAAATAACATGGAAATCATAGTACTAAAGCAAATACTTGTTCAAGACCTTGACTAGAACCCTACTAGTCACTATAGGCATTTCGTCAAACATATCACAAATGTGTAATCTACAAGTGTAATTGTTGGGTCCCTATAATACTAGTGATTACCCCATTAATATTGTAGTTGCATCCCTTATTAATATTGTTGTGCCACTATTATCCCCATATTGTTATTACTGTGCCCCAAAGAATCCCTCTATTGTTATTTTTGTGGCTTTATATTATTATTGTTAGGTCGGCTGGGTTATATTCTGACTCATTAGACTCCTATATATAGAAAGGAGGTTTTGTCATTTGAATCAGCCAAGAATTGCTCATTTATGTAATGTAAAGGAGGTTTCCCCCTCGAAGAGGCTGAATTCTAAGGCGTTGATCTATCTTTTCTATCTTTTCTTGAGCTGGTTTCATAACATTTGGTTTCAGAGCTTTGGATTCTAGGGTTTCGCTGCTCCAAATAGGTCATCATGGAATTTTTACTTTCACTTTTTTTCTACGATGTTTTAGAAGCTAAAAAAAAAAACCATTTGAGAAGAAATCACATTGAACCTCAGGTATGAATTTTAGAGCTTTTTGCACTATATTTGCGGAGATATGATCTGAGGAAGTTGGTATTTTTGTAGAATCTTGAATTACATTCCAAATAGGTGACCTAGGGAAAATCGTCATAACTTTATCTCTCAGCATCGGATTGAAATTTCATCGGAAGGTACAGAAACAGGACAAACTGTAGTTTCTTGTATATATTGTTCAGAGCCAAAGGTCAAAATAGTGACTCGTGGCACGTCGTACAAGTTCGCTCTACTGAAGTAGTTTATAATTAGGTCACTGTGGGATATTTCGCATAACTCTTCCTTGGAGAATCCAATTTGGATCAGACTGGTGGCATTTGAAAGAGGACATAGAGGGCTAATACAGATCATAATTTCAGAACTAGATGATCCGAAAGTACAGAGATACATCAGAGACAATACAAAGCTCCTACAAAGTGAAAAAAGGTGTATAGATTCTTTTAAATTTTTGCTTAAGATTGGTTTGAAAATTTATTTTGAAGGAATTCAAAGTGCATAGTAGAGCATTACTATCGGTAACTGATGCCCCAAGGAAAGAAAATGAAAACATCTAGTTATCAACCTGAAAGCTCTAGCATGACTCATGAAGAAGAGGAAGAAATGCTACATGATATATAAATATTACAAGAACAAGTGCAACAAATGTCACTCTCACAAAAACTAACATAAGCTAAGATAAATGATGTGGAATCTAATATAAAGGGTGTGGAAGCTAAGATGGACGATTGGAAGATAGATTTGAATACATATTGGAGACAGACATGGCAGATTTGAAGACAGATTTGACAAATTTTCTACAAGAAATACTTACTAATGGTGAAAAGGTAGTAAACGAAACTCATGATGCGAACAAAATAAATGTTAATCATGATTTCTTAGACTCTAATGTGGGATCGAAGACCCACCATATTCCAAAAATTGATATGATGAAGTTTGATGGCAAGGATCCCGCAACATGGATATTACAAATGGGGCAATTTTTCGATCTCAATAATATGCAAAACAGGCAAAAGGTACGTATTGCAACTTTATATTTGGAACCAAATCAGTCTGTATGGTATCAATGGCTTTGCTCTCATAAACAAATTATCACTTGGGAAATTTTTACGGAAGAATTGATAGCACATTATGAGGATACAAAAAGAAACAGTTTTTTTAGCCAATTGATAAGTCTCAAACAAAAGGGTTCAATAATGGAGCACATTGAGGAGTTCAAAAAATTGAAAATAAGAGTAAAAAATATTCCAGAGGAGCATTGGATTGATGTTTTCATAGGGACTTTAAAGGATAATATCCAACATGATGTTCGCTTTTGGGAACCTGATTCATTAGAGAAGGCATTCAGGTTAGCAAGAAAAATGGAAAGCAAAATTATGGCAACCAGGAAGCATACCACTCACAACTATAAAGATGGCAGTGTTGTTGCCCCTAGTCTTCCATAACCTATAAGCTTGAAACCACAACAATTGGAAGAAAAAAGAGCAAAAGGGCTTTGTTACAGTTGTGATAGAAAATACACTAAAGGTCATAAGTGTGCTGAGAAGAAATTATTCTACATAGATTGCGAAGAGGAAGAAGAAAAGGAGCAAGAAAGGTCAAAAGAAGAGGATATACTCCAGAAGCAAAGCCTAAATAAAGAAGAAATGAATCCAATGATATCTTGTAATGAATTGGCGGGAATTACCACTCCTCAAACCATCAAGATAGAAGGAAAAATCAAGAAGAAAAAGGTATTAGTGTTGATTGATTCAGGAAGTACCCACAATTTTATTCATTGTAAGGTAGCGAAAGAATTGAATTCTTCTTATATCCAACACGAGAGTGTCAAGTGATGGTTTCAAATGGAGGAACAATAAATTTCTCTAGAAAGTGCCATAATATCAATCTATCGATGGGAGAATATGTATTGACTAGCCCAATGCTTTCCATTCCAATGGCAGGTGCTGATGTTGTACTAGGAGTTTAATGGCTATAATCCTTGGGTACAATATATTTTAATTTTCAAGAAATTTTCATGAAATTTTCTATGGAAGGAAAGGAAGTTGAATTAAGGGGTATTGCAGGGAAACCGAGAAAGATAATCAACTCTAATGGTATGACAAATCTTCTAAAATAGTAACAAAGGTGTGTGATTGCACAATTATGTTCGCTAGATGTTTCCACATCAGAATCATCTATTTCTCCAGATCTCCAAAAAATCTTGGACAATCATTCCAAGGTATTTGACACTCCTAAAGGTCTCCCACCTATTCATGATCATGATCATGCTGTTCATTTGATTCCAGGAAGTTTTCCTCCAAACATCAGGCCGTACAGATATCCCTATGCCCAGAAGAGTGAAATTGAACGTATGGTTACACAAATGCTAGAGGTTGGTATAATTCAACCGAATCAAAGTTCTTTCTCTGCTCCAGTAGTATTAGTGCACAAGAAGGATGGATCATGGTGCATATGTACGAATTATAGGGAGCTCAACAAGCACACTACTAAAGATTAGTTTCCAATTCCTGTCATTGATGAATTACTGGATGAATTGCAAGGATCAATTTACCTCACCAAGTTGGATCTTCATTCAAGATATCATCAAATCAGAATGAAGATTGAAGACATTCTGAAAACAACATTTAGAACTCGTGAGGGTCATTATGAATTTTTGGTCATGCCTTTTGGCCTTGCCAATGCACCTTCAACATTTCAAGGTTTGATGAATTCCATTTTCAAACCATTCCTTAGAAAATTTTTGTTAGTATTTTTTGATGATATACTAATCTACAACAAGTCTTGGAAGGATCATGTTGAACATGTTGACACGGTGCTACAACTATTGGAGGAGAAACAATTATATGAGAAAAGATCCAAATGTTTCTTTGGAGTACAAGAGGTGGAATATCTGGGTCATATTGTATCTCATGAAGGAGTTAAGGTAGACCCTAGCAAAATTAAAGCCAGTAAGGAATGGAAAATCCCCATATCCATAAAGCATTTGCGAGGATTTCTCGTGTTGACAGGGTATTATCGAAAGTTTGTTAAGAACTATGGGAGAATAGCAACACCTCTAACAACATTATTGAAGAAAGATGCATTTCAATGGACTCCAGAAGCAACAAAGGCCTTCGAACATCTTCAAGAGGAAATGTGCCAAGCACCGGTCTTAGCTACACTGAACTTCACAAAAACCTTTATTGTGGAATGTGATGCTTCAAGAAATGGAATTGGTGCTATTTTAATGCAAGATGAAAGACCCATTGCTTTTGAAAGTCATCCAATCAAGGGGAAGTTCTTACACAAAGCTATTTATGAGAAGGAAATGTTGGCAATACTCCATGCACTTAAGAAATGGCGACCCTACCTAATGGGAAGACACTTCAAGGTAAAAATGGATCATGATAGCCTTAAATACTTTTTAGAACAAAGATTATCCTCTGAAGAGGAACAAAAGTGGGTCACAAAGATGTTGGGTTATGACTTTGAAATCATCTACAAAAAGGGAAGCAAAATGTGGTGGTAGATGCACTCTCAAGAAAGGATGAGGATGTGGAAGCATTGTTGTGCGCCATTTCTATTATCCAACTAGATTGGATAAACGAAGAAAGGGAGGAATGGAAGAATGACGAAGAAGTGTGGGAACTTATTCAAAAGTTACAACAAGATTCCAGTACGTCTGATACATTTAGCTGACAAAATGATTCTTTATGGTACAAAGATCACTTATACCTCTGTAAGAATTCCCAACTAAAATAAAATATTCTTATGGAACTGCACACTTCTCCCTTAGGAGGGCACTCAGGATTTTTAAAAACTTACCACAGGGTTAAGAAGGAATTTTTTGGGATGGCCTTAAATCGAATATTCAAAAACTTGTGGCGGAATGTTTGGTTTGCCAACAAAATAAAGTTGAAACAATTAAGACACTGGGTCTATTACAACCTTTATCCATTCCAAGCTAACGTTGGGAGGAGGTTTCAATGGATTTTATCATAGGTTTACCCAATTCTGAGGGAAAGAGTGTCATGATGGTGGTAGTTTACAGACTTACCAAGTATGCACACTTTTGTGCATTATCACAACCATTTAAAGCCAGTACAGTTTCTAATACCTTTATGGAAACAATTCAAAAGCTACATGGAAACCCAAAGATTATTGTAAGTGATAGAGATCCCATTTTCACTGGAAATTTTTGCACAGAATTATTTTCTTGTCTTGGTACTCAGTTAGATCATAGCTCATCTTATCATCCTCAATCTGATGGGTAAACTGAGATAGTAAACAAATGTTTGGAAGGATATCTTTGTTGCTTTATATCTGATAAATAGACACAATGGGAATGGTTGCCTCTGGCTGAATGGTGATATAACACTTCCTTCCATACAACAACAAAAATGACCCCATTTATGGCACTTTATGGATATTAGCCACCATCCATCACATCATATTTAAGAGAAAATTCTAAGGTTCAAGTAGTGGAACATCACATCGAACATCAACAACAAGTCCTCCAACTCTTAAAGGACAACCTCGTGTTGGCACAGAATAGAATGAAACAACAGGCAGATCAACATCGCAGTGAAAGACGTTTTGATGTAGGTGATTGGGTATTCCTACAACTACAACCATATAAGCAAATGTCCTCAATCAAGCTAAGAAGGATAATAAATTATCACCAAAGTATTATGGTCCGTACAAGGTGTTGCAAAAGATTGGTACTATGGCATACAAATTGGAGCTTCTTGTAGCTTCTCGATTGCTCCCAGTTTTCCATGTTTCATGTTTAAAGAAGGTTATAGGTGACAAGCTCTCACTTCAAACAATATTGCTAGAACTTGACAAGGAAGGAAAAATTATATTGGAAAAAGAAGCAATCACAGAAACTCAACAACTACAAAAGCGATCAATTTCAAAGTATCTTATCAAGTGGAAGAACTTATCCACTGAAGATTCCACATGCGACGATGAGAATTTTATACAAAAGCATCCAGAGCTACTCAAGCGTTGAGGACAACACCTTTTTGAAGGAGAGGGGCATGTTGGGTCCCTATAATACTAGTGATTACCCCATTACTATTGTAGTTGCATCCCTTATTAATATTGTTGTGCCCCTATTATCCCCATATTGTTATTACTGTGCCCCAAAGAATCCCTCTATTGCTATTTTTGTGGCTTTATATTATTATTGTTAGGTCAGCTGGGTTATATTGTGACTCCTTAGACTCCTATATATATAAAGGAAGTTTTGTCATTTGAATCATCCAAGAATTGTTCATTTATGTAATGTAAATGAGGTTGCCCCCTCTAAGAGGCTGAATTCTAAGGCATTGATCTGTCTTTTCTATCTTTTCTTGAGTTGGTTTTGTAACAGTAATTAACAGTATTGAGCATAGTGGTCTCATACTTATCCAAGATTCGTTATAGAGCATTGTCTCCTTATCACATTAGATTCCATTTCATCCATTACATCATGGATACATTGATCATTCAATAATAAGTAACAACATGATGAGATCCATACATAGTTGTTGTCATAAAACATATACATAACCAACATAATACGAACAGAAATATCAATTAAACCACAACCATATACGCCAAATATAATCCACCATAATACTCATAGAAATACTAGGAGAAATAACCTTTCATTAATGATGCAAAATCCAAACTTGTGATGGGACTTCCACATTCCACTCGACCATAGAATGACTTGGCTAAATCTCTCTCAACCATTCACCCCTATGCCATATTCTAAGTACGAATGTGGGATCTCATATAACACATCAATAAAAAATCATCCAGTGCTTCCAGAGGCTATCCACCTCAACCCATCAAATAGTGATTCCGCCTCACAGTCGAACATTACGAAACCATCATCAGATCAGTCTCTATCCAGGCCATCGAGGGCCTGAGAGTGTTTTTTATAACCAGGGCTCCAGGAATAGTAACTCAAACCACACCTACAATCGGGCTCTAGAGCATTTGTCCAACCAAGGGTCTAGGACTAGTAACTCAACCCGACAAGGGCTCCAAAGTGTTTTTCCAATGAAGGCTATGGGACTAGGACATCAACCCAAGTTGTTACAGGGCTCCATAACGTTTTTCTAAGCATGGCTCTAGGATATTATAACTCAACCTAAGGTAAGGAAGCATGAGAACCAATAAAAAACAAACAATGCAGGTAAACCCACAATCACCATGGCTATCCAAGAAATGGCAAGGCTAGGCAATCCACCAAAAATCTAGGCAATCCTCCATGCCATTGACAAATCACAACCAAGAAACCACATGTATGTGACATGCATGCGAAAACTAGTGAAGGAAACATACATGCAACTCGGTACCTACAAGAAAGTTTGATGTAGCTGCTGATCATGATTCCTTCTTTTGCTTTCCTGCTCTTCCTTTGCCTTCTTGCTCCAAGAATCTAAGTTTGCCACACCCATGAAGAGTGATCCAAGAAAACTCTAAGTCTACAAGAGTATGAGTGAGAGAGAGAGAGAGAGAATAATGAGAGAGCTCCAAAACTGAACGGACCAAGTCACGCCGACTAATCCTCAAAAGAATTTTATTAATGACACCTTTATTTTCTTCATTTTCCATTATTTTCCTTCATTTTCCTCCTCACATGCAACCTGTGACCTTTCACCTTCCTTTTCTCCTAATTTCTATTATTTTCTTAAATAAAATGGCAATTAATGTCTCATGCCCTTCCAAAACCTTATCCATTGCCTTTTCGAATTCCCTCAACCATAATAAATCTAATCAACACCCACTAGGATGTTTCTTCCACCATTTAGCTTGGAATACATGTCCCATCACCATGGCCTTATCTATATATATATATATATATATATATATATATATATATATATATATATATATATATATATATATATATATATATATATATATAGATATATATATTTTACATCGATTTTTAACCAGAGTTGTTACATTTTTCCTATTTTGTATCTTGAGAGTATCTAGTTGTTCACTAAGATTTCCAAGGATATATATTTTTAAATTATCAAGTGAATTGCCTAATTCTTCTCTAATTACTATTCCAGATGCAGATTTACTGAATCTTGACATGGCTGGATCTCTTGGATTCTTGCCAGCTCTAGCATTACCTTTTGAAATATGTTTATAAAACTCAAAAATTTCATCAAATGATAGTTGGGAAACATGTCCTTTACCCATTAAATTGAGAAGGTCAATCCACTCATCTCTTATAGCTTTTAGCAAAAGATATTTTAATGTTTCCTCATCTAAATTATGTATCTTAGCCCTTTTAATATTGTAGGAAAATATTTCCAATATGTCTTCAAGGATTTCATCCTCCTTTTGCATCATGTTAAGGACTTTATCCTTAAGGTTATGGGTCATACAATAATCCTTGTATATTTCTAGGAACACCCTCTTCATTTCATCCCATGTTCTAATAGTATGTGTTCCTAGACCCATAAATCATTTAAGGGCTCCATCTTTTAGAGTGGTTGGAAATAATTTCAATTTTTGAGTATCAAGTAAATAGTAGTAGGATCTACATAATACTTCAAAATAAAAAATAAATGTCTTTGGATCCTCAATTCTTAGGCCATGAAAATTGGGAAGAATATAAGGTGAGATATTTTTCATTGTGGTTGTGGTATCTTCATCAAAGATAGGTTTTTAAAATGTAGCAATAAATTCTCAATTTGATTTTTCCTTGGTCAAGTTGGGAAAATTTTAATTTCCACATCAAAAAACAACTTGGATGCAGTTAAATGAGGTGACATGGTCCTTTTCATTTAGTTAGCTCAACAAATTCAGTTGGAGGAGTTAGATCTTAGTTAAGCATGTGTGATTGCCAATTTGTAGAAATCAAGATTAGTTATTTCAGGTTATTTTCAGTTAAAGTAGTTCTAACAGTTGGAGGAACTAGTGGAAGGTCAGCTGTTTAGTGGGACTTCATTCAAACTTAGTGATCATTCAATGTACTGATCAATCAACCCAAAATAGCTAGTGCATGCAGAGAATTCAAGTTCCCAAGTTGTGGTGGAGATTAAAAGGCAGTGTAACAACACTTGTAGAGTGGTTTTGAGCGTATAGGTGTTGCATGTAGTTAGATTATCAACCTTGGGAATTGTGCAATCAATTTTGGATGAATTCCTAAATAAGAGGGGCCTAATTTCTTAAGGAATTGTGCAAAGAGATAAAGGCTCAAGTAGAGATAGAAATTGACTAAGTCTAGGTCTAATCTTCACAATGAGTAGAGAGATAGGTTATTCATTTTCATTTTGTGCTCATTTGAGAAAATAAATTGCAATAAATATTTATTCATCATATTAATCCTAGCAAAGATTGGTGTTTTAGAAGATTTCTTTCCCTAGAAAAAATATCTTGTGCATGTTTGTTATTTCTCAATGCATGTTTGTGATTGATTTGTGAATTGAATTCTACAAAGAAGTAGAGTAGGTTTGTGTCTTGTGATTTTGATTAAAATTTCATGAGCAATTGAAAATCTACGTCACAATTTATACATGGTATTATAGCAAGAATTTCAAATTTGTTTCTCAAGAGTTTCAATTTTGCAGTTCAATGTAGCATGATTTATTTAGATATGAGAATATGAATTTCAATGGGTTGAGGCTAGAGTATTCCTTGGAAGGAATCTCTAATGACATTGCCTAGCAGTAGTATTGGATGAAAATGGATTCCTAGAATACATCAAGACAAATGTTGGAAAATCAAAACCATCTGATTCCTAGAACCTTGCTTATTTGAAGAAATATGTAGCCAAGGCAAACATAATAACATTGGAGGGAGTGTGGGATCACAGTGTCTCAAATATCATGGGAGAGAAACTTTGTTCGCAATGTGGAAAGCATTGTCATAATTTTTTGAGAATAGTAGTGACCACAGGAAGCTGGCACTAAAGGATAAACTTTGAAATATAAAGATGGAGAAGAATGCAACTATTTCGCATTATCTGAGAAGGTTCACAGAAGTTCATGATAAATTTAGTGGGGTTGGTGTTAATTTTGCAAAATATGACTTTGTAAGCCTATCACTCCTAGGTCTTCCCTGTTGAGAAATCTATAGGGCAGTGGCTAGAATATTTTTTTTTTACTTGATAACTGCTTGTGATTCCTTTTTAACTTTTCTTACTTATTAGATTCTAGACATATTATTATGTTATTATATAATTAAATAGCTACCAAAACAATAATAACAATAGTACACAAGAACACATAATGTAGGTTGCAATCTAGGGCCAAAACCTCTCCACTTGAGAGGAAAACCCACAAATCTCTTCTCTTCTTATAAATTATTCAAATGACAAATTATAGACCAAAACAAACCCTCCAAGTCAAATTCTAACCCTTTCTGATGATGTGCTTCCTTTTTCCAAGTAAAACCCACAAAAATATCCTCCAGTAGCACAACTTCAAACCCTAGCTTCAGAATTTCAGCCTCTACTATAGGTCTAAAATATTTGGCCCCTTGCAATTGTTTTTGCTTCCACACATGTCAACAAAATCAACCTCCCAATGCCTCCCAACAACTTCACTTACCTTGCTTCCTTTTCTAGGACTAGAAGGTGACCTATTCAGTCCTTCTTCCCAAAATTTTGACCCTCATCTACCAAATAGATAATTTTGACCTTCAAGCAACAAAAAACTAGATTTCCTTCTTCGCACGTGTGAGAGAGAATTAGCCCAAAACCAAATCTTCTTCTTCTTCCTCTTTAGCTTGAATGAGTGAGTGATTAATGTGTTACAAGGAGGTTGAGTTCCCTCCTTTATATAGCCTTGTTAAGGTGGATGTGCCTCCTCGAAATAGGTCAACTTATCAATTGCCACGTTACCTTTTTCTTCAAGGGTATTTAGACACTTTTAATGACAAAAATGATTTTCTTTACAAGTTGCAATGTTCCTGATGGGGTGTTGAACTTATGACAATGAATCTTTTGACTTCTTAACCTATGATAAACCCTAGAAGAACTCAATGGGTTCTTGACCTCTAAAATAAAATATCTTGAGAATGAAAACCATGCTCTAAAAAATACAATGATATTATTTCTTTCATTTTACAAAATACAAGAATAAAAATTACATTTCATTTGTATGAATACCAAACCTAGTTACAGATTTTTCAACACTCCCTCTAAACTAGGGAGGTATTCATAAATGGTACATGGACATTCTCAATCTGAAGAGATCTAATAAGAAGAGTCATAATAATAACCTATATGTTTAGCATCATAACAACCAATATTTTCATGTAGAAAGGTCTTGACTAACATCTCTATTGCTCCACAATAACAAAGCACAATGTTGGTGAGACCAATGATTTATAGACACCATCATCATTGTCTGCCAAGGTACATACCCCACTTGGGTGTTCATAGAGTATGTTCTTCCTTGAACTATTCTTATCTTGGATAGCTAGTCGTCGAATAATATCGGTCCTTGACTACTCTTATCTTGGATGCCTTACCTCATCCTCAAAGAGTAGTGGATGGAAAATTCTTACCCAATCCTCCATTTCTTCTTCCCAAGTGAATACATGAATGTTGTGCCTATCTCTCCCTCTTAACTAGGGAGGATTTATCAACCAAATTAATCGTGTCTCTCAAATAAACAAGCTTCTTATTAGGAAGAGATGTTTTCAATATGTCAGCTACTTACTCATTGGTGGAGATATATTGTAGTTGCAACACACCATCTTGTATTAACTTGTTAATATAGTGATATTTGTTTATATGAATTGTCTTTCCATGAAGCACTGGGTTTTTGAACAATCTTTTACAACTATTTTTATCACAATGTATCATTGTAGGGTCCATAGGTCCTTCAGATAAGCCAAACGATAGATTCCTCAACTAGATAACCTCTTTGCTTACTTCACAGGCTATGATATATTTAGCTTCAACACTATTCAAAGCAATTGATTGTTGCCTTCTGCTCATCCATGAGAATATGGAGGATCCAAAACTAAAATATCCTCTTATAGTGCTTCTTCCATCCTACTCACTGCCTCCCTGGTTAGAATTTGTATATCCAATAAAGTGGACATCATTCCTCATTTCATATTTCAAGTACTAGTGGATTGTTCCTTGTAGATATATTAGTATATTCCTGGCTACTATCCAATGATCATGGTTCAACTCCACTTGGAATTGACGTAGAACATTCACTACAAAAACATATGAATGGTTGAGTATTTACGAATTACATCAATGAGCCAATCAATTGTTTATACTTGGCTGGATCCACTAGGCTAGATTCATAACTCCTTAGTATTTTCAAGTTTGTGATCATCAGGGTTTTCATAGGTTTGAAATCCATCATGTCATTGAACCTATTCAACATCTCAATCACATACTTTCCATAATAGGATGTAGTGCATCAGCCAGATATCCTTCAAGTCAATTTTTTTTGCTAGCTACTTCTTGCATTCTTGGATTTGACCATCTACACCTGTCAAGAGAAGATCATCCACATAGAGAAGAATAATTGCAGGCTCACATATTACCACCTTGATGTAGATATTTGGACCAGAATAATTCTTTGTGAAGCCCAATATTTGTAGCTATGTATCCATCCGTGCATACCATGCCCTTGGTGTTTACTTGAGGACATATAATTCCTTCTTGAACGTGCAAACATGTGATTCTCTATCTTTGACTTAAAATCCCAAGGGTTTCTCTATATATACTTCCTCATCAATTATGCCATTCAGGAATGCATTCTTCACAACCATTTGATAAATAGTCCATCCCATCGATGCCGCTAAAGAGACCAATTATTTTATAGTTGTATATCTTGTTGTTGGAGAAAATGTCTCTTCGTAATCGATGCCTTCTTGTTGAGAGAGGCCCCTAGCCACAAATCTTGACTTGTAATTGTTAATTCTTCCATCTTCTACATGTTTAGTCTTGTAGATCTACTTAGAATTTACCATGGACTTGTTTTTGGGCCTAAGAATGATCTCCCATACCTCATTCTTTATTACCGATTGATATTATTCATTCATGACATCCTTCCATTCTTAGTAATTGATAACTTCTTCAAACGTGGATGGATATAATTCTATTAATTTTGTCATATATGCTACATACCCAAAATATATTTTGGGCTTCTTTCTTCATCTAAATGTACCTTTATTTTCTCCATGATCCTCTGGATCTAGAAGAGTAGATTTTAACCAATTATGTATTTTACTATTCTCGGGGATTACCATAGGTTGTATAGGTTCACTGGGACCTTCATCTTCATTATTTGATTATTATTCCTCCCTAGTAACTTCCTCTTAAAATACTAGAATTTCTTCATCATCACAGTCCGTAGGGAGATCCTCTGATTTATTGAATGAAATATTTTTTTCAAATATCACATGTCAACTCACTTTTATTCAATGTCCTTCTTTTATGTAGATACTATAGAAAATAAATGTTCCCTTCATGCCTGATGGATCCAACTTCTTTCTCTTTTCCTTTGGTATATGAATATAGATAGGAAAACCAAAAATTTGAAGATGATCCACAATTGTTTTTTTCCCAGTGAATGCTTCCTCAAGAGTCATGTTATAGAGTGACCTATGGAGACTTTGATTTTGTATGTACACAATTGTCTTTGTAGCTTCCCCCAAGGTAATTTTGGTAAATCTTTCTCATGTAACATGACTTTCATACGTTCTTCAATGGATCAATTCTTCTGTTCTGCAACTCGATTTTGTTTGGGATTATATGGGAATATCAGTTCCATCTTAATTTGAGCCTCCTGAAAAAAAGTTGTGAGATCCTTTGAAGTACACTCTCCTCCATTATAATATCTTAAGATATTTATTCTTATTTCTCTAAGTTTCTCTACTTAAGCTTTGAGTTCTTGAAATTTTTTGAATACTTCATCCTTGGATTTCATGACCTAAACCCAAGTTTTTCTTGAATTATCATCAATAAATATCACATAATATAGATGACCTCCAAGTGATTTTGGGTTCATAGGACTAGAAAAATTGGAATGAATAAGATCCAAGATTTATTTTGACATTGAAGCACTTCTTCCAAATAATCTTTTGGTGTTCTTACCTAATGCACATCACTTGCATACTCCTTCATGATCTTCTTTTAGTTCGAGGATGCCACTGACAATAGTATTTAGAGAAGGCATAATTTCATAGTTAAGATGACCAAATCTTCTATGCCAAAGTTCACATGGTTTAACTTCCATGTCAGCCAAATCTTTAGTGAGGGGAGTTATCAATCTGTAAAGTCTTCCTTCAAGAATTCCAATTATCCTTGCATCTTTTATATTTGATTTTTTACCCCATTACTACAATCTTTCCATCAATGAGAGAATCTCTATCATCCTTATCTTCTAGACATGAAATGGAAATTAAATTATTGTGAAAACCTAGAACCAATTAGATATTTTTGAGATGAATAATTCCTCCATTCTCCATCTTCAGTAAGTTTATCCTCTTCCTCTTATAGGATTGATTTTAATATCAGCAAGTTATATGGAGTAACATAACTTTCCTTTTCATAATTTCTTTAGTTTCTTGTGTTGACCATTCATATGCCTTGATGCTCCACTGTTGATTACCTAAATATCCTCATCTTGAAACATACTAGTGAGTGTACAGAATACCCTTATTGAGATGACTTGATACCTTTGCACACTTCTTCAAGAACTTATTCCATGTATATTGCTGGTGTCCGAGTGTGAATAAAATATTCCATCCTTTTCCACATTAATTCATCAATCCGGGTGCATATAATTTTCAAGGTAACACACAAGGTATATGCAGGGGAAAGATTACAATCTAAAATAAAACAAGGATTCAGAGCTAAAGAATCAAGGCATCGTTGTAACAGTAATTAGAAATAAATTGCAGAACTTAAAAAGACATCCACAACAATTAATTGAAGAGATGTAACATCAATAAGAAATTAGCACAAAGAAAGAAAATACGCAACACCTTATCAGAAGAGCGGGCCCATCTCTCTAATCAGGGCTGCGTTAACTCATAACTAAGAAGAGAACAACAAACTTGCTCGCATTTAATTAATATATAAGAAACTGTTACAATGTTTGTCTCTGCACGACCACTCCATCCCACAGGAATAAAGCCCCCTTTTAGACAAATACATGGGAAATACATATTCCCCAAATCTAGCAACTAATGCCTAGCAATATACAACTATTAGAAAAGCAAGTAATTACGGAGAGACAGAGAGAACAATAAAGATCCAAAATAATCCTAGGAGCAGCTGAGAGTTGGTTATGTTGTTGCAGCATTGCCGAACAACTGTTGTAAATGTGGAACTATTGCTGTGAGTTGTGAATTTGATACTTGTTCACCGAAATCTGAAAAAATAAAAGTGTTTAGTAGTTCACATAGGCAAAACCTCGTGACCTTACTTCAGCAATTAAATATTCCAAGAGATGTTAGAAGCGAGTGTTACCTTGTAAGTTTATCACAATTAATGCATATTATTGGTGCAAAAAGGATGAAAGGATAGGTGAAAATGTAATGAAAATATTGGCAAATTTGGTGCCCAACATCTCCCCCCAACTAGTCTCCTGCATGTCCTCATGCAGCTCACCGCTTCCGCAGGTCCGGATTAGAACGATTGTCATTAGGGTAGAGCTAGGTGAGATGATACTCATCTGCCATGTATGTTCCTCGGGGCTTGCATCCTTCTATGAGAAGAGCATCCTTCCACCAATCATTTGGTACATTGTATGTTGCGATATAGTGAACTGCTGGAAACCAAATGATGGGAAACTTGAACAGGAGTGCTATCCACCAGACCCAGCATGTTTGGATGCATGCTACATATCTTGGCAGCCGACTTAATGCTTGTGAAAAATTTTGCGCCCCAAAATGTTCCTTGTTTCGGACAGTTGTATATGACATCATCAACCTCTTATGACAACTATCAAGTGCCTCATCTTGAAACTTGACTATTTGTTGGACACAAATTTCAATATACAACTTCTGTCTCCTCAGCATTTGTTCTTTATTTCCCTCAATATCTTAAAAGGTGGTGTGATTATTATACATATTCATGTACTATTTGTACTCCCCTCTTATCATAACAGACTTCATACTTTGATTCAATTCAAACGTATTAGAATCCTTCTGCCAGTTTATCTAGTTGATAGTATAGGAGGTAAGAGCCCTTAAATGAATGTCCCCCACATATGGGACTAGGTTAAACTCTTTGTCCATGCATAGGAAGTATCCATGCAGATAAAGCTCACACATCAGATGTTGGGTTATCATGTCATGGGTTCTCAGTATATGGAGGAACTCTAGAGAATCCTCAATCTCGTGACTAACCTCCTTCTGAATACTTTCCAAACAGAAGAAAAGAAATTGCTCATGCAGGAACAAGGAATAACTAGAAGCAGGAGGGTGACGTGCCATTACCTAGATTTCCAAGCTTAACATCTATTCTTTTTTTGTCTTTGGTTCTACAAATTGTCCTTCCAACCTTTCTACTTTGAGCTGCTACTTTTCATACCTCAACCGTAATATGTCTACTTGTTCTATATACTCAAAGATAGCCTAGGACGATTGTTCTTGGACCCTTTTCACCTCATTTTGGTAATGGGGCACAGTAGATTTCCAAGTTTGAGTCTCGGCTATTAGAGAGAATTCACAGCCTTCAAACAAATGTTCGATAGAATCCGTTTGGGTGGTAGCAGAGGTCGTAGGCACACCATCTATCTATTTTTCTACCTCGGCCACTATAACCATAGGCTTTGTAGCTCGCCATTTATACTTTCTTACATTCTTCTTGAGTCGATGCACCTGTCTTCTCAACCTTCAGACATCTGTTTTTACCCACATTGTGTCTTTGAACTATAGCTGATATTTCTTTTAAGGGGTGGCCTCCTATACTCATAAAGTTCTATCCATTCTTTCTTAATAATCAATTCCTCTGGCCTTGCAGCTGGACTAGCTAGTGGTGGATTACTTGGAGGAATATCCATCAGTCCATCTACCGACCTTTCCTTACTCAATTCCCCTTTCTCAGAAGCATTCACTTCTTCCTCCTTAACAATCAATTCAACTAGTGCCTCAGCTAGTCGAGAAGGTGGTGGATTACTCGGACGAGTATCCACCGGTCCATCTACAGGGCTTCAATTACCTGGTTCCCCTTTCTCGGAAGCATTCACTTCTTCCTCCCTTCTGGACTCCGAGACATCTACTGCCTAAACATCACTTTCTTAATCCATTTGTTATTCCCATTCTCCTATAAGGTTTTCCTCCTTAATCTGTTCTTCGGGATGGCGTTGTTGAGAATCAGCAGCCAAAAAAATAGTAGCGACTGAACCCTTTACCGAACCATCAAACTTCAAAATGGAAGGGACATCAACCTCCTTTTCTGAGCGTTGGGGAGAAGGAGACACTCTCTCTCCTCTTGGTATGGTGGCATAAAAAGGAGAATGGAAGATGTTCTATTCCTGGTCAATACCAACCATATCTGTTACCTCGAGTTCCTTCCCTTCATCAGCCACAATTCTTCTCTGGTTCGAGGCTCCTTCCTGTGTTTGCTCCTATCCCATAGTTGACACTGGTTCTTGTGTGGAAGTCTCAACCTCAGGGTTCATTCTTTCCAAATTTTTTGGGACCATATGGGTTGGTGTTGGCTCTTCTGTGGCACCACCACCCATATCCAACGCTTCCCAAACATGTGATGTTGGCATTGCTTCCCCTAGCACTCCATTAATGAAAGTGGATTCTTGTATCACCGTATCAATCTCATCCATCATGTCAATGATTTCCTCCTCCATTGATTCCATAATCAAGGCTGGTTCTTATGTAATAGCCTTGGCTATAGCATTGACTGACTCTTCCATTTCAATCTTTTCTTGCCCAGTTCTTCCTCTTCCATTAGCTCCATAGTCGATGTTGATTCTTGTGTAACATCCTTGGCTGTAACACTAATTGTTTCTTCTGCTTCAATCTCATTTTCTTGCTCCGGTTCTTCTTATTCCATTTCCATCTCTTTAGGATCTTCCTGGTCTACATATTCTTCCTCTATTGGTTCCTCCTCCATTCTCTCCAGCTCTTCTTCTCTAGCAACTATTGCAGCTGCTACTTCCTCTTCTGTTGATTCATGAAATATTGCCTAGGGAATTTGAAATTAGGTCAATGCATGCATGACCAGTAATAGAACTAGCCCGTGATTGGCGATGCCTGCTAAAATCTATCCTGTATGCTGAGCAAATTGTGCCATAAATTGGAGGCTTTCAACAAAAGGAAGGGCATGTTCAAAGAAAAGACTTCTGCCTGTGGAAATTGAATACAAGCTAACACCCTGAAATGATACTTCAACACAGTGGTGAACTGTCCTTTGTAAGTTATGTATTTCATAACAAAACCTGCTACATCACCCCATGGATGCAGCAAGGAATTTTGGTCATACCCCCGGCCTTTTTGAACGACGCTCTCGGTAGCTTGCAAAAATAATTCTGGAATCTCCAGGAGGGAAGTTCTTTGTGAAAAACAACTTTGTCCTTGCTGAGGCAATGCACTGAATTTTGAAATAACTTCCTTTGTGATATGGATTTCTATCCGTTTGACTCGAGAGAAGTTCTCATTCAAATTGAGTGTGAATTTTGTTTTAATCCCATTGTCGAATCCCTACAACCTGCTAAAGTAGATGTCCCAACCTAGATTGAAAAAAATCTGCCACACCTCTCTATTGTTGCGGACCAGGGTGGTATCCTCTCACTCGTGACATACAACCAACCCACCCATTATTGTAGAAACAGTAACAACAATTGGACACAGTCGACTATTGTGGAGAGAGTAACAAAAACCAAATTAATAGTGATGGTAACAACATGGTGGAACATGGGGTAAAAGGAGGTTAAAGTGGCTAATGATTTTTTAAAAAATGCAAAGGATTATGGAAAATCATGGTAAGTGTTTTGAAATAATTATGGTAATTAATTCATATGGTTTGGAAAAGACTAGTTAATTATTGATTATACGTAATTCAAATTCCAATGCATCAAAATGATTAAATGAAATGATGGGGTTTATGGGTGTACCATTCACACAAGATTTAATAATGATATATGATATGTCATTATTGTGGTTTTTAAATATGTTGTCGTTCACTTATGACGACACCCCCCCAACTTAAATGTAGCCATCCACGGCACATAAATGTCTCATCGATGGAATATTTTAATTGAATCCACAAAAGTCAACGAAGATGTACTTGGCGACCTACCTGGTGGTGGAGTAAGGCATTGTAAGCGGCAAAGTAACAACCACGGTAGAGTAAGAGTAGCAGTGGAGTAACATCCGAAACTTAGAAATTTTTTTAGGAGTAACCACAGTGGCGGAGTAACAGCATTCGACACTTAGAAAAAATTTCAAGACTAACAACAATGGTCAAGTAACAACACCTATAGAGTAATCGCACATGCGGAGTAACAACAGCGGTGCAGTAACAACATCTGAAACTTAGAAAAGTTTCCAGGAGTAATACAAGTGGCGGAGTAACAACACTGGCGGATTAACAATAGTGGTGGAGTAATAACATCCAACAGTTAGAAAATTTTCCAAGAGTAATAGCAATGGTTGAGTAATAGTAGCAATATAGTAATAGCAACAACGGAGTAACAACATCTGACACTTAGAAAAAATTCCAGGAGTAACAACAGTGGTGGAGTAACAACAGCGGCAGAGTAACAACAATGATGGAGTAACAACATCAACTATTACTTGGAAAATTTTGTCAGCTCCTTATCATCGGATTTCGATCATACTTCCCGAAAAAAGACAAACAAGTAAGTAGTAATAGCATATTATTTATTTATTTTATTTTATTTTTTCTAGAGAATGCAGAGGAAGCATACCCTGCACCAACAACCATCAAACCAGATTTATCAGAGAGATGTTTGATGAAGGCATCATTAGAAGTTGGATGGTGCTATAATTTTAGATGGTGTCCATTCACTAAGAAGGAAGCATGAGTATCATCTATTGTAACCAATCTGACTGTAACATTGTCAAAGATAGCGTCCACTTCATAGGGTCCCATTCAACGAGTGCAAAGCTTCCCTTTAAAATCTTTAAAATGGGAGTCAAAGAGAAGTGCCCAATCTCCTTTATGAAACACCTTATTCTTGATAAATTTATCATGCCATTTCATTCTCTGTCGTTGGATTGAAATATTTTTCTGGATGGCTGCTGAATGAATTTCATCTAACTCATTTAGCTGTTCCAACCAGTGTTTTTGGGCTTCTGATAAGCCCAATCCTACTTCCAAAGTTGTTCTGAGCGTGTTGATCTCAAATTCTATCAGAAACAATGGGGGTTTTCCATAGACTAACTCAAATGGTGAAAACCTGGTTGTGTTCCACCATATTGTCCTATATTCCTAGAGAGTTTCTGGAAGTTTCTGAGACCAATCCCAATGATGTCTTGCTACTGTATTTTTCAAGATATTTTCCAATACCTTGTTTGTACTCTCTACCTGTCCATTCGCCTGGGGGTGGTATGGAGATGTCACCCTGTGTTTGACTCCATATTTTTGCGTAAGCTTTGCTATCATGTCGGATGTGAACTATGCCCCTCCATCTAAAACAATCTCCCTTGGACTACCATACCGAGCAAAAATCTCTTCAAAAAGAAAATCTCAAACCACCTGTTCTGTTGCTTTCGCAACAGCCCTGGCTTCCACCCACTTAATCACATAATTACTGTAGACCAGAATGTGAACCTTTTGATGAGAAGGTGGGTTGAAAGGTCCAACTAATTCAATTGACCACTTCTCAAAAGGCTCGAGGAATACCTGGGGCTACAATGGCATTTCATCATATTTTCCAGGCTGCCCCATACGTTGACAATTGTCACATCTTCGGACATAATCTCAAGCATCCCGAAAAATAGAAGGCCAATAATATCCCTTTTGTAACACCTTGTGGCCTATTCTTTTATCTAAAAAATTTCTTCCACAAGGACCATTAGGGTACCCTTCAATATCTCATGAATGTCATCCTAAGGTACACAACGTCGAATCTATTGATCAGCCCTTGTGTGAAAAAGGTATCTCGCCTTCCATGAATATAGGATACTATGATGAATAATTCTCCATTGTTCCCTTTATGACAAGTGACGAGGTACCTTCCCTATAGCAAGATAGTTATCAATATTTGCATACCATGGAGTGTCAGCATAAATTGAAAAAAGATGTTCATTTGGAAAAATATCTACTATGGGTGTACTTTCAGCATTACTATCTAGTTTAGATAGAAAATTAGCAACCAAATTATCCTTTCCTGGTTTATCTACTATGGTGATGGCAAATTCTTGAAGTAACAAAAACCATCTTGTAATACGACTATGAGTAATGGGTTTATTCATCAAATACCCGATTGTTGCATGATTAGTGTGTACAAAGGTAGGATACCCAGTAATATAATGTCAAAACTTGTTGATGGTGTAGATGACAGAAATAAATTCTTTTTTCAGTCACTATGTAGTTTAACTTGGCAAAAGCCAAGCTCTTACTAACATAGTAAACTACATATGGCACCTTGTCTACTTACTGTCCCAAAACTGCCCCAACTATTGTCTAAGACACATCAGCATGGATATGAAATTGTAATGTCTAGTCCAGTCCTCGAAGGATTGGACCTCTACAAACAAGTTCCTTGATCTTCACAAAGGCTACATTATAGTCATCTATCCACAAAAAATTTGCATCTTTTGTCAGCAATTGAAAAAGTGGATGTGTTATCTTAGCAAAATTTTCTATAAAGCGCCTATAATAACCAGTGCAACCAATAAAGCTACATACATGCTTGGGTGTTGTGGGTATTGGAAAGTGTAATATTACATTTACCTTAGTTGGATCCGTCCAAATTCGAGTAGTGGAGAGAAAATTTCACATAACTATTCCTTCCTCCATCATCATGTGGCCCTTCAATGTACTCAAATAGACATTCGTTTACATCTTTCAAGAAATTTTTCCATATTTAGTAGCCCTTCTTCGAATGAGTCTTGTATGGAGTAAAATTGTTCATATAGATTTCAACAATGTCATCTACTAGATCACAGAAAATCCCTAAAATTTCCCTTTGGAATGTTGCAAGCGCATGATAGAGGCCAAATGGAAGGACTCGGTATGCGAAAGTTCCCCAAGGGCACGTGAAAGTGGTTTTATCTTGATCCTTTAAAGCTATCTAGATCTGGTTTTACCCACTAAACCCATCCAAGAAAGAGAAGAACTTATTCCCAGCCAAAGTATCCGAGAGTTGGTCAATAAATGGTAAAGGGAAATGGTATTTCTATGTTGCCTTGTTTACTTCTCCATAATCTACACATATCTACAACTTATGAACAATCATCAACAGGAAACCCATTAGCTGTTCGAAATGGGGTAAATAAATCCTACATCTAGCAGCTTTTGAAGTTCTTCCTTGATAATGTTTTTCAGAGCGGGGTTCATTCTCCTCTGGGGATGTCTCACAAGACGAAAATCCTCTTTGATGTATATATGATGGTGTTGTGGTCACCAAAAACCCCCCTCTTTGTTTGATATTAGTAAGAACATCAAGCAAAGGGGGACCCTTAACCAAAAAATCCAAAAAATGTTTTTGTTTGAAAAATCTTTTGTATTAACTCCCTAAGAGCTATATCACGTCGCAAAGGAAAAAGGAGCGCTTTCCCAAAGCGCACAAACATACTGAGGAGGAGTGACGCGAGAACTCATCGCATCGCGTGCATTAAAAGCGGTCAAAAGGGGAAAACCTAAAGAACCACCGACGGCCGATATGCGATGTCGCACATCGCAATGTCGCATAAGCAGCACAAAGTGACAAAGCGAAAAACCTTGCGACCTTGCGATATTGTGATATGCGATCTGCGACCATGCAAAGCTCCGACCTGCGATCTATGGTGTGCGACAAATGAGACCATCAATTGCTGCGATACCACTTATTTACATCGCAATCTTCGATGCTGCGATGCAAATCGCAGAAGCCATTCGTCGCAGGCATTCCTCGGCATGATTTGTGAGCCTAAAGTTAGGTGCGCACCTTACGGGAAATTAATGATTGTACGACTGTGTATCCAAAAATGATTATGTTGCGTTTTTCGAAGAGTCAAGTCATAATGGGTAACATGATTATGCATTCATTAGAACTTAATTTCTTTCATGTCAATCTTTTCTTCTGTCTCTTTTCATTTACGTGAACTATAAGTCAGCAACTGATATAAATATATATGTAGGAAACATCTAAGGAAAAGCGCCAGAACTAGAAGAAAAAAGAGGAGATGACTTCGCAGATGGATACCGCATACAGCAGGACCGCGGATCCCAGAGTATCACTCAACAAATGCTGATGGAAATAGGTTATCTAGGACTCAGAGTCAAAGGCGCACAAAAGCAAAGCGTTTATGAAAGATCCTGAGTCCCAAATTGGGTAAAGCAAAAATAAAAACGCTTAAGGGGAAAGACGTCTCAGAAAAGCTTGGAACAAAGAATGGAAACAAGTTTCAATTGAGAAAATCGTTCACGCAACAAAATCCCCAGCTCATTGAGTCATTCGCACGGCCGGAAACCGAAATAGCAACAGCACAATCAGTTCGAAAGAAAACTGAGTTGTACTAAGTATACACGCCGTGAAGACACTCCTCCAGAAGAACACTTTCAAAAATATCTTCTAGTTTGTCAGAAAGAGGTGCCAGCTCTTGTTATTTCTAATTTTCAAGCTTGAACAAAAGGAAAGAACAAGCAGCCGACTCTTTCACGGCGAACAGCGCATCGCTTACAGCACTAAGGAGCAGATACATAAATGGTTAGAAATTAGATTTAGTTTTTAGAAATAAATTTGTTTTAGTAAAAGGGCGGTCATTTGAAGCCATTCCCTAAATTTGTGCAATTAAAATTAGCCGGTTAGTAGTATTTAACCCTTCTCGTTGCATTGGAGAAAGGTCCAGAAATTTGTCAAAAAACTTGTCCTCAGAACATGCACTTTTGCACCCTCGGAGGGGGTTTTTGATGAATGGACGGATCAAGATTTATTTATGTTTGCATTTTAATACCTACTACTGATGTTGCACTTCTGTACTCTTAGTAGGAATTAGAAGTAAGTAGAAATAGATCATTATTGCTTCAGGTCTGTGAGTATAAAGTCAGTCATAAATGGTACTTTTATCTCTTGACGAGTTTCTGCTTGCATTCTTAGAGTAATATACAGCTGATGTTGTTTATATGTTAACGTATGAATGAGTGGACTACCATTTGGCACTTTTGTACGGTGGAGTCATTGGTTTGTGCTTAATACATGAATAACTGATTATGCGATATGCTGATCACAACCGTTTTGCTTAACTTTTTATGCAGGATGGTTCATCTTAATTGATTTATATTCTCATAATAGCTGAATAATCTTCATTACCAGTTATTGTGTGAAATCTTTCTAGATTGCATAATGGAAAAAGTTCTATCCCGGGTTAGCGTAGATTAGATGTGTTGTTCTTGATAGGTTAAAGTAGTATAAAATTCAGTCTCAGAGTTTAGAACTAGATTAGCTTAGAAATAATTCCATATTTTCATTATCATATTCTACACACGCACACATCACCAAACTCTACACACACACACCCCCTTAGAACGGGAAGCTGGTCCCGTTATCCCCAGTCGGACCCGCTACACCAAACGGGCATGGAGCCGCCAACCAGGTTCCCGACCGGGTGGGTATCCCCCTTGTTGTTGACCCGATTTCAGGGCCCTCAACATATTTGGCGCTAGAAGCAGGGCACGAACTATGAATGGCACCTAAAGAAATATCAAAATACCATTCTGAGAGTAATACACCCTCATCAACTCCCTCGACTTCTCCAACACGGTTAAACCCGGAATTTGAAGTCGCTCGAGTATCTACCGCTGCTACATATTCGAATATATCAGACCAATCTATCTTTGAACCCCCTGAAATTCGAACTTTGATTCATAAACTTCAGGGATTCTCTATTTTTAACCAGAAGTCTGATAAATCTAAAAGGAGCGTGACTTCGCAGTTCAACCCTGCTCATCCCCTTACCAGATCAAAGAGTGAAAAATTTGGCATACAACCAAGTGAACTCCCTCTCCCTACCAGGAAAAGAGCAAGGAAAACACCACCAAAGTCTGACAGCCAGACTCCTTGTTCCACTTCGTCCATATCAACTCCCTCACCGCGAAGTCAACCACCCACTCTTTCATTCCAACTCACTCACCCATCTTCTACAAACCTTCCTCTTCAAACATCAAAGATCTTAATATCTTCATCTTCTCAGCATCAGGGATCGTCTTCTGCACTTCCATTAACTAGCAGCTCAACGATGGCCCAGTCTCCATGGAACAATCCTGGGGCGGTTTTAATGCCTCCACCCCTGAGCCCTATACCGGCCCATCCTGAGAAATGGCTGCCTAAATTCAACCCGGAAGCAGGCATGCTAGCCGAGGAACATATCAACAATTTCATGCTTTCTGTTAATCTCAATGGAGTCACTAACGAAGACGCTGTTGTCCGGCTTTTCCCTTATACAATGCAAGGAATAGCAGGGTCATGGTACTTTTCGTTACCTTCCGGATCCATCACAAGCTGGGACATTTTTCAAAGTCAGTTCCTCACCAAGTTTGGTGATGACAAATCCACGGCGACATTGATCAATGACCTATCTAATCTTAAGGCTGAGGCTAGAGAAACCATTAAAGATTTTAACTTACGGTTCAATAAGATCCTCAACAAAATCCCCGCTGCCTCACAACCTAGCGAGGAAGTAATATGTGAATGGTACATCACGGCTTTACCTACAAACTTGGCTATCTTCGTAGATAGGGCAAACAAGACCACCTTAGTTGACAACTTTACAGAAGCGTTAGCAGTGGAAAAACACGTGATAGCCCTAGAAAAGAGATCCGCTATAGAAGAACGCAAATCTAAGAAGATCTCTTTCAAAGAAGACACCAAGAAGAAGCAAACAAAAGATCCTTTCGATTTGGAAGGATTACAAAAAGTGTTGAAAGCCATGTCCAATGAGATGATTGATATTAAGAAACAAGTAGCAGAGACTTCTTCGAAAAAGCCCTTTAGGACTTTTAAAAGAAATCCTCCCATGGAGGTAAGACCACCTAGTGTTGTCTCAAACGTTGAATCTGAAGAAGACGAAGAAGAAGAGAATACCACTGAAGGGTAGACCGATGAGGAAGAGGTCGTAGAACTACAAGGAATGTGGGACTTCATCCTCCCACAAGAAGAGGATCAAGAAGCATTTCCTATTAGCACGAGAAGAAAAAATCAACTTGATCCTCCCCTAACTACCCCAAAACAAAAGGGCGCAAGCCCTGCATTAAAAGAAAAGGTCGCAACAAAAAAGACAACTGCTAAAGCGACCCAGTTTAGCCCAGTCCAATATGATCAAACACCTCCATCAAGAACACTAATAGTTTCGGATGAAATGGAGTATAACATCATTGATGAAATGAAGAAGACTAGGGCTAATATCACTCTGTATGAATTGAGTAAATTGAAACACCAGTAGAAAATAATGATGAAAGAATTACATGTTATGCCTACTACATCTTTACCTATAGCTGTAGCTTCCCACAATCTGGGAAGGCCTCCAACCAACACGATCAATAAAATTGATCCAAATGACATCGCCTTGATTGGAGGAAGATCAAGATCTCATACTCCTCCTTTTCTTCTCACATATGAAATCTTCAACAAAAACGTGCACAATTGCTTGGTCGATTCTGGTGCTTCAACGAATATTTTACCCAGGTCAATATGTGCCAAATTGAATGTGCAACCTCAAAAATCCGCCGTACGTATAGTTCAACTTGATCGATCCCAAGTCGAAGTGATTGGTGAACTCAATCAGGTGACCATAAGATTGTCGTCTAACCCAAAAGTGTGTCAGGTTATCGACATTCTAGTAGCTGATATCCCTGAGTTCTATGGTTTGATTCTTAGCAGGGATTGGTCGGAAAAACTCCACGGATATTTTTCAACCGATTGGTCGCACATGTGGTTACCATAAAATGGTAAACCAAATCAGATAAAGGTTGAACGAGAATTGCACCAAAAATACATAGTGACAGAACTG
Source organism: Pinus tabuliformis (assembly GCA_031772625.1). Taxonomy (NCBI): domain Eukaryota; kingdom Viridiplantae; phylum Streptophyta; class Pinopsida; order Pinales; family Pinaceae; genus Pinus; species Pinus tabuliformis. The sequence continues at coordinate 785,841,748 of CM062815.1, forward strand.
GAAGGAGAAAATGAGGCCATAACGTACAATAGTAGCATTGTAGGCAATTACGCAATAGATTCTTTCCTAGGTAATTTCAATGCTCATATTTCACCATACTTAGAGAATTCAGTTTTATCCCAAGTTGAAAATTTCTCCCAAACTGATGACTCAAAATGTTTTAGTTTTTTAGATAATTCTGTAAATACATCTTTATTTTGGAAATTATATTTTTACGGATCTAAATCCAATGAGGGAGCAGGAGCAGGATGCGTTCTGATTAACCCAGACAGGAATAAGATTATGCTCACATGCAGACTTGAGTTCAATTGCACGAACAACACAACGGAGTACGAAGCCTTGGTTCAAGGCCTATACAAAGCAATCAGATTAAACATTAAGTATCTTCAAGTCTTTGGAGATTCGGAGATCGTCGTAAAACAGGTACGTAACACCATACAATGCCTGTCAAGTCATTTAAAGCATTATCAATCATTAGTTCAAGATCTCACTGCACATTTCGTAGCATTCAACATCTCGTCAATTCCAAGAATTCAAAACGCGAGCGCAGACCTATTAGCTAACGTAGCCTCTAGACTTATCCCTTCTGAAGATTTTAGTCCTGATAGGTTTTCAATAGAATTAATCTTTAGACCATCCATCCCTGACAATATCACCAATTGGAGAGTGTTCAACGATGATCCTGACATCGTAAATTTCCTTACTTCTGAAGGATCCTACTCAAATCAGATAATCGACGAAGACCATCATGATCATCAAATACAACAATATGGCTCTGACAATGCTATACCGAAATCGGTGGTCAAGTTAGAAGATTTATGTGATTTGAAAAGTCGGTTTAAAAGGTCTGCCAATGCTAAACTTTGCAGTTCTACCCTGAACTATGAATTAGTAAACCTAGGGACCGATTAGAAGCCACAAAACGTTAACCTATGTCACGGCCTGGCCCCTGAAGAGAAATCAGCATATATCCGTCTTCTGAGACAATACAAAAACGTTTTTTCCTGGAATTACGATGAACTAAAAACATACAACACTTCTATCATTCAACATGTTATCCCTATGATTGACAATGAAAAACCTGTCCAGCAGAAGCTCAGAAAAATACACCCTAACCTAGAAAATCAGATAAAAACCGAGCTTAATAAGTTGTTGAGAGCCAGAATAATCTTCCCCGTCAGGCATTCTAAATGGGTATCCAATATGGTGCCTGTTAGGAAGAAAAACGGAGACATTAGAATCTGTATCAATTTCCGAAATCTCAACAAAGCCTGTCAGAAAGATAACTTTCCCCTCCCACCTATGGAGCAAATATTACAGGTGGTAGCAGGCTCAGAATTAATGTCATTCTTGGATGGATTTTCAGGATACAATCAAGTACTGGTGCATCCCGATGACCAGTTAAAGACTACGTTCCGAACCAAATGGGGCACTTATGCATATCGGAAGATGCCATTTGGTCTGATCAATGCCGGAGCTACCTTTTAGAGAGCCATGGACATCGCGTTTAAAGGGTTAGTCAATAAATCAGTGGTGATTTACTTGGATGATATAACAGTGTACTCCAAAAAACGAAACAACCACCTCAAAGATTTGAAACAAATCTTTCAAAGATGCTTGAGGTATGGGATTTCGCTCAACCCAAAGAAATCTTTCTTTCCATTAAGCGAAGGGAAATTGCTCGGATTCATAGTGTCGAAATCTGGTATTCACATAGAACCCAACAGAATCAAGGAAATTTCCGAAATATCCATACCTCATAACAAGAAAGCCATGCAATCCTTCCTTGGACAGATCAATTTTGTCAAAAGATTTGTCCCGGATTTTTCACGTATTATTTCTCCCTTACAAAATATGATAAAAAAGAATTCAAATTTCAAATGGGATCTAGATGAGCACGAAGCGTTCAACTTAATCAAACAAGCTATCATCAATGCTCCATCTTTGGCCACCCCAAATTTTTCGGAATCTTTTACCTTATACAATTTTGCCTCAGAGAAATCCTATGCCGTGATTTTGACCCAAGCAAATCAAGAGAAAGCGGAAGCTCCAATCGCATTCTTTAGCTCGAACTTACAAGGTGCTGAAATTAATTACTCAGACGTAGAGAAACAAGCATATGCTGTTTTCAAAGCGATCAAATATTTCAGACCTTTCTTGCTTAAAGCCCACACTAAAGTCGTAGTACCGTTTCCGGCGGTAAGAAACCTTTTGGTGCAGAAAGACGTGGGCGAAAAGAGAGCTAATTGGATTACTGCTTTACAAGAATATGATCTCGAGATCAAACCAGCAAACATCGTAAGAGGTCAAGGCTTCTGCAAGATGTTATCCGGAGCATCGCAAATCCCAGAGAACTCATCTGAAGAGGTACAAACGTATGAGGTAAGCCTAAACGATGCAGAATCATCATATGCTGACACCATCTATTTTATTAAGAACGGGTATGCTCCATCACGTCTGGATCATACCAAGAAAAGAGCTCTGAGATTAAAAGCTAAACAATACCAGCTCATAAATGATGTCTTGTTTAAAAGGAATTACGATTCTATGCTTCTTAGGTGTCTTGAGAAAACTGAAGCTGAAAAGGTTTTGCAGGAACTCCACGATGGACCAGTGGGCGGACACTATGCCGGAGATGCGACTGCACATAAAATCTTGCGTGCAGGATATTATTGGCCCACGCTGTTCAAAGACTCATACAATCACGTAAGGAAATGCCAAGTCTGCCAGACTGCTGCAGGAAAACAAAGGAAACCGTCCATGCCGCTACAACCAGTCATCATCAACCAACCATTCAGTCAATGGGGCTTGGACATAATAGGTGAGATCGTTCCTCACTCTTCTAAGCAGCATAAGTATATCCTTACGGCAACTGATTATTTTACCAAATGGGTAGAAGCAGTTCCTCTCAAGACAGTTCATTCTGAAAATATTATTGAATTCATAGATCAATTTATCATCACTACGTTTGGATTGCCAACAGCATTAATGTTTGATAACGCTTCATACTTTTCTGGAAATACTATGACTGAGTTTGCGCTTAAAAGAGGTTTCAAACTGAAATATTCTACCAACTACTATCCGCAAGGTAATGGATTGGCTGAATCAACAAACAAGAACCTAATCAGAATTATCAAAAGAACAGTCGACCAAAACCAAATTAATTGGCACAAAGCACTGGTAAATGCTTTATGGGCTGATAGAATCACGAAGAAAGCTTCAATCGGCACTTCTCCCTTTAATTTAGTTTATGGGAGAGAAGTGGTTCTTCCGACTCACCTAGTCATTCCCTCTTTTCCTTTAGTGCAATATATCGATGAAGTATCTACTTCCTCTTTACAATTAAGACAAATGGAAATAATCAAACTAGAAGAACAAAGAGAACAAGCTAGGAAAACCCATGCTCATCACCAAGCGCTAATAAAATCTTCTTTCGACTCAAGCATCATAACCATAAAAAACTTTCAGATGGGTGATATAGTTTTGAAATGGGATAAGGCTCATGAAGAAAAGGGCAAACATACGAAATTTCAGAAGCTGTGGCTTGGCCCTTTTCAGATTGTAGAAGTCATAGGCCCGTCTACATTCGTGTTGCAGGATCTGGCAGGTAGGAGAGATTCTTTACCTGTCAACGGACTGATTCTTAAATTATATTTTCCATAGAAGAGAATTCTTCTAATTTTTGTAGGATAGATTTAGTTTTTAGTTTTTATTTTGTTTTGTTTTTCTCTTTTTATGAATAAAACCCGTTGTAAATGATCATTTAAAAAGGATTCATCAAAGAGCACGCCAATTCTCTATCAGATTTTGATTTCGCTTGTACAAATAGCAAAATTTTTGAAAATCTGAATTTTATTATTGACAAATAGAGTTAACTTCACTTTGATTACGATACTCGTTTCGACCTCTAAAAAACTTTGACAAAAGCAACCGCTGGTAAAAGAATTGTTTTTGTATCAGCACCATGAAAGGTATCATCAATAATAAAATAAGCATTCTCTGCAAAACTGTTGTTTTCAAAAACTCTATTATTGTCGTCCAGAGCTTTCTTAAGGAAAAACAATGACTTCCTCCCTGCTAGAAGGAAATTACAGCATTCAGAGAAACAATCCAAACAAAACACTATATCTCAAACAATAAGAGGTCTCATCACGAACCGGCTTATCATGATCACAGATATTATAACTTGATGACTTTGCCAATACCGTCTATCAAAACAGGGCAACGACTTAAGATTGTTGCAATCAAAAGACAAGAGATCTCATCACGAGCCGGCTTGTTCAGAAAAAGTGTAAATCAGGTGAATGACTGTGTCATAATTTGGCCACCAAACCAAGACATTGTTCTTTAGAGAATTAAAAAAGGAAAAGTGTGTCAAAAAGGATTTTTCTCTGGAATGTTGCGAGTAACCTCAAGCAGGAAAAAGGATCATTGCTGGATAATATGGTAACCCTGTCGAGGCTATGGACGCTTGCGGGCAGCAGAGGCTCTACCTACTTTTAAGCCAGTACGTAGAGAATACCTTATTTTATCTTTTATCAAGACCAAGTAATGTCTAATGAGAATGCAAGAATAACCTGAGGAAGCAAGAAATTGGGATATAAAAAGGGTTGAGACAAAATATCGTCGACAAACTGAGGAGCAATCTACTCTATCTGTCCATAACAAAATTTAGGCATATAAAATTTTTTTGCTGTTTCGGAAGTGAACGGTCAATAGAAATGTAGAGATAACTGGTTCTTCACAGTGAATCGCCATTGTTGTGGTCACCAACAACCCCCCTCTTTGTTTGATATTAGTAATAACATCAAGCAAAGGGGGACCCTTAACCAAAAAATCCAAAAAATGTTTTTGTTTGAAAAATCTTTTGTATTAACTCCCTAAGAGCTATATCGCGTCGCAAAGGAAAAAGGAGCGCTTTCGCAAAGCGCACAAACATACTGAGGAGGAGCGACGCGAGAACTCATCGCATCGCGTGCATTAAAAGCGCTCAAAAGGGGAAAACCTAAAGAACCGCCGACGGCTAATATGCGATGTCGCACATCACAATGTCACATAAGCAGCACAAAGTGACAAAGCGAAAAACCTTGCGACCTTGCGATATTGCGATATGCGATCTGCGACCATGCAAAGCTGCGACCTGCGATCTATGGTGTGCGACAAATGAGACCATCAATTGCTACGATACCACTTATTTACATCGCAATATTCGATGCTGCGATGCAAATCGCAGAAGCCATTCGTCGCAGGCATTCCTCGGCATGATTTGTGAGCCAAAAGTTAGGTGCGCACCTTACGGGAAATTAATGATTGTACGCCTGTGTATCCAAAAATGATTATGTTGCGTTTTTCGAAGAGTCAAGTCATAATGGGTAACATGATTATGCATTCATTAGAACTTAATTGCTTTCATGTCAATCTTTTCTTCTGTCTCTTTTCATTTACGTGAACTATAAGTCAGCAACTGATATAAATCTATATGCAGGAAACATCTAAGGAAAAGTGCCAGAACTAGAAGAACAAAGAGGAGATGACTTCGCAGATGGATACCGCATACATCAGGACTGCGGATCCTAGAGTATCACTCAACAAATGCTGATGGAAATAGGCTATCTAGGACTCAGAGTCAAAGGCGCACAAAAGCAAAGCGTTTATGAAATATCCTGAGTCCCAAATTGGGTAAAGAAAAAAGAAAAACGCTTACGGGGAAATACGTCTCAGAAAAGCCTGGAACAAAGAATGGAAACAAGTTTCAATTGAGAAAATCGTTCAGGCAACAAAATCCCCAGCTCATTGAGTCATTCGCACGGCCGGAAACCGAAATAGCAACAGCACAATCAGTTCGAAAGAAAACTGAGTTGTACTAAGTATACACGCTGTGAAGGCACTCCTCCAGAAGAACACTTTCAAAAATATCTTCTAGTTTGTCAGAAAGAGGTGCCAACTCTTGTTATTTCTAATTTTCAAGCTTGAACAAAAGGAAAGAACAAGCAGCCAACTCTTTCACGGCGAACAGCGCATCGCTTACAGCACTAAGGAGCAGATACAGAAATGGTTAGAAATTAGATTCAGTTTTTAGAAATAAATTTGTTTTAGTAAAAGGGCGGTCATTTGAAGCCGTTCCCTAAATTTTTGTAATTAAAATTAGCCGGTTAGTAGTATTTAACCCTTCTCGTTGCATTGGAGAAAGGTCCAAAAATTTGTCAAAAAACTTGTCCTCAGAACATGCACTTTTGCACCCTCGGAGGGGGTTTTTGATGAATGGACGGATCAAGATTTATTTATGTTTGCATTTTAATACCTGCTACTGATGTTGCACTTCTGTACTCTTAGTAGGCATTAGAAGTAAGTAGAAATAGATCATTATTGCTTCAGGTCTGTGAGTATAAAGTCAGTCATAAATGGTACTTTTATCTCTTGACGAGTTTCTGCTTGCATTCTTAGAGTAATATACAGCTGATGTTGTTTATATGTTAATGTATGAATGAGTGGACTACCATTTGGCACTTTTGTATGGTGGAGTCATTGATTTGTGCTTAATACATGAATAACTGATTATGCGATATGCTATTCACAACCATTTTGCTTAACTTTTTATGCAGGATGGTTCATCTTAATTGATTTATATTCTCATAATAGCTGAATAATCTTCATTACCAGTTATTGTGTGAAATATTTCTAGATCGCATAATGGAAAAAGTTCTATCCCGTGTTAGCGTAGATTAGATGTGTTGTTCTTGATAGGTTAAAGTAGTATAAAATTCAGTCTCAGAGTTTAGAACTAGATTAGCTTAGAAATAATTCTATATTTTCATTATCATATTCTGCACACACACACACATCACCAAACTCTACACACACACACCCCCTTAGAATGGGAAGTTGGTCCCATTATCCCCAGTCGGACCCGCTACACCAAACGGGCACGGAGCCGCCAACCAGGTTCCCGACCGGGTGGGTGTTGACCCGATTTCAGGGCCCTCAACAGATGGGTACATAGATTGGCAGGAATCCCCTTCATGCCTATATAGTCCCAGGCAAAAGCTTCTTTGTGATTTTGAAGAACATATAGAAGATATTTCGTCTGGGATTCTGACAGATTTGGGTTAATATTTAGGGTCTATCCTGGCTCTATCTCTACAGAAATGCTGTCATGGGACATATTTGTAGGAAGTTCTTCAAATCCATCTGTTGTTTCAATACTTTCTTGTGTTTCACAACTTAAGACAGATTCTAGAATTCATTGGTTTGAATCTAAAACAGAACAAGGGTCGCTAACGAAAGTAGTAATTGTATCATCCTTCATTTCTGTTTTCAGTTGAAGGGCATGCCCAATAGTAAGAACTAGTCTTAATTCTTCATCTTCAGATTTGGACTCTTCCTTTAGTAGAGGTTTCTTACGACATGATGGTTTCACTAATGAGCTAGGCTCTGCAAGGGGGTATAACACAAGTTTTTTAGTAACCTGCCCATTTGAGATAACCATATTTCCAAACTACACCCAATGTAACCATCTGTTGTTGCCAACCTCAGTCTTCCTAGAAGTAGGGGGTGGTGACTAGCTGGGGACTGTGTTTGTAGCACTAGGAAATCCACAGGTTAATTCCATGAATCAACTAAGATTGTAATGTATTCTAACTTTCCTACTGGTTTGACTGTAGATCTATCTTCTAATTCTAACACAGTAGGTGTATGTTTCAGGATTCGAAGACCCAATGTATGAATGGTCTCAACAATAATGACATTTATAGAAGAAGCCAAATATACTAGTACATTTGGAGTTTCCACTCCATTAATTTGTATAGTTATAATTGGGTTCCCTGGATCCCCATATTTCATAGGCATAGCCTTTCTGAGCATAAAATCTGATAACTTTCCCATCACATGAATAGTGAGTGGGTCCCTTCATTTATTTTTAGGCTTTTTAGCACAATATTCCCTCAGCGTTTTTGCATATATAGGTACATCCCTCATAGCTTGTAACAAGGGAATCTTAACAAATGAATTTTGTAACTCCCTTAACAAGTCAAATTCAACTTGAGGGATTTTTTTACTCAAGGCCAACCTTTCAGGATAGGGCGGGTCAACTCGGTGTTCTTGAGTAATTAGAAATTGAGGAGGTGTTTGATTGTTACTAGCTTGGTTTGATTTCTCTTCAATTGATTCTACCTCGTTAACCTCACTACCAACCTATTCAATAATAATAGGTGAGGGTTGAGCATCTACTACCCACCCGGATCTCAACTTCATCTCATAAAGTTTTGCGGTAGAGATACTATAGGAAGGAAGGTTGAGGGTGTCAGCTTGCTAAGCCCCTTTATTGTTAAGACTCAGATTGGGTTGACTAGGAAGTTGAGGGTGAATAGGCGGATTACCAGGAGGTATGTTAGAGGGAAACTAAATTTTTTGTTGTGGTGTTGACCGGGGAAATTTTCCAAGAGGAGAGGGTCCATGCCAGTTCGGGGCCCATGAAGAATTCGAATTAGTTTGAGGAGCCCACTGTTACGAGGGTGGAAACTGATATTGAGGCCACATAGGTGGATAAATCATGGACTGAGGACCCACATTAAAATTGTTAAAATACTCAGATGGATCCTGAAACATACCTTGATTTACAGTTGGTGGCCAAGGTTCAGGGAAAATTTTAAGGATGGAAATTTATATTAAAGTTTAGAAACCTTGGCGAGTCCAACTAGTCCATAATATGAAATCTATAAAATCTTTGGAGAAATTTTTGCAAAAAAATTCACATTTATAATATTTTTATATAGTCTATATATAATTTTTTGGCGGTTTTTAGTGTAAAATAATTTCATTCTATTAAATTTGGGCAAATCATTGTTACGAAAAAATGGAAACTAGAAAATCTTTTTTTTGGAAAAAGTAAAGAAAATTAGCCCATGGGCGAATATTTGCCCCTAAAATTTTCCATGGCAAGGTTGCCCTGGCTTTTTGGATCCCATGAAATATAATTGATCCACCTCTTTTCCTATCCCTTGAAAGACCACCTTCAATCTTGGCAAGGAGGGGCATGAACTTGATGCATGACTCAGCTCAAAAATTGCACATTCTTCCACGGAGTTCAATGGACATTCTCTAGGTGGATGTTTTATTCTGCACTTCAGGCAGAATATAGCCATAGTATATTCCAATTCCATCTGTTTCTGTTTCACTTGCAGGGTGTCCATATGTGCAGACAGCGTACTCAAGATATCAATCCTTAAGTTATCCAGCATGTTTCCAATTTCCGCTTTCATGACACCTCCACCAGATACTTTTGCTGACCGAATTCCTTTTTTATTCCTTCCAACTCCCCTCGAGCACTAGAGGCACAACTCAGAGATGGTATCAAAGTCCTCTTTTGATATATCTCCCTTTCCCACTATGTTTAGCAGTTCCAGAGAGTCTTCTAGAAAAGTCCAGAGAAGGATAATTTTCAAAATTTCCTTATCTAGGTTAGAATGACCCATTCTCTGTAGTGTGTACATAAAACGTTCCACATAATCCTCCATGTTCTCATTTTCCTTGTGCGTGAACTTAAAAAGTTCTTCCTTAATGTCCCGAGATTTGCAGTAATCTTGATACTTCTCTAGAAGAGAGGTTTTCATCTCATCCCACGTGGAGATAGTCTTTCCTTCTAGAACCATAAACCATCATGGGGTTGTCCCTTTTAATGTAGCAAGGAAGATTTTCAGTTTTTGTGCATCAGTTATGTAGTCATATCCCTGACACACAATATCAAATATAAAAAGGAACATGTTGGGGTCTTCAGAAGTTAGCCCATGAGAGCTAGGTAAAGTTGCCAAAGGAATGGGCTTCATTGGTGCGCCAGTCCCAAGATCCCAAATCGGGAAGTCAATAGTGGAGGTTGTGGGTACCATCAATATCCTCCAATAATAACTGGGAATTTCAACAAGTTCTATAGGAAATGATGGAGGGGGTCTTTTCATGGAAGTTTGAGTTGCTTTAACAACACTCCCCTTATCCTGTGGTGATATGAATACCCTTATAGCTCCTTCCTCCCTACCACAATGGATTGATTTCTCAGACCTCTTATGTGCATCTTCTCCTGTCCTACCAGAATGGGCTAGTTCCTCAGATCTTCTTCTTGCAACTTCTTCTCCCTCTGTTACTAGCAGTGGTACTCCTTCATCAGGTACACTGATGCATACTTCTTCTAATGCTGGAAGGGTTTGTTGTGTTAAATAAGTAGGAGGTATTATAGATAGCATTGGCTAGTCAAGAGATTGTCCTTCTGATTTTTTTCGAGTCCCCGCCCTCACAGCAGCATGAGAAGATGCCTCTTATTTAGATTTGGCGATGATTTGTTGGATGCAACTGTTCCTTCCCAAACCTTGTCCTCCTTTCTTCGGGGCTTTTCCTTTGCCCCTTTTATTCGAATCTTTGTTTATGAAAATTGGCAAGAGGGAAACATATAAATCAAATCACTATGCTCAAGACCTGGAGCATGGTGTCAAAAGACCATTCCCTCTCAAGGACGAGAGGTTTGGTTTTTAATATAAAATAAAAGAAAACAACTAAAAAGAATCTAGGGCTCAAGACTTGGAGCAGGGTGTCAAAAGACCATTCCCTCCCCATGACGAGAGATTGGACAAGAAAAGAAAACACATGAAAGGAAATTTAAGGCTCAGGACTTGGAACGGGGTGTCAAAATACCATTCCCTCCCCAAGATGACAGATTGGGTCTTAACAACTCAGAAAAATTCAGAACAACTAACCAAAACAAAACTACTCAGCCCAAAAATGATAAAAAGTAACAAAAATCAAAATACTAAGCTCAGGACTTAGAGAAGGGTAGCACTTCCCTCCATAAGACGAGAGATTGATCCTTTGGTTAATGCAAATCATGTCTTGCACCTTATTAGCCTTCCTCGACAACGATGCCAAAATTTTGGTGTCTGAGTGTGAATAAACTATTCTACCCTTTTCCACATTAACTCATCAATCCAGGAGTGTACAATTTTTAAGGTAACGTGCAAGGTATATGCAGGGACAAGATTACAATCTAACATAAACATAGGATTCATAGCTAAAGAATCAAAGCATCGTTGTAACAGTAATTAGAAATAAATTGCAAAACTTAAAAAGGCATCCACAACAATTAATTGAAGAGATGTAAAACAATAAAAAATTAACACACCATAACAAAAACAACACACAAAAATAAAATACACAACACCTAATCAAAAGAGTGGTCCCAACTCTCTAATCAAGGCTGCGTTAACTCACAACTAAGAAGAGAACAAAAAACTTTCTCGCATTGAATTAATATATAAGAAACTGTTACAATGTTTGTCTCTGCACTACCACTCCCTCACACAGGAATAAAGCCCCCTTTTATACAAATACATGGCAAAGACATATTCCCCAAATCTGGCACCTAATTGTTATAGAAATTTTTGTGCCTTACAGCATTGAGCATGAAATGTCCATAATCTAAGGGATCCAAAGTCCCTAAACATGTTTTTCCTACCCCTAGAGGAACAAGGCTAACAAACTACAGCAATTCACAGAAGTTCTCCACCAGAAACTGCTCAAAAACAAGTCAATTCAGGATCAATTCAGTGGCTCTACTAGCTGTTTGTGCTGAATGTCAAAGCCAACACTGGCTACCTGCGTTGAATGTCAAAGGCAACACTGGCTACCTGCGCTGAGCGAGAGTTGACATGTGGCAAGTTCATTCCACAAGGTGTCAGAACCCAGGAAGCTTCCAAAATCTTCCTCAATGACACTTGCCTCAGGGAATTCGACTGGTGATGAGTAAGAGGTTCCAAATCTCCAAGTGGAAGCAAGAACCTCCAAGTGGAATCAAGAACTGACAGAGGGAGAGGACACTAGTCAGATCTCAAGCTGACTCATCCTCTCTCCAAAAATCTATATATGGATCTCTCTTCCATGAGATCTAGGGGCTGGAATTTTGTTATTGCAAAGAATTGTTGTTGGTTTGAGATTGGAATCATAGTTGCTTAATGCTTTGAAGGGGGTGAAGATAGGAATTCCATTTGCCGGGAAGGAGATGCTGGATTGGAGCCCTCTGGGTTGTATCTCTTCCTGGACCTTGTTATTCATCAATAAAGCTATCTTGGTTTCTCCTATATACTGATGTATTTTTGATGTATGATTGCATTAGTATGTTTAGTTTATTTCTAATCCTGAACTAGTTATGAATATGAATCCATGTCTTGTGTAGTGTTCTCTTCTTGTGATCTTGCAGAAACCTCTTGAAGCTGGGCGAGCGAGAAGACAAGTAGTTGGGAACTCTCCAAGAGAAGAGAAACCGGATCGAGGGACAAACGGAAGACACCGGTTAGTCCATCCATCTCTCTTCATTCTTAATTCATAAAGGAAGAATACTAGAATAGCTGTCTCTGTTTGTTGCTAAGGCACTGTCACACCTTAGGTGGATAGGATCGTCCTGCATAGGCATTTTTCCCCACAACAAATTGGCGACCATACTAGGGACATCTGTTTAGTCATTTTATTTGTGTTTCTATCATTGTTTGTTTCATAGTCTCGACAGCAACAATCGAACTGCATCTGCTATTCCCGGATGCAAAGTAGACAGTTGTTGCTTTGATCCAATCAGTGGACTTGTCTATGATCTGAACAATGGACTCACAAATGATTTGATGATCCTTTGTGATAGATCTTAGTACTCCCTCAAAGCATCCCTTTGATTGCACCTTGCTTGTTGCTTTTATTTGGCCTAAAACAGTAGATTAAATAGCAATCTGTGACCCAGAACCCAATGAGAAACGAGAGTTTATCCTTCAGCGCAGACCCTGTGAAGGGATTCTGCATTTCAACGCAGGTCCCGTGAAGGCTACCTACGCTGAATGTCAAAGCCCCTGTGTTGAGGTTGCGCTGAACCAGTTTGGCCTTGTGCAGCTGGGGTTCTCTACTCTGTTTTGCCTCAATGTTTTGATCTCTGATTTTTGCAGCCTGTAACCAGCATAGGTACCAGTCTGATAACTCCTTTTCTCTGCTTAGATTCCACCTCCTTTTGTACAAAAAGACTCTGAGTGTTTTTATGTGTTTGTGGCATCATTTGCAGTTTTCCTTTGCATGAGCGAAATAATCATCCTGTAGCCCTTGATTCAGATCTGTTGATTGTGATCTTAAGAGAGAGTTCATTGGCTGTTTGTAGTTGATTATACATTTACTCTTGCTTATTGGTTTGAGTTTGTCTCTTTTAAGTGTCGAAACAAGTATTAATTTCGAAAATCGTTAAGTGTTGTAATCTCTTCTACCCTCTCTGATTTCGAAAAAGAAAACTTGTTTGTATTTGTCATTTAAAAGAAAATTCAAAGTTGTACAAAAAGCTTTCTTTGTAGGCATCAATACTAAGAAAGAGGAAAAAAAACACCTGCATTGTGCATTTGCATCTTGATAGTTTGCATGTCTGATTTAGGAAAATTGCATTAGAGTGTGCTGATTGCTCTTTGAGAAAAGTTGGTGTCTTTCTTTTCCCTTTGTAGCTAGGATTTTCAAAGTTGAAAAGATATAAAGCTTGCTTATCATCTTTAGACTGCATTTAGGAATTGTATCATACATCTCGTGGTGAACCTTGAAAGGAAAAATTCTAAAAAGATCAACCCAAAATAAATTGAATGAACTTAACAATGCTTTGCAACATAACGCACAACATAGAGGTCTAGGCTAGAGACGTGTTCCGGCATCGTAAAGCCTGGTGACTGTCGATCTCATTGATGGTGGGTGATTCCTCCTGAGGGATGATAGCGCCAGTACGGATTGTGCTTCCACGTACCGTCGCGTATATATTGGGAGACCCCTATAGGCATAAAACCTTTATCCTTGGGAAACCGTGTCGGCCGCCCTATTGGTCGCAATGCACTGAACACAGCATTCAGGAAGATCGACCGCCCGTACCCTAAAAAGCATTCTGCGGTTTTGCGAAACGTTTGGCACACCCTCTGCCTAGAACTCCAGAGCAGTTTCTTTTGGCCTTTTTCTGATGAAAATGACATTAACTTAATAAAATATACAAATCACACATAGAAACCAGAGACACAATATTGGCAGAAAAATGCTGAAGCCTCATGCTTCTCTCTCATTACACATTACAAAAATAATTGAATATAGTGTTACAAATAAATAGCTGAGAGACAGTGTTCTCAAGATAGTGCGTGCTATCTTAGACACCTTTGGTTGAGATAATTTCTCCTTTGGTTGAGATAATTTCTCACCAGACACACCAATACAGGAGTTACCTAAACTAACTCCTATCTTAGAGGAAGAACCCAAGAGTTAGGCACAAATTCCTAACTTTGAATATTTAATTAATTAATTTATTTTGGATTTATTATTGTTTTATGAGAGAGGCTAACATTCCCCCCTTCAATGATAAATCCAAAATAAGAACGAGGAACCATCTTCCAAGTTCTCATGTTGATCCTCAAAAACATTGCCTGAAAAAACCGCCAAAGCTGGATGCTCAACAAGAGACTGAGTCAGCTGCATGACTGATTCATCTCAGAGGGACGCTTGACAACTCCATCATGTGCCAAGCCACAAAAGGATCCAACTGTCCTTTGCTTGAAAACAGCATCTAGTGCCCACTGACACAATTTGATGAACACCCACTGGCGTATTTGCTGATGATGATCGCCCACTGGCTGAAGATGTCGAAAAACAACTCAATGTTGATTTTTCTATGATGAAAGTTGCTCACTGCTGCTTTGGTTGTCGATCGCCCACTGGCGAATTTGCTGATGCTCACTGCTGATGACAAATGCCCACTGGCTGATGAAGATGCCCACTGGCTGCTTCGCTGATGTTGTCGAGACTTTCAGTCTGACAACCACTTGCCAATTTCATTGACATTTTCCCCCCTTTGTCAACTGAAAGGAGAGACAATCTTCAAAATATATTTGAACTCCCCCCCTTCAGGTGTAGGAGAGTTTCACTATTGTACTCCTCATTCAACTGCAGGAGAGTACCGTCATCTGGTCACTGCTGGCTGCACTATGTGTGATTGTAGTCGATTGTAGAACTGAGACAATCGTTTGACTATGGATGACCATTCCCAAGGATCAATCCATGCATAATGTATCTTCAATCTGGCTGCTTTTTGTTGGTTGCGACATTTTTCTGAGGAATGATTGGGCTTGCCACAATGGCAACACGGATGGAGATCAAAACATTGATCTTCCATATGACTGGCTCTTTGACAATGAGAGCATTTCGGTTGAACATGAACTTCAGGTTGCATGCAATTTCGATTTTCTACAACTTTCTCAGAACCTGCTGAGTTGAGTGGTTCAAGAAATCCTGCACTCACAAACTTAATTGGCTTGGAATAATCTGGGATTTGTAAGTTGGTGTCATCAGGGACATATCCGAAGCCACGTCTATTCTTGTTATTTTGAATTTATTCTCAGGGCTTGATGATGGGTTTGGAAGAAATTTGAATTTGATCATGAACAACTTAGACACTTGAAGTTGTTGGGATGAATGACTTATCATCTGGATGGTTCAAAGACTTGAAAGTATCACTCTTTTCTTGCAATTCATTCCTTTGAAGTTGGGACTCAAGCTGAAGAAACTCAATGGTTTCATGTGTTTGCTGTAGATGCCGTGAAATATCAGCAAGAGTTTCTTTGCTGATGTGCACCATGTCTTCATCACTGGAGAGGATCAAACTGTGAAGAATGTTTAACAACTGAATATGCTGCGCCATCTGAACTTGCTCACTTGAAGTCAGGCTCTCTTGTCGAAGATGTCGTGCTTTGAACTGTTGCACTTGATTTTGTTACTTGGATGACAGGCTCGCTTGCTATGGGACTTGAATGGCACGCTCGCTTGATGACGATTGTGAACTTGTTTCTTATTTTCTTTAGAATTAAAATTCATACATTCAATAGAGTCTGCTGAAAGAAAGGGTGTCGAACATTGTCGAAAATGCACCCAAAAAAAGCTTACAATGATTGTAATGACTCACATAAAACAAGGAATCACTTGTCTTAATTTGACTAAGTTGAAGAGAATGGACGTGCTTGACTTCTGATCAAATCAAAACGTGGGTGTCGGTTTCAACCGAGAATGCACCCGTACAATGCAATGTAATTGGAATTTGATTCACAAGTTCTTAAATTTGTTTGAAAGAATGTTGGTGTAGACTTTTCTTTGAAATACTGGAGTTTGCATATTCGTGAACTTGATTGTATTGAGTGAATTTATTTGTTGAGCTAGAATGCTGATGTTGAAAACTTTGATTATTTGTTGTAGTGACGCAAATGCATGTGTTGAGCTTAATTATCCTTCCTTGGTGCTATTCTGTTACAAGTGTTGTGCTTGCTTGCATTGAACTTTATGTGTGTAAAATGAGATCATTTATGTGTCAAAACTAGACACAAAACAAAAAAGCAACAACATGAAGTATACACCATCATCAATACACTCTTCGTGTACCTAAGATCCCCTTATTCAATTTCGGGCGGATCTAGGACACAATCACCACAAATAATATGTCTTTATTGAGTATTGAGATCATCAACCTTTCATCTTTTACAACATTGCCATGAAATCTTTCTCAAACAATGAGAATTTGACACTCACAATTTTGAAAGAAATGAGTTCAAAAACCTGACTCAACCTCATACATCAATGAGCTCTCCTTTGAAAAATCTATCACTTCAAAAATTTCAAAAATTAAAGCAGCCTTTCTCATCTCTCATCATATTCACCATTAATTCTCTCTTCATCCCAAATATTATTCTCCACTAACTCTAACCCATTAAACTTCATGAAACATTAAGGGTTAAACTTCATTCTCACCCCCACTCATTCTCTCACATTCCACTTACTATCTCTCATCATATATTAAAAATTACCACGCTTCATTACAAAATATACTCCTTTTTAAAGGTCCATAAAACACTTTAATGGTTTTAAAGTCACTTTATCAAAAGTGAATTACGGTTGTATTTGTTTAAACTTTACATTCATCCATGTAATTCCAAGCTTCACACGTACCTTTTCAACAGCATGCACGTGATCGCAGTCTTCGTGAGGAGCTCTGTTACACTAAAAAATGTCACCATGGCTATTTACAGTTAGTATGGCTCTATCAACAGTCATGCTATCCTCCTGGGCAAGTCTTATGCCTCTGCTCTCCATGTCAAACTCCAAAAAGAGAGAAAGTCTTTGTAAATGTGTTTATCTCTGGGTACGTAGATTCTCTCGGCCTTACCTGCGTATACGCACCTAATGTTCACAAAAACTGCGTACTTGTACGCTCTGTGTGTAAAGGGGCAGGTGCGTACCCCTGTAAAGGTCAAAAGGCGCAAGTTTCACTCCAAAAAAGTTACTTGTGGTCATTTCTAGAGGCTTCTAGAAGTATGTTTGACGTGTATGAAGCGCCTCCAGATGGTTCATGTATCCCTACCAAAGAGGAACGTATCCCATCAATAAGGGAGCTATCCCATCCAAAGAGGGGATTATCCCATTGATGGTGGACCTGATTAACTTCCTCTTGAACACTATAAATACAGGCATTGGGCCAGAACGAGGAGAGGTTGAAAGCTAAACATTTCTAAGGGTAGATGCTGCTGGAATTAGGACTCCCATTTAGAAGCTTGTTGTTATAGACATTTTTGTGCCTCGCGTCAAGGAGCAGGGAATGTCGATAATTACAGGGATCCTCAGTCCCTAAACATGTTGTTCTTACCCCTAAAAGAACAAGGTCATCAATCAACAGCACTTCCAATTAGTTCTCCACCTGAAAACACTTCAGAACAGGCTTATTTTGGATCATGTCAGCTGCTTAACTGAGCTTCTGCGCTGTATTGCAACTGTCCCACTCTGTACCTACGCTGGAAGTCAAAAACAATGAAGGCTACCTGCGCTAGGCGAGATTGGCCAAGTGGCACAGTCATCCTGCAAGGTGTCAATTGCCCAGGAAGCTTCCAAAATGACACTTGGTTCATGAGATTCGCCCTGTGATGAGTAAGAGGTACTTGATCACCATGTGTAAGCAAGGATCTCCAAGTGGACACAGGAACTGAAGATTAACTGAAGATGGAGAGGACACTAGTCAGCTATGTGCCAGCCTCCAGCTGACTCATCCTTTCCTCTTCTCTCCTATATATAGAGCTCTTCTATGAGGTCTAAAAGAGGCTGGAATTTTGTATAAGCAAGGAGGTGCTGTTGGTATACTGCCAGGATTATTGGGTGATTGTTTCACTAGAGGTGAAGAAGAGAGTTCTTGCTGCCGAGGAGGTGCTGCTGGATTGGAGCCAACATCATTGGTTGTAACTTCCTCTAGAACCCTGTTACTTTCTATCAATAAAGTTTGCATGTTCTTCTATATACTTGTTTTACATAGATGCTTTTGTGTTTACATGTATATTTGATGCAACCTAATCCATGCTTCAATTATGATTGCTTGTATCTCGTAGTTTGCTCCCTTTTGTTGTGCAGATCTTGTGTGTAGCTGGATCGGCTTGGAGAGCAAAGAATTGGGAACAGGATACAAAGTGAGAAGGACAAGGATCGACTAAGCGCAAGACACCAGGTTGGTTGACCCTCTTTCCATTCTCTCTGTGCTTTCATAAAGTGGAACATGAAAACTTTATCATTCAGTTGTTGCTAAAGACTGTCACCTTTAGAAAGGGTTAGTGTCATCCGCATCGGATACTTTTCCCCACAACAAACTGGCGACTCCACTGGGGAGATCCTAGTATCTTGTTGTTGTAGGATTTTGCTATTCATTTCTTGAAGAAAAGAGTACCGAATCGAAAAGCTTTTGACTATATCAAAAGCGAAGTAGAGGGTTTTGCTACTCTTGCTCCTTTGCTGAGCAAATTCAAGATTTAAAGAGCTAATCTACAGATGAATCTTTACTCTTTGTGATAGATCTTCATCCTCTTGATCATCCCTTAGCCTGTACTTAACCCATAGCATTTTATTTCAACAAAAACAGTACATTTTTGAGCTTTTTATGACCCGGAATTCTTAGCAGACGTAACTCTCGTAAGTCAGTGCAGGCTGTCCACAGGCAGTCTGCATTACAGCGCAGGTGCTCCCTTCGGGAACTGCGCTGAGAGTGAGATTGACAGACCAGTGCCTGCGCTGGTCCAGTTAGCCTTAGTCTAGCTCAGCTCTTCCTTTGTGTCTTGGCCCTGTTTGCACTTGTTTTTGGCTGATTGCTTGCTGGTTAGTGTACTTGCTGTAGACCACTTCTCCTTGACATTATTCCGCCTCAGTTGTGTGATGAAATTGTAAACGTTCTTTCAGTATTTCTTGTTTCAGTTACAATTTCCCATTGTGAAAAGCGAACCTAGTAGCTGTGGCCTCTTAGATCCTGAACTGTAAAAAGTGTCTTTGTGATCTTATGAGCTAGTTTCATTACTGTTCATGGCTGTTTGAGTTTGTTTGTTTTTCATATTATGGTTTGAATTCATATATTTTTAGTGTTGAAACAAGTACCTGTAAGGTGTCTTTTCATTTTAGACGAAACTTGTTTGTTTACGCTTCAAATTGAAATCGAAAGTTACACAACAATTTCCTTTTTGTTAGCATCAACATTAAAGGAAAAGAAAAGAAATACATGCATCTTGCATTTGCATTTTGATAAGTTTGGGTGTCTGATCTAGGAGAAAGTGCATTAGTTTGTGCTTTGTGCTCTGTGTGGAAAGATATTGTTTTTCTCTCCCCTCAGTAGTTAGGATTTTCAAAGCTAAAAATATTGTGAAAGCTTGCTTATCAGTTTAGCTGCATTTAGGAATTTGTACCAATACAACTCGTGGTGAACTTGAAAGGCAAACTGTTAAGAAAGATCAACATTAAAATAAACTCAATTTACATAACAACGCTTTTGAATTTAACGCAAACATCTAGAGGTCTAGGTAGAGACGTGTTCCGGCGTCGTTAAACATAGTGACTGTCGATCTCTACGAAGGTGGGTGATTCCTCCTGAGAGTCGGTGGCACTAACACGGACTTGAGCTCCCACATACCGTCGAGTATATTGGGAGACCCCTATAGGCTTTTATCCTTTATCCTTAGGAAACCGTGTCGGCCGCCCTACTGATCGCGATGCAGTGAACACAGCATTCACGAAGATCGACCACCCGTACCGTAAAACGTATTCTGTGGTTTCGCGAAAGGTTTGGCACACCCTCTGCCTAGATCTCCAGAGCAGTTTCTTTTGGCCTTTTTCAAACTCTATAATTGAAAAAGTCCAACCGAGCATTTGTCACTTCGGGCTCGTTAATACATCGAAGGCGACTAGAGTCATCTTTAGCTTTTTCTCGACTCTTAAAACATGAAAAAGCAAGTTTGTGTCTAAAAGCGTCGTTAATAAAATTTATTTTAAGCGGAATAATCATCACCCTTCCCTCGTTGATCTTTGAAGTTAGTCCACCACGAGTGGAAGTTCCTGTAGAATCACTAAAAATCTTTTGGATAGACTAGATATGTCTGAACAACCATCGACATCTAGGACTGTGTCGTCTGACACAGCAGCAGCAGAGGCTCCTACTGCTACTCCAACGATGTTCGCTGGTATACCATCTGTCTCGGCAAGTTGTCAACAACAAGCCGGAGTCCCATCAGGGACGATGACATGGTTAGTTCCTATTTCTTCGTCCAGATTATCATCTGGTATTTCTTATGTTGAAACTCGCCAAATTGATCCATTTGGAGGTCAACCTGGGCAATCGATCCCCTTGAGTTCCGGATTGATACCATATGGGGGGCAGTATGCCTTTTCATTACCTCCTCCGGGAGGATGCCCATCCGTGAGTTCACAACAAAGTTCAGGTCAAACTGGAATTACATCCAGCAGTTGGGTACCGATACTGCCTCAACAACCAGGAGTTGTATATTCTATGCAACCAGTCCACCCTATGTCGAATATCACCACCGCACCTGCTATGGCGAATGTGTCGCAAGTACAAGCGTTACCTGTTGTAATACAACAACCTCTTGGCTCAGCGACTCAATCACAATCTCAGGGTAGTGCCTCCTTATCTGGAGCGACTCAGGCTCAAACAAATACTGTGACTCCTCATCCTGGTCAATCGTCCAGTATTGGTCAACAGCAGATGGTCCAACAACCAGAGCTGCTTCAATCTCAACAACCGCCTTTCCAGCAATCATATCAAGGACCTGAGCAACAAGTCTTTGTAAGTAATGGACAACCATACTATAATGGTTACGCCCATCAACCTTGTCAAAGTTGTCAACATTATGCTGGTCTGCAAAGACCCATTGCTCAGGCGATACCATCTTATCCTGGATATGCTTCGCCTAACCTGAATCAACAGTTGCCCTTTGTAGCAACTCTAGAATTACCAGATCTAAACCGGCTGACGAATGATCCAATTGCTTATGCCCCTTGGTGGCCAGCGATTCCACATAAACTTCCGTCAGATATTCCTAAATTTAATGGAAATCCGGGTGAAGACCCGTCGAATCATGTGATGACATTCCATCTATGGTGTTCATCGAACACCCTGAATGATGATTCGATAAGACTTCGCCTCTTCCAGAGGACATTGACAGGTCCAGCGGCTAAATGGTACATTGAATTGCCAAGAGCCTCTTTCGACAATTTCAGCTCCTTAGCCACGACTTTCTTAACCCATTTTCAATTACCGATAAGGTATGAAACAGGGACGGAACTCCTTACCAACTTCAAACAGACAACGGCCACTCACATATCTGATCATATACATGAGTGGCGACGTCGTCGTAGAATGGTGAAAACTTACGTTCCCGATCAGCTGTTAGCTGAATGGTTTATAAAGTCGTTACTTCCAGCTATAACGGAAGATGTGGCCAAGGGAGGAGTCGTAACAGAGGAGCAAGTCATTGCTCGTGCTCAATATTTAGACTTAGTATATACTTAGTCGGGCACGCTCTACGACAAAATACCTGACGCCCCCAGACCTGAATTTTCAATTCCTCCCCCTCTTGGATTGAATACTAACTCTCACGCCAGTAATGGCGTGACTGGAAAACGCAAAATTTCTAATCAAAATGCAAATGAAGAACTTCTTACCTCAGAAGTAAATGCCATGTCGACCGACAAAGGCAAACAACTGAAGCAACCAGGGGGCAAGAAGAAAAAGACAGGAAGAAAAAGGAAACCCCCGACAGGGTGTCATATATGCGATGAGGATCATTGGACGAAAGATTGTCCACATATAGCTGAAGTTAAGAAACTCTTCAAGAGTTCAAAAACCCCAGCAGTATTGACTGATCCGTTTCCTAATCCAGGTCAAAATATGGTTGCTAATCAAAATGCTTCCACATCCCAAGTGCTTATGTTGTCTACCTCGAAGCAACAGAATAATGCTTTGACAAGGAGTAAAGATTACAAGAATCCAAAGCTGTCGAACAACAAGGTTAATGAACGACCTAGTAGTTCAGCAACAACTTTGAACGAAGTTGTGCCACCCATCGTTCCTGAGCCAATAATAAAGTCGCCAAAGGGAGCAGTACACAAATCGACATTTAATCCTCGTGCCGAAGAAGCACAGAATTATAATATAGTAAAGGACCTGGCCCAATCGCCATCCACTATGTCGACACTTGAGGTACCACAAAATTACCCCTCCCAAGAGCAAACTTTATTATCAGCAATAGGTGGGATTGGCCCAATGGATTCCAATCTTGTGGCCTTTGATCATAAAGGATATGATCCGCAATTACCAGCTCAACTAGCTTTCCTTATTCAAGTGAAAGCCCTCAACAAAACTGTTCATCGAACAATTATTGATGAGGGGGCATCTACATGTCTTATGTCGATGAGTTGCTGGAAGGAATTAGGATCACCACCCTTGTCGAAATCGTCAACGACGTTAAAAGCATTTGATGGACGATCATACACTCCATACGGGATTTTAAGTAACTTGCAAGTTGAACTAGGGGGCAAAACAGTAGGAATTGATGTTGAAGTAATTGATGGAAACCTCGATTACAACATCCTACTAGGAAGGCCCTGGATCTATGCCATGGCCGCGGTTGTGTCGACCTATTTCAGGAGGATTGCATTTCCCTCCCAAGAAGGAATTACAATCGTCGACCAACAAACTTTCCTCCCCAACAGTTCACAAGTTACAGGAAGCATTGCAATGATCCATGCAAGGGATCATTTTTTCCAAAATATCGGAGTAGGTTTCCTAAAAGACCCTGCCTTAATGGGTACTTTCGCCATGCCGCCTCCAAGTAATCTGGCGGAAGAGGCCACGGTGGAAACCTACAACATGAAATCCAATCCAATCTTCTGGTTGGATTCGAAAGATTCCTAGATATTTTGTCGGCTTCGAGGATAGTTCCTACCTCAGGTCAACCTCGTTAAAAAATGAAAAAACCATGAGGATAGTTCTTTTACTATGTCAACCTCATTAAAAAATGAAACAATCCCCTGTCCAGATCTCAATGGTAAACCTTCATTCCAACCAACAAAGTTGGATGCAATGAAGCTTGGGGGGCATGCACCTCGTTTTGCATTATTATGCTGGGGGCATGCAAACTTTTCACCGAGCAGTTTTAGCACATAGTTCATGCTCGTTAAAAAATAAACATAAGTTGTGAGCAATCTTCCCCTAGAGTTCAAGCTCATCCAGAAAAAATGAACCAGTAAATAACCGTGGTAAATGTAACCTTTGGCAGCCATATTAAAACCTTGGTCGTGTTTGTGCACGGTCACCTCCATCCGTTCATTTGGCCGATCGTTCACCCCCATATGTGTGTTTACCTATTTTGAGGAACAGCTGCGAAGAGTGATTTCACCTAGCCATCCTTGTGACACTACCGTGATTGGAAAATTCCAATTTGTACCTGGAATCAGTTGCTATCCCTGTTTATCACTCGTTCCTCAAAAGACGAGTCTTCTTTGAGCTCTTTTCACTGACTCGTAAAATATGAAAAGTTTGCCGAGTTTTGGCCTTCTAGCTCGTTAAACGACTGAAAGCTATCCCTCCTCTAGATTTTAATCTTTTGGACCTGAGGGATTATTACACAAAAAGATCGAGCGCTTGTCTTGTTCGGCTCGTAAAAGTACTGAACAG
Source organism: Pinus tabuliformis (assembly GCA_031772625.1). Lineage (NCBI taxonomy): Eukaryota > Viridiplantae > Streptophyta > Pinopsida > Pinales > Pinaceae > Pinus > Pinus tabuliformis. The sequence continues at coordinate 785,865,809 of CM062815.1, forward strand.
CCATCCCTTCTGTATTGTTTTATACTTTTTCGGACTTAAGGGATTAGCTGACGAAAAAGGAATTATGGAGTTGACTTTCTGTACCTTTTTAGACTCTCTAAAAATGAAAAGGACCGAGTTTTCCTTGTCGTTAGACTCGTTAAAATGATTAAATAGCGACAAACTTGTCTTTAGACGAGAACGAGTTTCCCTATCGCTAGGCTCGTTAAATCTTAGCGATGGGCTTGCCCGAAGGGCAGGTTATAGAACAAGCATATGTTATCCTCCTCAAGCTTGACAAAAATAAAGAGGTACTGGTCAGAAATGACTGGGGAAAAATTGGGAGAACATCAAAGTTTAGAGGTAGCAAGTCACTCTTGAACATGACACTTTTCCTCCGTACCACATCGGGTTGGGTTGTCTCATTCACCGGTCTCGTCACCATGGTCCTCGCCACACCATCCATTTGGGGTAATGCTACCGATCCATCACATCAGTGTCGTTATATGTTCAAGAGGGGTCATTCAGAAAGTGTCAACCGTGTCCCATCCACTACCATACATTATCCTTCATCCATTTCATGATCGCCACCCTGAATCATATGTCACAGTTTGTTTCCACCTCCACTAAATCATTAGCTCCGTTCCGTGTCATTGATGTGGGATTCATTAAGGCCCTCCTTTGACGGATCGCTTCTTGTCGACATCAGCTCATTATCCAAGAAGTCGATCTAGGAACACCCCCATCAGTACTTTGAAGCTTGCATGCCTCAATGGCAAGTTTCTCACTTCCGGCGACAGGTATACATCAATGACCTTCGACCAGAAGATTTTGCGTGGCGTTCGACGCCAAGTCCTTTATTCACGCCACATGAATTGTACTGCCGTACCTTGAGGGTCATCGTCATTATTGGTGATTCCTCTCGCGCTTGTTAACGGTTTCCATTATTGACCGGTAATCAAGCGATGTCTTTCCATGTTCGACTTCAGCGTAATTCTCACATGGATCGACTTGTACTTAGAGTGAAGATCGAACGAGTTTGAAGACCCCGGATCTAGTTTCATCCATCCGGGCTGCGATATATATTCAGGAAATATAAAAGCATTTGCCATGTACATCATTGCAGCAGATGATCATCCTCCTCAAAGGATGATAATTTTAGCGGAAGATTATCAGTCTGTCTTCAGACGATCGTCTGTCATATGTACCAAAATGTATTTATAAAAGCTGAGCATGGGAATGCCCGCCTCAGCTAGACCATGAAAATTGAATGAAAGATAATGTATTGTATTGTATTGTATTACAGGGCACTCTCCTCAGCACTGGAACGAACTTCGGACCCTCTAGCTAAAGCATTTCACCCGATTAACGGCCTCATACTTTAGGGGGCAACTGTTATAGACATTTTTGTGCCTCGCGTCAAGGAGCAGGGAATGTCGATAATTACAGGGATCCTCAGTCCCTAAACATGTTGTTCTTACCCCTAAAAGAACAAGGTCATCAATCAACAGCACTTCTAATCAGTTCTCCACCTGAAAACACTTCAGAACAGGCTTATTTTGGATCATGTCAGCTGCTTAACTGAGCTTCTGCGCTGTATTGCAACTGTCCCACTCTGTACCTGCACTGGAAGTCAAAAACAATGAAGGCTACCTACGCTGGGCGAGATTGGCCAAGTGGCACAGTCATCCTGCAAGGTGTCAATTGCCCAGGAAGCTTCCAAAATGACACTTGGTTCATGAGATTCGCCCTGTGATGAGTAAGAGGTACTTGATCACCATGTGTAAGCAAGGATCTCCAAGTGGACACAGGAACTGAAGATTAACTGAAGATGGAGAGGACACTAGTCAGCTATATGCCAGCCTCCAGCTGACTCATCCTTTCCTCTTCTCTCCTATATATAGAGCTCTTCTATGAGGTCTAAAAGAGGCTGGAATTTTGTATAAGCAAGGAGGTGTTGTTGGTATACTGCCAGGATTATTGGGTGATTGTTTCACTAGAGGTGAAGAAGAGAGTTCTTGCTGCCGAGGAGGTGCTGCTGGATTGGAGCCAACATCATTGGTTGTAACTTCCTCTAGAACCCTGTTACTTTCTATCAATAAAGTTTGCATGTTCTTCTATATACTTGTTTTACATAGATGCTTTTGTGTTTACATGTATATTTGATGCAACCTAATCCATGCTTCAATTATGATTGCTTGTATCTCGTAGTTTGCTCCCTTTTGTTGTGCAGATCTTGTGTGTAGCTGGATCGGCTTGGAGAGCAAAGAATTGGGAACAGGATACAAAGCGAGAAGGACAAGGATCGACTAAGCGCAAGACACCAGGTTGGTTGACCCTCTTTCCATTCTCTCTGTGCTTTCATAAAGTGGAACATGAAAACTTTATCATTCAGTTGTTGCTAAAGACTGTCACCTTTAGAAAGGGTTAGTGTCATCCGCATCGGATACTTTTCCCCACAACACTTGTGAGGAGAGAGTGCCATCTTTGCTTGTTCTATTTGGAAGTGGGTGAGCTTTGTCAAAGTAAAGGAGAACTCTTGATGGACCCTGGGAGGGACTTGCACAACACCAAGGCTCAGGTTGTAATTGTTCCTTTTGTTTCCTATTAATGCAAATGAGTCCATTCTTCTCAATAACTTGTTATTTATGAGTTGTTTCATGTACTCCTTGGTCTATGTGTTAAATATGTTTTATTTTATGAGATTATCAAGTGCTATTTAATCGTTTGATTGTTATTGAATGCAGGTTTCGAAGTGAAGGAGGAGCTCATCCGGATCAGCGAGGCTGGACTGCTGCAACAGCGTTGGACTACAGGTAGGATCTAAACACTTGATTTCTCGTATAGTAAATGCATGTTTAGAGAAGGATTGCTCTTGTTTGTCTTGTTTGTCACTAGAGAGTCTTAGGCTCCTAGGGAGGTTGGTTGTGTCCACACTATCGACTCTTTCCGCCTGACAAAATGGCGACTCCACTGGGGAATCCATTGATGTGAAAGTTTTTTCCTTTGTATGCAACTTTGATCTGAGAAAAGTCATTTATTTTCTGGTTTTTGGCTCTATGACTTTGTATTTGGGTGGGTTAGCTTAGGGTTAGATTGAATTTAGTTTTTCCTGGTTTTTTCAGTAGTACGCACCCTCTGAGTATTGCACAGTGCGTATCTGTACGCACTGTTGCTGTGTGCACAGAGCGGGCCCGCACCTGTCTTAACAGGTTGCCTGCGTACCCTGCTAAAAATTAAGAAATTTCCATTTTTTACATTTTTCCTCTTAGATTTTGCTTTTTCTTAGTTTTTACTACCCAGATCCATTAGTCTCTTATCAAAGATCTTCACCTAAACTTGTTTCGATAGCATTGAGTGTTTTAGTGGATTTCATAGAAGTTTAAGCCCTAGGGTTTGATTTTTGAGTAGGTCCTGTAGTGACTTTGGCGGTAGAAGTTGTCAAGCCTTAGATCTCTCTGGTTTTGTCAGCCTTCTTAGGAGTCGGACCTGTCATAAAGTCTACCTGTGAGAGCAACTTACCTTTGAGTTGTCTCTTTGGCGAATTTCGAAGTGCTTGTTGATTGAGTATTGAATTCCATTTTACAAAAAGAACAAAAAGATTTGAGTTTTGTTTTGACTGGTCTTTTGATTCTGCATTAGCTGGTCCTTGGCTTGATTGTGGTCAAGTAAAACAACCTAGAATCATCCTTGTAGGATTTTGCCTCGTTAGGTTTGCTTTAGAGTTAATTTCCTTTTGATTTGCTTGTAAGTCAATTTTTCGTAGCTTTTATAGATTTTGAGATTGATTTTCGTTAAAATAGATTTATATGCTTTATTAAATAAGAAAAATACAAAATCATCTCCTTTGAAAAGTTTTGTTTCAAGTAGCTTTGGAGTATTTTGAAAGAAAAAGAATTTTTCGTGCACGTAAGGAGTGGTCATGTTTGTATGCTTGGAAAGATAAAGAGAATTGTTTCTTTGATTGTCTTTACTAAGAAAGTTGCTTTCTATAAAATTTGCATTTTCCAACTCTCTTAGTTAGGATTTTCAATGAAAGAGAAAAGTAGCATAAATCATCTTAGGTGCATCTTTGCAGTGGTTTGAGTCGAGTCTACACACCATTGGTTTCATTTCTGCTACCTTTTGTCTTTAAGAAAAACCATAAAATTAACGCTTAAAGTAAAATCAACATAGTAACTTTTATTTACTAGGGCTCTGAAACATCAATTTAGATCAGGCTAGTGTCTTGGAGTAGGAGAGTAATTAACTCTCCAAGACAACAAAACCAAACAAGTAGCTTATCTTGTGATAGAATAAATCCAATTGTCTCATTTGTACTCTGGGAAAGCTCCTCTTAAAGGAGAAGCACGAGCTCGTGTCCGAACCAGTGAGGGGATCAATCCTCCCTCGTTGGGAACGACGCCAGACACGCACGTATTACAAACGGTAAACCTCGGATTAACCATTGTCGAGGAGCCAGGGTTCACTTGTCGGTAAACCTTGGATTATTGTCAAGGAACCAGCAAGGGGATTGAGCTTGATACTCTGCCCTTGCGTGCTGTCGGAGTGTAGACTGTTCCCCCAGGTGCATTTGTTGCGGTTGGTAACCTTAGTGACCAGTATCTTTAGGATTCTACCGAGGTGACGGTGGAGGGAAGATCCCACTGTACCTGGAGCAGACGTCGGCTAGACTCACTTGGATTTTCCGGGGGGTTCACTTCACTCGAGACGGTTAAAGTGGAGGAACTTGTGCCAGTCTATTCATTAAGTAGGTTTCCGGGGTAACTGTTCCACCCACCACTTCTGTACTGAATCCGGCGACGTTGGGTTTCATCTCCAACTAGCGTTTTCGGTCTGGAAGGCTACTGTTTGTGCTTGGTTTGACGCCCTAGATTCTTTAGGCGTGTGATTCAAATTTGTTTGGTTCTTTAGTGACTTTAGGTGGTTTGATTTGAGATTTTACTTTGTTTTCGTGTGTAGTAGTTAAAAGTTTTTAGCTGTGGCGGAATTACCGAGACAGTCCCGTAGACTTCGGGGCAAGTCACCTGAGATTGTTACTGGAACAGATTTGTTAAGGAAACTCCGTAGATCGCGGGGTGGATCTCCTGAAGACGTCCCGGGTCAGTACGAAGGTAACTCCTCCTAGTGGCAGTAGAGTAGGTTCACCTGAAGAAGGAGATTCTTCCTTGGTAGTCCATCCAGATTACCAAAGTCTAGAGACAGGTTATAATCCCGAAGTTGTTACAGTTTCCGAGCTTGCTGGTAGTTTTTCATCTACTAGTGATATAGGCGAAGAACCTGAAATATCTGAACCTGTTACTCCAACTTCTAGTGTTCCAGATTCACCAAGAGTAGAACGAGTTATCACCGAAAATCTTCCTACTGGTTTGATTGCTATTGAAGAACTTGCTCCAGAGGAAGAAATAGGCGTCTCTAACCTTGAAGATCAACTTACTATTGAGCTCAGGGAGCGTGAATCTATCTTTTACAGTCCTCCTAGAAGTACTACTTGGTACCTTTCGTTAACCAATTATTTAGACAACTCAGGGATAGGTTTTTCTACACCTCGTACTCCTTTTCCACCTGGAGGTATTTATACTCCTGTAAATATGTCTGGTCAGTCGTCTGTGTTCACTCAATCTCCTGAATCTTTCTTACACGGCGGTCCTTCTGTTCCCACTGGGTATCAGTCACTTTCTAGTATCTTTGCGGGGGCATCTCCTCAACCCGTCGATCATGGGTTATTAGCTGGAAACAATGGTAATAAACCGTTGGGTGTGGGAGACATTTACATGATGTCAGGTTCAGTTCCCATTTCTCAACCTCATGGTGGCCAATTACCACCTGGGGGGCAGCCTCAATATGTACCCCAGGGTCAACCTCAGTATCAATATCAACCCCAAGGGTATCAACCTCAAGGGTATCAACCTCAAGGTCAAGGTCAACCCCAGTATCAGTATTTACCCCAAGGTTATCAATCTCAAGGTCAATACTCGAGTCAAGGTTATCAACCACCTCAAGGTCAGTCATATGTTCAAGGTATGGGAACTGTGCCTTTCAGTTATCAATCCTATCCTCAATCCGGTTATGGATCCCAGTATCCTCAACCTGTTATGGGTCAATACCCTGGAATGATAGTGTGGGATCCATCACAGGGTCAACAGGTGTTGCAACCAAGTATACAGTTGGTACCTCAAACTGGACAACCCGTAGTTTCTGGTCCACCCCAGCAACCGCAACCTGTCCAGTCAAATGTTCAAACTTCTGTAACTTCGGTAGTTACTCAGCCGCCAATTGCTCCTAGTACTCCATCTCAAACGGCTGCTGCAACTACCGCAACATCTGCCGCACTTACTTCTGGAGTATCGACAGCTCCAGTTTCTACTGTCTCTGCAACCACTCCTCAGACATCTTTACCGTTGTCTGGATCTACGATTCAAACCACGGTCCAGATGCCTATAGGTCAGCCTGGTATAAGTACGGTTGTTACTACTCAACCTCAATTTGTTCATCAACCGTACCAGGGACAGTACCAATATGGGCAAGCTGTCCAGCAGCCGGTTTACCAGTATCAACCGTATCCTGGGTACACTTATCACAACCTCAACAACCCCAGTACGGTCCGGTTAATCCTGGTTTTCCAAGAGGATATAATATCCCTAATGCGATTCTTGTTCCTGGTTATCCTGGATATCCTCCTCCTGGGACTGGTCTTGTGACTCAGAGTTTTAGAGATCCTAACCGGCAATTACTGTTTATCGCAACTTTGGATTTACCAGACTTGACGCGCCTAACGAACGATCCAATTCAATATCTTCCGTTCTGGCCGCCAATGCCAAATAAGTTGCCCAGTGATATACCCAAGTTCGAAGGTAAGTCTGGAGAGGATCCGTCCAATCATGTGATGACTTACCACCTCTGGTGTGCTTCAAATTCTATCTCGGATGATTCGATCCGCTTACGTCTTTTCCAGCGTACACTCATTGGTCTCGCGGCCAAGTGGTACATTGAGTTACCACGGGCCTCTTTTTACAATTTTAGCCAGTTAGCTACCTCGTTCTTAACTCACTTTCAGTTGCCGGTCAGATACGATAACGGCACGGAGTTATTAACTTCACTAAAACAATCGACGTCCACGTATATTTCTGATCACATTCATGAGTGGAGACGTCGAAGAAGGTTAGTGAAAGTTTTTATTCCGGACCAAATCTTAGCTGAATGGTTTGTTAAATCATTATTACCGAAGATTACTGAAGATGTAGCTAAGGCCAGAGTAGTTACTGAGGAGCAAGTCATTGCTCAGGTGCAGTACCTTGACTTAGTTTATACTCAGTCAGGTACGTTACACGAGAAGATCCCAGATCTTCCAAAATCGAATCAAATCGTTGCTGCTCCTTCGGGATCTCATGCCGCTGATGGTATGATTGGTATGGTGAACACAAAGAGCAAGAAGAAATCTTCCAAGAATTCTACTACTCCTATAATCACCTTGCCTGATTCCCCGACAGGAGAGTCTTCTCCTGAACTTTCCGCCGATATTCACGCTGTAGAGTCATCTACGGCCAAATCAAAAAACGGTGGAAAGAAGAAAGGAAAGAAGAAGGCTAAAGCAGACAAGGCTCAGAAGGAGAAAACAGAAAAGTCGGAAACCAATGACGAAAAGCGCAAACCTCGATATCCTTGTCTTATTTGTGAAGAGGATCATTTTACAAGAGATTGCCCTCATCGGGCCGAGGTTGTGAAAATAGTCAAAGGTTCTCCCACTCCTGCTGTGTTGAAAGATCCATTTCCAAAGCAGGAGAGTAAGATGATAGGTTCTTCCTCGACTGCCAGTGAAGAACCCATTTTGATGATGTCTCATGTGAGGATTGCGACTCGATCGCAAGATTATGGTAGTAAGAATCCTGTTGATGGTAAGGAAGCAGAATCTTCTCATTCTAATCCATCAACCTCAGCTCCTGGTTCCGATCCACTACAGATCGAGAAACCTAACCCGGACTTAGTAATCAAACCGCCCGCCAAGGGTGTTCTTCGAAGGTCTGCTTTCAATCCACATGCGAGAGCGGCCCAGAATTACAACATTGTTGAGGACTTAGCTGTTTCACCCTCAGCAATGTCGGCTTTAGAAGTGCTGCAATCATGCCCAGCACAGCGAAAATTACTTTTGTCGGCTATCGGAGCTGTTGATGTTCAGGACCCGAATCTGATAATCTTCGATCTAGAAAATAGTACACCGCGCCTTCCCCATCAAATGGCTTTCCAGATTCCAGTGATAGTCAAAAACAGGCCTATTCATCGGACTGTAATTGATGAGGGAGCTTCCACGTGTATTATGTCGATTCAGTGTTGGAGATCGCTTGGTTCTCCTTCGCTGAACCAATCCCTGACCATCCTTAAGGCCTTTGATGGCCGTGGGTTCCGTCTGTTTGGTATTCTACAGGATTTGCCTATAGGGGTAGAAGGGAAAACCGTTAGTCTGGATGTGGAGGTGGTTGATGCCCCTCTAGACTACAACCTTCTTTTGGGTCGAAGTTGGTCATATGCTATGACAGCGGTTGTTTCATCGGTCTTCAGAGTAACAAAGTTTCCACATAACGGCAAGATCATGACAATTGATCAGCTGACATACTTTTCATCTGACCCAGCCTCTTTAGAGAGTATCCAGCATGTCGGTAAGTCGACAATCCCTTATAAGGACGTTGGCGTAGGTTTAGTTAAAGATTCCGGTTTACTGGGAACTTTTCCTTTCCCTCCAATTAACGCAGACCCTTCATTTGCGTCAATTCATATGATTACATCAGACACCATTTTTTACGACGATCCTTGGGTTGTCCCACCTGAATCTGAAATAGACTCATTCGGTGATGCTATGCCTTTGAGTCCATATGAAATTGCTTATGAAGCCGTCATGTCTTTTACCGACTCACGTTCAACCCAAATCGACCAAATGAATGTGGTCAGTGAGGAATCACTTTTCACATCAACCTCAGAACGGATAGCGTTTCCCGAAGTCGTGTCATCTGACGAGCAACTTCGCGAAATCCTAAGTGTAGACGATCTACCATGGGAAGATCTCCATCATAGATCTTCGTTTTTATCCGAGGATGATGCTTTTGAAAACGATTTTTCATCTATTTTTAACGCTGAATATGTCAAAGACGCTCAGAATCCAACGAAACATCCTGATTCAGAGTTGAATTTAGGGAATATTTCTCGCACTATTCCCATTGACATTTCAGTGAAGCCCGGAATTGAGGAAAACATTCATATAGGTGCCTCATGTACAGAAGATGAAATTCAAACTTACAAGGCCCTATTCCAAGAATTCCGCGATGTGTTTGCCTGGTCTTACGAGGAAATGCCAGGAATCGATCCTGCCATTGTTGTTCATGAAATAAAAACCTACCAGGATGCTAAACCCGTCCGGCAACGGTTGCGTCAGATTCACCCTAGAAAAGCGGCTGCGATTAAAGCAGAAGTCGAGAAGCTGTTGAAAGCAGGTTTCATATATCCAATCCCGTTAACGGATTGGGTATCGAATATTGTTCCGGTTAACAAGAAACAAGGAACAATAAGAATCTGTATCGACTATAGGGATATAAATCGAGCTTGTCCAAAAGACAACTATCCTACGCCTTATATCGATCAAATCATTGATGATTGTGCCGGAAGTGAAATGTTTTCCTTTATGGATGGTTTTTCGGGCTATAATCAAATCAATATTCTACCTGCCGATCAACCAAAAATGGCATTCATTTGTCCATGGGGACATTTGCTTACTGCAAATTACCTTTTGGGCTTAAGAATGCCAGAGCCACTTTTCAACGGGCGATGTCTTACGCATTTCATGACATCAAGCACATTGTGCAATCGTACCTCGATGATTTGCCTGCTCATTCTTTACATCGAGCTGATCACCTTGTCCACTTACGAGCAATCTTTATGAGGTGTAGGCATTATCGTATTCGGTTGAATCCCCACAAGTGTGTCTTCTGTATAGAAACGGGTCGATTGCTGGGATTTGTTGTTTCAAAAGCCGGCATTCGCGTCGATCCCTCGAAGGTCGAAGCTATCATCAAATTGCATCCTCCTTCGAGTTTGCGCCAACTCCAAAGTTTGCAAGGGAAAGAAAACTTTTTACGCCGATTCATTCCAAACTACGCCGAGGTCACTAAAGGTTTTACACGGTTGTTGAAACAGAACGCTCAATTCTTTTGGGACGAGATTGCCCAACAATCTTTTGATGCACTTAAACACGCGTTGACCATGCACCGTTGTTGCATCCTCCCAACTACAACCAGGACTACTTCTTATACCTCGCAGCTTCGCATTCCACTATTGGAATGGTGTTAGTCCAAGCAGATGAATTCGGAACGGAACATGTGATATATTATCTTAGTAGGACATTAAACCCCACTGAGCTAAAATATTCGCATGTGGAGAAATTGGCCCTGGCAGCCGTTCAAGCTGTCCAGCGTTTTCGTCACTACATTCTTCTCCGTAAAACTACAGTTATTTCGGATTTCAACCCTATGATTTATAAGGGGGCGAGTACTCTAAATGGATCATTATCTTGCAAGAGTTCGACTTGGAGTTCGAGAAGTCCAAGTCTAAGAAATCCTTAGTTTTTGCGGAATTGATGTGTGATTTCTCGCATGGTGACACAGAAACTGTGGCAGAGGAGTCCATTGTGGACGAATCTTTGTTTCTTATCAGTACTTTAGATCCGTGGTACGGGGATATAATCATCTATCTCCAAACCCAAACCTTTCGGCCTGAAGCTTCAAAGTCGGAACGTCGAAAAATTCGGTTTCAATCCCAGCAATACAGAATTATTGGAGATACACTTTATCGCCGGGGGGCAGACTTAGTTTTTCGACGTTGTTTAACTCACGAAGAGGCTGAGAGGGTTTTGAATGATTGTCACTCTGGAGCATGTGGCGGTCATATGTCTGGGTATGCCACAGCTCAGAAGGTGTTGCGTGCTGGCTATTTCTGGCCGTCCATGTTTAAAGATTGTATCATTGCAGTCCGAAAGTGCCACAACTGTCAAGTGTTTGATCGCAAGATGTGCGCACCACCTGCTCCTCTCCATCCTATAATTGCCGTTGGTCCTTTCGCCAAATGGGGTATCGATTTTATTACTTGTAACCCTCACTCGGCCGGGGGGCATGCATATATCATCCTCGCGGTTGATTATTTTACTAAATGGGCCGAGGCGATGCCTACATTCGACGCAAGCGGCAAAACAGCTGCAGTTTTCATATTCAATCACATTATAACTAGGTTTGGTGTCCCGCAAGCAATCATCACTGACCATGGGAGCCATTTTCGAAACATCATGATGACTGAGCTTACAAGCCAGCTTGGTTTGCGCCACGATAGCTCTACTCCTTATTATCCGCAAGCCAACGGTTTGGTTGAGTCTATCAACAAAGTTCTGGTTATCATGATCCGACGAATCATTGGTATTCATCGGTCGAATTGGAACAACATGTTATTTTCAGCGCTATGGGCATACCGAACTTCAGTGAAAACTTCAACAGGGTTCACTCCTTTCCAGCTAGTTTATGGCTTGGAAGCTGTGTTACCCATTGAATGCGAAATCCCATCACTTCAAATGGCTGTCGAATTACTCCCAGCTACTTCCAAAGAGGAGAAACGTTTATTATACTTAGCTCAATTAGATGAGACTCGACGTGACGCTGCATTGGCAATCGAGACTCACGCGAAGCGAATGAAAGCTCAGTATGATAGAAATGTGACCCCTCGAAATTTTTCAGAGGGAGACCTAGTGCTATTATATGATCAAGCTAACGATAAGCTAGGTGCTGGAAAATTCGTTCCTATGTGGCATGGACCCTACATTGTAAAGCGAAAGCTAGCAAAAGGGGCCTATGAGCTGGTAGATTTTGATGGGGACTCTTTGGGTAAACCCAGAAATGGACTTTACCTAAAGAGGTATTATGCTTAAATGGTGGGTATGGAGAATTTTAGTTAGGTTAGGTTTTCTTTCTAGCTAGTATGTTTGTTAGTTTAGATAGTGTGCTTAGCTTAGAAAGTGTGTTTTTCGTCGTTATTCTGGCTTATCTTGGTTTTACTCTTGATATTGCAGATGTCGACGCCTCTCCAAACATACATTGGATTTGCCGATGGTGCTTGTCGTAGTACACGGAATATCTCTTCCGCAGCTTGGGTTATCTATTCGCCCTCTGACGAGTTAGTTTCTATGCATGGGGTGAGCCTCGGTCAAACGACGAACAACATTGCAGAATACAGTGCAGTGGTTGAATTATTGTCTGAATCTATTTCATTTGGAATTCGACGTTTGATAGTGAGGTTAGATTCTGAACTCGTTGTATTACAGCTTAATAGAGTATATGCCATTAGAAATCCTGTGTTATTAAGGTTGTTTTTGAGAGTGCGTCTCTTGGAACGTGAATTTGATTACATTGAATATCAGCATATTCCAAGGTCTTTAAATACATTAGCAGATGCAATTGCTTCTCGAATGTTGGACAGACATTTACGATAATCATGCAAGTAAATTTAAAAACATTTCATCACATATGTTAAACAAGATAAGCCGGTAATAATGATATATATATATATATATATATATAGATAGGAGTGTGTCAAAAATATACATCGTCTTCGATCATAGGTTGAAAAACACCTTATGATCGGCAAAAATGATAAGTACAAAAAACCAAAAATGTCATATGTGTCTACAAAAGTGACTAGCCAATCACTGGTGGTGCTCTCTATACGAGACCACTGCCCGCGCTACCCTACACAGGAACCTCCTAAAAGGTCCTGGGACTGTGACCACATAGCGCTGAAGTCGAATGGGAATGTCATCTATGGTGGTCTCTGGTATACCCACCGTCAGACGCTCTAGATCCTGTTCCAGCTCGGCTAAGGTCTCTGCGGCCGCATCCTGTGGAGCTGGTGCTGGTACAGCTGGTACTCTCCTCTAAAAAGCCCGGAGGTTGGCCAGATGCCATGGACCTACATCTGAATTTTGAAAATTTGTGCTGTCAGTTTTGAGGCGATATATAAAAACAAAAAAAAATACATAATTTAAAAACTTGTGAAAAATGAAATACCTCTGTCATCCCACTGTTCTCCCTGTGGAAGAACCATGTCCGGATCATTCCGAAAATCCATTCCGGCATAAGGAAAGTCCTGAATAGCAAAGACCTGGCTCTCTAGCCAGCGAAAGTAACCATCAGTAAATCGAACAACTGCTGCTCCCTCGTCAGGATGCCGGGCCATTACCGCAACCGATATCGTCAACTTAGGCTCCCGAGGAGCCCCAACTAGAACTGTAAGATGTTGGGGGATCAGCATCGGAACTCTCTCTAGGGCAAAGCTCACGACTAAAGGCCCATATCCAAAGGTCTTCAGTTGTCCTCTCTTTGCCCTGGTTAGTTGGCCCTTCATATTGGCCAACACAACATCGCACCAGTTGAAAATGGTGCCTTGGAAGCAATCTATAGCCATCCGCATTTGGGACCCGGTGGCATGGTGCAAAGCGGCCGCGCTGCAAAGTTTGGTAACAGTAAAGGATATCACCATAAGTTCAGGTCGGGATATGTACTTGATTTCTATCCCCTTCTCCTGGTTTTGATTGTTGCACCACTCTAGCCGGAGACTAGCAAGGGATTGGCCACCCGGCCTAGTCCCGAATAGAGAAAGTTGCTTGCCCTTGTTAGGCAAGCCAGTGAGAAAATATATGTCGGAGGGCTCTATCTCGAGCTGGTGCTCTCCAATGTAGAAACATTGCTCCTGAATGTTCCACCTTTCAACTAGCCACTCAAGGAATGGCACCTGGCCCCTCATGCCAGGTATGGCCCAGTACTTATAGAGTCTGCATGCCTTTAACGCATCAATAGAAGGTTGATGACCTATTGCGGCCAAATCAACATGCTCGTGTTCTCTTTCATGCCAATCAAGCATGGTGTGCACCCTGCACATCATAAACATCTGTTAGAATCCATAAAATTTCAAAAATTTGGTTCATTTTGGAGAAATGAAGGTTTCAAAATGCGTTTTGCGGGGTACGCACCCCGGCTTTTAGGAACAGAGCATCTGGACGTAGCTTCCCTTAAGGCCGGGTGCGTACACCTGGTATTTTCCCCATTGAGAAAAATATCGGGGTACGCAGGTCAGCAGTGAATGACCTGCGTACGCCGAAGGGCGCATCTTGAAACCCCAAGACCTCCAAAAAATCAAATAAAAACCTAAAAATGAATTTTAAACGGATAGAAAGCAAGAGAAGGATGTTGTCGAATACCTAATGAGACGGCGTTCGGTTCTGACGGTCGGATTCTCTGCAATGACCACAGGAATTTTTCTTCTCAAAAGCCCTTTTCTCAACCTCAACAGTAAAATGGTAAAATGACATGGTAAAAAGTCTTTTTATAGGTTTTTTGGATGAATGAATGCTAAGTTTGTTTATTTTTCACCATGAAAGGACATTTTTCAATGTATTTTTACCCATCTTAAACAGGTTTGAGTAATGTGTCGTTTTTGTGCAGGACAAAAGGACTTTAGAGTAAAATCATCATTTTTCACGAACCAAAACATCAGAGTCATCTTTTAAGCTCTTTTCTGACTCCTAAAACATGAAAAGATTGCCGAGCGTTTCTTTTACACTCGTTAAAACGAAATTAAAAGACAGTCCCCTTATAGCTCTTTTCTGACCATAAAAATAGGAAAAGATTGCCGAGTTTTTGTCGTTTCAAACTCGATATGGAAATAAAACGACGTGTCCTTGATCGCTTTTTACTTTTCAGGTCAGAGACACTAATCATGAAAGTACTCCTTGGTCGCAAGATCAAGCGGTTCTCCCAGGTATTATTTTATACTTTTTCGGGCTTGGGGGACACAAATTTACGAAAAATTTCAACCTGGAGTCTTCTTAAGTTTTTTGGACTCTCTAAATTTGAAAAACGCCGAGTTTCTCCTATACTGGGCTCGTTAAAATTTCACAGTAAAGGACCTGTTCAATTACAAGCAGGAACGAACCACTCCTTCCTAGGGTTCGAATCAAAACTAGGTTGGACTCATCCGAAGGATGAGCTTATAATCAAGCATATGTTATCCTCCTCAAGCTTGTTAAAAATAAAGAGGTACTTGCCAGAAATGGTGGGGGAAAAGAGAGAAGAATAAACCTATTTGTTATCCTTTGTTACAGAAGAACCTTATCACCGCTCTTAAACACGACACTTTCCGTTCACCTGGGTTGGGAAATCCTTTGCCTTAAAAGTTGATCAAACCACTTTGAAAGTCTTCAACCGTTTCCGGGTATTAACTTTGGGTCAATCGTAACCAAACCATCTGTTGTGTCGTTACGTGTTCAAGAAGTCTCTGCAAATAAACTTTCATCTGCAAAATACTTGTCATCCATTTGACCATCCCTAAGTCAGTCCTTACAGCAACATTTCTTCAACTTGAACAATGATTTCGTGTTGTGGGCTTGCCTGCAATGGGTCACTTTCTATCGACATCAGCACATTATCTAGAGAGATGACTTAGAAATCATCAGTACCTTGAAGTCTGCATGCATCAATGGCAGGTTTCTCGCCTTTGACGTCAGTTTACATCATTGACTTTCGATCGAAGGATTCCGTGAAATGTTCGACATCAACTCATTTATTCACATCTCATGGATTGTACTGGGTACTTTGAGAACCATTAACATTACTAGTGGTCTCTCTCACACTTGTTAATGGTTTACATCATCGACTGGTAATCAAGTGGTTTCTACCATGTTCGACATCAACTCATTTATTCGCATGGCTAGAATCATACCAATTCGGGGAGTAGAGATGAAGACCCTGGATCTAGTTTCCACCATCCAGGCTGCGAGGAGTTTTGTATTCATTATATAGTAGACCAATTATAAACAGATGGTTGCGTCCATACTGTGTCTACGCAAGTCTATGATTATGATGTACTGCAAGATCATTCCTGTATCAGAGTAGTTAGTCTGTTAGTTAAAGTTTTGATCTGAGTATGGGAATGCCTACCTCAGCGATGATATAATCTTATACATGTATTTTGTGTTGAAAATTGCAGGTTCTGACCAGGCTCTCCACGAGATAATCCTTGAAATGATAAAGCGCTTCACCCTTCCTAGATAATACAAAACCCTAATCTACTACAGGCTTCGCACTTTAGGGGGCAATCTGTTACACTAAAAAATGTCACCATGGCTATTTACAGTTAGTATGGCTCTATCAAAAGTCATGCTATCCTCCTAGGCAAGTCTTATGCCTCTGCTCTCCATGTCAAACTCCCAAAAGAGAAAAAGTCTTTGTAAATGTGTTTATCTCTGGGTAGGCAAATTCTCTCGGCCTTACCTGCGTATACGCACCTAATGTTCACAAAAACCGCGTACTTGTACGCTTTGTGTGTAAAGGGACAGGTGCGTACCCCTGTAAAGGTCAAAAGGCGCAAGTTTCACTCCAAAAAAGTTACTTGTGGTCATTTCTAGAGGCTTCTAGAAGTATGTTTGACGTGTATGAAGCGCCTCCAGATGGTTCATGTATCCCTACCAAAGAGGAACTTATCCCATCAATAAGGGAGCTATCCCATCCAAAGAGGGGATTATCCCATTGATGGTGGACCTGATTAACTTCCTCTTGAACACTATAAATACAGGCATTGGGCCAGAAGGAGGAGAGGTTGAAAGCTAAACATTTCTAAGGGTAGATGCTGCTGGAATTAGGACTCCCATTTAGAAGCTTGTGAGGAGAGATTGCCATCTTTGCTTGTTCTATTTGGAAGTGGGTGAGCTTTGTCAAAGTAAAGGAGAACTCTTGATGCACCCTGGGAGGGACTTGCACAACACCAAGGCTCAGGTTGTAATTGTTCCTTTTGTTTCCTATTAATGTAAATGAGTCCATTCTTCTCAATAACTTATTATTTATGAGTTGTTTCATGTACTCGATCTATGTGTTAAATATGTTTTATTTTATGAGATTATCAAGTGCTATTTAATCGTTTGATTGTTAGTGAATGCAGGTTTCGAAGTGAAGGAGGAGCTCATCCGGATCAGTGAGGCTGGACTGCTACAACAGCGTTGGACTACAGGTAGGATCTAAACACTTGATTTCTCGTATAGTAAATGCATGTTTAGAGAAGGATTGCTCTTGTTTGTCTTGTTTGTCACTAGAGAGTCTTAGGCTCCTAGGGAGGTTGGTTGTGTCCGCACTATCGACTCTTTCCGCCTGACAAGCTCTATCGTGCTTATGTTACTCGTGCCTCTACTGGAAAGTTCGATAACACTCCAGTTATTGATCAGATTTTGAGACTTCGATTAGAGAGAGCTAAATTGCTCGGATACAATAATTATGCAGAGGTAAGTATGGCCTTGATTTCTTGGAAAATTCAATGAGGAAAAGTGCATAGAAGGAAAAATTGTGGCCTCAGGATGATGAAGAGATTTCCTTCAGACTTGTGTAGCCGATTTTCCACAAAAACCAACCCTCTGTTGCCTTTGATCGTATCCAGCTAGCGGATTTTCTCCAGCGCCAACAAATTCTTTACACACTCTTTTATGTCCTCACAGTTGCTGCAATGATTTCTCTCCTTTCTGCGTACATTTGACAAACATTCCAGGTCTAGACAGGGTTAAAACCGAATCCATTCCCATCCTCAAGGTGTAATTTCAAGGGCCTGTCATAAACAATATTTGCACACTTTCATACCTACATGGAATCAAGGTCTAACGCATTTGAAAGTCTATTGGTTATGCAGAGACCTCTGTCTTGCAGATTTCCTTGGACAACAGGGATCCTATAGTCAATAGCTTTGAAGACTACGTAGTGCTGTTTGCCAAAAATATAAGTATCTGTACAACCAACCCTTTCACCCTCAAACCAATCAGCAGCCGATTTGACTCTGTGTAAATTGGACTTGTCCTAGCACACAAAACTGTGTGTTAATACTCAAAGATGAGTCCTCTTCTCGACACCATTTTGGCATGCAAATGTAAGAAAGCTAGACAGCTTGTCTTTGTACCAAGTAGAATTTTAGAACCAACTACACAGAGCAGTAAAGCTCTCTTCGGCAAAATCCATTTAGAAGGTGCAATATAATTCTCAATTCTGGAAGCATATCTAAACAATTGAGGATGAGATTTCCAGTAACTCCTAATTACAAAAGGGACTGCTGCCCACGGAAAGCCGATTTAGGCAGCGTTTGGGGGACGGCAAAAAATAGACAATGTAAACAAATTCTCCAAATAAATACTTAAAGATACATAAGCGAAAATTCACGCCAAAAATAACTGCCTTCACCCCTCGATCTTGAAGACTAGCTATCAAATGAAAATTAGAACGACTGCCATATTTTTCACAGGGAACATGAGACTTAAACCTGAGACATTGAGACTCACATTGAACGGCACTATGAATGTTGCTGATGGAATTGGTTAACATCCAGCGTACTAGGAAAAAGAGAACGACTTCCAGTTCATGGAGGTAGCTCAACAGAAGCCCGTCGTGAGAAGAAACTCAACAGGAAACGATCAGAATACCCTCGAACTGACGCAAAAAAGACCAGCCATCACAGTCACATCCAACTGGCGCTTTGACAAATCACCACTGCACTCTTCGTTGGAGGAGGGGAGCGCTTTCACCTCTCAGACACCGAATCTCGGCGGCAGACAACTTCACCCGTAGCTCTTTCGACATCCGGCAGGTCGGACCAAGATTGTTCCAACTGATGCAAATCTGAGGGGCGGATCGCCACAACCATGCTTCTTTTCCAGCAAAGCGCTCAATAAATCCACGGTGGAGCTATGGCTCACAACACACGCCTCTCACAACAAACCAGCTAAACTGGCTCTGATACCACATGATGAAAATGACATTAACTCAATAAAATATATAAATCACACATAGAAACCAGAGACACAATATTGGCGGAAAAAGGCTGAAGCCTCATGCTTCTCTCTCATTACACATTACAAAAATAATTGAATATAGTGTTACAAATAAATAGCTGAGAGACAGTGTTCTCAAGATAGTGCGTGCTATCTTAGACACCTTTGGTTGAGATAATTTCTCCTTTGGTTGAGATAATTTCTCACCAGACACACCAATATAGGAGTTACCTAAACTAACTCCTATCTTAGAGGAACAACCCAAGAGTTAGGCACAAATTCCTAACTTTGAATACTTAATTAATTAATTTATTTTGGATTTATTATTGTTTTATGAGAGAGGCTAACATTTTCAGACTCTATAACAGAAAAAGTCCATCCGAGCATTTGTCACTTCGGGCTCGTTAAAACATCGAAGGAGACTAGAGTCATCTTTAGCTTTTTCTCGACTCTTTAAAAGTGAAAAAGCAAGTTGTGTCTAAAAGTGTCTAAAAAATTCATTTAATTCGGAAACACACTTTCCCCTTTTGTATTTTGGTTGATCGAGTAATCCGCAATCATGGAAGAAAGTCAATTAAAACCCCGTCGTTCACGGAGGCTTACGAGTCAACCGTCTTTGTCTCCGGAATCGAAAACAGTACGGACAAAGCAAACTTGTTTAACCCGTTCGAAATCTCCTATCAAAGTTAGAACAAGTGTTCCAACGACATCTGAGATTCCGGTTACTCCAAACATTTCTGGAAACCCTGCCTCTATAGAAGAAGTTCAACAACCACAGAGGGACAGTAACACTGATCCTAGTCTGGGAGCAAATACTTGCATTACTGAACCAGTTCCATCTGTAACCAGTTCAGAGAGTCTTGCTCCTCAAACAACTGTCGCTGTCAATTCAACCCCTTCTTTGGCACCAGAAATATTTTACGGACCTAACGGTCTTCCCCTTCCACCTGGTTTGATTGTGATAGAGGAAATTGTAGAAGATCCGCAAGCAAGCACTCCAACTCATTTTGGGGTCGGGGTCACTCTATTTCCTTCGACATCAGAAGTTAGTCCATCACCAGTGGAAGTTCCTGTAGAATCGCTAGGCAATCTATTGGATAGACTCAAAATTTCTGAACAACCGTCAACATCTAGGACTGTGTCGAATGACACAGTGACAGCAGAAGCCCCTGCCGTCACTCCGACAATGTTTGCCGGCGTACCATCTATCCCAACTAGCTCACAACCGCTGGAAGGAGTCCACCCAGGGACTATTTCGACAGTGTGGTATGTTCCAGTTTGTTCCTCCGGAATAATATCCGGCAACTCTTATGTTGAAACTCGCCAGATTGATCCATTTAGAGGTCAATTTGGGAAATCCAGTCCCCAAGGACAAACAATCCCCTTGAGTTCCGGATTGCTACCGTATGGGGGGCAGTATGCCCTTTCATTACCCCCTCTGGGAGGGTATCCATACAGGAGTTCACAACAGTATTCAGGTTATACTGGAATTACATCAAGTGGTTGGGTACCTATGCTACCTCAACAACCAAGGGTTGTGTATTCTATGCAACAATGTGTACCTATGTCGAACATCCCGACCACACCAGCTATTGTAACAGTGTCACAAGTTCAAGCGATGCCTGTTGTATGTCAGCCTCAGATTTCTCAGGTTGTAATGCAACAACCCCTTGACCCTGTGACACAACCACAATCGCCAACTGGTGGGGCGACACAGGTCCAAACGGGTACAATTACCCCACACCTTGGTCCAACGGTTAGTATAGCACAACAGAACATGGCTTCACAACTGTGGCTGGTGCAATACCAACAACCACAATTCCAGCAAGTGTCCCAAGGTTCTGAGCAGCAGATCTTTGCGAACAGTGGACAACCGTACATTCAAAACGGTCAAAACAAACCGCTTTACAGTGGTCAAGTCCACCAACCGTATCAGTCGTACCAACATCAATTACATTATGCTGGTATGCAAAGGCCCACTGCTCAAGCGATTCCATCGTACCTTGGGTATGCTTCAGCTCACCTGAATCAACAGTTACCATTCGTGGCAACTTTAGAGTTACCCGATTTACACTGGTTAACCAACGATCTGATTGCTTACGCCCCTTGGTGGCCAGCGATTCCTCACAAACTTCCATCGGACATTCCTGAATTTAATGGAAATCCAGGTGAAGACCCATCGAATCACGTGATGACTTTTCATCTGTGGTGTTCATCAAACACCCTAAACTATGATTCGATAAGGCTTCGCCTTTTCCGGAGGACGTTAACGGGTCCAGCGGAAAAATGGTATATTGAATTACCTAGAGCCTCGTTCGACAATTTCAGCTCCCTAGCCACGACTTTCTTAACCCATTTTCAATTACCAATAAGGTATGAAATGGGAAAAAAAATCTTAACCAACTTCAAGCAGACAACGGCCACTCATATATCCAATCATATACATGAGTGGCGTCGTCGTCGTAGGATGGTGAAAACGTACGTTCCCGATCAGCTGTTAGCTGAATGGTTTATAAAGTCGTTACTTCCTGCTATAACAGAAGATGTGGCCAAGGGGGGAGTCGTAACGGAGGAGAAAGTTATTGCTCGTGCACAATATATAGACTTAGTCTATACTCAGTCTGGCACGCTCTACGACAAAATACCTAACGCCCCTAGACCGGAATTCTCAATTCCTCCTCCTCCTAAATCAAACAGTGACTCTCATGCCGGCGATGGTGTGATTGGCACGACAAACACGAAATCGACAAAGGCTTCGTCTAAGAAAGCCCGTAAGACTTCAGATCAAAATGCAAAAGAAGAGATTCTTGCTTCGGAAGTAAATGCCGTATCAGCAGATAAAGGCAAAGAAACCAATCAACCAGGAAGCAAGAAGAAGCAAAACAAAGGGAAGAAGAAGAAACAGGGCGAGTCATCCCCTGAAAAAACTTCTTCAAACCCTCCTAGGAAAGGGAAACCAAAAAGTCCATGCATGATATGTGACGAGGATCATTGGACAGCCGATTGTCCATACAAAGCTGAGCTTAGAAGGTTCTTCAAAAGTTCGCAAACCTCAGCTGTGTTAACTGATCCGTTTCCCAATCCAAGTCAAAATATGGTTGATAGTGGAAATGCTTCCCCGTCGCAAGTGCTCATGTTGTCGGTTTCAAAACAGCAAAATGATGCTTTGATTTCGACAAGGAACAAAGATTACGGGAATCCGCACCTGTCGAACGGCAAGGATAAAGATCAACCAAGCAGTTCGACAACAACTTCGACAGAAGTTGTACCGCCCATCATTCCTGAATTAACGATAAAACCGCCAAAGGGAGTAGTACACAAGTCGACATTTAATCCTCGCGCTAGAGCGGCGTAGCATTATAACATAGTCCAAGATTTGGCCCAATCGCCATCTGCTATGTCAACTCTTGAAGTACTACAAAATTTTCCATCCCAAAGGCAGGCTTTGTTATCGGCTATTGGTGGGGTTGATCCTAAGGATTCCAATCTTGTATCCTTCGACCACAAAGTATACGATCCTCAGTTACCAGCTCAACTAGCTTTCCTTATTCAAGTGAAAGACCTCAACAAAACTGTTCACCGAACAATTATTGATGAGGGGGCATCTACATGTATTATGTCGATGAGTTGTTGGAAAACTTTAGGGTCTCCAACCTTGCCGCGATCTTCGACGACATTGAAAGCATTCGACGGAAGGACCTATACTCCGTGCGGTATCCTTAATAACTTGAAGGTTGAACTGGGGGGAAAAACAGAAGAAATAGATGTTGAAGTCATCGATGTGAATCTTGACTACAACATCCTACTAGGAAGATCGTGGATCTATGCCATGGTAGCTGTTGTGTCGACTTATTTTAGGAAGATCGCATTCCCTTTTCAAGGGGGGATTACGATCGTCGACCAACAAGACTTCCTCCCTAATGGTTCACAAGTTAGAGGAAGCATTCCCATGATCCATGGAAGCAACCATTCGCTTCAAGATATCGGAGTAGGCCTACTGAAAGACCCCACATTAATGGGAACTTTCGCACTTCCACCTCCAATCTATATAGGAGAAGTAGCATTGGTAGGAGCCTGCAACATGATATCTTCCACGAAGATCTCAGAAGACGATATCGACATGGATCATGAAATGGTTTTGCCCCCAAGCCCTATAGAAATATTGTAGCAATCAATGTTTCGAGCATGGGAGGTGAACCCAAATCAATGCTCATCAAGCGTTTGGGAAGATAGGTCTAGAGAATATGGTACCCCATTAGATCCTTGGTCGAGAGTGCATGGAACAGACGAAGAAATCCTACAATCAATGTTGATTGAGGGGGCACCGTGGAATGATTGCCACCATCGTTCCCTTCTTCCAGATTATGAAGAAGATACTCAACATGACCTTTACCACCCTTCAGTTTTTGAATTCCTATCAAATACTGTAAATACGGTGGATTCCGAGAGAAACTTATCCAATATTGAAGAGACTATAGCCATAAATATCTCGACTAAAACAAATGTTGTAGAGAATATTTATGTCGGCAAAGGTTGTTCTCCTTCAGAACTGGAAATATATAACACTCTTTTTTGTGAATTCAAAGATGTCTTTGCTTGGTCATATGATGAAATTCCAGGAATTGACTCGAGTATCGTTGAACATGAAATTAAGATGTATCCTGATGTCAAACCCGTAAGACAACGGCTTCAGCAGGTGCACCCCAAGAAAGTCGCTGCCATTAAAGCAGAAGTTGAAAAGCTCCTCCATGCTGGTTTCATCTACCCGGTTCCTCTAACCGATTGGGTATCGAATATTGTCCCTGTTATGAAGAAACAAGGGACAATTAGAGTGTGTGTTGATTATAGGGATGTAAACCAAGCTTGTCCGAAGGAAAACTACCCTACACCCTTCATCGACCAGATAATTGTTGAATGCGCCGGATGTGAAATCTTTTCATTCATGGATGGATTTTCCGGGTATAATCAAACAAATATCCGCCCACAGGACCAGTCAAAGACTGCATTCATCTATCCGTGGGGCACATTCGCTTATCGAAAATTACCCTTTGGTTTAAAGAACGCAGGGGCGACGTTTCAGAGGGCAATGAATTATGCCTTCCATGACATCAAGAACATCGTTCAACCATATCTCGATGACCTTCCGGCTCATTCGCAAAAGCGGACTGATCATCCGCAACATTTAAGAGCGATATTTCTACGTTTCCGACACTACAAGATAAGACTCAATCCACACAAATGTGTGTTTTGCGTCGGTTCTGGTTGTTTACTTCGCTTTGTAGTCTCTAAAGATGGGATTCGTCTCGACCCTTGCAAGGTTCAGGCAATCATTAATTTTCCTCCACCTTCAAACTTGCTTCAGATTCAGAAACTCCAAGGGAAAGCAAAATTTCTGAGGAGGTTCATTCCAAATTACGCAGAACTTGCTAAAGGTTATACTCGTCTTTTGAAAAAGGATGTACCTTTTGTCTGGGATTAGGTGGCGCAAGCTTCCTTTGATGCTCTGAAAGATTCTCTAGTAAAAGCATCATTAATGTATGCCCCGGACTATCAAAGATATTTTAACCTGTATCTGGCTGCAGCAGATACGACCATTGCGATGGTTTTAGTTCAAGAAGTCGATGGAACTGAACATCCAATATATTATTTAAGTAAAAACTTGAATGATGCAGAAAGCAAATATTCTTACGTTGAAAAGCTAGCACTCGCTGCTGTTCAAGCGATACAAAGATTTCGACATTATGTCCTCTTTTGGAAAACTACCATTCTATCAGATTGCAACCCCATGACTTATATATTGTCGCGACAGTTGCTGGGGGGCAAATATTCAAAATGGATAGCGATCCTTCAAGAGTTTGATCTGGAATTTGTAAAATCCAAATCAAAGAAAGCTTTAGTTTTCGCAGAATTATTATGCGATCTCCCATCGTTGTCCAACGATGAAACATCTGAAGAGTCAATCGTGGACGAGAATTTGTTTCTGATATGTACAAGCAATGAGTGGTATGGAGATATAATAATTTATCTCCAAACCCAAAAGTTCAGGTCTAACACCTGTCACTCAGAACAGAAACGTATACGATACCAAGCAAAATACTACATGATCGTCGGTGATACGCTTTACCGTCGTGGTATCGATACAGTTCTGAGGAGGTGCCTCACCCACGAGGAGGCCGAAAAAGCCCTGAATGAGTGTCATTCAGGCGCGTGTGGGGGGAATCAATCTGGATATGCTACAGCACAGAAAATATTACGAGCAGGATACTTCTGGCCAACCATGTTCAAAGATTGCATAACCACAGTCAGAAGTTGCCATGCTTGTCAAATTTTTGATAGCAAAACCAGCAGGCCACCCGCACCTTTACAGCCAATAGTTGATGTTGGGCCTTTTGCCAAATGGGGCATCGATTTCATGACATGTAACCCCACCTCGACCGGGGGGCATGGGTATATTATAGTCGCCGTTGACTATTTTACCAAATGGGCTGAGGTGATGCCTACATTAGATAACACTGGTGAAACAACTGCCCTTTTCTTTTTCAATCATGTAGTCGCCAGGTTCGGCGTACCACAGGCTATAGTTACAGATCATGGATCACATTTTTGCAATCACATGATGGTGGAATTAGCTGCCAAGCTAGGGCTATCTCACGACAGCTCTACCCCGTATTATCCACAAGCCAACGGACAAGTTGAAGCAATCAACAAGGTCCTGAAGCGTATGTTGCAAAGGATGATAGGAGTTCGCAAAAGAAGGTGGCACCTAATCCTGTTCTCAGCCTTGTGGGCTTACCAAACATCAGTAAGGAATGCGACCGGGTTCACACCTTTCCAACTGGTGTATGGCTTGGAAGCAGTCTTGCCAATCCAGTGTGAAATCTCGTCTCTTAAACTCGCAATTGATCTCCTCCCCGGAACTTCAGAAGAAGAGGCCCGTTTCTTGGAATTAATCCAATTGGATGAAACCCGTTGTGATGCCGCTTTGGCTAACGAAGCCCATAAGAAACGAGTCAAGGCGCAGTTCGACAAAAATGTCAAACCCCGTGTCTTCTCAGAAGGTGACTTGGTCTTGCTTTATGACCAAGAATCCGATAAATTGGGAGCAGGTAAATTTAATTCTTTATGGATGGGTCCCTATATTGTTAAACGAGTGCTAGCAAAAGGAGCCTACGAGTTAATGGATTATGACGGAATTCCACTGACGCAACCTCGTAATGGGTTGTACCTCAAGCGTTACTATGCTTAAATAGTAACCTGTATGCTTTTGTTGTATTTTGTTTTCGCTAAAGTGTTTGTTTTGGTCGAGTAATCCACCTTTTTACATTTATTGCAGATGTCAACCCTTCTGGAGACATGTGTTGGATATGCCGACGGAGCGAGTCGTAGTTCGCGGAACCTGTCCTCCACAACCTGGGCCATTTTTTATCCAAGCGGCGAGTTAGTAAGTTTCAGAGGTGTATGTATCGAGCAATCAACGAATAACATCGCTGAGTATAGCGCGTTGATAGAACTACTCTCTAATGCCATCACCCATGGTATACGCCGACTAATCGTCAGGCTAGACTCACAGCTCGTAATACTACAACTCAATGGTATATATTTCATCCGCAACCCAGCTATTTATCACATGTTCCTAAGGGTTAAGATTTTGGAAAGACAATTTGATTTAATTCAATACCAACATATTTCCAGAAACTTAAAACATTAACCGACTCATTAGCAAACTATGTGTTAGATAGACATTTGCGACATTTATAAAAAGAGACACATCATCAATGTTGTACATATGGATCATATAACTCAACCAGAATAAACCCCGAAAATAAAAATATATATATAAGTTGTTTATCGTTCGTACATAATGTTCTGTAACCAAGACAAAAATCGGTCACATGACCCAAGAACTCAAAATGCTAGGGGGCACCCTAGCCTAGTGATGCTCATGATAGCACGTCACGGCCTGTGCAATCATGTGCAAGAGACGAGTCCATCGTCTAGGCACACCAGTAGTATGCCGCTGCAACTGCAAAGGTAACGCGTCAATCCTCACATCGGGAATGCCGAGAGTAAGGCTCTCAACCTGCTCCTGCACAACTCTAAGGGTCTCGGCCACATCAAGGTCACGAAGAATAACCCTCCCAGCAGTCTCCCCTACTGGGGCAGCAACTGGCGCTCTTGGGCAAACTGCTGGACGAACAGGACCAACATCTGCATGCACACATGAGTTCGATTAAAGTCTTGATATAATAAAGCACAAGGACATTATAAATAAAAACAGTAAACAGTGATATGGTCGAAGATTTTACCAATAGCGCCCCACTGTTCGCCATCCGGCAATACCAAATCCGGATCACCTCGGAAATCCATACCAACATATGGATACTCGGAATAGACCATCTCCTGACGCTCGAACCACCTAAACAAGGTATCAGTGAAAGAAATCTGAGATTGACCAACATTCCTAGACATGTGATCAACCCATCTCTGCATGCGTGGCTCGGTAGGAGAAGGCAAGTCGAATGCGATATACTGAGGCTGCATCAGTGGTATTTTCTCCAAGGCAAAGGCAGTCAGAATAGAACCAAATCCAAAGTTCTTCAGCTTCCCGTCCTTTACCTTGTTCAACTGACTTTTCATCTGAAGAAGTACTGCATCACACCAGTTGAATATTTTCGGTTGGAGGCACTCCAAGGCGTGCTGCACATAGGATCTGTTGGAAACATGAAGAGATGCGCTACCGGCCATCCTACCAATAGTATACAGAATGGACCTGAGAGATCTGTCAGCAATCTCACGGATAACGACCTTACCGTCTCTGCTCGGCTGAGATCCTTCCCTGCAATACTGGCGAACATAATCTCTCACGGAGTCATTCCCTCGGGCCAAACCTGACAAAGAAATGGGAGCACCCTGCCTCGACAAGCCAGTCAAGAAGTAAATGTCTACTACAGTCAGGGGGATAGATTTGCCCCTAATCTGAAATACTTGGTTGATAGGATCCCAAGCATCAAGCATATACTGCAGTAAGGAGATCTGTGCTCTCATACAAGAGATACGGAAGAACTTCAGCAGGCCACAGTTCCGCAGCGCGTTCACCGTAACAGGGTCATGGAGGGCAATCATGTCCTCTTCTTCATGTTCTCGTTCTCGCCATGTAAGGGTCATTTTGCTCAAAAGTCCCTGCAAAACAAACAAGAGAAAGAGTAAGATCCTGGATTTGATGAGAAACTGGAAAAAATTTCATCAAAAACTGTGCAACAGAACTGTTTTTCTATGCCCAACGCAACTGGCTAGTGTTCCACTTGCGTTGAAGGTCAAACTGCCTTCATGCAGCTTGACATTCAATGCAGGTTTCGAGTGAACTACCTGCACTGATGGCAGAGCGCCCTAACAAAACCCCAGGGGCTCAGAGGAACAGGAAAACAGGCGCAGAATGGAAAAAGGAAACCATGAAAAGAAAGAGCTAGTGTTTAGCTCCTACCTGGTCTAGACGGCGCCGAAAATCGTCCGCAGAATCTCCCAGAATCAGCTGATGAAAATCAAGGGGGAAGAGGCACCTCCAAAGCTCCAACAAACCAAGTTCAAATGAAATGGTAAAATGTGAGGTAAAAACACCTTTTAATTGCTTTTTTACGTAGTTCAAAGCGAAATATTAGGGTTCTAATCTCATTTTCAAGCAAATGTTATTCATTTCTAACTAGTTCGATGCAGCAATTGAGGATACAGTACTATCTTTGAAAAGGGCAAAGCTAGTTATGGTAAAAAATCAAAAAATTTGACCATATAATTTCGAGCAGTTTTAGCACACAGTTCATGCTCGTTAAAAAATAAACGCAAGATCCAAGCAGTTTTAATGCGGACTTCATGCTCGTTAAAAAATAAACATAAGCAATGAGCAAGTGTTTCCACCAGCGTTTAAGCTCATTTTAAAATAAAAAATGAATCACTACCCGGTAAATAACCACTGTAAATGTAACCTTATCAGCCATTAAAGCCTTGGTCGTGTTTGCACCGTCACCTCCACTTTTCATTTGGCCGATCGTTCACCTCCATATGATTGTTTACCCATTTTGAGGAACAACTGCGAAGAGTGATTTCACCTAGCCATCCTTGTGACACTGCCGTGATTGGAAAATTCCAACCTGTACCTGGAATCAACTGCTAACCTTGTTTATCACTCGTTCCTCAAAAGACGAGTCTTCTTTAAGCTCTTTTCAACTGACTCGTAAAATATGAAAAGATTGCCTAGT
The DNA here is from genome assembly GCA_031772625.1 of Pinus tabuliformis. Taxonomy (NCBI): domain Eukaryota; kingdom Viridiplantae; phylum Streptophyta; class Pinopsida; order Pinales; family Pinaceae; genus Pinus; species Pinus tabuliformis. Next base: position 785,894,918 of record CM062815.1, read on the forward strand.
CCTTGGCCTTCCAGCTCGTTAAAGGGACAGGAAGTGCTATCCCTCCTCTAGATTTTAATCTTTTTGGACCTGAGGGATTATTGCACAAAAATATCGAGCGCTTGTTTTATTCGGCTCGTTAAAACTAGCGAAAACTCATCCCTTCTGTATTGTTTTATACTTTTTTGGACCTAAGGGATTAGATGATGAAAAAGGACTTTCGGAGTTAACTTTATGTATCTTTTCAGACTCTCTAAAAATGAAAAGAACCAAGTTATCTTTGTCATTAGACTCGTTAAAATCATTAAATAGCGACAAACTTGTCTTTAGACGAGAACGAGTTTCACTATCGCTAGGCTCGTTAAAAAATAGCGATGGGCATGCCCGAAGGGCAGGTTATAGAACAAGCATATGTTATCCTCCTCAAGCTTGACAAAAATAAAGAGGTACTGGTCAGCAATGACTGGGGAAAAATTGGGAGAAACTCAAGAAAACTTTGATGGTAGCAAGTCACTCTTGAACATGACACTTTTCCTCCGTACCACAATCGGGTTGGGTTGTTTCATTCACCAGTCACGTCCATGGTCTCGCCATACCATCCATATTTGGAGTAATGCTACCAATCCATCGCATCAGTGTCGCCATATGTTCAAGAGAAGTCGTTCAGAAAAGTCAACCGTGTCCCATCCACTGCCATACATTATCCTTCATCCCTTCATGACCACCACCCTGAATCATATGTCACAGATCATTTTCACCTCCATCAAAATCATTAGCTCCATTCCGTGTCATTGGTGTGGGATTCATTAAGGCCCTCCTTTGACGGATCGCTTCTTGTTGACATCAGCGCATTATCCAAGAAGTTGATCTAGGAACAACCCCTTCAGTACTTTGAAGCTTGCATGCCTCAATGGCAAGTTTCTCACTTCTGGCGACAGGTATACATCAATGACCTTCGACCGAGAGATTTTGCGTGGTGTTCGACGCCAAGTCATTTATTCACACCACGTGAATTGTACTGCAGTACCTTGAGGGTCATTATCATTATCGGTGATTCCTCTCGCGCTTGTTAACGGTTTTCATCATTGACCGGTAATCAAGTAATGTCTTTCCATGTTCGACTTCAGAACATTTCTCACATGGATCGAATTGTACTTAGAGTGAAGATCGAATGAGTTTGAAGACCCCGAATCTAGTTTCATCCATCCGGGCTGCGATATATATTCAGGAAAGATAAAGACATTGACATGTACATCATTGCAGCAGATAATCATCCTACTCAAAGGATGATAATTTCATCAAAATTATCAGTCTACCATCAGAAGATTGTCTGTTCTATGTACAGAAAAATGAATTTATAAAGCTGAGCATGGAAATGCCCGCCTCAGCTAGATCATGAAAGCAGTATGAAAAATAATGTATTGTATTGTATCTTATTACAGGTCTCCTCCCAGCATTGGATGAACTTCAGATCCCCCTGATAAAGCATTTCACCCGATAAACGACCTCATACTTTAGGGGGCAACTGTTATAGACATTTTTGTGCCTTACAGCATTGAGCATGAAATGTCCATAATCTAAGGGATCCAAAGTCCCTAAACATGTTGTTCCTACCCCTAGAGGAACAAGGCTAACAAACCACAGCAATTCACAGAAGTTCTCCACCAGAAACTGCTCAAAAACAAGTCAATTCAGGATCAATTTAGTGGCTCTACTAGCTGTTTGCGCTAAATGTCAAAGCCAACACTGGCTACCTACGCTGAATGTCAAAGGCAACACTGGCTACCTGCGCTGAGCGAGAGTTGACATGTGGCAAGTTCATTCCACAAGGTGTCAGAACCTAGGAAGCTTCCAAAATCTTCCTCAATGACACTTGCCTCAGGGAATTCGACTGGTGATGAGTAAGAGGTTCCAAATCTCCAAGTGGAAGCAAGAACCTCCAAGTGGAATCAAGAACTGACAGAGGGAGAGGACACTAGTCAGATCTCAAGCTGACTCATCCTCTCTCCAAACATCTATATATGGATCTCTCCTCCATGAGATCTAGGGGCTGGAATTTTGTTATTGCAAAGAATTGTTGTTGGTTTGAGATTGGAATCATTGGGTGCTTAATGCTTTGAAGGGGGTGAAGATAGGAATTCCATTTGCCGGGAAGGAGATGCTGGATTGGAGCCCTCTGGGTTGTATCTCTTCCTGAACCTTGTTATTCATCAATAAAGCTATCTTGGTTTCTCCTATATACTGATGTATTTTTTATGTATGATTGCATTAGTATGTTTAGTTTATTTCTAATCCTGAACTAGTTATGAATATGAATCCATGTCTTGTGTAGTGTTCTCTTCTTGTGATCTTGCAGAAACCTCTTGAAGCTGGGCGAGCGAGAAGACAAGTAGCTGGGAACTCTCCAAGAGAAGAGAAACTGGATCGAGGGACAAACGGAAGACACCGGTTAGTCCATCCATCTCTCTTCATTCTTAATTCATAAAGGAAGAATACTAGAATAGCTGTCTCTGTTTGTTGCTAAAGCACTGTCACAGGATCGTCCTGCATAGGCATTTTTCCCCACAACACTAATGCCCAAAAATATACAACTGTTAGAGCAACAACTAATTGCCGAGAGAGAGAGAGAACAACAAAGATCCAAAATAAGCCTAGGAGCAACTGAGAGTTGGTTATGTTATTCTAGCGTTGTCGAGTAGCTGTTGTAAAAGTAGGACTGCTGCTGATGCAATATCTGTTCACCAAAATCTATGGAAATAGAAAAATTTAGTAGATCACATAGGCAAAATCCTGCGACCTTACTTCATCAATTAAATATTCCAAGAGATGTTATAAGTGAGGGTTACCTTGTAAGTTTATCATAATTAATGCATATCACTGGTGCAAAAAGGATGAAAGGATAGGTGAAAATGTAAGGAAAAGATAGGCATATTTGGTGCCCATCATATATGATATATTCATCAAGCCCTTAGCCAACTTTAGCTCTTATACCATTTTGAGAAATCTATAGGGAAGTTGATAAAATGATTTCTCTTTACTTCATAACTTCTTGTGATATATTTTTAACTTTTATTACTTATTATCTTCTTGACTTATTATTATGTTATTATACCATCAAATAGCTACCAAAACAAGAAGAACAATAGGACACAAGAACACAAAATGTAGGTACAAGTTAGGGCCAAAACATCTCCACTTGAGAGCAAAATGCACAAATCTATTCTCTTCTTATAGATTCTTAAATTGATGAATTCCAAGACCTATAGACCAAGTCCGACCCTCTATGATGTGCTTCCTTTGTACGAGTCAGCCCAAGACAAATATTCTCTAGTTGCACAACTTTGACCCCCAACGTTAGAATTTCAACGTCTACTATAGGTCTGAAACTTTCACCCCCGTGCAATTATTGTTTCTTCCATACCTGTGATTGAAATTATCCTCCCAACAACTTCGTTTTTTCTTACTTCCTTGTCTAGGGCTAGAAGGTGACCTATTGATTCCTTCTTCTAGAAATTTTGATCTTCTTCTGTAGATAGAGAATTTTTACCTTGAAGCAACAAAACCCTAGCTTTCCTTCTTCACACGTGTGAGAGATAATTAGCCCAAGACAAATATTCTTCATCCTCTTCCATATTCACTTCTTCTTCTTCCACCTTCCCTTGAATTAGTGAGTGATAAATGTGTTATAAGGAGGTCCAATTCCATCCTTTATATAGGCTTCTTATGGCGGATGTGGCTGCTCAAAATAGGTTGACTTCTCAGCTATCATGTTGACTTCACCTTGAATGGTATTTTGACACTTTTAAAGAGAAAAAATATTTTCTTTACAAGTTACAATGTGCCCGATGGGTTCTTCAACTTTTGAAAATGAATCTTTTAAATTATTGACCTATGAAAAACCCTAAAAGTATTCAATGGGTGCTTGACCTCTAAAATAAAAGACCTTTAGCATGAAACCCATTCTCCAAAAATACAAATAATAATTTCTCTTTCATTTTACAAAATACAAGAATCAAAATTAAATTTGATTTTTATGTATACCAAACCTAGTTAAACATTTTTCAAAATTCCCAATGGTTGGAATAACTACTAAGATTCGGTGAATGAGACAAAGAAACTATCGAATTGGAAATGCTTATGGTCTGATTCAGTACAAGAGTAAATAAGGTGGAATACCAAGGATGGGACTTCATACAAGGGCAAGGATGAACAAAACTTTACATTGGTCTGAAAGGGAAAGTAGGGAAAAGGGAGAAATCTCAATCCAAACCAAATTCTAACCAAAGGTGCAAGAAGAAAGATTTTTCCAAAATTTAATTCTTCCATTGTAATGAATTCAGGAACTATGTGAAAAAGTGTCAACAGGGAAAGGAAAGAAAGAAGACCTCAAGAGGAAAATCAAGCGAATCTTTGGCTTCACAGTTTGAGCTTTACTTTACCCTTATCACATGCATGGCCAACACAGTGATGGGGAGCATGTGGTACTTGGACTCAAGTGCATCGTTCCATGTGAAAACGTGTAGAGATTTTTTCAGTGACCTAGAAGAAAAGTATTTCCATATGGAAATTGAGTTGGGGGACAACGGATGGTATAGCATGAGTAGGGTAGGTACAATCACCTTCTAGAGGGACTTGGGTTCCCCTCTCAGGCTCAAGAATGTCATGTTCATTCCAGGCCTCAAGAAAAATCTCATCTTTGTTTCAATTTTGGATGGTTGTGGTTTTGATGTGATATTTAGCAAAGGAAACACATTCCTCAGACACATAGCCATGGGAAAGGTGAAGAAACTTGGGGTTCATGTGAAAAATGTGTATAAGATAGATGTATAACACTGTGATGCATTAGGCTGAAAGCCTGAGAACGTGGAAATCCATGATGTCTGTGAACTTTTCACAAAATAAATTTCCATTTGCATCATGGAACTCTAAAGATTATTAAAAAAATAACCATAGTCCTCCCCAAAGGAGAAATTGAGTAGCAAGGTGTATGCAAAGGATTTACCTTGGGGAAGTATACAAAATCCACCTTCCATGATCAGGACAACAAAACACATGCAATCCTAGAAAGGATCCACTATGATTTTCATGGACCTTTCTCGACATCTTCCACTTCTAGACACAAATATTTTGTCATTTTTATTGATGACCTCGCGGAAGTGTTGGATCTTCTTCATAAAGAAGGAGGAGGACACATTTTGCAAGTTTGTAGAATTCAAGGCACTGGTTGAGAAAGAAACCAGCAAGAAGGTGAAGGATCTTAAGAGGTATAATGGAGTTGAGTACATGTCCAATGAATTCAAACATTATGTTTGAAAGAAGGTGGTCGACAAGAATTGACAACACCCCACAACCCACAATAGAATAGGGTGGCTTGAAGAAATAATGGTAGGATTGTAGGGGAAATGAGGGCAATGTTGCATGACCTAGTCCTCCCACTGCCCTTATGGGTAGAGGCATTCAGAATATCAATATATTTGTAGAACTAGAGTCCTGATTAGATTTTAGGCATGATTACATTGGAGGAGGCTTTCTCGGGGAGAAATTTGAATGTCTCACACTTCAGGATTTTTGGAGCATTCAACTACTTCCATGTCTCAAAAGAATCAATGAAGAATCTTGAGCCAACAATAAATTTGGGGGTATTTTTGGGTTACATAGAAACTCCCCAAAACTATTGCATGTACTTTCCATCCCTCAAAATGAAATTTGTGCTAAGGGATGTAAAATTTGATGAGGAGAAAGAGATGTGATGCTCTCTTGAGAGGGAGCTTTTGATCCCACTAGAAGATGAGATTTTATCTCTAAAGGAGGAGCCTCAGGAAGTTGTGGAGCAGTCAAAAATTGAGGATAAAAGAGTGGAGAAAACCACTCTAGTAGAACCATCCAGAGAGGGTAGGAAAAGAACTAGGGAAGTTGAGAGACTTGTGCAGGATGCGAGGCAAAATGCAGGTTCTCCTTCAAATTTGAGCACGTAGAGAAGGTCACATAATTAGTGCACCAGATTCATGGCTCTAATGAATGATAGTGTAGAGACTGAGTCATCCTATTTCGAGGAAGAAGTAGAGAAACCAATATGATTTGATGCAATGGTGGAGCAATACTAATCCAATTTAAAGAACAATGTTTGGGAAGTGGTCCCAATAACAACAGATAAATTAGTTGCGGGTTCGAGATGGATTTTCAAGGTAAAGAATGCAACATACCGAAGCATAAAAAAATATAAGTCCATATTTGTGTCCAAGGGGTACTCTCAAGTTGATGGAATTTACAATGAGGATACCTTTGCTCCTATAGCAAGGTACTCATCCATTAGATCAATTATTGCTCTGGCTATGCAGATGGGGTGAAAAATCCACCAGATGGATTTAAAAACAACATTTCTCAATGGGGCTATTAAGGTGGAGGTTTACATAAAGCAACCAAATGGATTTGGGACATTTTATTGGGAGTATAATGTTTTCATACTTAAGCAGAGATTCTACAATCTCAAGCAAGAACCCCGTTCTTGGTACACTAAGATTGATAGCTATATCATTGGTTTGGGCTTCACCAAAAGTGAATCGGATGAAAACCTCTAAAATATATAATTAGAAGCTAAGTTTATTATTATTATTAACTTATATGTTGATGATTTGATTTTAACCAGTGCTGAGAATTTGATCAATTATTGCAAGGAGGACCTTGCAAGAGGATTTGAAATGAAAGACATGGGTCTCATGCGCTACTTCCTCATGTTGGAAGTATGGCAAGGCGATGGGGAATTGTTTGTCTCTCAAGGAAAGTATGCAAATGAGATATTGCAAATATTTATCATGGAGACTTGTAAACCCATGGAGACACCTCTAGTGACCAACTAGAGGGAGGAAGATACCACGTCAGGCAAAGAAGTGGATGCTATCATTTATCGGCAGCTAGTGGGTTCAATAATGTACATTTTGAACACATGACCAGATATGTGTTATGCATTCAACCAGCAAAACCAATCTTTGGTTAGGCCAACAAAATTATTTTTGAGGGAAGCCAAGCATGTTTTATGGTACCTAAGAGGCACGACCTAGTTTGGACTGTGGTATAGATAGATAGAGGGAATGAAGTTGTGTTGCTTCACAAATGCATATTGGGTGGGGAGTTCATCAAACTAGAAGAGTACATGAGGTGGAAATTTTAGTGTTGGTTCTGCAATAGCTTCTTGGTAAAAAAGGAAGAAAATATCTATGGCACTCAGCTCGACAGAAGAAAAATACATGGCTACAAATAGAGAAACATTTCATGTGATATAGATGAGAATGATAGGTGTGGTACTCTTTATTTAAATGATGGATCCAAATGTGATCTGCTCTGATATTCAGATTTGCATCAAGCTCTCTTAAAATCGTGTATTTCATGGCATCTTGAAAAAGTCCTTGTCAAGAGGGAAGTTTGAGTTCCATAGGTGCATGAGAGGGGTGTCTTATAATCCATTTCTTGTTGAGAGTGAGTGTTTAAAATGTAGCAATAAATTTTCAATTCGATTTTGTCTTCGTTAAATTGGGAAAATTTGAATTTCCACAACAACATACACCTTGGATGCAATTAACTGAGGTGTCATGGATATTTTCACTCAATTAACTCAATGTATTTGAGTTGTTCGAGTTATATTTTAGTTAATCATGTGTGATTTCTAATTTGTAGCAATCAAGGTCAATTATTTCAAGTTGTTTTCAATAAAACTAGTTCTAACTATTAGAGGAACTAGTGGAAGGTCAATTCTGGAATGGAACTTCAGTCAAACTCAGTGATCATCTAGTTAACTGATCAATCAACCCAAAATACCTAGTGCATTCTGAGAATTTGAGTTCCCTAGCTGTGGTGGATATTATATGGTATTGTAACATCAATTGTAGACTATTCTTGAGTGTACAAGTGTTGCATGTAGTTAGATGATCAACTTTGGGAATTGCATAATCCATTTTGGAGAATTTCCTAAATAATAGGGGCCTAATTTCATAAGAAATTATGCAAGGAACTTGGGGCTCAACCAGAGGAAGAAATTGACTAAGTCTAGGACATATTTCCTTAGTGAGCAAAGAGATAGGTTATTCAGTTACACGTTGTGCTCATTTGAGAAAGAAATTGTAATAAATCTTTATTCATCTGATTAATGCAAGAAAGCATTATGGTTTTCACTAGATTTATTTCCCTGAAAAAAATATTTTGTGCATGTGTGTTATTTCTCATTGCATGTTTGTGACTGATGTTATAAGTTTTGAATTAAATTCCACAAAGTTGTAGATTAGGTTTGTGTCTTGTGATTTCAATTAAAATTTCCAGAGAAGTTGCAAATCTACATCATAATAATACGGAGTCCATAAGGATCTGGTTCTCCCCTTCCTCCTCTACCACCCCATTCTCCACCACCCCCTATATTTTCTCCTCTTCCTCTTCCACCACCAATCCTAAGTTCACCATCAACATTGTGCACTTCTCCTACCATTGTATATTCTTCAGAGCTAATATAAGGTTCAACAATAAGATTTTCTCCTTCTTCCTCTAGTTCTTCTAGTAATGGAACCTTAGAAAAAAGTTCTTCCTCTTCCTCACTAGGAACCTCTAACTCCTTTCCTAAGCGTTGTTCTTCTGTGGAAGAAAGAAACATAACTCTTTCAGTAGGGAATGCAGTTTCTTCAACTACAGTTTCCGTAAAAGAAGCTAGTGAGTCCCCGGGTTGAATTTCAGACATGTGCACCTCAAGAATTTTATGTCTACCTGCTATTGATGTAATACGAGTGTCAGTGGATGGTGCGGCATTATGTGGTCTACTAGATTTGAGTGGTGATGTTGGTATTAAATTATTTACTCTACCTCTACTTAAAAATCTACCCCCAGAATCTCATTCTCTATACATCCATTACAAATGATTATTTTTAATATGATTTAACTATGCATCTATAGGATGAATGCATTTAAGATTATATGAAAACCAAAAATAAATTATATAAACACTTCCTTTGAAATGGCTCAAAAATTTTAGGTAATTTACTTGATGGTTAAATTACTTCATTAATTGTCTACCAAGATTCCTGTACTTGTGAAGTGCATGTACATAATATATGCTAGTATTTCTATTTTCTATTTTAAAAGACGAGGTTGAAATGAAATGTAAATACAACTAGATTAACTAATATCATTCCTAAGCACATGTTCTTTTCATCAAAATTATTCTTTTAAAAGAAAATTAATCTTCAAGGTGGAATCAATTGAGTTCTAAACTACCAAACTAAATTGAAACTTAATCTACTTTAACAAGAATCAAAACGTACTCTAATTGTAATGAGAAAAATTGAAATCTTATTCTACTTGTAGAAAATTGAAATTCTATTCTAAATATTTGAAAACCAAAATCTCTACTCTATTCAACAAAGGGAAAACTTTAATCTAAGTGTTTCAGAAACAAAACTTGAAAATGACAATCCAAAATATAACGTTGAGGAGTTACTAGTGTGTGTAATTGAGACTAGAGTCGATTTGGTCATTAATTCATGAATCTAAAATAAATAATTGAAAGAAAACAAAAAAAACAAAAAACTATGAAAAAGAAATATTTTTGGTATTTTTAATATATATGAGCATTCGTGAAAAGTACCTAATGTTAGATCACAGAAAGCATGAGATTAATTAACAAAGTACGAATCAAAAGCATCTAACTAGTTGAAGTGAAAATAAACTACCTATGAAATAAATCAACATATAATATAACTAATTACTAAACTAACTCACAACTCTTCAAGAGTCCCTCATGTTGAGCGTAAGAATGATATTAATAAATGAGTTATTCACTCATGCGTTAATCACCGAAGGAACATAGTAACTTGTATTAAAAACACAAATTTTCAATATGAAATGATTAAAAAATTAAAGATGTTCATTGCTTCACTCCAAGGATTTGTATAATCATCTGTTGAATTATAGTTAGAAGCCGAGAAGCTAGTTTTTAATTGACAACTAAGAGATTAAATCAAGAAAGGAATTATTCTTCTCATGATTTTCTATGGAAAAAACAAATCATGAAAAGATTTAAATTTGACATATCATAGCTTTCGATTCCAAACTCTTAGTTTTTAATTCCATACCTGCTTGATGATGCCATGATTCTCCTTTAAATTTTGTGCATCGTTGGAGTATTATAACCAGAGTTGACTTCTGGTTTGACCATTAAAATTCTTGAACCATATGAGTTTCCATATGAGTCTGATAGTTAGATGTCCATATGTAAAGCATTTTCCATCTATCTATATCCTTTACTCTTTCTCAAGTGCGTTGGAACCTGCGTAACCATGGATATGGTTCCAAAATATTTGGTTAGTTGTAGAATGGGTGTAATTTAGAAGCTAGAGGAATGTTTTGATTAAATTTCGTAAAAAAACAATAGGTTATAAACCATGAATGCATTGTACATTTTGTGTTGTTTGATCATAACCTTTCAACTTGAAAATTTAGCAAATTATCTTGAAAAGGATGGAAAGAAAAGTAAAAATGTTATAAAAAAGAAAATATTTCAGGACTTCAACAAGATACTTAATATATTATTTTATGATTTATATTTATTCTTAGTATAATTTAATACAAATAATAGTTTTTAATATGATTTATCGTTATTGATTAGGGTTAAAGCACCATAAAATATGTTTAATACACCAAAAATGGTATAACATATTTCCTAGTATAATATTTTCTGATTTACAATTATATTGCTACAATTATTCTCATTTAATATATATATATAAATAATTTATACCTATAAGTTAGTGTTAAAGCATTATAAATTAGGTTTAAAGCATTGTCTAGAGGCAAAAACAATATGTGTAGTCAACTAGTGAAAAGATGTACAAAATGCATAGAGTTTACAGTTTGTCCAGAGGGAAAGGATTGTGCAGAGAATTTTTTTATAGAAATCAACCATTTTGTTATTCACCATGTTTTTACTCTCTTCTTAAAAGTATTCTCCTAGATATTTTGGAATATTTGTGGAATGGTTACTTTTACCATTTTACTTTTACTACATTAATTTACTATATTAAGTTAGTAATGTAAAAAGTTTGAATAGATGATTACTATGTTTTCATTGAAGGTGATAATGATTAATTCTATAGTGTTATAGGTATATGAAAAATGTTACCAATATGTGATGAAAATTTAAGGTTAAACATTTTTATATTTTTATATGCTAGGAATATAATGTGTAGTTATTGTATTTTAAAAGATAAAATAAAATATAAAAGGTCAAAAACTGAAAAGAAAGATAAGAGATTATTAGAGGAATCTTTATTTAACTTTATAATCATGAGAGAGTTAAATAAAAATATATAATATGAAGGTCATAATATATAGTGACAGGAGGGAAATCTCTCGAGGTGAAATTGTTTCTCAAAATTTTCACTCAAAAAAGAGGTTTTCCCCTCGATATATTTAGGGAAAATTTTTAAGGATGGAAAACTATCTTGAAGTTTAAAAACACTCGCAAATTTCACTAGTCCCTAATATGCAAACTGTAAAATGTTTATTGATGTATTTATAAAAATATTCAGATTTATAATGATTGTACACATGCTCTCTATATAGAGTTGGCGATTTTTAAAGTAAAATAATTTTATATTGTAAAATTTAGGTGAATCATTTTTATAAAAAATGGAAATCCACAAATCTTTTTTCTTGGAAAATCATGTAAAATAATCCCACTTGAAAATATTAACCCCTAAAACTGTCCATAGAGATATTTGGCCCACCTTGGTTCTTAATAGATCCATAATGAATATGGTCTATATTAGTTTTTAACACAATCAAACTTTGATCACTCCACTAATTTCTAGATTGAACATTTGCTAACACTAGTAAGAATTGTGTGGGTGCCATAAAAGCTATTAGTGACTTGACTAATTTCAGATTAGATCTTTCTCATTCTAAACTATTATTTAGCGAGTGCACCACCACATAGCCATGATCTTTGAGAATTACATAAAGATAATCGACAGTATGAGTCTCACGGCCATGCCTTGGTTTTCCCACAAATCAATTTCCATGATTCTCTACCATTCATATGTTTGGTCAATGAAAGAAGGAAAACGTAAAAAATGAGAATATATTTTGACACAGATGGCCTATGAAGATATGATAAAGGAAAATATTATTATTTTCAAATAAAATAAAATAAAACATAAAATTAAAATAAATTCTATAAAATAAAATGTCTAGAAAAGTAGAAAATTGAAAGCAGAAATGCTAAAATGAAATGATTTGGGAAACAAATTTGTTGATGCGCAATTTAGCTACGTAGAAGTAAATAAGGTGAAGTAAAACTTCAAAATTTATCATTGAGATGGAGTGGACCCACATTACCCTCAAAATTTTGTAATATGTTGGTGCCTTTTCCATGTTTTGCCCCAACCAGGTAAGGGCCAAACCACAACTTTCCTTTAGAATGTTTCCTTTTGTCTTCATGTGGCCTATCCCGACTTACAACTAAGTCTCCTATTTGAAATTATTGGTCACCAAAAAAATATATTACCAAACCATATTTTAATAGTTTATTTGTCAATTGTGATTTTCTTTCTTTATACCTTTCTTCCTCAAGTTTGAGTAAGGTGTTAATCCTTATTCAAATTTCGGAAAGTTATTGTTTATGAGAATCTCGAGATAATTTGAAGGAATATAATAACATAGTAGGAGGTAGGATAAATTATTTTTCTATAAACTAGGACATAAATGGGTTTCCTACGGTTGTTCTAGGAGTGACCTTGTTAATTGAGAGGGAATTAGATAGAGAAATGTGCAAACGAAGACAGAATCACATTTATTGTTTGGATAATATTTTCATAATATGTTTATCAAGGAATTTATGTTTATAGGATTTTATATGGGAAGAAAATAAATTTCTTGTGTGTCAAATCATAAGTCTAATACACTAATGAGTTGAATAATAAATATCATGGTACATTGATTTCATCCTTAGAAAAAAGGTAGTTCCAAAATTGACTATACAGGGAGGGCCTTGATGCTATATTGAGCATGATAAATAATAAATTCTTAAGATGCGTCAAAATCAAAATAGTAAGGCAAGATGTTCAGTGTAGAATAATTGTTGGGGATGCATTGCATAAGGCCATGAATGTCTAATAATAATCCTAGAAACAATTACTAGTGCTTAAGAACAAGTAATTTTAGCATTGATGAGTAGATCTAATTCAATTCATTCTTAATTGGACTAAGAGAACCAAATTAGGGTTCATTTCCATCAAGAGAAGATCGCTAGTTACACTCCTCAGGTAGTAACACGATGTTATTTTCCTTGAATTAGTTCTTTCATTTAGATCAATGCATTGTCACGAGCTGTTTATGTGAAATAGCGTTGATACTGTGGGCTTAGTGTTCCAATTTTGTGGTATTTCTTTACTACCTCCAAGAATCCATAGACTAGATGGAGAAACCCCAGCATCACAAGCCTTGATTTACTACTTGTAAGTATCCACAACCATGCTAGAGATAACTACATGTCCCATGCAAGTTGCAATGTCTTTTTCGAGCCTTTACCTATTTTTTATTCACTATATCTACTACTACCACTTTTATGTTTTGAAAACATGTAGATCATAGAGGGAGGAGAATGGGGAATCACACTTGTTGTTGAGACATTACTTTTATGTCTATTCTATTATGAGATTATTTCTAATAGAATCACATCTTTATCATTCCACTCTTTTCTAGGTTGAACATTTTCTAACATTAATGTGAATTCAATGTGGCCTTGGAAGTAACTATTAAATTGACTAAGGACAGAATAAAAACTTTATCATGCTTAATTGATGTTTAGTTAGTGTTCTCTCACATAAACATGAGTTTTGAGTAGAGATAAAGGTAATGAGAAATATGAGTACGAGGGCATTCCTTATTTTTCTCATAAAAAAATTTCCTTGGATTCTACAACGGATGTGCCTGGTAGTGAAATAATATGGACATAAAATATTGAGAATAAAAATTGAAACATATTGTATGAGAATATATGATTAAGGACAAATTTATTCTTCCTTTGGAAGAGAATAAAAGGAAACATAAAACTAAAATCAATTATAGAAAAATAAATTAGTAGGAATGTAGAAAAATGAAAGAACAAATGCTAAAATTAAATAGGTTGGAAAGAAAGTTTTTTATTCACGAGTTTCCTACTTAAAAGGAAAGTAGGAAAAGTAATCTTTCAAATATTTCTCATTGATAGGGAGAATATCGACATTTACCTCAACATTTTGTAATCTATCAGTGCCTTGGCCAATATATTTCCTAACCAGATAGGGGCTAAGGCATAAATACTAAAACTTGAAATGATTCTATTTGTCATCATTTGGCATTCCCAAATTTGTAACTAACTATCCTATTCAAAATCCTATCACTAGAAATTTCTTTATCAAACCATATTTTAAAGGTCTATTGGTGGATATAAAACTTCCTTTTTTCTTACTCGCTTTCTTCCTCAAGCTTGAATGAGCTATTATTCCTTCTTTTAACTTCTCGAAACTATTTTTCATGATAATCCTAGGACGATTGCAAGGAAGGAAATAATATGTTAGGATGTAATATATATTTGTTTCTATAAACAAGGAAATAAAGGGATTTTCCTAAGGAGGCTTTGCGAGTGACCTTAAAGCCTAGAGGATCTTAGATAGTTCATTGTTCCAATTTCTCTAGTGGTTATCTAAAATTTTATTCAAGATTCAGATAAGACTTAATTGGTAGTTTCAACCATACCATTACCCTAAGGAATATAGTTGGTGGAATATCATAGAATATGTCCTTTATCCAAAAAAACAATTAACTTTAATGAAGAAAAATAAGTGGTATTACCAAATACAAGAGGGGTTGGAACCTAAAATTTGGTAATTAGATGTTGATCCAAAATTTTGATTATTACTTAATCATTTACCTTGGTTAGTGGAACAACTTGTGTGCACCATATGAAATAGTTGTTGTTTAGAAATGGTAACAAGAAATTCCAGCTTAATTTGTCCTTGAATTAAACTGATAATTAAACTCGAATTCTATTCTCATAGAAACTTGTAAATAGTTAATTAAGTTTAATTAACATAATTAGCTTAGGATTTTCAAGTTGGAATCCTTTTTGTAGTCATGTATATGTTCTCCTTAAGTTTTACGGGTCCAACATGAGTTAAAATTAAGTTGGAAATTAGATCACTCAGTTTACTAAATTAAGTTTAGTTAAACTAGTTCTAAATTGTTTTTAGAACTAATAGAGAACTAATAGTCAGTTGGTGCACTAATGCATCCATTAGTGCTACTCTAGTTAACTAAAGATTCCCTCATGAGAAACTCATGCATGTCATTTCAAAGAAAGACCCAGTTAAGACTAAAGTGTAGGGACAATCTACTATCAATAGTATTATTTACTGGATTGTAAATATCATCCATGAATAAGAGATTGATCCTATGTTTGGATTGTGCAGTTTTGGAAGCATGAGTTCCCTTTAAATACAGGTTATTCATCCTAGGAATAACACAAGAGATAGGAGCTTGAAGATCTATTGAATAGGTTAAGGATTTCGCTTTAGCTATCTTGTGAGCTGAGAGAGTTGAGCATACTTGTGCAGAATTGTTCTAGTGAGAACAAGCTTTGTATCTTCACTCATATTTCTGATATATGCAATACAGATAGCAGGGTTTTCAGCAGTGGATTACCCCAGATACTTATTGTGTTATGTGTTATTGATTTATCTTCTTCTTTTTCATATTGTTTTCATCGATCTATTGGCTTTCGTTGGTTCAATGTAAAAGTAGATTCTTTTCCTGTGCTTCAGTAAATTACATGAGCTTGTGAATCTATGAGATTTTCTACACGGTATCGGAGCTGAGAATAGTATAATATAGGAGATTTAAAGTTTTGATTTTTGGTTACAGGTGAAATTCGAATTTGGGATACATACTTTAGGATCAACTGGTGGCTTTATATGGTTTGTGGCTTGAGTATACCTTGGAAGGCAACTAGGATTTTATAGCTTGGAGGTACAGAATGAAGATTGTGCTAGAGGATAATGGATTTAAGGAATTCATTCATCAAGAAGTTCCTCAGCCAACAACATCGGATGCACAAAATTTGTTCAAATGGACGAAGTGTATGGTGAAGGTGAGGCAGATAATCCTTGAGGGAGTTTGAGACAACATTGTCTCGAGTCTCCATGGCAAGGATACTTTGTATGCTATATGGAAAGAATTGACAGACTTGTATTAGAATAGGAGTGACCAAAGGAAATTGACATTGAAGGAAAAATTTTGAAAATCAAAATGGAGAAAGGCGAGACTATTCCAAAATACTTGACTAAGTTCACTCAATGTCGTGATGAACTCAGAAGTGTTGGAATCACGGTTGTGAGGGATATGGTGATTCTTTCTCTTGTAGGACTCTCAAAGAGTAGGCATAGTTATCAGGACTCTGTCAATGGTCGGGAGAATCTTCCAGATTGGGAATGACTAAGGTTAAATTTGTTGCAAGAGGAGATTAGGAGGAACACCAGGGATGGCTATTCATCAAACAATACTGATGAAGAGAATTGTGCCTTAGTAATTAAGGTGGAGAAGGGGAAAGGGAAAGCTTCACATTCCAAATCAGATTCTTATAATGGAGGTAAGAATAAATCCATGATGAAAGCTAAGTTCATTCATATTCATGAGCTAGGCCATTTTTCCACAATTTCTCTATTCAAGAATTCTAAGAAGAAGTCTTCATTAGGAGCGGTGGGTGAGGCCTTGGCTTGTCAATTCGAATTGGACTTTTTCCTCATTACATGCATGGTATCATCAATGATGGGAAGTGTATGGTACTTAGAAAGTGGAGCTTCATTCCACATGACTGGAAAAAAATAGTTATTAAGTGACCTCAAGGAAAAATATCTCCAGATGCATATCGAGATGGGTGACGATGGGAAGTATAATGTTATCGGATTGGGGACGATTACCTTTCATAGAGAGCATGTGGATCCACTCACCTTGAAGAATGTTATGTATGTGTTGGGGCTGAGGAAGAACTTGGTATTTGTTTCCATGCTTGAGGAAAGGGGCTATGACATGATCTTGTTGAAAGGAAAGGTGTTCCTTCGACACATAGCCATAGGTCAAGTAAAGAAAACATGGATTTGGGTGAAGAATCTCTATAAGATAGAGCCATAGGAGTGTGATGATTTGAGCACAAAAGCAGAAAGGTTGTAGATCCAAGATGTTGGCAAGTTATGGCACAGGTGATTGGGCCACTTTCATTATGGGGCTTTAAAGATACTGCAATAGATATCTACCGACCTTCCCAAAGGTACACTTAAGCAAGTTGATACATTCAAGGGGTTTACTTTGTGAAAATACACCAAGTATTCCTTTCACGATAGAGACAACCAAACAAAGGCTATTTTAGAGCGAGCCCATTCAGATGTGTGTGGACCATTATCGATAGCATCCATGACCAAACACAAGTATTATGTTATATTTGTTCATGACTATTCTCGCAAATGTTGGATATTTTTCATGTAGAAAAAGGATCAACCTTTCACAAAGTTTTGTGAATTTAAATCATTGGTTGAGAAAGAGTCGAGCAGGAAGGATAAATCTCTACAGAGTGATAATAGTGGTGAGTATGTATGAAATGAGTTTAAGAAATTCTATGCAATAGAAGGGATTAAAAGAGAGCTAACAACACCCTATAACCCTCAACAGTATGGGGTGGCTAAGAGGAAGAACATAAGCATAGTAGAGGCAACAAGGGTGATGTTGCATGATCAGGGCCTACCACTACACTTGTGGGTTGAGGCATGAAACACAATAGTTGATGTTTAGAATTGTATCCCACATAGGATACTTGAGCTGTAGACACCAAAAGAGGCTTATTTTGGTAACAGGCAAGATATTGGTCACTTCAAGATTTTTGGGTCATCAAGATATTTCCATCTGACCAAAGATTTATGGAAGAAGCTTGAGTCAACAAGATAGTTTGGGATATTTATGGGGTACACTGATACACCTCACAACTATCTAGTGTACTTTCTGACCAGCAAGATGAAAGTGGTTCGCAGGAATGTTAGATTCGATGAGAAGAAGGCCATGAAATTTTCCCTTAAGAGGGAGCTTGATCTACATGCAGATAAGGAGCTTTTATCCCCTAAGGTTGAGGAGCCTCAAATTGATTTGGAGAAGCCACATGCAAAGGATTCGAGAGTGGAGACATACACTCAGGCAAAGTCCTCCAGAGAGGTAAGAAAGCGCACCAGAGAGGCTAACAGATTGTTGGATGATGCACGCGAGAATGTGGGAGCACCCACTTCTCAGCACAAGTAGAGGAGGTCACCTGAGAGGTACACTAGATACATGGTTCTTATGGATGAATGTGTTGTGAAATAAACATCTTCATTTAAGGAAGCAATGCAACAACCGATTTGGGTTGATGGAATGGTGGAGGAGTATGAGTCCATAATTCGTAACAGTGTTTGGGATGTGGTCCCTAGACTAGAGGACAAGTCAGTGGCGATATCTAGCTGACTTTACAAGGTAAAGCAAGTTGTAGATGGTAGTGTGGAGAATCATAAGACTAGATTTGTGGCCCATAGCTTCTCACAGGTACATGGGATTGAATATGATGAGGCCTTTGCTCTTGTTGCAAGGCACTCATCCATACATCTATATTGGCACTATAAGCACATATGGGTTTGAAGATACATCAGATGGATGTGAAGACAACCTTCATTAATGACATGATTGAGGGAAAGGTGTACATAGAGAATCCTAAATGTTTTCAAACCTTTGATAGTAAGTCGCATGTGTGCCAACTCAAGAGAGCATTGTATGGGCTGAAGTAAGCACCTTATGCTTTGTACACCAAGATATATAGCTACTTCACCAGGTTGGGCTTCACGAAGAGTGAAGAAGATGGGAACTTGTACCACATAGTGGTGGAAGGTAAGTTGTTGATCATTGTACTCTATGTTGATGATATCATACTGACAGGCGATGATCAGTTGATCAGGTCTTGCAAGGAGGACCTTGCAAGAGAGTTTGAGATGAAGGACATGGGGCTCATGCATTACTTTCTTGGCATGGAGGTATGGAAGGGAGATGGGGATTTTTTGTGTCTCAAGGAAAGTATGCTAATGAGATACTCAGGAGATTCCATATGGAGAGTAGCAAACCAATGGAAACTCCTCTATCAGGTAATTGGAGGAAGGTAGATGCTACTTCAGGGGAAGTAGTGGAAACTATTGTTTACAGGTAGCTTGTGGGTTCACTCATGTACTTTATGAACACACAACTAGATATTTTCTATGCAGTTAGCCATCTTAGTCAAGTGATGGTGAGGCCTACCAGGTGGTATTGCAAGGTGATAAAGCATGTGTTGAGATACCCCACGGGCACTTCTCAGTATGGATTATAATACAAACAGATAGAGGGAGTGAATATTCAAGGCTTCACCAATGAAGATTGGGCAGGGGGTCCATCCAACCGAAAGAGCACATCAAGAGGGTCTTTAGTATTGGGTCATCGACAATTTCTTGGCACAATAGGAAACAGAGATTGGTTGCACTCAGTTCAGAAGAGGCACAGTATATGCCTACGAGTTAGGAAACATGTGAGGCCATATGGATGAGGAAGATCCTCGTTGGTTTATTTGTTCAGCACATGGATCCAACTGTGATTTACTACGATAATCAGAGTTGTATCAAACACTCTGAAAATCCAGTCTTTCATGATTGGTCCTAGCATAATTATATTCGATATCATCATCTCAGAGATTGTGTATTGAGGCAAATTATGTTGTTAGAGTACATTCCCACAAAGGAGCAAGATGTTAACATTTTGACAAAGGAATTGTCAAGATGTGAATTTGAGTTTCAAAGAGACAAGATTGGGGTAGCTGATAAGCCCTTTCTTTTTTAGAGGGAGTGTTGAGAAATGGAAACAAGAAATTCCAATTTGATTTTCCCTTGAATTAAATTGAGAATTAGAATCGAATTCTATTCACATAGAAACTTGTAAATAGTTAACTAACTTTAATTAACTTAATTAGCTTAGGAATTTAAATTTGGAAGTCTTTTTGTAGTCATGTATATGTTATCCCTAAGTTTTATGGGTCCAGTGTGAGTTTAACTTGAGTTGGAAATTAAATCAATCAGTTTACTGAGTTACGTTCAGTTAAATTAGTTCTAGATTATTTTTGGAACTAATAGATGACTAACAGTCCGTTGGTGCACTAATGCATCCACTAGTGCTGCTCCAGTTAACTAAATATTCCCTCATGAGAAACTCTTACATGTTAATTCAAAGAAAGACACAGTTGAGACTAGAGTGAAGGGATAGTGTACTATCAGTGGTGTTATTTATTGGAGTGTAAATATCATCCATGCATCAGGGATTCATCCATGTTTGGATTGCACTATTTTGGAAGTATGAATTTTCTTTAAATATGGGCTATTCATCCTAGGAATAATGAAAGAGATTAGGAGCTTAGAGAAATGTTGAATAGGCTACGAGTTTTGGTTGAGCTAGCTTGTGAACTGACATAGTTGAGCAAACTTGTGCAGAAATGTTCTAGTGAGAACAAGATTTGTATCTTCACTCATATTTCTAATATATGCAATATAGATAGCGAGTTTTTGAGCAATGGCTTCCCCTAGATACTTATTATGTTATGTGCCATTGATTTATCTTCTTCTTGTTCATATTATTTTCATCGATCTATTGGCCTCTTCTTGTTGAAAGTAGAAGTAGATTCTTGTCTTGTGCTTTAGTAAATTGTATGAGCTTTTGAATTTACAGAATTTTCTATAGTCGGTAATATTAAGGATATATTGTGGTTTCTTAAAGGGATGAGGATTAATCTAATCAATGAATATCTAATACCCATTTTTAGAAATTTGATTCCATTACTATTGGCTACAACAATATAAAGGATTCAATTTTCCCCACTACACACTTCTGGCATACTTTGCATTTTTTATCAAAGTTATGTAAATCCATATAAAATGTAGGCTTATAATATCTATCTCTAAGAATTGTATGCACAATATTCTCACTAGAAATGTTCTTGCCTATCGACCCATCATGTTAGCATCTAGTTTCTTAGGGTAGTAGAGAAGATCCACCTCATAATTTCCCCTAAAAAGAACACCACTAATGATCCAGGGGATAAAAAATATGCTCAAAATGAAATTTCTCAAAATATTATGAAACCAACCCCAAATCGCAGATCTCATCATTCTATTTCCAATGACACTTGAATTGCCTCAATCTGATACTATATGAGGAATTTATCACATTCTAAAGTTTTTGGAAAATAACAAAAAAGTCAAAGTGTAGGGTTTATTGTGAAAACTATATGCTGATGTGGCAGACTATGCGCTAACGTGAGCAAGGGGACTAGGTTTTATGGATAAGTAGGTTGGCCAATCCCGTGAGGACACATGGCATGATTTTATTGGTGTGAATGTTCATGAGATGGACTAATCGCAGGCCACCATATGGACTAATAAGAGGGTACCACGTGGCACAATGAGGGGCTTCCATGTCACCTCAGGAATGGTGCTAAAAAATTGTTATGTTGACCAAAAACCTCCATAGGATTTGACCGTATGACCTCCAACTAACCAACAAACCATCTAAACAATCAAGTTACGAGGAAGTTATTCTTAAACATGGGAGGGCAGTTATATGTAATGTGTAACAGTGGGGAGGTTGGGGCAATGGGTGGGTCAACTGGCACTCTCGACCAGCTTAGCCCTTCGATTTTAGCAACACATACAAAGAAAACAGTTAAGACGAGGGTGAAGCACGTGGCACCTTTATATTCCCAAGCCCAAGGCATATATTATCCATGAAACTAACAATGGGGCTAGACAGAGCACATGGAAAATGGCCCACACCCCTCGGTATCATGTGGCCATATGACCGGGAGTGCGAATATTAGGAGGGGCTTTAGCCTTATATTAAAAAACAATATATTCCAAAAACCAACGTAACCACCATTGATAATGCTGGATCAAACCCCCAACTTGCGGGTTACCAACCTAAGCACCCAACCAATCAGGCTGAAACAATTGTTTTTCCAAATTTGTAGAGCCAAACATTTTTGTATAGCAATTTACAAGTAATTTGGAAAAATAGGCCTATCTTTCTCATTTTTAAACGTTTTTGAGCTCAAGAAGATCCTAAACATGGGTTTTTGGGATTTTTGGGCGCAGTGAAAGTGTTATTTTTACATATTGAATCTTTCATGTTGTTGTTCTGATCATTTGAACATATAATAAAAAAGGCCACCATTGGAAGCTCGACTCGGAGACGTAGCCCAGCAGGGGTGAACTGCATTATCAATTTGTTGTGTTTAATTATGCATGTTTGCCCATTTTTGACTGTTAAAATTTTGTAAAATTTATTTAAGTTTTTGTGCTTTTGAAATAACTATCCATTTCCTAAAATAAAAAACTATCTTGCAAAAAAATTCATGAAATATTCAC